>CM048744.1:400323324-400941033 GCA_026315105.1 Locusta migratoria | reverse complement strand
AATGACCGTCCAGAGAAGACAAATAAAACCCTGGTTATGTGACTCTAGGAACAGGTATTGCCTCAATAAAATTGATACGAGTGATAGCCGTTGGCAGTTTTTGGAAAGAAATGACTTAACATCACAGTATCATATAAAATCAACTGACTTTGAGATATGATAGCTTGACATGTAAAAACAATGATATCAGCTCTTTGTCAACAAATCTTTCTTGTTGCCATTGTAAGTGTTAGTAACTGATGGGCATGGTGTGACAAATCTATTTAACAAGTACTTTACCTCTGTTACTGATAGTATGGGATTGCCAGGGTCAGTAAATAATTCCCTTGAATATTCGAAACTAGCATTTACAAATTACTTCAGGAACATGAATATGTCACTCACTTCACCACAAAAAATAACTTCCATAATAAAATCTTTAAAAACAAAGAATTCTAGTGGTTACGATAAAATATCAACAAAGTTAATTGAAGCATGTTCTTTTGAATTTAGCACAATTTTAAGTTATTGGTGTAATCAGTCTATTATAACTGGAACATTTCCTGATTGTATTGTAAAAAGATATAAAATAGCCTAGATTGCTTATCATCAATTTTTATTAACGACAACCGATTTCGCTGATTATGTCAGCATCATCAGGTCAAATAAAATATTTTACAAGGCCATAATCTTGTAATGTCAAATATATATGTCAAATATATAACAACTGTTTGACATGACAATATTTTTGCCTTGTAAAATAATTTATTTGACCTGATGATTCTGACATAATTCAGCGGAACCGGTCGTCGTTAATAAAAATTGATGATAAGCGATCTTGGCTATTTTATATCTTTTTACAATATTATAAGTGGATCGCCTCCTAAAAAGTAAACCAACTCAATTTCCTGATTGGTTAAAATATGCGGATATTAAATCTCTGTTCAAGAAAGGGGTAAAGAGATACCATCAAAGTATAGGCCCATTTCACTTTTACCGGCATTCTCAAAAATTCTACAAAAGTTAATGTACAAGCAACTTCTCAACCGCCTAACCTCAAACGACATATTGTCTAGAACACAGTTTGCGTTTCTGATAGATTCTAATATCGAGAAGGCTATTTAAACCTACAGTGAGAATGTATTTAATTCATTAGATAATAAATTACGAGCAACAGGTATTTTCTGTGATTTATCAAAGGCATTTGATTGTGTGAATCATAACATCCTTTTAAGTAAATTAGAATTCTGTGGTGTCACGGATACTGCTGCAAAATGGTTTAAGTCGTACCTTGCTAATAGTAAGTCATAAATAATACATCCCTTTTCCCAACAAACAGGTCTGTTCATACCTACAATACTAGCAACAAAAATGATCTATACAAGGACTTAAAATCACTTCCTTCAGTTTAAAAAGGAGCCCACTACTCAGGAACAGATATTTTCAATAATTTCACACAAAATTTATCTACAAAGACATGTTCCACATCCATGAGGATCTGCTCAACACTGCAGAACTACTTATAGAAGTAGGTACACAATGAGATTTCTGGATAGAAATTTGGGGCTACTGGGGAATTTGACCTTTGACGTCTTGACCGTCTGGTTGCCTACCTCGCAGGGGCCAGTAACTCAACGTTGTCGTTACCTCGCTGACCCTTGACATCATCACATCAATAATCATCAGTTTGCCTACATCGCAGGGGCCAGTAGGTCAACATTGTGGTCACCTCGCTGACCTTCGAGGTCATCACACTAATAATGGTCAGCCTTCTTCCATCCTAGTGCTGCAAGATGGCGGACATAAACAATATGGCGGACATAAACAAGATGGCGGACACAAGCAACAATATGGCTACGGTGGCAGAAATATGTGGGAAGATCATTAATATATATATGACAGCTTCCAAGATCGTAAGATGTCACTGCATACCCGCAACTAGTACTTTTGAGTACAACCTCTTATTTCAAGCAATAATCGAAGCCCCTCGAAGATATTCTTCAATATCAATTATTTCATTATCGTGAGCTGTATTCCCAGCTCTCTTGGACACTAGTAACAGGAACAATCGTTCCAATAGTTCATTTGGATCATTCCAATGCACATAACTCACATGTTCAGTTTTAGTTTTCCAATCTTTAACTTTGAGATCATTTTCGTTCTCACTATATCCTTCCAGCCCCATTCCTTCTTTAGGTCACACACCTTCTTTTTCTAACAAGGGACGAATTATGTTAGTATACATGTAAACCTCGTTGACATTTATTTGTTTGTGGGAATTATAACCTTGTCTATATGCATTGGTGGCAAATAGTATTTTAGCATAATTGCAATGTTCCATGGCTGCATAACTGTTTTAATGGGTTTGTTTTTAAACAAGATATTATACAATTCTTTTGTTTCAGAATATTTTATTTTATGAATTATTAAATGATCTCCAGCAACTCGTACTGAGGAATTTCCAATCGCCCACGTCGTTAATTCATCGTACCTAATGCCATATATAGGATCCGCTGTTCTTTTTTTTTTTTTTTTTTTTTTCACGTTTCAAAATAAAGTCGAAAGTTCTGAATTCTGACAGCACAACACAAATATACAACATATAGGTATTCCAAAACTGTCACCACAAGTGCTTTTCAGTTTACACTAAGTAATCCCAATGTTTTATCAGAGCATTTTACCTGTAAAACTGTCAGAATTCCGTAGCCTAGCTATGGATCCATATATCAATGGCTTCTTTAATCTGTGCAGAGAAAACTTCAATTAAACATCTAAAAGGTTTAACACTATTAAGAGAAACCTACTGACTTGACGATATTTACACCCTCATACCGCGCTAATCATAAATTATTTTGCCTTTATTGGCAGTAGTAATGAGTGTCGTCAGTCTTGACGTCAGAACATGGTACTGACGTATCCCATGTCGATATCATTTTCAGTTCGCCTGAAAAAGGTGACTGTTTCGACTGAGCATCGAGCCTAGCCGAAGAATTGACGTCATAAGAATCCGCGCTACGCGTAAATGCCACGGTAGGCCAAAATCGACCGAATCAAACAGTACATTTGGTTAACATTTCTTCAGGTAAGTACGCGTTTGTAGGCATATGTTCAAGGAATGATACGATACTGTGACTAATTACGCCCGAGCAGTCGGCTGGAAAAGTGTTCTCCTCTATCACCGTCGCGCAGCTGACGCTGACCTCGAAATCCCGCACGTAAACATGAGCTGTGCTACGCAGGCAGGTGGCCGTGCACTCTGCCTGAGGAATAAGCCTCAAGGCCGCTTTCTGCCGAACTAATCAGCCTCATAGGCGCACTTAATAGGAGCCTACAAGGATACTCTCTTCTCCTTGTGGTTATTTCCTTTATGGAACCGTATTCTATTATTAAGTCGCATATTACGCCTGTGTCCAGTAAATATCTTTTACATATACAATACATCTACATGCAACACCATTCGGTCCATGGCGGAAAGCACCTCGTAACATTACTAGTCCTTTTCCAAACAGAACGAGGAAAAACGTCTGCTTATATGTCTCCGTACTAGCCCTAATTTTTCTTAGCTTTGTTGCCCTTGCGGTAAAAATTGACGGCAGTAAAATCGCGGCAGTAGATCTCTCTACACAGAAAAACGCCGATGTTGTAACGACTTCCATTCCTACTCCTGTAGTATTAATAGAGACCCGGAAAACAATAGTGCGACCTGGCAAAGATGCATCAGCATTGAGGTATAGCAGTTCTGAGTTTGTGTCTGCTCAGAAGCGCCACGACCGACTTCATATGAACTCTTCTGTCATAAGAGTTGGAGTTGGGACGGCTGCTTGGTTCAGGTGCAGGTTGACACATTAATGTGGTTCGTGTAGATTTCTTCATTAGGTGGGATTACACTAGGCATGGTCACACCTCAACAAGAAATGGTACGGTAAACTGGATAGACATTAAAGTAAATCCATTACCAGAATCGGACAGTCACATCAGATAATAAAATAAAGACAATATGGGATATAGTGAAGGAAGAGGCTGGTAAAATCAGGCATGAAGCCGTGCACGTAGCATTAAGTGTAGAAGACACAGGGGTAACGTATGCAGGGTTGCTGAAATTTTCGATAACCATTTCATAAGTCTTACGGAAATGATAGGGTTATCATGGTCAGTAACTGCTGCAATGGAATATATCACAACCGTCACTACAAATAACTACATCTACTACATAACTACATCTACATACGTACTCCGCAATTCACCGTAAGGTGCGTGGCGGAGGGTACACTGTACCACTACTACGCATTTCCTTTCCTATTCCACTCCCAAAATTGAAAGAGGAAAAAAAAAGAATGCCTATATGCCTCCGTACGAGCCCTAATTTCGCTTATCTTGTCTTTGTGATCTTTACGCGAAATGTAAGTAGGCGGCAGCAAGATCGTACTACACTCAGCTTCAAATTCCGGCCCTCTAAATTTACTTAACAGAAATTCACTAAAAGAACTTCGTCTTCATTCCAGCGATCCCCAATTGAGTTTCCGTGACATTCGCGCGTTGGTCGAACCTACCGGTAACAAATCTAGCTGCTCGTCTCTGAACCGCCTCTATGTCTTCCTTTAAACTGATCTGCTGAGGGTCCCAAATACTTGAGCAATACTCAAGACGTGGTCGTACAAGCGTTTTATACGCGGTCTCCTTTACAGGTGAAGTACATCTTCCCAAAATTCTCCCAATAAACCGAAGTCGGCTGTCCGCCTTACTCACAACTGTCCTTACATGTTCGTTCCATTTCATATCCCTGTTCAATGTTACGCCTAGATATTTGAACGACGCGACAGCAACAAGAAGCTCACTACTAATGCTGTATTCGAACATTATGGGATTGTTTTTTCTACTCATGCGTATCACCTTACATTTTTCTACATTGATAGGTAGCTGCCAATCTTCGCACCAACTAGAAATTTTGTCTAAGTCATCCTGTATGCTATTACAGTCAGTTACAGACGACACCCTCCCATACACCACAGCATCATCAGCAAACAGTCGCAAATTACAACTTACTCTGTCCATCAGATCATTTATATAGATAAAAAATAATAGCGGTCCTATCACACTCCCCTGGGGCACGCCTGACGATACACTCGTCTCTGATGAACACTCGCCGTCGAGAACAACGTACTGCGTTCTGTTACTTAGGAAGTCTTCCAGCCAGTCACAAATCTGTGAACCTATTCCATAAGCTCGTATCTTCGTTAGCAGTCTGCAGTGTGGCACCGCGTCGAACGCCTTTTTGAAGTCGAGAAAAACACAATCCGTCTGTTGCCCTTCGTCCATGGCTCGCAAGATGTCATGTGAGAAAAGGGCAAGCTGAGTTTCACATGAACGATGTTTCCTAAACCCGTGCTGATTCATGGAAAGAAGCTTTTCCGTTTCAACTAAATTTACTATATTCGAACTGAGAATATGCTCCAAAATTCTACATGAAACTGATGTCAACGATATTGGCCTGTAATTGTATGGGTCAGTTCTCTTTCCTTTCTTATACACGGGCGTCACCTGCGCTTTTTTTCCAATCACTAGGAATTTTGCGCTGAATTAAAGATTCGCTATAAATACAAGCTAAGTAGGGGGCCAACGCCGCAGAATAGTCTTTGTAAAACAGAACTGGTATTCCATCCGGACCAGCAGACTTTTTCGTATTTAGCTCTCTCAGCTGCTTCTCTACACCGGAAATACCTATTGCTATGTCCCCCATTTCGGAATTTGTACGTTGATCAAATGGCTTGAAAGATTTCTTAAAGGTTAAATTTAGAACTTCAGCTTTCCGTTTGCTTTCTTCTATTACTGCCTCGGAATGATCAACGAGTGACTGGACAGTGGGCTTTGACCAGCTTTGTGACTCTCACACAACCACTGAAAGTAATGTCCACCTCAAAATCCTTAAAATAAAAATAAATAAATAAATAAAAATCCAGTGACTACGATAATATATCAACAAATTTGATTAAACAGTGTAATCAGTCTTTTATCATTGGAAGCTTTCCTGAAAGGTTGAAATTAACTTAAACTCTTGTACAAGAAAGGAGATAAAAAATTCCACCCAATTTCATTTGTGAGGAAAAATAAGTGTACAATCTTCTTCTCAAAGATGTGATCACTAATAAAATATTATCCATCTCACAAAAAGGATTTTTAATGGGTTACGATATTGAGAAGGCTGTCTGCGCATACAAAGTGAATGTACTTAATTCATTAATCAATAAATTACAAGCAACTAGTGTATTTTGTGATCTTTCAAAGGCATTTGACTATGTAAATAAATATGTTTTCAGCAAGTTTGAATGTTAAGGTGTAATAGGATATGCTCATATGGCTCAAATAGTATATCTCTGAGAGGAAACAAAGGGTGTCAATAAGGAAGAGACGTTTGTTGAACTATCAGGCCTGATTCAGTTGGGAACTAAACACATTTGGGAACCCCCATCTTAGGGACCCTACTTTTTATTCTAGTTTTTGATGGCTGTTATTGCACGCTGTAGTTCCTCCAAAGTTCTAAGATCTACATTCCTGTCTGGTTCAGTCGGAACCAATTTGGATGTCCGTCGTGAGTCTTTTGTAGTATCGCAACCAATTAGATTCAGATATTGTGTTTATTTGGAGATTCTCCTTATCTTCATTGTTTAGGTATGTCATTTTTTGTATATTTTATCTTGCCTTCCTCCTACGTCATGTTTAATAGCGGTAACATATATTTCCCCACAATTTTTTTTAACTAGGGCTGATTTTCTTTTATAGTGTAGTCTGAGATCCTGATAAGCTGAAGAATTTAACGTTTTTAAATAGGCATGTTTCTTATCTTCAATTAGACTATGTACTTATTCGTCTCACAAGGGAACGGTCCAGTAAGACATGTCGAAACATACCCTGAAATGTTTTGCACAGAAAGAAGACAACGAAAGAAATGCACCCCCAAAGTATTAGCTGCTTAGAGGCACTGCTAGTATTAATATATATGAAGTTACGCATTTTTTCCGCGTGAAGAACAGCTTACAACAGCGGTTTGCACAGCCCTGCCCGCTTAGCGCGCAACTCGGCGAATCACTCACGCAGCCCCACGTAGCGGAATTATGCAGAGTTCACAGTTACCAATTATAAGCACCTAAGTCTGGTTTACAATGTAGTGAATGGAAGCGAACACGAACGAATGAGCATTTGCAGAAAATTCACTACCATTGTATATGGGTTGAATCGCTTATACTAGAGGGAACAGAAGACAACACGAGGCAGCAAACATTGCCTGCGAACGGTGTGTTATTGGTTTTTAGTTACTGGAGGTAATATTCGGCATACAGCATACAACTATACCCTGTTAGAACCACAGCGCGAAACGTTGCTATTCAGTGAGGATTATTGTGCATGGCGAGCGTACTATTTTTGACGGAGTATGCAAAATGGCGAAGGGAAGGAAGAATTTATGTGTCTCAATTTGTATGGAAGCGAGACACGCATTGAGATCGTGCACTTTACACGGAATTCATCTCCCCTTAGCACTGGTCCAAAATTTTCTTTGTATGTCGGCTGCAACTTTTCTCTGCTTCTCATTAGCATTGAGCAGATTTGTATAAAGAGAACACTAATTACCGACGTCGAGCATCAACTAAGGAGGTGACACGGCTGGCGCTAACACTACGCGTATCAGGTCTACTGGTCTAGTGGCAGTCTGGCCACTGCGGCCGCGCCGTGAGGTCGTGTGCTTGCGTTTCGCCGTCCGTGTTGTCAAGCGAGTTTGTTTACCACCTTTGAGCGCGAGTAGTTTTCCTACACATTCACTGAAGCGCCATGGCTCACCTTAGAAAGAACACCGTGAAGATCACGTTCCAAGCTGAATATCCACGACCGCGAGCTTACGAAGTAGAACAGTTTCTTCGCGAAGAACTACGACTAGATCCACACCAAATTAATGGAATACATTTCTCGATCATTGCAAGTGTCTTCTACGTTAAGATGGTTACCGAAGAAGCATGCAGAAAAGTAGTTAGCGGAGCAGCAGCAAAACTACAGTTCCGACACTCAGATGGACATATAGGAGCTGTTACTATTGAACTTGCAGGACTAGGTATAAAGACACTCAGGATATTTGACCTACCCTTTGAGGTAGCCGCCGACCAAGTCATCTCGGCACTTACGCCGTACGGAATAGTCATCAACCACGTCGCGGAGAAATGGCAGTCATTTACGACGCATCCCGTACTCAATGGAGTACGGTAGGTCAAAATCGATCTCCGCAAACATGCCTCCTCCTACCTAAATATATACGGCTGCCGTGCCATTATCATGTACGAAGGACAACCAAGAACATGCTCCGGATGTGGACAAGTGGGACATGTCCACTCTGAATGTATGTAGCGACGTATCACCCAGATTCCAACGGGCGAAGAAGTTCAAACAGCCACTCCATCGATTAGGCCAATGACATACGCAATGACGTAACCTAGAACGACTGTTGGAAGTGAGCAAGATACAGAACCTCCGCTGTCTGACGGACACGTTGTCGCGGAACATGACAGCCCTCATACGAACGACACCACAGACAGACCCGAAGACCAACTGTCAGAACAGAAAGATAATTCAGCACCAAACGAACGAATGGAAGTTGATCTAAGAGTAGTACCAACTCAAGCCTTCCTTTCGGGAAGCACTGAATGGCTGGATACACAAGAACACACTGACTCGGAGACGCATTTTCGAAAACAAAAATCGCCTCGCAAACACAAGAAACGCCGACGCACACCGTCTGACTAAAGTCTTGAAAAGGCGGATACAGCCGATCATTCCGATCATGATTGTGACGTGACATACAACGCAACAGAGGCACCGAATGTCAGTGGTCCCCCTCTCAAAACTCACAAGCTGAAAATTTCTATACAAAAAATTCCATGTGGCGATGGAAAGTGCCATGGATCACCGTCCCAGCTTCGAGAAAATACAGAAGGGGAGCCCTCAGCAACCGATGTCACAAACCCACACCATCTTTCCAATGGCCTGTGGCATGAAGAAGTGGAAGAACATGACTTGAGTGACCCTTTATTTACAACAGTGACGTGACATACAACGCAACAGAGGCACCGAATGTCAGTGGTCCCCCTCTCAAAACTCACAAGCTGAAAATTTCTATACAAAAAATTCCATGTGGCGATGGAAAGTGCCATGGATCACCGTCCCAGCTTCGAGAAAATACAGAAGGGGAGCCCTCAGCAACCGATGTCACAAACCCACACCATCTTTCCAATGGCCTGTGGCATGAAGAAGTGGATGAACAAGACTTGAGGGACCCTTTATTTACAACAGAAGGGGAACACACGCCCCTACATCCACTTCAGACGGAATGAATCTAAGAGAGGATGGCATCGAGGCGATATCAGTCGTCTCCACCACCCAAACTGTTGCCCGACATCGATTTACAGGGTGAGAAGCAGTCATACCGATTCGCGACTATCAACATCAACACAATTAAGTCGCAAGGGAAGTTGTCATTGTTACATGACGCAGTTTATGCGGCTGATATAGACGTGGCTCTATTGCAAGATGTGTACGTACTTGGTTTCTCGGATTTATTTGGATATACCACATACATATCACATGCGTCCGATGCGGGTAGCGGAGTTGCAGTACTTCTCAAAGAAGGTTGAATAGCCACTGATGTACACCATCTACCTAATGGCAGGAGCATGGCTATCACGGTGCAAGAGATACACCTAGTAAATGTGTACGCACCGTCAGGTACAAGCAAGAGGCGTGAACGTTCGGTCTTTTTCGCTGAGGACTTAACACAACTATGTGAGGGCAGAATCGATGTTATGGTTATCGAAGGAAATTTTAATTGTACACTATCCCCGAAAGACTAAATTCTCCATTACTCACCATTTCCAGCACTTTGCGCTTTCATTCGTAATCTCGGTTTGGTTGACACGTGGGAAATCATGCACGATGATAGACCTGGCTTCACACATTTTACGGAACATACGTCCAGCAGAATCGACAGGATATATAACTCCCGCTAGCTGATTCATGCAGCCACTGCAGCAGGATTTTGGCCGGCAGCTTTTACCAACAATACAGCGTATATCTGTAACATCACGCTTGGAAGACAACAAGTGTGGAGAAGTCGTAGCCCTTGGAAATTGAACATTGCTCACCTGTGCTCGCCTGAATGTCGATCGGCGGTGTGCGAAGCGTGGAGATGGTGCTTACAACGACGTGAAGCATACACATCAGTCTTACAGAGGTGGCTGGAATGTGCCAAACCGAGACTTCGTCGCACATTGATGGCCTTTAGTGGGGAAGCTGCTGCATGGAGACGCAGAACCACAGAGTTTTACTATGCCATTCTGAGGGAGTGTTCCGTTATGCCTCCATCCCAGAACATAAATGATTGCAGTGCGAAAATAAAGATTGTAGCTTTGACACGTTGACACTTGGAAGGAGCGATCGTTCGTACACGCCAACAATTGTAATCAATAATGAACGACCCTCTATGTACCACATAGTAGCGGAACGGAAGCGCAGGCAGGAATCCGCGAGGTGACGACAGAAGATGGCGTATGTCACGACTCGCAACGAGCTATCAACGACGTATTCTTCAAACACTA
Organism: Locusta migratoria; assembly: GCA_026315105.1. NCBI lineage: Eukaryota > Metazoa > Arthropoda > Insecta > Orthoptera > Acrididae > Locusta > Locusta migratoria. The sequence continues at coordinate 400,930,423 of CM048744.1, read as the reverse complement.
CTCTCGCCTTTATAAAGAGGATAGATCCTATCCAGAACTCATTGATGCAGTCGCTGGGTTAATACATAACACGATCCCTCTAGAGCTCCAACAAGAATTGTTAGAACCGATCTCTGAAGACGAAGTTGAGAATTCCATTGGAAAAGGAGCACCTAACAAGACACCAGGACTGGATGGCTTACCACTGCAATTTTATAGGGCGTACCTACTATGACGATTATCTGCCAAGAGTTTATGAACCTACGAAACAACTACCGACTGCTTTCACGAAAGGTGTCATTATCCCGATTCATAAACTGCTTGGAGGATCGCGTATCACAGACTACAGATCACTAACTCTGCTGTACTGCTGATATGAAAATATTAACACGTTCATTGGCGGCTCGTATACGGCGCACGGTATGTCATGTTCTATCGGCGGATCAGACATCGATGGGCGGGACCCATAACACACGCGCCGCTCTGTGTCGCTATAGAGACCTCATTACCCTTGCCAAGTTGCATCGCACACCGGGAGCCTTGGCGGCGATAGACTTTAGTCAAGCAATTGATCGAGCCTATCACACGTACTTAACTACTGTTCTGTGGAAAATGCACTATCCGGATACATTGAGGTGGTACTGCGTCTTCTTCGTAGTGCATCATCAAAAGTACTTGTCAACGGTAGACTGTCAAACCCCTTACCAATCCAACGCTCTGTTAGACAGAGATGCCCACTATCAACGATACTATATGCGCTGGCCTTGAAACATTTGTTGTGTGGCCTGAGGAATCGCCTAACAGGATTGGCTCTTGGCGGCTATGTTTTTAGCTGCATCGCGTACGCAGATGACCTTGTGTTAACTCTCCGAGACGCGCAAGATTTACACAGAGATAGGGAGTGGCCGTGTAAACGCACAAAAATCGGTCGCGATGAATTTTGGTACCGGGATGATACCGGAAAGCGTCGCTCCATTCAAACTGTGCGACACAATTCGCTGTCTTGGTATCGAATTCACAAATGACATCTCACGCACGGCGGTGCTTAGTTACTGGAAACTACTACAAAATATGTTGTTTTGTTTGTAAATCTATCGGGCCAAACTGCGTCCGTAGCTTACAAATTACTTAAGCCTAGGTAAACTAACCTAAGGACAACACACACACCCATGCCCCAGGGAGGACTCGAAACTCCACGGCGAGCAACCGCGCGCTCCGCAGCGAGACACTTTAGACCGCTCGGCTACTCCACCGCGGCTTACAAAATATCCGTGCCGGACTTGTGGATCACCGTCTCCGGGCTTTGGACATACATCAACGAACCGAATTTATAAATGTATATCAAGCATCCCGACCGCTGCGTGTGGCGCAGACACTGCCAATGCCAACACACATTGGAAAGAGCCTAATGGCGGCATTCGGATCATTCGTCAGATACGGAATGATATTTAAAATAAAATACGAATCCCTCACCCTACCAAAGAACGTGGCGGACTAGGAATTGTTAATGTTCATGACAGAGCTGTAAAAGTTGTTACCAACTGACAGTCGGATTCGGAACGACACTAGCGCTCCTAGTGGTGGGCAAGGAGCCGTAAGAGTAATGTTTGTTTATAATTACTTTGTTTGTAAATCTATCGGACCAAACTGCGTGGTCATCAGTCCGTAGCTTACAAACTACTTAAATTAAGGTAAACTAACCTCAGGACAGCACACACACACCCATGCACCAGGGAGGACTCGAACCTCCAACGGCGAGCAACCGCACGCTCCGCAGCGAGGCGCCTTAGACTGCTCGGCTACTCCACCGCAGCTTATAATTACCTGTCTATGTTATTAAGCATATATTTTCTGTAGTTCATGCGTTCCAAACATTAGTAAAACACAGAAAAACGTAAATAATCGTGAAAAACCTTTACAAACATCCGAATCTTTCTGATTCTGTGATATAAACAACTCATTCATGAGGAAATACTTAACGAACGCGTGTATATTTTGCAGCCTACTGCACTGAAACTATGAGAGCATAAACAGAGGAGAAACATTAATTCCTGTTGTGATGTTGCTATATGACAGGCACTTTATTTTACGTGTAAACATTCGATATAGAGCCTAATGATTCCAACATTTTTACCACTTCACTCGTCTTTGTTATAAACTTTTGAGTGTAATTGCTTTTGCTTATAAAACGGAAGTCTTGAAAATTCTTACCGTCTGAGCTCTGAGCTTTAGATGTAACAACGATTGTGAAATTGGTTGTCCTTCAGTTACAACTGTAGTGATCGATCTGGTACATTAAATTATGTAGGTTTGCATTCAATATAAGTTTCTTACGTTCAACACTTACAGATATGACTGGAATAGAAGTGAAGAAACCTTGACTTTTCTTAATAGGAAACAGACGTCTGTCAGCAGAATGTTGGCCCTTCTGTTGTGTATTAGCCATTTTTTGTTCTTAATAGAAAATGCTCATGAACAGTAAGCTGTTTTACTCTCTGGTATGCGAGCTTTACTGCATTCTGCGATAATTTTCTTTTCCTGTGAACCTACCTGACTGCGTAATTTACTTACATCTATTGTAATATTTTTGAAATATTGGATACCTGATAATTATGGCCCGGATTATAATAACAAGTCATAATTTATTCTGAATTAGAGGGTGAATTTTAGAACAATATATACACAAATCTAGGTATTTTAGTGTAGAAAATGTATTTTAATTGTGCATGTAAGTCATATTTCAACATATTTTAGTAACAGGTAATATTTCGGCTAACTTTATTATAATAAATCATATTTCCGCCAACGTTTTTCGGGACACAAGAATAAGGAAATGAATATGTTCCTCACGAGACAATATTTAACGTGATGTTATGAAAGATAAAGAGATAGTACACAGCTTTATTTCTCAAGACTGTGATCATCAATTTTGACGTTAGGTTTCTCTCTAATTTCACTCTTACTACTTCACATTAATTTTGTCTTTTATGGTATACTCTGTTCATTTCTTTTACTCAGTACAATATTCATTCCATTCAATAGATCCTTTAATTCTTATTCACTTCAATTGAGGACAGCAATGTCATCAGTGAACCTTATCATTCAAAGCCAATCACCTTCTTCTTTCAGAACTTTTTTGTTTCCGTCAGTACTTCTTCGATGCCTATATTGTAAGTTGGAGTGAAAGAGTACAATCTTGTCTTACACACTTGTTCTTGGTCTTGCAGTCTTATTATTCCCTATTGCTTCCTGAACATCTCACACTTGGCCTAACTTTTGCTATAGCTTAATCCTGTTTCTTCCAGAATTTTTAAAACCTTGCGCCAATTTGCATTGCTTTTTCCAAGTCGAGAAATCCTGTAAATGTGTCTTGGTTTTTCTTCAGTCTTTCTTCAAGCACAAGGCATAATTGTAGGACTGCCTCTCCGGTGCCTTTACCTTACTTACTAGCATATGCTCATTTTCCATTCTTCTGTATAGAATTCTCGTCAGTATATTGGATACAAGACGAGTTAAGCTGTGTGGTAGTTGTCACGCTGTCTTAAAATCCAATCTCACCCGGTTGCTACTTCCCACAAGTGTTGGCGTGATCTTCAGTCCAAAGACTGATTTCATGTAGATCCCCATGCTACCCTGCCCTATTCAAGCCTCTTCAACTTTGAATGAGAACTGTACCGTACATCCCTTTCAAATTGCTTACAGTATTCGTCCTTCCACTGCTTAACTGACTCTTCCTTGATGTCTCATAATGTTTCCCAACAATTGATCCCTTTTATTAGTCTTGATGTGCCAGAAATTTCTTTTCTCCCAATTCTGTTCAGCACCTCCTTATTGGATACACTATCTATCCATCCTTTCCTCAGCATTCGTCTATAGCACCACTTTTTAAAATCTTCCATAACCTTTCTATCTGAATTCCTTATCGTCCACATTTCACTCCCATAGAATGTTTTCAGAAAAGACTTCCTAACATTTAAATTAACTTTGGAGGTCAACTAATTTCGCTTTTAAAGAAATTCTTTCCTTCGCATACCTATTCTGCATTCTATATTTTCTTTAGTTCGCTCATAACACTTTCCTTCCCATATAACCAAATTCATCTACTACTTTTATTGGCTTACAGCCTAATCCAATTACTTCAGCATCCCTGACTACATTCCATTACCCACGTTGTGGTCATGTTAACGTTCATCTTATAGCCTCCATTCAAGACAGCACTCATTCGGTTCATCTACTCTTACACATCTTCTGTTGTTCCTGACTGAATTACAATGTCATTTGCAAACTGATGTTTTTGTTTCTTCTCCAAATATTTCGCCTTCCATTCCTTCATAGCTTGCTCAATGTACGTACTGAATAACACTGAGGAAACGCTACAATCCTCTCGAACTCCCTTCCCAACCACTGCGACCCTTTCATGCCTTTCGACCCTTATAACTGCTGTCTGGTTTTTGTACAAGTTCAACATAACTTTTTGTTGCCTATATATTACCCCTGCTACCTTCAGAATTCGAAAGAGTGTATTCCAGTCAACAATGTCAAAAACTATTTTGAAATCTACAAAAGCTAAAAGAAATTTGCCTTTCCTTAACCTGTCTTCTAAGATAGTGTTTGTATTTTGCAGCTATGACTTATTAAACTAATAGTTTTGTGATTTTCACACTTTTATGCACTTGCTTACTTTGAAATTGTAATTATTCTTCTTTATGTCTGAGAATATTTCCCCTATCTGATACACTTGCACACAAGGTGGAACAGTTTCTCTCTGACTGGCTCTTCGAAAAACGTCAGCAGTTGAGAGGGAATATTATCTTCTCCAGAGGCATTGATTCGATGCATATCTTTCACTGCTCTCTCAAATTCAACGTGTACTATCGTATCTCCAATCTCATCTGCTGTCTTATCCTTTTCCACAATGCTCCATCTCCCTTACATAGACCAACTGCTTTTCTTGTCTCCAAATGTCTCTTTTATTTTCCCGTTGGCGGTAAGTAAGTTTCCTCTTGTTATACATTCTTGTAAGGTTCTGCAGTAGTCCTCTCGCCATTCTGCACTGCCTGTCAGCCTCACTTTTTTTAGGCGCCTGTTCTCCATTTTCTCTGTTTCACTTGCTGCATTTTTATATTTTCTCCTATCATTAATTAAGTTTAGTATATACTGTGTTATTAAAAGATTTCTATTACGCCTTGTCGTTATACTTATATGATCGTCTGCAGCATTCACTACTTTATTTTTCAAAGCTATTCATTCTTCTTCTGCTGTATTAATTTCCCCCTATTCGATCAACACTCGCTTAATGCTGCCTCTGAAACAACCTCTGATTCCTTTATTTTATCCAGGTTCCATCTCCTTAGTTTTCTACATTTTAGTTTTAGTTTTTATTTTACAATAACGTAGAGTCTACATCTGCCCCTGGATGTGTCTTACAGTTTAAAACCTATTTTCGAAATCTATGTTTTACAATTATGAAGTCACCTGGTCTCTTCCATGTATATATCCCCTTTTGATGGCGCTTGTGATGATTAAATTGTGCTCTGCCGAAAATACTACCAGGCGACCTCCACTTTTATTCCTTTTCCGCAGTCCATATTCACCTACTATTTGTCCTTCCCTTCCTTTTCCTACTATCCAGTTCTAGTCCCCCACGGCAATGAAGTCTTTCTCTCTCTTAACTGCATACAATCTTTCAAAACTCCCTAACATAGCAGTACAGTGGCCGGTCTTGGTTTCGTACCTATCTTTGCAGTGATAATGCGTTCACTGTGCTGTTCACAGTAACTTACCCGTATTCCTATTTTCTGATTCATTATTATACTCTTGCGTGTCCCACCCCTCCCAACGGATTTTGTATTTATAACCCTGTAATCATCTGAACAGAAATCCTGTTCATCCTAACATCGAACGTCACTAGTTCTCACCATATCTAACTTCATTCTATACGTTTCTCTTTCCAAACTTTCACACTTACCTACCCGATTTTGAGATACAACATTCCACACTTTGGTTCGTAGAATGCCCCTCTCGTTTTCCTTGATGACGACGTACTCCTGAATAGCCGCCGCTCGGATATGCGAATAGGGGCTATTTCACCTCCGCAATATTTTACCCAAGAAGAAGCTTTCGTCATATAATCATACAATAGAGTTGCATGTCCTCGGGAAAAATTTAACGACTGTAGTTTCCCCTTGGTTTCGGCCATTCGCAGTAACTGCATAGCAAAGCCATGTTAGCTGATGCTAAAAGGCCAGCTCAGTCAATCATCCAGACCATTACACCTGTAGCTACTGAAAAATCTGCTGTTGCTCTCCAGGAACCACACGTTTGTCTGACCTCTCTACCCATACCCCTCCGCTCTTTTTGTACCAACGGTACGGCACGCAAGTCATGCTAACTCGGTAAATGTCTGTGGTTTATGGCTACGGTTCCCCCAATTACGTCATAAAATTCTATGGAATTTTATCTACGTCTTCTGCCTTACTCGATCTCAAGTCTTCCACAGTCCTTTCAGACTCTGATTGTAATACTGGATCTGCTATGTCTGGTGCATCAACATCTAGTTCTACTTCCGGTACGTTATCAGACTGTTCCCGCCTATCCACTCTCTCCTCAGCGTTCAGTGTTAGAATTCACACTTCACCTTTGCTTTAAATTCCACCGACCTTCGTGCTTACTTTTCCGTAAGTCGAGCCAGTAGCACCGACAGTCACATCTTTTCTGCAGTCATTTCGTCTTGGCTTTCCTTCCTAAGTGACTTGTATTTCTGTATTCCCTAAATGTATTTTTTATTTACTTCCTTCTTTTACTTTCCTCTGTAACCCATGATTTGTAAGTAGTTACCTTTCTTGTCTTTACAACATTTGTGATTAACCCTTCAGATACGTCCATTCCGCAATACTCTGTTTATCATTATTGCTTTATCCACATCCCTCGCAAATTCAAAGTGCGTCTCATTAATCCTCAGAACTATGGCATCCCATTTACTTCCACAATGGCTCTTAAATTTCAGTCCACTGCTTGTCATTAAATTGTGCTCTGAGTCTATATGGGCTCCTGGGAATGCTACAATCCCAATATCTGTCTAACCATGACGTAATCCAATTTGAATGTTTGCATGCCTATAGATCTTTTACAAGTACACCTTCTGCGTTTGCGATGCTTGAACAGGATATTCGCTATTACCATCTGATATTGATTAGTATTTCTATTCTCCCTCTTTTCAACTACCAAGCCCGTAGTTCACACAACCCTTCCTTCATCTCCAGACGTATTCAAATCCCCTAAGAGTATTAGAACTTTGTCTCGCTTACATATCCAGTTTCTATATCTTCTTATATTTCCCTACCTCTTCATTATCTTGAGATTTGATCCCATTTTCAGGATGGTGCTCAACGACCACACAATGATGAACACACCAGATGTAATGAGCAGCATTGGCCGTTAATGTTTTATTTATAAACAACAGATCGATTTGAATCACATAGTGATCATCTTCAGAGTATCCTTCAAACAAGCATTGTCAATGCACTGAATGTAACTGTTGCAGTTAATGTTTTATTTATAAACAACAGATCGATTTGAATCACATAGTGATCATCTTTAGTGTATCCTTCAAACAAGGATTGTGAATGCACTGAATGTAATTGTTGCAGTTAATGTTTTATTTATAAACAACAGATCGATTTCAATCACATAGTGATCATCTTCAGTGTATGCTTCAAACAAGTGTTGTGAATGCACTGAATGTCTGTTGCAGTTACATTAAGTGCATTCACAATGCTTTTTTGAAGCATACACTGAAGATGATCACTATGTGATTGAAATCGAGCTGTTGTTTATAAATAAAACATTAATGGCCAGTGCTGCTCATTACATCTGGTATGTTCTTCATTATCCGATTTTTCCGTTTGCTAGTATATCCTAAGATATGTAATCAGCTTTGTGATTGAATTTGATGAGAACAACGTTCTAACTGGTTCAGAATACTAGAGCTAACAATTTTGCAAGACGATAAAATGTTCAAATGTTTGTATAGTTTATGGTACTTAACTACGGGGTCATCAGTCCCTAAACTTACAAACTACTTATGAACTACTTACGAACTAGGACGGCACAAATATTCATGCCCGTAGTGGCCGTGCAGACCGTGACTGGAGCGCCTCAGTCTCCTCGGCCGCCGCGGCCGGCCGCAAGACGATAACTGACCCTCTTGTCTCATAGTGATTTAAACATATAAACAATTATGGAAATTTTGAAACATATTAAAGAACTAATACAAATATTTATTCCCGTTCTTACTGGATCTCTCTTATTGTAATTTTTAATATCCTACAACGAAATAGTAGTTAAAATAGTGAGAAATCAGGTAACCGAACTTGGAGGGTGGCGGTTGAATTGTGGGTGGAAGAGGGCGAGAAGGTTATGTGACATTCCTCAGCAGAATCCGACGCTGAACCGTGACTGAAAGTCGCACAATATTTCCTGAAGCCCGTGAGGTGAAAACGTTCTTCTCAGAATGAAGGACTTTAAGAAATTTCCAGATAGAGGCTTTCTGTTCGCTGGTGTTTCTCACATGTTCGTGCCTCGCGGCCGTCCTTTTTGCCTGGGATACACTGATAAAAACTGCTGAATTTTTGTGGAGACCGCAGGCACGCTCATGAAAGGCCAGTACGTCACAATGTTCAGCTGCTCCAGGAACGTAGTGCCTGATATCTGACGCGGCTCATAAGTTATTCTGAAAATGCTGCACTGCGTAAGGAATCCTTGAAAGTCTATCGCTGTTCACACGAATAAGAAAAGAGATAATGGAATACAGGTAACATCCCATTACGCGGAACAGGCGGCGTTCCCCACGGGGACAGGCCGCGTGTGGCAATGCGCCGCGGCTGACCCTCGGTCGCTCGCTGTGACCTCCTGAGGACCTCGCTGTGGGTTACCACCTTGCAGCGCCTGCGTCAGCCACGTTGCTCCGCCCACCCGTCAGCACGTAATTCCCGCTCGTCCCGGAACTGTGCGTGCGACGCACATGCGTTGGTCGGCACATCCAGTGATACAGATATTCTAGAAAACAGCGCCATAGTACATAACCCAGATAAGAAGGTAAGAACATATTACAGGCGATGACTTCCTTCCTCGCAAAGTTTGGAAAAATTTCATCACAATGAACGTTACATGACGGCGAGTACGAAATGTGTCATTTAGTCGGTTTTCATTCAAGATACTTTTGTCTTGAACAAATGAAATTACTTACGATTCTGAAAACCTCTATTCGAGATTTCACTTTTGTCAGCATTCTCAAAAGTTTTAAAAAAGATAATGTACAAACAGCTTCTCAACCACCTTGACATATTGTCCAGAACATAATTTTTAAAAGGTTCCGATATCAAAAAGGTTATTTACACCTACAGTGAGAATGTATTTAATTCATTAGGTAATAAATTACAAGTAGCAGATATTTTCTGTGATTTGTCAAAGGCATTTTGTTTTGTCAAACACAAAATCATTTTAAGTAAATTATAGTTCTATGGTATCTTGGGCATTGCTGCAAAATGTTTCAAGTGGTACCACGCTAACAGGAAACAAAGGGTGTCAGTGCAAGAGACTAGTGAATTAAGCCATCAGTCATCATCGCATTGGGAAGAAAATACACGTAGTAGCCCACAAGGATCGATCTTACTGCCATAGGTTTTTCGTGGTACGTTAATTACCACTCATAAGTTACATTGCGAGAAGCAGAGTTCGTTTTGTTTGCAGGTGATACAAGTATTGCGATAAACAGCATGTGGAGCATAGTTCTAGAAAGGTCTGCTAATGATATTTTCATGAACATTAGTAAACGGTTTAAAGCCAACTCATTTACATTTAACTTTGAAAAAACTCGCTTTGTGCAGTTCAGAACAAGTGAGAGGTTTCCGTGCAGCATATGCGTAAAGTATGAATAATAGCAGCTAGAAGAGATTGACATTATTATATTCCAGAGATTACTACTTGATAATAAATTCAGTTGTGATGAGCACACCGCAGAACTGCAGAAACGACTTAACAAATCTGTATTTGCAGTACGAGTATTGTCAGACGTAGGAGACATAAAAACAAAAAAGGTTGTATGCTTTGCTTAGTTTCATTCCATAACGTCGTGTGATACAATATTTTGGGGTAATATGTATTACTTGTGGAGTAAATTAACGGACATCTTGTAGAAGCCTCTTCAAAGCGCTGGGTATACTATTTATTGCCTCTCAGTATATTTATTCCTTAATGAAATTTGTCATAAATAATATATCCTTTTTGCCAATAAGCAGCTCAGTTCATAATACAGTACTAGGAACAAAAACTATCTTCGTAAGGACTTAAAAGCACTTACTTTAGTTCAAAAAGGGGTCATCTACTCATGAACACACATATTCAATAATTTACAAGCAACGATAAAAAAAATTAGCTACAAATGAAGATCAGTTTTAGAGTAGCCTAAAAAGACTTCCTAATGGCCAACTCCTTCTACTCCAATGACGAATTTTTAAATAGAATCAATTTTGTATGTATCTGTATTCATACTACTTTTATCATATTATATTATCAGCTTGTAAAAAAACTGACATGTTCCACATCCACTCAAGATTTCTTCGCAGTTGTATCCTTCATAACTACATTAGTCTGTCCTATCAGTTCCCATTTCTAGAGATTTCCATTCCTCATTGCCTGGGTTATCTACGTTATCTACGTTTGTTATCTCAGAGTCGATCTAACGTAAATCTTCACTCATTAATTTCGTGAGTATGCAGCCGTTTTCAGGATTTATTTATTATTTTCTTTTCTTTCGAACGATCTCTGCACCTTCGCAATACCTTCCATGATTACAAAATTCTGGCTTCTGGCCTGAGCCCATATTGCATTTGTGTTCAAAGTACTCAATAAAGAAATTATCTAGATGTGAAGCTGCCTATAGTAGGAAAAATGTGGGAAAGTACTAAAAATGTAGAACTCACAGAAGAGATTCTGCCGTATAAAAAATTATAGAGTAATCAGCTCCCCCAAAACTAAAACTGTTTTCTAATTAAATAATAAAAATCTGAAAGCGAGAAGTCTCCAAAATAGTATCTGGCAGAATACTTACGTATACTATATTAATATTCATGTACTGGTCTTGCCATCTGCGCTTTATGGGGAAGTTAGTATAATGCGTGTTCCGAATGTGATGTATTAACTACCACCACGGCATTTGTCCCATTCGTGGAGAAAGGATGTAGAAACTATGTAAGTAACTCTTAAAACAAGTAGACAGTATTTCACAAACAATTCGGGGAAAACCTTTTGATTAATTGTAGGGAAAATACGTATGTCAGTCTTATACTGTATCTACGGAAACGTAAATAAAAGCTGTGAACCTGCTATCTAGTATGTGAACCCACTCAGTAGGATGTGACAACTTTGAAATGTTTCTGGGAAAAAGAAAAGCAATAAAACTGATTTTCTCTTAAGTCTGTGTCCTCTAAGTACTCTATTGTTAAGTAAGTGCGGAAGTAAGTGGTACGCTTCAAAAAGTAAAAATATGGTAGGCATTGCTTAGATTCACTCTATGGCTAATTCTAGGCCTCTCAACTTTATGTCGGGCACTGAAATTTCTCACGGTGGCAAGAAAACTATTAGAATATGCATAACAATATTTTTCCCAACGAAAAGTTTCAGTACTACATAACATTAGATTACCCATTCTCGTTAACGAGAAGCCAGAATGTTAGAATAGTTAGTCCTTACAGATTTAGTTGTGTCGAACCCATATGAATTATACATAATTGACACTAGCAGCTAAACAGATGTCAGTATTACATTACAGTGACATTATATACAGTAACAAAGGCATTTGATAGTCGCCTACTTTTTGTGATTCCTTAATTTCTCCTGGCGCATAACAACTTCGAAAAACTTACGGGTTTACAGCAAGTTATCAAAATCGCCACCACCGATATTTCGGCAGGAGACCACCCTGCCATTTTCAAGGCGAAAATGCAGTGAGGAAGTAATGTGCAACCTCGATTTTCAATGAGCTAACAGGAAAGACAACACACACCGAGCAAGCAGGCACACACCGTTGACACGACCAAAGATGTAACCGGTCAGGATATCGATAATAAATATCAGTTCTCGACGGATGAGGTCGGATTAGTTTTATTCCTCAGTTTTTTGACAAGTGAGAGAGCAGGATCCCCAGTGGAATTTAAACAGAAACCTCCATCCCTATTCATAAGGTTGTCACGTAGTTTTATTTCTATCTCTTCCTTGATAACACAGTCCCAGTAGCTGGAAGTGCATACCAGAATTTCCGTTTTGTAGTATTCCATAGGGTGACCTGTGTCAAGACAGTGTTCGGCCACAGCAGATTTGTTTGGCTGTTGTAAGCGTGTGTGACGTTCAAGCTCAATACAACGGTCCTCAGCAGTCCTAATAGTTTGACCAACATACGACATGCCACAACTACATGGGATACGATAGACACCCGCCTTGCACAAACCGAGATCGTCCTTAACGGATCCCAACAGTGCCTTAATTTTATATGGTGGACGAAACACACATTTTACTTTTTTTTTCTTCGCAAAATGTTGCCAGTCTTATTGGAAGTGCTTCTCGCTGAGCTGGGTGGTGACAACTATCAAGTTGCAAGCTGAGTGGTAACAACTATCAGCTTGCCCACTTAGCTGTCCCATCTGGAGGTAACTTTTCGACAGAATGGCTATAGTGAAGGGCAGATTAAAAGAGCGTTGCGCTATCGACCACATGTGCAACATGGGATAGTGATGATAGCACAGAGTCGGCACCCACGTCAGTGGCCTTTCTGCCATACGTTTGGCTGCACTTCCAACATGACTGACCGCATTTTGCGTAACAACAATGTAAAATATGTATTTCATCCCTCATCTAAAATTAAGGCACTGTTGGTATCCGTTAACGGTGATCTCGGTTTGCGCAAGGCGGGTGTCTACCGTATCCCATGTAGCTGTGGCATGTACTATGTTGGTCAAACTATTACGACTGTTGAGGACCGTTGTATTGAGCATAAACGCCACACACGTTTACAACAGTAAACGAATCTGCTGTGGCCGAACACTGTCTTGACACAGGTCACCTTATGGAATACAACAAAACGAAAATTCTGGCATGCCCTTCCAGCCACTGGGACTGTGTTATAATGGAAGCGATAGAAATAAAACTACGTGACAACCTTATGAATGGTGATGGAGGTTTCTGTTTACATTCTGCCGGGGATCCTGCTCTTACGCTTGTCAAAAAAACAGTGGGACAAAACAAATCCGACCTCATCCGTCGCGAACTGATGTTTATTACCAATATCCTGACCGATTTCATATTTGGTCGTGTTGGCGCTATGTGCTTGATTGCTCGGTGTGAATTGTCTTTCCTGTTTAGTCATTCAAAACCGAGGTTTTAAAGTTCGTTGCACATTGCTTCCTCAATGCAGTTTCGCCTTGAAAACGGCAGTGTGGTCTCCTGACGAAACATCGACCGTCGTTGATTTTTATACCTGTCTGCATACCCGTAAGTTTTTCGAACATTCTTTCTTATAACAAATACAATTATATTATTTTTCACTAGTTACTTAACCTGAAGTTTACTCCAACCAGTTAATTCAATGTGGTCTTTTGTTTTCTCCGTTTCTCCTGAAATGTGTCTTATTTCTTTAGGTACTGGTAAATTATTTTTGGCTTTCGTCTATCAATAACACACTGGATATGCAATGATGTACATGTTGGATTGTGATGTTTCGGAATCTGATTGATATATGGTTTTTATACAATTCTACTTATTAGCTCGGCCAACAGTTAATTCATATTCATGCTACACATTTCTCTTTGTTGTTATGAGAACACGACGGAGTAATTTCTCTCGAAAAAACTATATGTTGTTGTTGTGGTCTTCAGTCCGGAGACTGATGCAGCTCTCCACAATACCCTATCCTGAGCAAGCCTCTTCATCTCCACATAAGAACGGCAACCTACATCTGTCTGAATCTGCTTACTGTATCCATCTCTTGGTCTTCCTCTGCGATTTTTACCCCACACACTTCCCTCTAATGCTAAATTCGCGATTCCTTTATGTCTAAGAATGTGTCCTACCAATCTATCCCTTCTTTTAGTCAAGGTATGCCAGAAATTCCTTTTCTCCCCAATTCTGTTCAGTACCTCCTCATTAGTTACGCGATCCACCCACCTAATCTTCAGCATTCTTCTGTAGCACCATATTTCAAAAGCCTCAATCCTCTTCCTGTCCGCACTGTTTATCGTCCATGTCTCACTCCCATACAAGGCAACACTCCATACAAATGCCTTCAGAAAGGACTTCCTTAGGCTTAAATCAATATTCGATGTTAACAAATTTCTCTTTTTCAAAAACGCTTTTCTACCCATTGCCATTCTGCATTTTATATCCTCTGTATTGCGACCATCATTTGTTACTTTACTACCCAAGTAACAAAACTCATCTACCTCCTTTATTGCTTCGTTACCCAATCTAATTCCTTCAGCATCACCTGATTTTCTTACACTGCAATCCATTACCCTAGTTTTGCTCTTGTTAATGTTCATCTTATATGCACCTTTCAGCACACTGTCCATTCCGTTCAATTGCTCTTCCAGGTCCTTTGCTGTATCTGACAGAATTACTATGTCGTCGGCAAAACGCAAGGTTTTCAATTCTTCACCCTGAACTTTAATTCCTTCTCCAAATTTCTCCTTGCTTTCCTTTATAGCTTGCTCAATGTACAAATTGAATAACATTGGAGAAAGGCTACAACCCTGTCTTACCCCCTTTCCAACCACTGCATCCCTTTCATGCCCTTCAACTCTGACAACTGCTGTCTGGTTTTTGTACAAGTTGTAAATAACCTTACGCTCCCTATATTTTACTCCTGCTTGCTTCAGAACTTGAAAGAGTTTATTCCAATCAACATTGTCAAAAGCCTTCTCCAAATCTACAAAAGCTAGAAATGTAGGTTTGCCTTTTCTTAATCTATCTTCTAGGATAAGCCGTAAAGTAAGTATTGCCTCCCGAGTTCCTACATTTCTCCTGAACCCAAACTGATCTTCCCCGAGGTCGGCTTCTACAAGTTTTTCCATCCTTCTGTATATAATTCGTGTTAATATTTTGCAACCATGACTTATTAAACTGATGGTTCTGTAGTTTTCACACCTGTCTGCACCTGCTTTCTTTGGAATGGGGATTATAACATTTTTCTTGAAGTCTGAGGGTACTTCGCCTGTCTCATACATCTTACACACCAGGTGAAACAGGTTTGTCATGGCTGGTTCTCCCAGAGACTTCAGTAGTTCTGAGGGAATATCATCTACTCCAGGGGCCTTGTTTCGATTTAGGTCTTTCAGGGCTCTGTCAAATTCTTCTCTCAGTACAGTATCTCCTATTTCATCTTCATCTACATCCTCTTCCCTTCCTACAATATTGTCTCGAAGTTCATTTCCTTTGTAGAGCCCCTCTATATACTCTTTCCACCTTTCAGCTTTCCCTTCTTTCCTGAGAACTGGTTTTCCATCAGTGTCCTTGATATTCAAAGAGCTGTTTTTCTTATCTCCAAATGTTTCTTTTATTTTCCTGTAGGCTGTATCTATTTTTCCCCTATTTATACATTCTTCTACATCCTTGCATTTGCCTTCAATCCACTCCTGCTTAGCTACTTTGCACCTCCTGTCAATCTCATTTCTTAGTCGTCTATACTCCATTTTGCCTGTTTCATTGACTGCATTTTTATATTTTCTCCTTTCATCGATTAAATTTAGTATCTCCTGTGATATCCAAGGATTTTTTGTAGGTCTTGCCTTCCTACCTATTTGGTCCTCTGCTACCTGCACTATTTCATCTCTCAATTTTACCCATTCCTCCTCTACTGTTTTATTTTCCCCTGTTTCTGTCAATTGTTGCCTAAAGCTCCCTCTGAAATTATTAAGAACCTCAGGTTCCTTCAATTTATCCAGGTCCCATCTCCTTATTTTCCTACCTCTTTGTAGTTTCTTTAGTTTCAGCCTACAGTTCATAACCAACAAGTTATGGTCAGAGTCTATATCTGCCCCTGAGTATGTCTTACTTTGTAAAACCTGGTTCCGAAATCTATGTCTTACCATTATAAAATCTATCTGGTATCTCCCGGTGTCTCCTGGTCTCTTCCACGTATACAACCTTCTTTTGTGATTCTTGAACCAGGTGTTTGTTATAACTAAATTATGTTCCGTGCAAAATTCTACCAGGCGGCTTCCTCTTTCATTCCTTTTGCCCAGTCCATATTCACCTACTATCTTCCCTTCCCTTCCTTGTCCTACTACCGAATTCCAGTCTCCCATAACAATTAAGTTTTCCTCTCCCTTAATTGTCTGAATAATTTCCTTTAGCTCCTCATATATTTCTTCGATTTCCTCATCATCGGCAGAGCTAGTTGGCATATAAACCTGTACTACTGTTGTCGGTGTTGGCTTCGTATCTATCTTGACAATGATAATGCGATCACTGTGCTGCTCATAGTAGTTTACCCGCATTCCTATTTTCTTATTCATTATCTATCCTACTCCTGTGATACCCCCAATTGATTTTGTATTTATAATCCTGTACTCACCTGACCAGAAATCCTGTTCATCCTGCCACCGAACTTCACTAATGCCCACTATATCTAACCTCAACCTATCCATTTCCCTTTTTAAATTTTCTAATTTTCCTACTCTATTAAGGGATCTAACATTCCACGCTTCGACCCGTAGAATGCCAGTATTGTCTTTCCTGATGATCGCATCCTCCCGAGAAGTCCCCGCCCGGAGATCCGAATGGGGGACTATTTTACCTCTGGAATATTTTACCCGAGAGGATGCCATCATCATATGTTCATACAGTAGAGCTGCATGTCCTCGGGAAAGATAACGGCTGTAGTTTCCCCTTGCTTTCAGCCGTTCGCAGTAGCTTTGTGGCAAAGCCACATTAGCTGATGTTACAAGGCCAGCTCAGTCAATCATACAGACTGTTGCCCCTGTAACTACTGAAAAGGCTGCTGCCCCTCTTCAGGAACCACACGTTTGCCTGGCCTCTCCACAGATACCCCTCCGCTGTGGTTGCACCTACGGTACGGCTATCTGTATCGTTGAGGCACGCTAGCCACCCCACCTCGGCAATGTCTGTGGTTCATGGGAGTGGAAAAAACTATAAAAGACCTGGAATTTATTAATCAGTGAATTTACAATACAGTCGAAAGTGTACATCATATCACTTCAAATACGATGGAAGGGAGTTCTTGACTGGACTAACAAGGAGGCCACAAGGGTATTGGATTTTAGAATTTTTTGATACTTACGGTACGTGAAGTTCAGAACACAAATAACAATCAACCCCATCCATTCGACGCCACCCTCAAAAGTTCTCGAGAAAATTGACTTTGTAGTTTTGCAAGTATACGTAAGTACCAATAATTAAAACAATTGAAGGTTCTGCCGGCGTAGCTCAGGTGGTAGCCTTGTAACTGACTGTATTGTCTGTGGTTTGAATTCTGCAGGGATAATTTTCTTTTAGATGGATCGAATACTTACCCAATTTTAATATATAATGGTAATTTTTACGAAAGAAGCCCTTTTTTTCGTAATTTTCTATATTTCATGAAATGCTGTTACTAACGGTTTCAATCAAAAAACTTAAGTTACATTTCCTACTGTATTTGTTTCACTATTAGTTGACGACTGTAGTCTTTGATTGTTAAGTTTGTGAAGAGCTACGATGCTGTTTTTGGAAAGTCATCTCCACAGCTTTCCAAGCAGCTAACCTACTCGCTTCAGGTGACGACAACGTGTTCGGCTCATCTACATAGATATAAATAAAAACTGACACAATACATGGAATTAGAGACCCCAAACATGTTTTATATAACTGAATTCACGTACCATAAATATAATTCTAAAATCCGATACCCCGTGGTCTTCTTGTAAGTGCTTAACCGTTCGGTAAATATTCTAAATGCACATGTTCCGTGAACTCAAAGACCTCCTTGTATTCATACTGCTAATACATTGGGCAGGGTACGAATTTAAATGAATATTTTTACAAACATTTCCCATAACGACTCGCTGTGAGTAGCCGTCAATCAGTATCTTAAACAGAACTTGTTTGTTACGTCTTATCTCTGCACCCACACACTAGACGCGTAAACATAAAGCATTGGCTTGTACCTTAAGGTCGTAATAAATCTGTGACTTTGCCAGAGAGAATCGCATTGGACTTCCTGGTTGTGACTGGCAACTCTTGAATAACATGGCAATGAGATATGATAAAACCTTCAAAGTGTTTTATTTGCAGTTCTTGTAGTTGGGAAACATGTACACTGACCAAGCAAATGCCACTCGTTGGTAAGTTACCGATGGCGTTGGTGTGTCTGCACGCTACGTTCCCCCTGTATCAGCTGCAGTAGTACAGGAGACCCCCTCAGACATCATGTTTGATACCATTATGGTTCTTGTTCTCAACGACTGTTTTTCAAATTTTGTAGAAAATTTTCAGCAATCAGTCGTAAATATTTTGTTAATTCACCAGATCTAGATTTTGATCATTGTTTGATCATTATCAGCGCTAAGACAAATACAAAAGAACCAGTTAGAATTAGATAATATACATGTCAAGTTATAAACCAATTGTAGAAGGTTTCAACTACAGTCAATGATAAAATACATACCTTAAAACAAACAGTTAAAACATATAAAACTGTTCGAGCTCCATCTTGGAGGTTATGTTCATACATGCTGATGCAGCTGCTACAATTTTAATACATCTGACGTCAGCGTTCGTTCTTAGCGACCGTGGCACCTTCTTTAAAGGTTTGAACTTCAAAAACTGATTGTAATTTTAAAGCCATGTCGTGGTGGCAGGTCGGCAGAAGCTTCATTGATGCTCTTCAGCCAACAGGAAAAACAACTTTGATAGGCAGATTTAAAACTTACAAGGAGAAAAATAAACACATAATTTAAAACATTACAAGGAGGTGTCTGTCCAGTATTAATTAACCACCTGAAATATGCTCTTGTCGGAGCGTAAAGTAGATAAATACCTTCCTGTTTAAAATATCTAACAGAGGAGGGGGTAACCAGCTGCCTGTCCTCACCAAAAATGTTGCCATGTGGACAAATTCGCGCTCTTTTAACACAGGACATGATAACCCTTCCATTTTAAGGGAGTTTTCATTCACAGTATCTACATTTCACTCTCTACAATGTCTCCCCTTTTTCTCCCAACGACACTTTTTCCTGTCTCTCCCACTGGCAGCCTTCATCTCTTTTTCTTTGTCGTCTAATTCTTTTTCACTTTCACTACATCTGGGCCACTATCATCGTTCAATTCTTTTCACTCACATTATCGCTTTCTTTCTCACAATGAGCTAACTGTCCGTTTAGTCACCACTGTCTTCTTCCTAAATATGCCCTTGCAGATGGTTTGGTCGGGCTTGTCACTCGTACATCGAGAATCTATATCATTTAAGTATAGCGATGGGAGGAAATGGATAAAATTTTTCTCGTTAAAGTTCATTGGTCTTGGTGGAACAAGACCCCAGAAAGCTTATATTTGGACGCCAATCGTCTCTATTTCACTTCCACTTTTTCATCCCTTGTATACTCCCACTGTTATTATCGATAACCTATGTCTTTTTATTACAAATCTCTTCACCATGACAGTCTGCTCTCTTTCTCTCGCTGGCACTCTTTCTTCTCTCTACCACCCGCACTCTCTGTTATTCTCTTTCAGCAGAAAAAATCGCGAATAATTTCCCATGCCAAAATATTTGGTGAGGAAGGAGGAATGAGGACCGACACAGCTGATTTAGTCCATTTTCAAATCAACGGAATAAGTCCTACAATATCATCAGTTTTCGTGGGTTCGAACATTACTTAGTAATTAATGAGAATGAAGATTTTCCTGGGGGTCACGTAAAATTCCTTCTTCCTTTAGAACCGGGAGAAACAAAACAAATATCAGACACGAAGTGACATGTTTGGTAAATTCTTTATATTAGAACTGGATTGATTAAATTTCACTTTTTTTCTAGAAATAAACAATACATTTCTCTTCCAACGAGTCTATAGGTAACCCAAGTTTAGTTAAAAGTAGAACTATGTTCTAACACGGACGCGCGAGAAGGAAAGGCGAAATAGTAAGAGGATGGAGGTGAAGATATTTACATATTGGCTGCAGAGACTGTCCACTCTTAGCTATACGTGCGCCGTTCGTACAGTATATTAGCATCTACGATATAAATTACAGTACGTTAAAAACAAGATTTCGTGAAAGCAATTTATACATATTATGATGTTCAAAGACGTTATATAATTCTGACACACACAACACGACACATTACTATGTTACTAATTGCTGAGGTCAACCCCTGCCACGCTAACTGGCGTCAGCGTAGCGGTAAATTATTGATACTTTGAGATTAATACACGTGTTCTACTGAACACAAAATGTTCCTTATGAGGTGCCGGAACGCTAGTTCCGGTCGAAATTTGGGCCTGATAGATAGATTTAGCAAGGCGGAATCGTATTAGAAGTATAATACAGATGAGATGCTTTGTTGGATACCAGTACATGAGAAAATATCGACACCACAGCCCAAATGAGGGCGGATAGGTGACGAGCGAAATAGGCATGGCCATACTGCGTTCTTCTAGCCGAGGCTCTTATGAAAAGAAAATATTAGCGGAGACGATATTGAGTGGAGCAGTCGGGTAGTAAACTACGTCACAGATAACGATTGTAACAAGGACGGAATTGTAAAGAATCTCCTACGTCCCCACAGACACTAAAATAATTGTAAACAAAAATGTAATTTTGTTAGACTGTACTAACAAGTTGTTCACAGTAAAACGGGACATAATATTTCAACACCATTAATTTAGTAAAAAAAAGACTATTATTCGATGTGAGCAGTTTTCGATGATCTTAGTAAATGTCAGAGATTGTTTCTACCTAAATACAATGTGTGCACAGTTGAATGTTTCTTCCTGTAGCATTCTTGAGAGTTTGTTATGAGCGTTATTCTTAATACGTTATAAGTAATGTTTGTTGAACCGTACGGGAGCTTTACCAAGAAACCGTCTAGTTCTTCCATTTATCTGTGTTTCAGATAATGCGTATATTACATCTAATCTGAAATTTTGTCGATCATCCTGTGTCTGGCAGTTTCAAGTGTGTGTAAAGGACTGTTACTGTCCTGTGGAATGAGTCGGTTTCTGCAGCTGAAACCGACAATTTGTTCCGTCATGGCTCTATCAAAATAAATAATTTTAATAAAAGCACTGGGTGGAGTTCCAATCGAAGTTTGATGACGATACGACATTTGCATAGAATCAATGGAGGGAAAATAACAAGGAAATAGATGGAATAAAAGAAAAAGAAAGTGTTCAGCACGGCTCAATGCAATTCGGAGGACACTGGTTCGTTTCCCGATGCAGTCAAGGACTTTTCCTTGAAGGTTTGCACTGTAACCATGTGCACAAAGCCTCCAGGGCCAAGTGAAGAGCTTTCTGATTCAGAAATAGCGGCTGCAGGTCACGACAAGTAAGAACGTCTGCGATGGCGGTGTGCTGATCCCACGCCTCTCTCGAAAGCATCTAATGATGACATTGGCACAGGATGACACGGCGAACGGTAGCGATGAGTCAGTCAGGTCCCGTGACCAGAGTTCACTCTCACGTTAAATGAAATATTTGGCAAGTGATGAGTGATATTTCATTTTTGTTACTTATAGTTTAATATAATAGCTATTCCACAGTGGTACACCACACACGAGAAACCACGGAAAGGACGACGCCATGCACCCCAAGGTCACATATGCCGTTCTAGAAAACTGTAAGGATAATAATACAGTTTTAAATATAACCTTAGAAATTGCTCAAAGCTTGGAAAATATCTTTAAGTATTTGTTATTTCCGTACAACAATGACAATATGTTAACAGGTGTAGGTAGTGTTCCATTTATCTTCACTACTTCAAGTACGTTTTCTTCAGGAGCAATGTCAAAAAATTTTATCAATGAAATGTAGTTTAGGTACCAAGAAAGCGTGTACAAGCTTGGTACATTTTCTTTTATTTATTCTTTACAAAGATGTAAGTACCAGTGTGATAGTATAAGCATCACCCTGCACCCTTTTATAGGGTAATACACTTTCTTTCGTCAAGACAAAATTACATGTTATATTCACGAAAACACAAAATTTAACTAAATAACAAACAGAAACAGAACTTTAGTATAATTTTGTAGTAGGAGGTTGTGTTGTGCAAGTGATTGGGTGTCACTTCTGTCAAAAGTCTGTACGTGAGATTTCCACACTCCCAAACATCCCTAGATCCAATGTTTCTGATGTAATAGTGAAGTGCAAACGTAAAGGGACACGTACAGAAATATAAGGTATAGGACGATTTCGTCAGTTGACTGACAGTGACCTTGGACAGTTTAAGAGGTTCTTACAGTGTAATAGGTAGGCATCTACCCAGACCATCACACAGGAATTTCAAACTGCATCAGGATCCAGTCCAAGTAATATGACAAGAGCGAGATGCGAAAACTTGCATTTCATGATCAAGCCGCTGCCCATAAGCCACACATCACACAGGTCAAAGTCTTTTATTCCCTTTATTTAATGCCCTGTTACAGGCAGGCTGACAGCAGCCAGGTCAACGCCAAACTACTCCTCGCTTTATTTATTTAATCATGTCAGAAACATACGAGTACATACTTCGGCGTTATATAGAAAAAGAAAACAAGGCCGTAAAAGTACAAAACAAAGTAAAAATCCAAAATTTGGTTCTGTAAGCATTATTATTTATGGGATTAATTATATCTAACACAAATTTCATTAAATGGGCCGCGACAAGTATGCGGCCACCTCACATGCCTCCTTGGTAGCGCCAATCACATTTTGGGGAGAGCATCTAGTTGGACACAGTTTGCATTCGATGGCTCGTTGTCTGTTCTTCACCACATTCACATACGATCGGGGGGATGTTGATCTTGGGCTCCTGAGCGCAGTCTGTTAAGCGTCTTACAGGTTGACCAGCTTTCATCGTGACCTGGGGGGAGGCTTTCTGAGGGCACCATCCATCCTGTGAGGTGGCTAGATCTAGAACGCCATGAGTTCACTCTGAACTTTGATGGTTCTTCATTGAGGCTTTCTGTTAAATGAAGAAAGCTTCTCCTTGACCTCAGCCTCTGGGGCGCTGGTTGGTACCCATATAGAAATTTGGTCGGAAGGTTTTAGTGCTTTAGTTTTCTCCACTCTGGATGCGCACTCACGACGGATATCTGGAGGTGAGATACCTGATAAACAGTAAACTTTATCCAGTGGTGTGGATCTCAGACATACTGTTATGAGTCTGCAGGTCTCAGTCAAATGTTCAAATGTTTGTCAAGCTTATGGGACTTAACTACGGGTTCATCAGTCCCTAAACTTACAAACTACATATGAACTACTTACGACGGCACAAATATCCATGCCCGAGGGGGGATTCGAACCCCCGACCGTAGTGGCCGTGCTGACCATGACTGGAGCGCCTCAGTCACCTCGGCCACCGCGGCCGGCAGGTCTCAGTCAAGGCGACATCCACTTCCTTGGCGTGACTGGATCTGTACCAGACAGGGAAAACATATTCTGTGTCTAAATAGCAAAGTGCTATTGCTGATGTTCATAAGGTATGGGGATGTGTTTCTGTACCTGATAATTTCCGGAGAATATTGTTTCTTGCAGATACCTTTCGTTTTGTGTTCAAGCAGTGTATTCTATAGGAAAGTGTTCGGTCAAGAGTTACTCCTAAGTATTTTGGAGTGAAACAGTGCTGTAATTGTTTACCTTCCCAGATCAATTGCATTTTTCTTGATGCCTGTTGGTTTTTGATGGATTTTGTTTGAGTTAGTTCTCTTGATAGTATCCACTTAAAATTTGTAAGGCATTGGAGAGCTTCTCTTCTGCAAGTTCAATTGTTTTTTCTTGTACGGCTAAAGCGACAGCTTCTGCATATATAAAACTCTTGTCTCATGTGGGCGAGGTTGGTAATTGGTGTAAATGTTGAAAAGAGTGGTAGCTAGTACACTTCGTAGGCTGATGTTAAGTCAATGAAAACTACCCAAGTGCCTTTATTGTTTTCGTAGCCGTGTTCTATGTATTGTGTCAGGTGCAGTACTTGCGAAGTACAAGTTCTCCCTGGTCTAAAGCCTGCTTCTTCTGATATGTGTAATGAGTCTACCACCTCAGATTGTCTAACCAAAATCATTCTTTCTATTATCTTATAAAAATGACTCAACAAAGAGATTGGTCGATAATTCTTTGGATCATATGCATTCTTGCCAGGCTTAAGAATTGCAATAATTCTTGCTTTTCTCCACGGGTTACGGATTTTGAATTAGGTGATGCAGTTACTGAATAAATCTAAGAGCCATTTCTTACTAATAGGTCCAAATCATTTGAGATGTTCAACGCGTATGTCATCAAGAACTTTTTTTCATTTATTCAGCGCTCTATTTAGATCTTCGATAGCAAAATGGTTGGAAAGAATGCTATTTTAGTGATTAGTCAGCTTTTCTTCTTTCTGTTTTGACTCTGTCCCAGCTTTAATTTGTTTCTCGCTCTCGACAATCTGGCTTGCAATTTTATTTGCAGAGATGTTACAATGTACTGAAGTCTTAGTTGTGTCTCCATGCATTGTAACAGTTTCTTCCCATGTCTATTTCTTCCATTAATTTAATCCACTGGTTGCGTTTGGATTCGGAGATAGTGGAAATAACGCGTTGTCCACTGTGGGTAGTTTCTTCGCTGAAAGGATCTTTCAGCAGCATGGTTGTCTCACAATTAAGATCTTGCATGTAGTTGGTTCTGCAGCCCCTAGGGATAGTTTTTCGGAGACAGTACTGGACGGCTTCCAGAGACTCTTCACATGCCTCTGGCGTGGGATCAATTTTTGTAATCCTTTCATCGCGCATTGTGCTGAATTATCGCCAGTTTGCCTTCTTGAAGTTGGACCTTCGCCTGATCTGCACGTTACTTGAGCGGATTGCTGGTACCAGCTGACACATAATTGTGCGGTGTTGTATGTGGAGGATCGGCATACAAACTGATTTCATATTTTGCTCAGCTAATTTACGCTGACAGAAATAAGGTCAGGGTAGTATCCATGTTGCCATCTGTCACTATTGAAAGATGGAGGAAGTTTGCTGTCGTGGGTCAAAGATAGTTGATGCAGTTCTGCCCACTCTAGCACGGATCTCAATTTGAGTCATCATGAGGGTAGCCCCACACAGTGCTATGACTGTTGAAGTCACCAACAACAATTGATGACTTCGACCTGTTGAAATTAGTAGGAGGGTTAAATGAAAATGTCTCATTAGGAGGCTTCTAGACAGAGGAAACTACAAGGTTACTGACTTCTACAGCAATGATTTCGATGTCATTTTTCTCTGGGTTAGAAGATATATGTATCTTAAGATTTGGGGTGGTAAACATGGCACTGCCGTACTGGCAATGAGGTCTTTCGGCCACCAACTTCATTCCTAGAACCTTAGGGCGCCGCTGGTGGAACGTAAACATTGGGCGAAAAGTGGAAAAAACGTTGTGTGGAGTAATGAAAACAGTACACAATATGGAAATCGGATCCCGGTGAAAGTCGTCTGCCAGCCTGTGTAGTGCCAACAGTAAAATTCGAAAGCGGCTTGCACCCCTCGTTGTTTTGTGTGTCGCTACCATAGCACAGGCGTAAATTGATGTTTGAAGCACCAAATTGCTTCCAACAGTTGAAGGGAATTTCGGGGATTCAACTCGATCGAGCTCCTGCTCATAATGGACGGACTGTGGCAGAGTGGTTACACGGCAGTAACACACCTGTAATGGACTGGCCTGTACAGAGCCCTGACTTTAATCCTGCAAAACACTTTTGGGGTGTTTTGGCACGGCGACTTCGTGCCATGCCTCATAGGTCTCATCGACATACATCGATGGCTCTCGTCAGTGCAGCACTCCGTGATGAATGGTTTGCCATTTCCTAATAAACCTTCCAGCACCTGACTGAACGTAAGGCTAAGTGTGGGCCAACACCATATTGAATTTCAACTTCACCGATGGAGGGCGTCACGAACTTGTAAGTCACTTTCAGTCAGGTGTCCGGATACTTCTGATCACATAGTGTGTGGTTGCTGTATAATGTATGTTATTGTTAATATCTCACAGTTTCATGGTAAGTAAAATTATGTTTTAAAAACTAGTTACTTAACATGTCTGTATGTCACTCAGTTTGTACGATGGATGACGGTCTACGGCTGTTTATCCATAAATAATCTGTTTCAAGTTTCCAATTTAATGCTGGCAGTTTCGGCGAAACACTTTCGTCATATTGAGGCCCTGAAAATATGACGCAATGTCACTGTTCTAGTTTAATTGTCCACTGGTGTTTGAAGTGATATTGTCGTATGGCGTTTGTTCCTCCTTGAAGTGGAAGTAGTTGACTAGCGAAGGAAAGATAACCCAATCTTTCATCAGACACAGGTTTATTGTCACCAGTATTTGAATAATCGTCCATCTTGACACAGAACCTGTGCCCAGTGACCATTTTATACGTCTGCTCAGGAGCATGAAGACTGTGATATTGTTCTTCCGTAAGTTGTACCATTATTAAATAAAAAACTGACGAATGAAGGTGTTCTGTTTATTATTTGGTTACATAACTTTTGGATAGTTAACACACATTTCGTCAATTGTGTACCATCTTTTACACATAAACGAAAGTCTTCCAGCATGGAACACACAATTTTTTAAATTAATTGAGATTCTTTTTAAAATTCTTGATTTTCGCTGTATTCAAAATGTTTGTTAATGTTGCTTTCCAATATTTTAAAATGTTTTTATCTTGTGACTGGTGTTTCATAATATTTCCTAACGTGTTTTCACTTACTGGGTACTCGTGAAACCTTAACTTTTGCCGGCGTAACGAATGTTCAAACAACTTAGGGGTATGCTGCCGGGTGACGTCGTCGACAACCGCCGATATTTCGGCAGGAGGACACCCTGCCATTCTCAAGGCACAATTGCACTTAAGGAAGCAATGTGCAAGCGTATTTAATACCTCGGTTTGCAAAGGGTAAACAAGGGAGATACTGTGTGTGTTATCTTCCTTGTTTACCCTTTGTGTTCAAATGTTCAAAAAAAAAATTGTCAAATGTTTGTTAAGCTTATGGGACTTAACTACGGGGTCATCAATCCCTAAACTTACAAAATACTTATGAACTACTTACGGACTAGGACGGCACAAACATCCATGCCCGAGGGGGGATTCGAACCCCCGACCGTAGTGGCCGTGCTGACCGTGACTGGAGCGCCTCAGTCCCCTCGGCCACCGCGGCCGGCACCCTTTGTCTCTAGGCGAATGAATAAGGTGATTGTCGGAGAATCCAGAAAATGTATAACCGTCTGTAATTCTCCATTGCTGAAGTGGAAGGCGCCAAGTTATGGCGCGCATGTTAAAGGCACTGATACTTGCAGCGTTACGAAAAGGAGACGTTAGCCATAGTATTCGCCTATTCCAAGTTCTAGCCTTCTTTATATGGAAGAGCATTTCACCACATCACAGGCCACAAGCCTCTCCTTTCACAATTTCTCGGGAGACTCGCCTTCTAACTAAGACATCACATTTTGAATGTGAAGCTATCGTGTTATCACTTCACCGAGTCTTCAAAACTGTGAGACTTTTGTTTGATTGGCCGCGGGGTAAAAGGGGTGGCCGGTACTAATGTCTTTCTACTGAGCCAGAGTTTAGCTGCCAATGAGAAGTCTTTCACTGCCCCCCCCCACCCCACCCCCCACACCCAGCTGGCCGTCCTGGATTCCCCTGAGAGGTGTGCCCTATTTTCGTCCCTTTTCTGCGGTATACCTTACACTTCAGATCTATCACGCAGAATGCAAATGCAGACGCCCCTTTCAGATTACCAGTAGGTCCCGAACCAGCTTTTTATTCCTCTTAAATACTTATCTTTCACATTGATGAAGACCTACGACGTTTTTCAAAGTTTTCCCATCACTGCCGATTGCTACCACTCGAGATCCACTGCTGAGTACCGTCTGCTCCTATGTTCGTCATTGGTGGTCCACCTAACCCTCTCTCCCCCCCCCCCCCTTGCAACCGAGCTTCACTTTTGCTATACTATCAGGCATCAGCTGTCCGTCGTCGACGGCATCCTGTTGCGAATTTAATCATCGTCGGCCCCGCGCTCTGTCATCCCACAGCCTGCAGGCCACAGTTCAGTGTCTGTTGCACCTAAAATATTGGGGCAGCTCTCGCACTAAGATGTTGGCATCTCAGCACTTTCTTTGCTTCAAACTGATGCGTTATTCTATTTCCCTTTTGTTGTCCGTTGTCACAGTATGACGTCAGAAGCTATACTATCTGCCCTAAACAAAGTCGTCTCCTTGGAAGGCTTGCCCGAAACGATAGTCATGAACAAAGGACGCCTGTTCCAGAGCCAATAAATCAAATGTTAATGTTTGTTAAACTTAAGGGACAACTGCGGGGTCATCAGACCCTAAACTTACAAACTAATTATGAACAACCTTATACTAAAGATGACACAAACATCCACGCCCGAGGGGGGATTCGCACCGCCGACCGCAGCGGACGTACATACTATAACAGGTGCGCCGCATACCGTTCGGCCACTGCGGCCAGCCCAGAGAAATCGCGGAATAAGAAATCGCGGAATAAGAAATCGCGGAATTTTGTTCCGCCAATTTAATCCAACATTTACTAACACCACCTTTTCATCCACAATCGAACGGTGAGGTTGAGCACCTCGTCTGAATATTCAGAACTCGTATGACAAAGTATTCCACCGACCACTCTTTGGACGAGTCTCTGGCCTTGTTCCTCAGCTCCTATCGCTCCACCCTGATTAACTCCTACAGTCCGCCCAAACACCTGCATGGTTGTCAACCCCGGAAACTCCTCCAACTTCTTCAGCTTGTACCCAAACCCCAAGTCCACGGCAGAAGGACAGGAAATCGCAGTTGTCGCTTCCATGTGGACCTCCTGTCAACTGGCAGCACCACTAACACGATGACTCAGCGGGACAACATACACTCTCGTCTGTGGGCGAGCCAGCGTCCACTAACACGGAGCCGTTATTTAAACAGAATGTTCACGATCCTAATAGGCGCCATTTCTTGCAGAGGTCGCTGTACCAACCATACCAGCTGTATATCCTTCCGCCTGCCTGTGAGTAGTCTACGAGCACTATACAGTCCTGGCCAGACAGCTACCCGTTGCAGTTCTCGCTTTGCTACGGTCAGCAGTCAGTGACTATGAAGAAGAAGCCTCAGCTGTTTGAAGACAGTACGGAAGACAGTCCGACGCCAACCGAGTGGAGACCATACTCCGGCAGCCTCAACACACCTTCGAACTATCTTCAAATAGCATAGTGTAAGAAGGCTACCAATAAACCTGTGGTGAACTGCTAAGCTTTAATTTATAACATATACCACGTTAGAGTCCTACCCCAGTGTGCAAATAACCTAGCGTTTTACATAAAACTCAAATGATTAACAACAATACTTGTTATATTAAATTAATAATTTGAAGTGCTTTGTTTGACGTTTGGGGCAGTAAAATTAAAACTAGTGAATAGCTTTTGCTTTTGGCTGTAGTGTTAGTTCAATACGTTTCGCAGTAATTTCAGAGTGAAACAATGAAATGATAAAGTAATTCAAAAAATTAAATAATTAACTAGAAACGTTTCAGTATTAATACGTTTGTAGTAATAAAGTTTTCGAATTGTTACAGCACAGTTTCCTATCATTTTTCTCAGATACAATTAACAACAATTGTTATCACTAAAAATGACAAAAAATTTGAAAATACCCTAAATAATTTGGATAATTAATTGATATCGATTAGTATAATGAAAAACTGTGAAATATGTGTTGCATCAGTTTAAGGATCGTCACTGTATTAAAAGAAATCCCGTCACTAAAATAATTCATAGTATATATATATATATATATATATATATATATATATATATATATATATATATATATATATATATATATATATATAATCTAAAAATGGCTCAATATTACTCTGTTTGTGCAAATTTTGTGGAGTCTATGGGTATATGAAAACTGACCGATTGATGACTATTAGTAAAGTGAAGAATCTTCCTTCATATTCAAAATCACAATTAAACAGTAAACAAAGTAGTTTGGCCTGCCTTGTCATTAACATTGTTTCCTATAGAGATCGCTAATTTTTATATAACTATAAACATAACTTTCTTCTTGTCTGTACATAGTTATCTTAAAGTAACAGTAATAGCAGATTTCAATCAAATTGTGGATAATAGCTTGAACATTTTAATGCCTAATTAGACTGGCAACTGTACGAATACCATTTAGTTAAGTGATAAATTGTACGGTATGCTTGCCCTCCCTTTATAACTTCATCTATTCAAAGCTACCTGCTTGTGGGCTATCCTTAGGTAAAGGCGCGGTTAAATTAAAATATCCCACCACGGGTGGTGACGTTACATTCACGTTTGACCCAGATTCATCGTGTAATAGGTGTATACAGGATTTAGAGTGATTGGCAGAATCACATACGGTAAGGTTACATAAGGCTGTATGGTGACAGAAACAAGCCAGGTTACATGTGGTTATCGTGTGGCAAGACTAAGTAAATAAACAAAACTACCAAAAGGAACCGAACGTAATAAAACAAATAGCAATGGAGAATGGTTATGACACTTATGAGAGGCTAAACTAACAAATAACCAGAATGAAAAATAATTAACTGTCCACATACACACGATACCTCACACAACAGAGAAGAACAGAACACTGACTTACAGAGATTTACAAGACACAACACACAAACGGAAAGAAATGACACAGATTCACCACCAACTCAAAATATTTCACAGGATAGGCAACATATTAAAGAAATAGGGACTCCAAATAGGTTACAGGACAGACAAAGTATTGAAAAAACTCAGAACACAGATAAAACCAACAGATCAGGCATGTATGAACTCACATGCAACACATGTCCGTCAGTATACATAGGGAAAACTAGCAGGAATTTCAAAATCGCGTACTCGGAACATTCCAGAGCAGCTCCCATAACACAATTTCAGACACCTAATACCATACAACGAGCCGCTACTTCTCTATCAAGTAGCTCAACAGGCCTTACAAAGGCTGAGAGCACCCTACTGGCCAACAGACCTGGATGGTGACCCCTCCAAGTGATAGCGAAGTGCCTAATTTCAGTGATCTAAAGGGAAGCGTTCTATCCACTAAGATACGACCGTTGGCCTATATCTTAAAATAATTTTTTATTTGTGTACCAGCTGCTAAATCCGGCATTGCCCGGGTGTATCTGCATGGTTTCCAGACTTATATTAGAAACGATTTCATAAAATAAATAGCAGTAAATACTCTGAAGATGGTATAATAAACCGAAAACCGGTTACGTAAACAAAAATAAACTTGTAGAACACACACAAAATTGTGGTTCTTTTTTTTTTTTAATTTATCCGATTATGTTCTACCAAGAAGCGACGGAAG
Organism: Locusta migratoria; assembly: GCA_026315105.1. Classification (NCBI taxonomy): domain Eukaryota; kingdom Metazoa; phylum Arthropoda; class Insecta; order Orthoptera; family Acrididae; genus Locusta; species Locusta migratoria. Next base: position 400,898,816 of record CM048744.1, on the reverse strand, counting down.
AATCAGTCAGAATGAGAACGATTGCATTTCATGCCTCCAAGAAAAAGCTTAGAAACTATGAAACAGTAAAACAAAGAAAATGCAGTAATGTACAACATTTTAAGTGCAGTACCCAAAGAAAGGAAAATATTCATAAAACACAAATGATGTATGATATTAATTTAATTCAAAACTTAACTATAAACAATATTTATATTTGAGAAAATTTTTGTGACTCATTGTTTACGACGTCTGAACTATGTGTCGTAGGTAGTTTTGTTGTCTGATAGTAAGTAATATTTTTACCAAGTTTAGTTGAAATCGGTTTTTTATTTTAGGAGGAGAAGTACAAAAAATAGCGCATGATATAGCAGTTACTCAGAAATTTCATTGTTTATGACGTATATCCTGAAGTATGTATCGTACTATGATGTACATTCGAATGTAAGTTCAGTGGTATATGTGCCTAATGTCTGCAAAATATGTTGTCAACGGTGATAACAGTAAAGACGTAATAAATCGAAATCTCAATTCGTGATGATGCGTTTTTTGTTTTTCATAAAGCAAATTGCTTATGACTTCATATGTCGTGAACTAAATGTGGAACTGTGAGATAACATCGAAAGAACATTCAGCGGTGTATGTATGTGTACTGTCTGTGCATAGTCTCGCGAATACAATTTACAGTCTAGAAGTAATAACTTGTAACATGCCAAATGCCGTAGATCGGAACATCGGAAAAGTGGTATGCGATAAAAAATTTTCCTTTCATGATTTTGTTGAGGTTGTCAGCAAGAAAACGTTTTGTAAAGATTTGAAATTATGTTCAAAGTTTATTGCAAGTAGCTAAGTGCTCTCATTGTCAAATAGTTGACGAATAAAATCACGTTATCACTCGCCGCAAGATGGAGCAGTTTACATTGTTTATGACGTGATATCGTATGAACTATGTGTTGTAGGTGGTTTTTTTGCAGCCATACCAAATTTGATTGAAAACGATCCATTAGTTTAGAAGAAGATGTACAATTTTATCATATGATGTGGCTCTTTTTCACGACTGTCACTGTTTATGACGTCATATCTCCTTAAGTATGTTTCGTAGGTGACAGCGATTGTTGCCTGATAGTAAGGAACATGTGTACCAAGTGTGGTTGAAATCGGTCCAGTAGTTTAGGACCAGATGTGGAACATACATACATACGTACCCACATACACACATAGAGCCTATTATATAAGTTGTATAGATTAAAACACTCTTTGTACCACAAACACATGTATGTTATTTTCAGCTTCATTACAGGTGTGATGGTGGCAGATGCCGAAGAGTTGTGATAAAGACAGTTGAAGCGATTCGGACGGATTTATTCCTACGAACAGCGTAATCCGTAACTGATGGAGAGGACTTAAGGTAAGTAAGCCAATTGTAAACTACACTGAATCCTGTACTCAGTCCCGTTGTCAGTACTGCAGCTGATTGTCAAGATAGGAGCAGTTCTGTCGCGACCCGGACCTGTGCAGGCTGCGATGACGGAGCGACTGACTAGCGGCTCATCGCCATTCCGCGGTGTCGTTTGTGGCTCACGTCGCGTCACGCGTGCTGAGCGGATTGCGACTGCCTCAACCCGTGCCGGGAAATGTCTAGGCGCTGACAAATCTTCTCCTCAGAATGTCAATTCTAACTCGACCTTGAAAAGCAACCGGAAACTCAGAGCAGGATCACACCGAAGATAGTACACACTGACATTGTTGCGCTCATAATTACTAATGACATTTTCTTAATTTATAGAACACGCATTGTGTAAAACGCGAAATAATTATTATTTACATGTTAAGCAGGTATTCCACTGTCCATTACCATAATCACAAACTGTTCAATTATAGGCAGCGCATAATGAACCAACTACTCGTACAGTTGCTCGACTTAGAATGCAATCCTTCAGTCATGGATACCGATTTTTATCAATGAATTGGATGGTATTTTGGTAAATGCTGGGCGACCCTAAGGTCCGTTAAAATCAGAATATGCAATAAATCATACAATAATGATCAATTTCTATTGATAAAGTAACACGTCCTCCGATTTATTGAAAAAGTAAAGAATCGCTTCTTTTGTATTGAAACAGATTCTAAAATCACTTTTTTTCCATTGCGTAGCTACATCTATACATATATATGTTAATGAATGTTTGTCTGTATGTCCTCTATGTGATCATAAACCATTCATTCGATTGCAATGAAACTTTGGTGAACTATTCACCATACGCCCACGAAGGTTCTGACCCAAAAACAAATGAGCACGACACATAGTTCAGGAGATATGACGTCATAAATAATGAGAGGCCACCGCGTGAGAATACCCAGATTTATGTGTCAATGATTGAAAAACGGCAGTAGTTAGGGACCTGGAACAAAGTTTGCATGTAATTTTAGAACATTAATTAAGCGTTTTGTGACTGACGCTCCCCGCCCCCTTCCACAAAATGATAAAACGAAGTCTAGCGATCACAACAGTCCGCTATAGATGTGAAACTGTAGCATTGTCTCAAAGTTAGCATTACAGATTTGCATGTTACTGTTTATTTTTGTCTGCAAGGCTCCCTTAATTCGCTAGCATCCAAAATTAAGCAATCTTTTTTTCTTAATCTCTATCTGTATAAAAGCGAAAGGACACTCACTCGCTCACTGACTAAACACGAAATCTAGAAAACTACTTCATCTATGAAGCTGAATATAGCAGGAATTTAGTTTATAGGTAGAAAACGTCATCTAAGGAAGTATTTTGTGATAGGTGCATGGCGGAGCATGCTTCTCCTACAGACTCACGAAATTTACAGTTTCATTCCGATTTTCGCGAAATTTCGCACGCTTGACCTTCAAAACAAGAGGAAGGTTACTGTCTACCTTAAGTTCCATACGGTTCATGGGGAATGGTACTTTGCAAGATACGGACTCACGAAATTTACAGTTTCATTCCGATTTTCGCGAAATTTCGCACGCTTGACCTTCAAAACAAGAGGAAGATTATCGTCTACCTTAAGTTCCATACGGTGCATGGGGAATGGTATTTTGCAATGTAAAAATGGACTCTTAATACCTTGGTCGCGCCATAACAACGACTCGACTGATTTCACAGATCCTTTTTTTATTGTTTTCGTTATTCTCAGAACAAGGGTTGTATGAAATAAAACTGTAATACTTGAGAACAACAAAGTGCGTTTTTCAATGTGACAATGCGTTTCTATTGCATAGAAATCTATAGTTTTGTTCCGATATTGATGAAATTTTGCACACACTACCTTAAAAACAAGAGGAATTCACTGTCTGTTTGCAATTTCGTTCCGTGCGTGGTGGAGGGTACTTAACTTACGGAATTTTACAAAATGCATAGTTTTGCTCTAATTTTTATGAAATTTTGCACACATGACCTTTAAACCAAGAGCAAAATCACTGGGTACATAAATGTTTGTCTGGTACATGACAGAGAGTACCCTGAAGAAAACTTTTCCGAGAGCGGGAAAGGTGGAAACGAACAAAAAGATGGGAGAGAAAGAGGTGGATGCAAAGAGAGGAGGGGAAGGGGATGTGGACTACTAGAGTGTAGTATAAATAAACACCCGAGCAGTGACGGGTTTACAGCTAGTCAATGATAAAAAAATACAGACCCTATGCATGAATGCAAGCCTGCAACTTCCGTGGCATGTAACTGTCGTTCACCTGCCGTTCTTCAATGGAAGCTTTTCCTAACTCCCATAGATTTCATGCTTGATAAGAACGTGCGTATTCCATTCGTACTGGAGGAACACACTGCACACTCCGATCGTGCAGTACCATTACATCTGTTGAAATTTTGAGAATGTCTGGACGATACTCTAGAGCAGTCGTCCATTAATTCTTTCTCCCAAATACTAATTAAAGTGTTCAACGATAGGTTGGAGGATGTTACCCCTGAATTGTGGAGCCTTGAGTTTGCACCTGATGGTACTCGCCTACAACATCATTGATGCTCCACCTTGCTGTAGTCGATTGACCCTATGCCTCTGGCATGCAGCATTCCTGTGTTTCCTTCACATATCTTGGTATCAGATATATGTGGCATTCGTCTGATTTTCTTGATCCATTCTTAGTGAGTTTGGGACCTCCCGTATCGTGTAGCATATTGTCTGGGTTTAAGGGTCGGGCCTGTCCCGGTCCATTCGGAATACAGAGAGTTGTTATGGAGTCTGTATCATACAGTCTGGTATTTGCCTCCCACTGGTCCTCACAATCACAGTGGCAGTCTGTTGGAGGTTCCTTAAGGCAGAAGTCGTGGGCACAAGAGGTCTGGCGCAGTTTTCCCGTAGGTCAGTGTTCGGCAAACTCGTTGTCAAAAGAGCCGAAGTCCAGCAGTATCACGATTATATCTTTTTATGAGAGCCGCACTCATTTTCTAGAACTATGCTTCTGGTTACTTTCAGGAACGTCTTGTAAGTCTCATCTCAAAAATATTAAATAAGAACCGCAGAAGAAACCCAAATCGGTCGTTGTCAAGAGACAATAAGTAAATGTTATATAGGCCTACTAATCCTGAGGACGCAAATATTTGATGCGGTAATACACTCCAGTCAACGAAGCAAAAGTAGGGGAAAATCGTGTGTAGTAAATTTTGTACAGTGGTAGGTGAGACCGTTATGAACGACATATTTAGAGTCCCAACTTCTGGGGTGTGACCTCGAACGTGGGTGGACGTTTAAAGGTACAACCTTTACGTTTTTCTTAAATACCACGAAACCATCATCTCTATCGAAAAAGTAGAAGAGTGCAAAATTATACTGCATAAAATTTACTACAAAACAGCAGTGGATGTCACGTCCAAGGTAACGACGCAGATTTGATTATTTTTATAGAAAACGTTTTATTGTCAGTTAAGTATATACCTAATGCCATCTTGTTTTCTATATTAATAAAATGAGGAATGAAAATATTATCACGCACGCTCCAACTGATAGTCCTTTATATGGACAATATACGGGTGGTCTCTGTGGGTCTTAGTAGTGTTACCGACGCAATTAAGTCTTAAGGGTTATTAAATAATTAATTAATTAATAATTAATTAATCAGTCTGGGTTTGCCATACGTTCAGTCGGAATTTAATTTGGAATCAGAATCTGCGATCAAAAATAAAGTATCATTTGCATAGCTCTCTCTTTCTTTGTCTGAGGACTGGTGTGAACAGATGCTGCGGCCTTGTCATTTGTCTTTCAGTGCTTCACCAAGTCACGTCGTTATAAGCTATCTTCTGTCAAATAAAATGACTGCAATGAAAAATAAAATCAACGCTCATCATATATGCTATAACATCAGTTGTGGCTGTAAGGTTTGAGAAGAGCTGTAGTAGTAGTTTATTCGTCGTAGATCCTCAGAGGAATCGCCGTTTGCCGACCACTGCTTGAGAGCGACCTGTATAGGACACGTAATGTACACTACCTGCGATTTGAAAAAACTTTCCAGTTCCTTACCACATCACTTCGACTCAAGTCTATTCGCCTTGCAACTTCTTGTTGACATAAAGCGACAATCCGTGAACGATAAAACAGTGATATTTTCATCGGAAGGGGTCGGAGTGCCAACCAGCCTGGAGGTGGTTTTTAGGGGGTTTTCCACATCCCCCTAGGTGAATACCGAGCTGTTACCCAAGTCCCACCTCAGTTACACGATTCGCAAACATTTCGTAACACTTTACACTTTCACATATATAACAATATACGCAGACGTTTGGGGTATACATTTCCTCCTGAGGGCATGGGGTGGCAACAGGAAGGGCATTCGGCCCTTACATATTAACACGTCAAATCCGAATTAACAAAGCCGAACTTACATGTGCGGGAAAATGGCTAAAGAGAAGTCAGGTGGAGCATCTCGCTCCATTATCTACCAGATCGCGCTGAACAGCTACCTGGGTTCTTCGTTTATGTCAAACACTTAACGCCACCTACACAATAATTTAATGTAGTGTGTTCCCAGGGGAACGTAATACAGCAGGAATTTTGCTTAAAGTTGATCAAGTCATTGTTATAAAAATGTGTGTTCATTATGACGCTGCTCAAACCAATGTACCAGGGTTCTGGCCCTGTACCATGGTCAGCTATCCTGCTGGAAGAAAACATTGCCGTTAGACAAAACATCACGCATTAATGTATGCAGGTGGCCCATGCCTGTTAATACATTGATTTACTACCACATATCCCATGGAACCGCAGGTAAATGCCTAATATCTTGTCTTCGTATAAGGGAGGAATTTAAATTCGCACACTCGGGCTTAGCAGCGCGATTCCTCACCTGCCAACAATGAAAAATGTTTCCCACAAATTTCATTCTGCGCATATTTCCACCAGTAAATGGACGTCAAAGCCTGAGATAGCTGTGTGTTCCATACGTCAGTGTGTTTCATAATTACACCAACAAACTTGTAAGGGATGTATTAGGCGTCTTGAGGAACAAAATGAGCATGGAAACCCATGGCTGGACGCCATTCAACGACGCTACGGAGAGTCCAAGTTACAGGCACCAGCTCCTGCCGCTAGACTTCCCCTCCAGAAACTTCGATGCTCTACTGCGCCATGGGATGAAGTTTCCGGCCATGGGTTTCTATACTCACTTTGTTCCTCAAGACACCTCTCACATCCTTTAGAAGTTTGTTGGTGTAATAGTGAAATTCTGAAACACACTGAGGTATGGGACACACACCCATCTCAATCTTCGACGTCCATTTACTGCCGGAAATATGCGCTGGACGAAATTTTATGACAGACTTTTTTTTTTTATTGCTAGCATGTGAGGAATCGCGTTGCGAAGCCCGAGTGCGCGAATTTAGATTCACCCTGTATTTTCGAGAAGTTCTTAGCATGACGCCGTAACCGAATACGACTATCGATCTGCTTTAACAAGAAAGTGCGTCCCATTGTGATTCAATGATCCAAGTGACAGTGTATTATTGGACAAAATTCATAAAAATCAGCTTAATTACACCCAGCATAACTGCAGGATAGTTTAATAACTGCACATACTAGAACTCGAACAACACATGCAGTATCGTGGGATCTACGTATCTAGAGATACATGGACAGAGGACAGCAGAGTTGGCAAACATGTGACGTCGCAAAACGGTGGCGGGGTAGGGAGCGACGTTGGCCCTTAACAGGTGTTGCGACAAGTGATTTTACTGTTATGACAGAATGACAGGGTAATTGGAATTTTGAAAGTGCCTTTGAATTGCACTTTGTATGATAATGACCCCCCTGGGAACACTAAAAAGCTTTGTGGACTGGTTCCTTACACAGAAAAAAGAAGGGAAAAAGTATAACATTAGTGTGGGCTTTAAACTGCACACAAAAAATGCCGAGGGCGCTTGCACATTTTTGTTACTGTGAAAAACAGCTCTTCTACGGAATAAAAGCTGATATCCGTAAAGATATGCATCCATGCTTACTAGATATTTTTCCTTCTTTTGGTCCGTACTATGTCCACCAGAAATATAAAAATCAAAGAGCATCTAGTATAATACATGCGTTTTACAGTATAGAAGTTGTGCTCATTTTACGTGTCTCATGTTTACCGCACATTCTTTTCGTTTTTTTAATGGAAATAACCTGTTCCCAAAATGTGTTGGCGTGTTTTCTGGGATACTCGGGACTGTGCTTGCCATAATTTCTAGAGGAAACAGACAAGGACGCAAATGTACGGGCAAAAGGAAAGAGACGAGTGGAAGCCAAATGATTAGTCACTTGTTTGAAAAATGTTCTCGGTCCGACCTTTCCTTTGTATTCAGTACCATCGACAGAAAAATTCCTCAATGGTCTCCGCCCTGATTATGCAGCTGTCTTGCCGCGTCATGCGCTCGCAGTATCACCAAGTGCCATTCAATAATGTAGTGGGCGGTGCTTATAATAATGCAATGAAGGTTTCCACGACCGGATGTCATAGCTGCTTGTAGAATATCCGGGTTATAAGTCCGTGGTCCATAAAACTTTTCAGTTTTTCCTAGCGTTTCGTCCAGAGCTGCACCGGACATCTTCGGAGGTCTTCCTACTTCAGTCGGCAAGACTCAGCGGAAGCAGGAAGACCTCCGAAGATGTCCGGCGCAGCTCTGGACGAAACGTTAGGAAAAACTACAAAGTTGTATGGACCACGGCCTTATAACCCGGAAGTTCTACCAGCAGCTATGGTGCTCGTAATATTTAGGGTCAACACAGTCGATGTCACGTCCCAGGCAAAGACATAAATTTTGATTATTTTTATAGAAAACGTTTTATTGTCAATTAAGTAAATATCCCATGCAGAGCTTGAGTGTACATTGGTATCGTTCGTTCTTCGTTGGTGTCACTGATTACAAAATACCTTCTAAACGCCTAGTCGAAATTACAATTATTTTTTGATGAACCGGACTATATTCGAGACATGTTTAGGTAACTTCGTGAGAAAACCCGTGAGAGCGGTCAGAACGGACTCATCCGTCGTCTCGTTCACTTCGCTTTCAGTGCCGAGCGCTGTGTATCGACGCCATTATCCTCTGCGTATTCGAGCCATTCTCCTTCTTTCTTCCCTTGGGAATCATTTATCATCTTTGCCAGCTCATTAGCTAACTCCATAACTACAACAGCATCTTCGTAGCTCATTTTTTTATTCTCCCTTATAAGATTCAATCCTGTTTCACCTGTTATTGTTGTTCCTGTGCGTTGGTTACCTACGCTCAAGGATAACTTGGTTCCACCGCTACTGTCTAGTGTCCCCAAGTCTGAATTGAGAGCGGTCCCAACCTGACCTGAGTCCTTCATGTTCTCGGAAAACTTTATCCAACTTCCCAAAGTACTGAAAAACCATGACCACATGGACTCAGTATACGAGTTTTTACTCTCTTCTTCATTTTCCTGACTTAATGAGAAGCTACAATTAGTTCTGTCGATAGTCTTGTGCCCCTGAATCATTTTCGTGTTATTTTTGGTAGATTCGGGTAGGATGTGTGTTTTGTTTTGCTTTAATTGCGCATGATAATGGTTCTTTCCGTCCAATATTCTCTTTTTTTCAACATCGTCAGGGTTTACCCTGGCCACAAGTGTCAGCTCTGCATAATCTGTAGATCTGAAAGTCACATCGTACGCTTTAGGTGAAACGGATTTATCGAGGTGCTCAGGTTCTGTTGACAAAATATCACTATAACCATCAACTGAATATTCCTTGACAGAAGAGCCTTTAACACCTCTTGATAGTCTGCGACTCTTCTTCGAAGAAGTTTGCTTCCAATTATTTTCGTAATCGAAATACTCATCGTCTTCGCTCTCAGAAACGAGTGGAACTAGATGGAACTCTGCAAATGGAGCGAAATCCGTTTCTTCATAATCATAAGTAATGGAACGCTTTTGATTCGCATTGCTGGAAGTATCACTACCAATTAGTTCCCATCTCGACTTTTCTCCAGCACCGATCACTGCACCGCTGAATACATCAGCAAGTGACTTTTCTGAGAGTAGGCCTCGCTTAAATGAATTCTTGCCTTCATTACGATCCTTTCTGTCAGTATTAAGGTTTTGTTTTTTACTGAACAAAGCTTTCCAGACATCCTGCTTCCCATTTGAAATTCCGCTTAGTTGCAGAAGCCTTCTGACTGCGTCACTGACGAGTGTTTCACGATGAGAAGACAACATATTTGTCAGTAAATCTTCTACGAAAAATGTAAATACGATCTCGTCAGCAATTTCTTTGCATTCGCTGCAGCTTGTAGCTTCTGCGACCGTTTTGACTATAGCGTAGTAGGAGTTACACAAGACACCTTCGACGTGCTCGAGCCAATCATTCTCTAGGACCAGCTCCTCGGTTAGAAATTTATTCACGATCATTTTCGCAAAACTTTTCCTAATCGAAGGAGTTTCGAAAGAATGCAGAATGCTGTCTACAACTCGGCCAGCCCACAGTGCAGATAAGGCCCTGAGTAGTAAGGTGTTGTAGTTTCTACATTCAGTCGAACCCTTAGACATCTTGTCGAGAAATCTTTTGTAGGCTTGTAAGACGTTGTCCACGATAGCATCAGTTGATCCACCTCTGCTCTTGCCAGATTTTGTATACTCCAGCTGTTGGAAATTCGAAACGATCGATTCAACATTGTTGTGATCACTTTGGGGGCGCATCGGATGGTTTGTAGTCGGTGTATTTGTCGAAAGTGTTGCACTGTTGAATGCCTTGGTGTACTCGGGTAGGAGAGGAGGATCTTCCACAAAAATCAGCAAGATGTCTACTTCGTTGCGGTCAATATTCAACAGAGGCGACACATTAATGTCGGTGTTGAGAGGAATCTCCGTCGTCGACCCTGCAAAACAGATAACATTGAAATTAATTTTACGCAACAACTGACTGAATTTAATTTTCGCCCTATACAATAGCAGTATGATTCTAACATTCCAGTATCTTCTGTATTATCATCTGGACTTTCTTTTAAATTAAATAGAAAGTGATTCGAGGTGATTCAAAAAGAAAACGACAACTATGAATAAGGCAACTATTTGATAAAAGAAACATAACGGAATCTTACCAAAGTGAAAATTTTCACATATAAAGTTACGTAGCAATATAATATGTCCGCAGGACATTGAAATATTGTTGGGCTTACTATTTATGTAATTATTTGCATGAATTTCTCTTTTGCATAGTCTTATTGCTTTTAAATGTTAACGATGTGGGTCGTTGTATGAAATGTTACTGACACCTCTCAATTTAAAGGTAATTTATAAGACAAAATATACTATCACATTCTTTGCAATAAGTTAATGTCCATTCTTCATACCTATAATGTAATATATATACAGATTTCTATGCGCTATGGAGCCATTGTACGCTTACTAATGCCACATGGTGGTAAGAAAAGTCTTCTTGTACAGTTTCTCATTTTATCGTACTTGTAGTCCTCCAATGTCGGAAGGGCGTTGTGATATTGTCTGGCCTTACTACACTGCTCATTAGGGGTCAGGTGAGATAACATAAACAATATTAATATGGTAACGTATTTTATTTAGATAATGGTTACAATTAAAATTTGAGTGTGATACAGTACGTTATCTCAACTCTTTACTAGAAGTTTACGTGACGTTCACTTCGTGCGAGACACCGTCTGGCTACCAAATAGTGAGAAAGATATTCTCGTTGTCATTGTCCTCTAATATGGTTTGTAATCAACTTGCACCGCCGGTACAGTTGAACATCTGCCTGGCATGGATAGCATGAGGTTATCAATCTATTTTTCGCGTTATATTCTTAAAATCAATGAATATCATGATCCGATCGCTACCAAACTTCACAGGATCACACATTGGGGCAATGTGAGGACTGCCTGAAGGTTTCATCAGAATTTCTCCAGCCGCCTTGGTATCCATAGCAAACGTACGTACGTACATACATACATACATACATACACACATATATATTTTTACAGATTGTCGCATGAATTTCGTCTCTACATTACACGAACGTGTGACACACAGTAGCCTGATTGTGTAGGAGGTTATCATAGTACAGCTCTTGAGCCATCCGAGTCTCTGCAGACAGTTTTCTTAGGACAGTTTACAGTAATGTTACAGTATTGGACTTTGAATTCTGCCTTTTCAATATTCTGACTGGATTAATGAGGATCCACATGACTATCTTCTATACCAATCTCATATCAGTATATCATTTACAACAAACTTCCTCAATTATTTCAAATCAAATGTTCAAATATTTGTAAATCTATGGGAGCAATCTACTGTGGTCATCAATCACTAGGCGGAAAAAGTACTGAAACTAACTCAAGGACAACACAGGCACCTAAGCCCCAAGGAGAACTCGAAACTTCGGCGGGAGCGGCCTCAGTGATTATCTATTTCGTTCACTCTTGTTCTGTGGAAGGTAATTTTCTGACATCGTACATTTCCTACATATACTGCTTCCGGTATATTACTTTCCCCGTTGATTCTTCGCGGAATCTACTCGTTCTCAATTTCAGTTAATTTTCAGCATCTCTCTACCACGCTTGATAGATGCGTCCATCCTATTCTTTTCCAGTTTTCCCACAGTTCACGAAACATTTCGTTACAATGATGTACTCTATTCTGTGCCGTTATGGAGACATTGAACTCGTCCGAATTACTATCAACAGCTTCAGCAATAAATTATTATGAGTTAGGAAAGTATCGTAAAGCAGCAAGACTGAGGCATAGACGCGCTACAATATCATTGTCACTACAAGCACAGTAATTAATTAGGAGGCAAATGGCCAAACAACAGAAAAGGAACGTAGCAGTTCTGAATAAAGTTATGACGATCATGCGACTGTAACAAATGAGGTTACAGCAACATGGAACATAATAACCAAAAGTGTTTTTATTGGAATGGTTTTTAAATTTTAATATTGGAACTTTTAGTTATATATCTCAATAACAATAGATTGGAGCGATTAACGTCTAGAGTCATTTTAGAGATTGATAAATAATTCGTGAGGTCTAAAATGAAAAGGAAGTCGGTCAGGACTTTACTATCAGCATTTATCAAAAACATGATTATATTTTCTCACCATGACTGCCATGATTAATACCATGCTAATATAGAATGGTAGTAACTTGTCTTAACTGCTGCCCGTACCACCGTACGCATATTGGAATATTTATTAGGTGAAAACGGCCTTCCGCTAACCCAAGCCGTTTCTCAGTGCATCTACACATTATACTGTGTCAAAGTTTCTCTGAGATATCGCTAGGGTCATTATGTCTGGTATTAGTGAAGATGAAACTGTACACAGTTTACAGATACAGCGTTGAAAAGCACTCTTGTAAGAAATAGTACTCTAAACAGTACTGGGTTAATACGAGTCTACATGTAAATCTATATCTATAAATGTGAATCTCTGTTCGGTGTACATTTATCACGTCTGAACCACAAGATATAATGAGCTAAAAATTTGTACAGTTACTTATGTCTACCCGGGGAACCCTTTAGGCGCGTTTTTAAGGCGATCGTGAATGTCTGTTCGTTGTACGCTTATAACGTCCGTACGAGAAGACGCAGAGACTTAAATATTTGTACAGTTACTAATTTATACCTGAGGAAGGTCTTAGGCACGCTTTTATAGCGATCTGATAGATATTTAGTAATTTAAAGAATATAACGCGAAATGCGGATCAATAATTACTCTTTAAAAATTATACTTACCCTTTGAAAATGGTTTTTATAGGTTGCATTGTTGCTTGAGGGTTGATAATGATAAAAGGGTGCAGTATATTGGGATGGAAAGTTATCGGTGTATATAAAATTCTACGTGTCTGTGTGTGTTAATATTTCGCTCTGTAGCGAAAACTACAGAGCGTAAACGAATGGTCTGTGTGTAATTGTTGTCCAAATTCTTCCGTTGCACACCATAGCAACATGTTTCAAATGTTTATATAGCTTAAGGGACTTAACTACGGGGTCATCAGTTCCTAAACTTACGAACTACTTGTGAACTAACTAAGACTAAGGACGGCACAAATATCCATGCCCGAGGGGGGATTCGAACCCCCGACCGTAGACACCATAGAAGTTCCATGGCGATAGCTATAAGGGGGTGGAAGATATGGTGCTTGAAAGTCGTCAAATTATATTAAAAAAAAAAAATCGGACTGAAAGCCAGCGATGTCGTTTGCGACTCTACAGCAAGGAGGTTACATACAGCGGGACGTGATGCCACAGACCATATCTTTGGTCTAAGCGTGCTACAATGTCTTCAGCTCTTTCTCTTTAAGGATAAGCATATGAATAAGGAAATATAAGAATTAATAAACAATACAGTAAAAAAGAAATTTCTTTTAATACATCTCTAAAAAATCGATTTGACGTTTCGCGCATTACATCAAGTGATCGATCTGTGATATTATTACTATCATTACTGTTGAATGTCATCGCATCTTCAAAACCAGTCGCATAGCACACAACTTATCTATCAAAATCAGCCAACACTCGAGCCGAGCCGCGGGTTTAAGCCAGTATTTTATAAACAGAAGTTCCATCATGTCTTTCCTTTTCCTCGGTAAGTTCTCATCTCCTCTCTTTTGTTTGTTGTTGTTGTAATCTTCAGTCCGGAGACTGTTTTGATGCAGCTCTCCACAATACCCTATCCTGAGCAAGCCTCTTCATCTCCACACAAGAACGGCAACCTACATCTGTCTGAATCTGCTTACTGTATCCATCTCTTGGTCTTCCTCTGCGGTTTTTACCCCACACACTTCCCTCCAAAGCTAAATTCACAATTCCTTGATGTCTAAGAATGTGCCCTACCAATCTATCCCTTCTTTTAGTCAAGGTATGCCAAAAATTTCTTTTCTCCCCAATTCTGTTCAGTACCTTCTCATTAGTTACGCGATCCACCCACCTAATCTTCAGCACTCCTCTGCAGAACCACATTTCAAAAGCCTCAATCCTGTTCCTGTCCGCACAGTTTATCGTCCATGTTTCACTCCCACACAAGGCAACACTCCATACAAATGCCTTCAGAAAGGACTTCTTTAGGCTTAAATCAATATTCGCTGTTAACAAATTTCTCTTTTTCAAGAACGCTTTTCTACCCATTGCCATTCTGCATTTTATATCCTCTGTACTGCGACCATCATTTGTTATTTTACTGCCCAAGTAACAAAACTCCTTTATTACTTCGTTACCTAATCTAATTCCTTCAGCATCACCTGATTTTCTTAGACTGTACTCCATTACCCTAGTTTTGCTCTTGTTAATGTTCATCTTATATGCACCTTTCAGCACACTGTCCATTCCGTTCAATTGCTCTTCCAGGTCATTTGCAGTATCTGACACAATTACTATGTCGTCGGCAAAACGCAATGTTTTTAATTCTTCACCCTGAACTTTAATTCCTTCACCAAATTTCTCCTTGCTTTCCTTTATAGCTTGCTCAATGTACAAATTGAATAACATTGGAGAAAGGCTACAATCCTGTCTTACTGCCTTTCCAACCACTGCATCCCTTTCATGCCCTTCAACTCTGACAACCGTTGTCTGGTTTTTGTACAAGTTGTAAATAACCTTCTGCTCCCTATATTTTACTCCTGCTTGCTTCAGAACTTGAAAGAGTTTATTCCAATCAACATTGTCAAAAGCCTTCTCCAAATGTACAAAAGCTAGAAATGTAGGTTTGCCTTTTCTTAATCTATCTTCTAGGATAAGCCGTAAAGTGAATACTGCCTCCCGAGTTCCTACATTTCTCCTGAACCCAAACTGGTCTTCCCCGAGGTTGGCTTCTACCAGCTTTTCCATCCTTCTGTAAATAATTAGTTTTAATATTTTGCAACCATGACTTATTAAACTGATGGTTCTATAGTTTTCACACCTGACTCTTTCATTCAACTGTGGAATGCCGTATAGTAAGCGTTAAGAGCATCAATTATCGCGCCGGCCGCGGTGGCCGAGGAGACTGAGGCGCTCCAGTCACGGTCTGCACAGCCAATACGGTCGAGGGTTCGAATCCCCCCTCGGGCATGGATATTTGTGCCGTCTTTAGTATAAGGTAGTTCATAAGTAGTTTGTAAGTTTAGGGACTGATGACCCCGTAGTTAAGTCCCATAACCTTAACAAACCATTGAACATTTGAACATCAATTATCGCCATTTATTCATAAATCCTGTTATTTACTTTGACCTAAGAATCAGTTTGGCTGCCGGCCGCGGTGGCCGGGGAGACTGAGGCGCTCCAGTCACGGTCTGCACGGCCACTACGGTCGGGGGTTCGAATCCCCCCTCGGGCATGGATATTTGTGCCGTCCTAGTTCGTAAGTAGTTCATAAGTAGTTTGTAAGTTTAGGGACTGATGACCCCGTAGTCCCATAGACTATACAAACATTTTTGAATCAGATTGGCACTCATTTACATCACACATTTTAGAAAGCAATGATATCTCAATGTCCATCAAAGCCTACCCGATGCAGTTGTCTTTGTATCTACGTAGCTTCTGCTACCTAAATCTGTTTGAAACTACTCACTGCAGTTAAATAGTGGCATTAATCCAAAATATTTCACCCTAAAACTATTAAGCATCTTTACTTGTTTTTGATAATCATTATAGGCAATTAAATGTGACTTGAACATCAAATATTTAGATATAGAATTGATATCTCAGGCTGTGTCCGATCAACATATCCATCCTTTAGTCAAACTGTGGCACAAAACTTTATTCTATTCATTTTGATTCAGTACTCAACCTTAGCCTTCACCATACATACGCCAAATTTCGATTAGATCTGGAGAGTAATAGTTTAACACATCGATTATGTAACGATGCTTTGACACCCAGACTGTGGCGGTCTTATTGTTAGCTGTCTTATTGTTCGAGGTTTGCTGGATCGATATCTGCAAATTTCCCATCTTTTATTTTTGATATTGTTTTTAACAGTGGTCCGATTAGTTCATATCCCTGTTTTACACCGGAAAGATAATACAATAAAAATGGACGCCAGTTTGCATATTTAAGACAACTAAATCCGATCACGCTTCGCTTGATTTAGTCTAATACAAAATGAAAGAGAAAATAAATGAAAGCATTCTTGAAAACATAGACACACCGATAAAATACACCAATCAAACAAATAGCCTGCTTTGAGTTTCTGTGGCTACTTGGAATGAAATAGAAATAGATGTTTTCTCAGAAAAAACATGTATTGTAAATCGAATGCATATACCAAATTTTTTGTTTGTTATTTTTCTGCGTAAACATAAATATCAGGTCTATAACTGACTCAGGAGCGTGAGACATATAACCGTCATGGAATTTTCTACAACCTACCCATCCACTCCCATTCTCATTTCCATTTCTCTTCGTCCTCCTCCTCCCCATCATCTTGTTCTTCTTCTTATTCCTCTTCCCGTCTTCTTCCACTTCCTATCCCTCTTCTTCCTCCTCCTCACCTTCTACCTCCTTCGAACTCCCGCTCTCGCTCTTCTTCATCCTCCTCCTACCCCACTTGTTCGTCC
This sequence comes from Locusta migratoria, assembly GCA_026315105.1. NCBI lineage: Eukaryota > Metazoa > Arthropoda > Insecta > Orthoptera > Acrididae > Locusta > Locusta migratoria. The sequence continues at coordinate 400,881,831 of CM048744.1, read as the reverse complement.
TCCTCCTACCTCTCTTCTTCATCCTCCTCCCTCTCTTCTTCACCGAGCGAGGTGGCGCAGTGGCTAGACTCGTATTCGGGATAATGGTGATTCAAATCCACCTCCGGCCATCCGGATTTAGTTTTTCCGTGATTTCCCTAAATCACTTCAGGCAAATGTCGGGATGGTTCCTTTCAGACGGCACGGCCGTTTTCCTTCCCCATCCTTATCCAAAATGCCGAGCGTTAGCTCCGTCTCTGATCACCAAGCTGTCAACGGAAAATTAAACCTAAGCTTTCTTCCTTCCTTCATCCTCTTCTTCGTCTTTCCTCCCCCCTCATCTTCATCCACCTGCACTCCCTCTTCTTCGTCCTCCTTCTCCTTGCTTTTCTTAGTCGTCCTCCACCCTCTCTTCTTCATCTTTCTCCTGCCCCCTCCCCTACCCACCCAACTTCTCTCCTCCTTTTCTTCGTTGTCCTCCTCCCTCTCTTCGTCATCTGCCTCCTCCTCTTCGTCTTCCGCCTTCCCCTCTTCGTCCTCCGCCTCCCCCTATTCTTCGTTCTCTGCCTCTCCTATTTCTTCGTCCACCTCCTCCTCCTCTCTTCATCCTTCCTCCCTCTCTTCTTCGTCCTCCACCCCCTCCTCCTCCAGCAGCACAGTTTCTGTGCATGTTCCTTTCCTTCCGTATTCCATTTCCTCCTCCTTCCTCAATCTGAGCCTCTTTCCTCACTCTGTCAATTCCTCTTCCCCTCGTTGTAGCTATCCAAAATTAAGAAATTATACATATATATTTCCTTCAAATTTTGTGGTAACGGTGGCAAGTGGCCAGAAAGTTACTCTTACGAGAAAGTAGGTGAAATTAGGACACCAATAAAGAATGTTATTTACATATATGTTTTGATTTCAACTGCCATATCGACCTAGCAGTGTACATTGTAGCTACTCAGTATGCCTATGTTACTGCGAATGAACCACTTAAATGTGTTCGTACCTAGCATGAGACTTTACTAACTTCTAACATAGCACCTGATGGGTTTAAAGGTCAAAATTTGGAACCACTTCAATTTAAAATTTTCACGTATTTTTATTGGAGATCATTGGATAAAGTATCATTGAAGTTTAAGATGTAGATATCTACTTCCTTTTACCAAATTTTAACAGCTACGTACACACTTTATTTATTTATTTATTTATTTATTACGTGAATGGTAAAGTACCTTCCAAATAATATAACTTTCAGTGGCGTTCTTGTACTATAATTTTCGTATAAACGTTTTAATATTATGATGTTGTATTACGCTTGGCTTGCAACAAAATTGTGGTAAAACGGGAAGTTTTTCAAAAGTCAAACTACGTTCGAAAAATATTCCTTGTTCAACAGATAGAAACTGCATTATTTCAATGTAGCTGATGACGCTTTATGTTTTATTTCAGTGTTTGTATGATAAATATGCTGAAACTTGTAGTTTCTAAAGTACTCCCGGGTTTTTATTTGTACATTAGTTTCATATTCAGGCTGATTGTGAGTCAGTCTGTCATTAACATAGTTATTTACACCTCTAATTATTGATATCTGACTTCGGGTATACTGGTGTGTCATTCATTACTGAAACCTGAGCTGCATGTTCAAGCGTCAAAGTGAAAACCAGTTCGGAGTATTTTCCTCGATTGCAGTTATAATTTTCGGCTGGCCGCGCGTTTCGTATCAACTTCGATTCGCAATATCTCTGGGATGTAATTCGCGTATTGCAATAAACACCATTGTATATGTGATTTGTCATTAGATTGCTGATGAAATAATATACGGTGTCTATTTAAAAACAAATAAGTTTCTATTAAAAAAAAACACATACGCTTTCGTTTTAGAAGGTTTCAAAATATGTACATTCAAGAGCCCCTGCCATTTATTGATACCGGTGAAAATAGTTATATATTCGCTGTTGTTGTTCCAGAGATAGTTTGGGTGCTCAAGATAAATGGGACACCCTGTATATGCTGCTTTCAAATGTAATATAAGTAATGGGACCCGTATGGGAAAATATAAAATTAAAAAAATAGAAGAAAACTCGATCCAGTGATCCACCGATTACGAAACTTCTACGCTAACCACACGGTAGTCGTCATCCTCCTCAGAAGTGCAACGCACCGTTACATGAGAGACGCTTAAAACGTTTGTTATTTGTTACAGTTTTCTCGAATTTGCCTTATTAGTACGTCTTACTACTTGCACATTACGCTGTCATAGTGGACTACTATGGGTTACAATATAGCCGGCCGCGGTGGCCGCGGGAACTGAGGCGCTCCAGTCACGGTCTGCACGGCCACTACGGTCGGGGGTTCGAATCCCCCCTCGGGCATGGATATTTGTGCCGTCGTTAGTATAAGGTAGTTCGTAAGTAGTTTGTAAGTTTAGGGACTGATGACCCCGTAGTTAAGTCCCATAAGCTTAACAAACAATTGACACATTTGAACATTTGGTTACAATATATAAAGTGAATCCAAGATCTGAATGTTGTGCCGTCCCCTTGTGATCTCAACTTTTTTATGATAGTTTTAGCAAAACGGTGCTGTTAGCTTACCGGTCACGCATATGTGAGCTATGTGACGGAAGGAGGCTAGAACCATCCAAATCCACACCTTGCAGAGGCGGCGCATGTTGACGGAAGTTCCGCGGCCATATGAGCGCCCGAGTAGCTCAGTGTTTCCACGGCCGCAGTTTTATTCGCTCGTCTCGTTGTAATGGCGGCCGTTAAACGGCAAAGCCCTGCCCGCGCTGTTTGGAGGAACGGCTCCCGCCTACCAGTAGCTATGTGAACAGCAGCTCTTGCCCAGGCCTACTGCGGCAGCCATTTTATGGACCATTACTACCGCAGTTGTAAAGCCTGTAGCGACAGGCAGCAACAAGTTTATTGCTCAGTTTACCACATAATATGTACAATAACATGTCTGATTATCTGGCAGTCTCATTTGAGGCAGGTATCTGTAAAAGTCAGTACTCCCACCCTCTCTCTCTCTCTCTCTCTCTCTCTCTTTCTCTCTCTCTCTCACACACACACACACACAAACACACTTTAATATTACCATATACCAAGAGCCCCATAAATAACATATTTTAAAAGTCATTTGAAAGATTAAATCAGATAAAATGTAATTAGGATAAATATTCAATTCATTTTTTCTTCCTTGGAATCGATAGGCTACTAAAAGATATACACAGAAACTCTAATTATAATATCACTGTAACTAATTAAAATCTCTGACTTTTACTATAAAAGTAATAATCCCATCGTACTCGCTCTCTGTTCTATTGTCTGCTCTGTTCTGTTGTCTGAATTGTACTGATAAGATCTGCCACTGCAATATGATGAAACGAACATTATTAACTATTGATTATTGTTCTTAACTGATTGTACAAAATCTTCAGATATAAAATGGATACTCAGGTATGCAGTAATTGATTTCTGTTGAAATTAATAAATCCCCTTATTTGTAGTTAACTTCAGTCAGTTGTTCAGTTAGTTATTTATTTTTTCAGTCCCTCCATTTAGAGATCGAGCTGTTTTCAGGTATAACTAACTATTACGACTTTGGATGGTTCGGTAATTAAACATGTTAAACTTACGTATCTCGTGGAGCTTGCCGTAGTATCTTTGACTGTAATTAAACATTTTGCGATATTTATTGGCTTAGAACCTGCAATCACTTTTATGTAATGAACAGTTCGATGTCTGATTAGCCATTAATCTGTATCAATTATTAATTTTTTCATTAAATTACCTTCATTCAAAATGATGCTACACGGGGAATGAATCTTAATATTCCGAACCTCCATCCAATGTCGGCGGATAGTTACGCGGATTACAACTCACTACAGCTTATCAACGAGATCAACTACACCGCTGTTTAAGGTAACTATTCGTCGAATTCTGTAGGTTGCTTGCTCTGCAAGATGTTTTAAATTATGAAATGTTTGGCCATTTCACATCATTTCATTTTTTCAAATTAACAGTTCGTCTAAATTGAAGGCTTAGTCACTGATTATTATTTTAAAATAGTTTAACAACTTCTGTATGGCCAATTTTTCAAACCTAAATAGTCAGGCAAGCAATTACACCACAGCACACACACACACACACACACACACACACACACACACAGAGAGAGAGAGAGAGAGAGAGAGAGAGAGAGAGAGAGAGAGAGAGAGAGAGAGAGACAGACAGACTCTCTCTTTCAGACCACAAAGGAATTAAAGACATTACCTGCAACTCAACACTGATTTACGTGAATGAGGGAAGCTGAAAAATTGTGCCGGACAGGGATTCGAACCCAGATCTTCTGCTTACTAGATAGTTGCGCTGTCCACTGCGCCATCCGGACGTAGTTGTCACCGCATTTGCACGGTCACATCAAAATTTTACGTCTGCACTGAAATTTAGGTCAGAATCCCAGTCTGAAATAAAAGACACCATATATACCAGTGTGAGTGTTCATGATATTTCGGGCATATGGAACATTCTAACTCAAGCAATATGTTTGATATGTACTACAATAGCAGATGTAAGACGGTAATTGGGGAGCTGTCACTTTCAGTTGGATGGGAGAGCACGTAATTAGCGTGTCACTTATTACTGATTTATCGTTTCAATGATAGTTCTTTTGAATGACACTCGGAAGGCAAGAGGGGTGCCATGTTTTGCGAACGACAGGTACTATAGCTAAGTACAATAAATGTGTTTACGTCCATCTGGAATAAGAGATCACATTAATTTGACCTAATATAAATAATCTTCGGAAGATTCGTAATACCAGAAAAGAGAACGATGCCATCATTTCTTAAGTATGAATAGCAGAATTTTAGATTTGGAAACTGAAATAGACTCCACTTTCGAAACACCGCGGCGGAGCGGCCGATCGCATTGAGGCGCTATGCTACGATGCGCGAGGCCGTTCCCCGTGGGGGTTCGAAACCCTCCTAGGGCATGGATGTTTGTGCCGTCTTTTGTATATGCTAGTTTATAAGTAGTTTCTAAGTTTGGGGACTGACGAATCCGTAGGTAAGTCTCATAAGCACTACAAAGATTTTGAACTTTCGAAACATTGATATACGCAAAACTTGAGCTCCGTTGTATGGACATTAATCAGAGAGGGGGTTGTTTCAGTTTCTAGGAATGGTGGCGTCCTTGGACGCGCCACTCACACTACCCCTTTCCCCATACAAGCGGATAAAAACAGTTCCCCTCAGTAAAGCTTTTCTCACATACCTCGGAGTAGTATTTCTATGAAAGAATATCATACATACAGCAGACTGTCGTTTTATCTAGCCGTGGCGGAGCGGCAGAGCGCATTGAGGCACTACGCTACGATGCGGGCCGTTCCCCGTCGGGGGTTCGAATCCCCCGTCGGGTATGGATGTTCGTGCCCTCTTTAGTATAAGGTAGTTCATAAGTAGTTTGTAGGTTTAGGGACTGATGACCCCGTAGTTAAGTCCCATAAGCTCTAAAACATTTGAACATTCGTTTTACCTAATTCGGAGTTGTTGTCACGCTCAATTTGATTGATTGGCTAAAAGGCAACACCACACGACAAAACAGGCTATAAGGATTCTAATAATGGTCATCCAAAACATGAGAAGAGCGTAGTAGTACCGTGCAGAGGAATAATGCCATGTGCCTCTTGTATGCAGTCTCCGAGAGCCAGTAACGAGCATCCAATTATGTTGCCACTGTGCTCAACGGATAGTAGTCTGATCCCGAGTTTTGAGTTTTGACCAGCCTCTAACGGCACGTGGTTGTTCGTACTATCTCATTATTTATTTTCGACTGCTATTTCTACAAAATTATTGGGGTTAAAATGCCGTATAGGTTTCATTAAATTCCCGCTAGAAACTTCGAGGACGTTTAGAGGTTTGTGGGTATATAAATATTTTCTAAAGAACGCATGTCAGGAAATGTCATCCATGACGCTGTGAGAACTTCTTTACTCTGATTCTGTGAAAAAATATCTTCTACTGCATGATCTTTGCTTTCCGTATTTTCGAAACAAAAACGAAGTATCTAATAAACATGGATTCTGAAATGAATATCTCATAACCTGTGAGCACGTTCCTATCTCCTATATTTGGAATACGTCTCTACTATCGCTCAAGTGCTCATAGCTGTTAAGTAGCTGGCCGAGAGGACTGAGGCGCTCCAGTCACGGTCTGCACGGCCACTACGGTCGGGGGTTCGAATCCCCCCTCGGGCATGGATATTTGTGCCCTCCTTAGTATTAGCTAGTTTGTAAGTTTAGGGACTGATGACCCCGTAGTTAAATCCCATAGACAATAAAAACATTTCTTAAAAGTATCCATAGATTACAAGTCCATGAATACTACACTTTTTTGTCCCCACTACATCTTCCCATTGTATGGAAAGCAAAGACAAGCAGTACAAGCTCCACGGTGTCAAAAATAACGAAGTTATCATAGTGTCATTTCCGAACATGATATCTTGATAAAAATGTTATGTATTCCCTCCTCGCTACAAACCCTCGGAGTTTTTTAAGGGGAATTTTCGAACAACCAGTACATTAAATATGCTGAGTTTTAGCAAATGTAAGGTAACTATCTGATTGCACCTTTCTCGAACTTCTTTTGAACACGAAATGGTTGTATTTTTAGTTTAGGATTAAATATTTAGAGCCGTGTCTTCACGGGGCTTTACCGCGTAAGGTTTATTACGAGTTCTATGTCATAGAGCTGAAATTTATGTTTAGAGTACTGGAGTTCAACGTGCCGTTTACATTAATCGCTAAAAGTCTATAGAGAGAACCCGAGTTTATTTTGTTCATCGTTTAACTATCCTAGGTTTTACTATTTTCAGTTCAATCTGATGTTTAGTAAGTTTTTACATTTTACATTTTGTTGTTATAAATAAATTCTGAACTGAAACTTCCTGGCAGATTAAAATTGTGTGCCCGAACCGAGACTCAAACCTGGGACCTTTGCCTTTCGCGGGCAAGGCAAAGGTCCCAGGTTCTAGTCTCGGTTCCGGCACACAATTTTAATCTGTCAGGAAGTTTCATATCAGCGCACACTCCGCTGCAGAATGAAAGTTTCATTCTGGAAATTCTGAACTGTTAAAATATTATTGTTAAAGAGATGGTTTCTTTTGCCGCAATCATTATCTACCCTCCTCATAACGTTGTAAAGATTACCGCAAGGCAAATTACTGCATAAAGTATCGCAATACAGATTACCTACAATTTACAGTAATCTTTATATATAAAAATTCAGCCTACATTCTTTGGGTTCGCAAAATGTCAAGATCGATTGACTTCAAATTTCAAGTGCTGATTTTCCATAGAGAAGATTTTCGTACTATACACTCCGTGTTATAATAGATGAAGGTGGAATTGCAAAAGTTCTAGAACTCACGTGGTAATACTCAGAATTTATTCACAGAAAACTTCAGAATGAGAGCAATTAGTGTCTTGCTTCAGATTATATAAATAATCTAAAATTTTAAGAAACGATTTATTTCTGAAACCGCTCTCAAATGAACCATCATAAATTGAAAAAGGAAAAAAAAATCGTTTATTGTAATTTTCGCTGAAAATTGCCATGTCAGTCGTGAAGTTTTAATTTATTACTTCTGTACCACTGTATTCACGACACATAGTTCAGTCAGTACTCGTACATAGCACAGTATATACCTACAAAATTATATCATTTTATGTCAGCAAATAGCAAATTAATAATCAGCCAACCAATTGCAATAATAGTAGTATAATAAATTTGACCACGGTTCCACGGATATAAACCCGTCGTCTTCAGAAATATATGATATACCTATAGACAATGTGAGATCATAAATTACAAATTCATAATCATTATGCCTGAAATATGCATCATACCAAGCCTATTGTCTAAAACATTGTGAAATACAAAATTAGAATAAAACTTACTTACTATACTTGATTATCACAGTAATTGGACATCCCTATGATCCAGGGATGTGTGTTGAACTGCCGCGGTGGAGTAGTCGAGCGATCTAAAGCGTTTCGTTGCGGAGCGCGCGGTTGCCTGCCGTGGAGGTCCGAGTCCTCCCTGGGGCATGGGTGTGTGTGTTGTCCTTAGGTTAGTTCACCTAGGTTTAAGTAGTTTGTAAGCTACGGACTGATGACCACGCAGTTTGGTCCGATAGATTTACAAACATTTGAACATTTTTTGTGTTGAACTGCTTGTAAGGGAAACTACTGGCTAACAAATATACACAACTGAATACCACGGAGACATTTTACACATTCTTTGGAGTTGAACAGTATAAACAGCAGTTAAACATATACAGGGTGTATCTGAAATGAATGTAGAAAATGAGAAGGCTGGCAGAATGGGTCATAACAAGCGTATTTCTCATAGCAACCCTTAGCGTACGGCGCTAAGCGTCGTTCAATTGCGTTACGCGCCGAGAGGGTAGGCAACACAACGTGCCATTAGACTCATTGCACTAGACTGCAACACGCTGGAGGAAACAACCGTGGAACTGCCAATAGTGCTCGGACTGACCAAGGAACAACGTCAGCGGGTTTTAGCTAAACTACGCCAATTTTCGGGTGCACTCACACCTCAGAAAGGGAAAAGTCACGCGAAACGGCCCACGATGAGGTACCATATAAATACTAGGGATCATCCACCAATTAACCAGCGTTCGTATAGAGTGTCGCCAGCTGAAAGTCGGACAAAATCACAAAGAAAGATGTGTACCCACTGCCGCGCATTGACGACACCTTAGGCTGCTTGAAAGGAGCTACATACTTCTCAACTATGGACATGCAGACAGGTTACTGGCAAATCGAGGTTGACGAAGCTGACAGGGAAAAGACGGCTTTTATTATACCTGACGGCCTCTATGAATTCAAAGTAATGCCATTTGGATTATGTAATGCTCCGGCCACATTCCAACGCATGATGGACAACTTGCTTCGATACCTTAAATGGACGACGTGTCTTTGCTATTTAGATGACATTGTCGTTCTCTCGATAACATTTGAAGAACATCTGAGTCGCCTGTCAACTGTGTTGAAGTGTGTTCAGACTGCAGGACTCCGCCTAAATCCAAAGAAGTGCCTCTTCTTCGTCGCCAAAGAGATAAAAATCCTGGGGCACCTAGCAACGGAGATGGTGTCCGTCCTGATCCAGATAAAGTAAGGGCAGTCACAGAATTTCCAACTCCTCAGCACATTCGTGATGTGAGACGTTTTCTCGAGCTGTGCTCATACTACCGACGTTTCATAAAAGGATTTTGTAACAATGCACGTCCATTACAAGAACTTCTGCAGGGAGACGCGAAGTTTTACTGGGATTAGACGAAAGAAAGAGCTTTCCGGGCCCTTACGGAGTCTCTAACTTCCGCACCTGCCTTGTACGACGAGAATGCGGAAACAGAACTTCACACAGACGCCAGTGGTTATGGGATTGGTGTAGTGCTTGTACAAGTTCAGGAAGGTGATGAAAAGGAGATAGCCTATGCATCAAGAGTACTCTCAAAGTCCGAGATAAACTACACTACAACTGAGAAAGAATGTCTCGCAGTTATCTGCGCTATCAACAAGTTCCGGCCGTATTTATTGTGCAAACCATTCACTGTCGTGACAGACCACTATTCTTTGTGTAGGCTGAATAGCTTGAAGGATTCATCAGGTCGACTAGCAAGATGGGCACTAAGACTCCAAGAGTACGACGTCACCGTGGTATTCAAGAACGCGCGCAAACACAAGGATGCCGACTGCCTTTCGAGGAATCCATTAGTGGAACACAACAGAATGAATGTGATTTCAGCCCTCACTGAATTAGGTGACGTTGTAGATGAGCAGAGGGAAGATCCAGCACTATTAAAAACCATAGAGGCCTTGGAGAAAGGAGAACAGACCAATGGAGAGTTATAGCTTATAAACGGGACATTGTATAAGAGCAACTACGATCCAATGAGCCCCAAATGGTTACTGGTCATTCCAGCTCAACTCCAGCCAGCTATTTTCAAGTATTTCCACGATGCTCCAATATCCGGTCATCTGGGATTCGTGAAGACCCTAGACAGAATCGGACGCAGGTATTACTGGAAAGGTCTCTAACGATCTGTCAAGCACTATGTGAGTCACTGTAAAGAGTGTCAGGGACGGAAGCATGTGCCGTAATTACCTACAGGGCATCTCGTACCGATTCCACCTGCATCAGCTCCATTCACCGAGTTGGAATCGATCTGTTAGGAAGGTTCCCGAAGTCGACAACCGGTAACCGATGGATAATAGTCTGCACTGACTACCTCACACGCTACGCTGTTACCAAACCTGTGCCGACTGCAGAAGCTACAGAGATCGCAAAATTCCTTGTAGAAGACATAATTTTGAAGCATGGAGCACCACGTGTGGTGATATATGATCGTGGAAAAGTATTCCAGTCAAAACTAGTATCAGAGGTAATGTCACGTTGCGACATTGTCCACAGAATGACAACTGCATACCATCCCCAGACAAATGGTCTTACAGAACGTTTTAACAAGATAGCAGATATGCTGTCGATGTACGTCGATGTTTAACAGAAGGATTGGGTTACAATACTGCCAGTCGTGACTGTTGCTTATAATACCGCAAGACAAGACACCACAGGCTTCACTCCGTTTTTCCTTCTCCATGGCCGTGAAGCTGAGACGACAATGGATACGCTGTTCCCGTCCGTTCCAACCGGACGACACTCAGGATGACTATGTTAAACAGCTCATCACCATGGTCGAAGAAGCAAGACAGCTGGCTCGCATACGGACACTGGGGGGGGGGGGGGGGGGGGCAGGAGAAGGTATAACTACAAGCCCAGGAGATCTGGTATAGATTTTTACCCCTGTACGGAAATTTGGACTGTCAGAAAAGTTATTGAAGTGATACTTTGGTCCGTATCGTGTCATACGCCGCCTGTCAGACGTCACATAAGAAGCTGAGGATTATGAGTCGTCGTCGGAACGACAAATACGAAGAGACATTGTTCACGTCCTCCGCATGAAGCCTTACTGTGATCCTGAAGAGCAGATAGGCGAAAATGGCTTCCTGTTCAAGGACTCTAAGGACGGTAACGATACTGATGAAGCCACGACAGGAACGTCGGTCGTCGATAATCACGCAGAAGGGTTCTCCAGAACTGCCATACAGAGGACCCACGACAAGATCAAGATCCAGGACATTGCAGCTGGCTCCAAAGGGAACGTAACAGCGGGTCGCTATTTTTTCAGGACAGGGAGCAATGCCGCGAGACCGCATGATAACCGCCTGCCGGCATAGTGCAAGGGATAGCGTCACGGATTGCGGCCCTGAAGGTCGCCGGTTCAATCCCGTCCACTGGCAAAAATTTAGTTCTTTGTAACTAACATTTCCAGAATGTTCTGGATGATTCTTGTGTTTACTTGTAATTTTTACTTGTTTCTTATGTTAACTATTCTTCTAATTTCTGGTACATTATGTCTGTGTATAAATAGCAGAGCACTCTGCCCGAGAGGCAGTGAGTGCTGCGTGTACGTTTCAGTTCGCAATAAACCTGCTTTCAGTGTAAGTGCTGTGTTCAGTCTACAACCCTGCCTTCGAAGTCAAGCCTGCTTCGATTTCAACGCGACATTATGGGACATGATGCAGAGTCGGTAAAATCCGATTTTTATGCAGGAAACGGACAAACAAAACTGTTGTCCATTCACAGGCTTCACTACAAGTAATAATGTTCTGTGAAAGCAGTTATTTATTCATTTCCGCCTACATAGCAACTGATTTGATTGACTTGCTATCTTGGTAAGGCAATGTTTATTTGTCTCCCTATTCATATCATACCAGACTGATCCACAGAGAAGCGTGGCCATAGGTATGAGTTAATAAATGCAAATTGTATGTCATGTATCTTGAGTGTCAGAATGATCAGTGGCAGTGGAGTGCTCTAATCTCTCCATGGACACAGGTCTAGTCCTAATTCTAGTGAACGATGAGTGATATATTAGAAGATATAAATATATTGGCTCGTTCTGGGCGGCGAATGTAGATGTAGTCCTGACGCTGTTTGACGATACGGTGTTGATAAAGTCGTAGGAACAATCTGGAAGGACACTGCATTTCATTTCGGAGTTAGGAGGGTGGGTGTTATAAAGTAATAAAATAGACTGGGTTCTCTCGGTTATGTTCGATCAGTCATGCTATCGTATTTTTCAGTTAACTTGTAATTTTAAGTACTTTGAATAACGGGTAAATTATGCACAGTTAAGGAGGTTTTAAAATCCGATTTCAACACTATTTTTTAATTTATTTGTTTAATTGTAACGTATAGTATGTAGTGCTATCAGAAATATTTTCCAAAAGTTCAATTGCTAAAAAAACTACATAAACCAAGCGAGAGAGGCTGTTAGGAAGTTAGTTCGGATCTGTGAAGTTAGTGATGCTGTAAATATGGTAATTTTGCAAATGTGTGCTTTGAATAATAAATACCGAACAGATCTGAAACAACAAGTGTTTATTTACATCTGCCAGCTACTTATCAGAAAATCCCAAATCTGCAGAAGAAAGAAGAGGCGATTTACCGCAACAAATTGAAGGAAACGTCATAAGGTAAGTGCTAATGGCTACCAACTAGGACTTCAACTCGTAATGACAACAAATCTGTAAAAGGATCAGTCATTCACACGATTTTTAATTTTCATAAGAATAGAGATGGTAGTATTACAATGTTCACTATGGAACTTCTTGGGTTGTGTACGCGAAAGCACATCACTGTCAGTGTTGCTTATAGTGTGGCGCCATCTCTGTGTGTGGCTACATTTCGTTTCTTCTAGTGATCATGGCAGTCCATATTTATTTGTTCTTTCTGTCCATTTTATTTATTCTTTTTTTTTTTAATTTCACAACATTATCAACTAATCATCACACTCACGCTAGATGTAGTTTATGTAAAGTAGTCATTTTAATGCTGGTGCTAGAAGAAATTTTGATGGTATGAAACGGAAAGAGAAGGTACATAGCAAAATTACATGTCACGGATCACTGTCAACGTGAAAGTCTGAAAATCCTGATTCACATTATATCGTACATCAGCTTTTGTCAAAAGAGAAAAAGAGAAGAGACTATTACAATAATTTTACCCTTCTTCCGCACCTTATTCCAATATGCAACCACTGCACCATTGTTGTTTCACATATTATTGTAAGCTGAATATTGGTATATAATGCTGAGTTCTTGTAACTAGAATTGCTCTCAACAAGTCTGTGCATTCGCTAAGAACACGTAGAGGAGTAGGTAGAACTACAAATAATATCCTAAGTCAGTGACGTATATAAGGTGTGGAGGATGGTCTGTTCCTCCCCCCCCCCCCCTCCCCGAAAAAAAAGTAATAAGTACGGTACTTGAATGACTTTAATGAATGATGCTTGAAGGCATCCACGTGATAGTCATACTTACCTGAATTGGAAGTGGGGTGTTAGTGGTGTGAAGTTCGTGCTAATTTTTATTTCAAATACCTATATTTATGATTTAATGTCAGCAATCAAAAAGCGTGACCTCAGTAAAGTAAAAGGGTATTCGGCGCAAATTATCCTCTGAATATGAGTATCAAAATTGATACATAGGGTGTTTACTTAAAATTTCGCAATGTATCTTTACATTAATCTTCCCCCCTCCCCTGTATTCGCCACTGTCCTAAGTACACCACTTGACCAACAAACAGCCCACGACCACGACCAGCTGTCAGTTGAGAAACGCACTTGTCACAGGGGACGAAATTGTATTTCATTTTATGACGTAGTTTATAATTCTAAGTAATAGAGTCGGAAGCACCAATGTTTTTTGAACGTGGATCTATATTTGCTCTACTTTTGTTATACACTTGCTTGTCTCCTCCCTCCCCCCAAAATATAAGAATATCTACATTCATAATTAAATTGTTGTTCCCGGATATCTTTCTTATCAGTGTGCAGTGGCTGAGGGACTGAGGCGCTCCAGTCACGGTCTGCACGGTCACGGTCGGGGGTTCGAATCCACCCTCGGCCATGGATATTTGTGCCGTCCTTAGTTAGTTCGTAAGTAGTTAGTAAGTTTAGGGACTAATGACCCTGTAGTTAAGTCCCATAAGCTATACAAACATTTGAAACATTTCTTATCAGTGTCTCCTTCCCAAACTCCATCTCCTATGATTAATAAGCTGACTTTCCCCACGACCGCGCTCTGAAATGCCTTTGACACATATATTACACATATCTCCCACTCTCCCTTGACACATACCTCTGATTATTCTCTCGCTCCCTTTCCCACTTCTTCCACCTACTGGTTCCTCTCATTCCATCTACTCCTCCCCTCTCTCTAACCCCTTCCATTACCATCTTCACCCCCTCATTCTGATCATATCTTTCGCTATGTCCATAACATATTTCCCCTTATTTATAACCATCTCCTCCTGTCCTCTCAGCCCATCTTATTCTCTCATGTGTCTTTCCATATTGTCCTTCTTTTGTCCCTATCATCTCCTTCTCACTATCCCCCCCCCCCCGCGCCCCCTCTCTCTCGACCCATGCGGAATGACAGTGACAATACTCCTGATGTAACATATTTGGCTGAATGTTTCGTTTCTCTTCTTTCCTTTGTTGATCTCGTTACACTTTAGAGGAAAAATTTAGTTTTGTAGTTAAAATTCGAAGATCAGACATGAGTATCAACGATGACATAAATGATAAATGGTTTATTGTAGAAAGACATATTTCATAATTTTGAATCGGGTCACGTCTCTTGCTGGGCCTCAAGTGGAACTAGTAGATGATATTGAGAACACACAAAATAGGCACACGCGTCCACTGCATTCGGGGGAACGTTACAGTGCACCGACTGCTTCAGTTATAAAGGTCTCATAGCACGAAAATCAAATGGATCAAGACATCTGTTGGTCTCTTGGTGTAGCATTCGGAGAAGCTAGGCTTCAAATGACAGAAGCGCTATCTGTTGGTCCACTGACACCAGCGCGTGTGCAAATCGTTGAAGCGCTCGCCGCCAGATGGTACTGAAATCGTGTATCGAGGCGAGTAGCTGACTCTTTGGCGTCCGACTTCAAACTATTATTTACACTGCGAGTCTCTGAAATTAATATGACTCGCAGCCATCTGAAATCGGTCGACATGACTGTGGTGATAGTCAATTCTGTAGCGTAGCATTATACCTAGGACAAGATGAAACGTTATAATTTCTTTGTGGGTTAGCGAAGATAACGACTGTGGATGCCTAATAAACTATGTAGTAACATGCTGTGTAACCAAATGGTTTACTATCGAACCATACATCGGTTGATTTTAGCCAGTCACCAGTTTTACTATACTTATTATAATTTTTCGCCTTGCCAATGCGGGGAGATAACGTCAGTGACTTTAATGATACTATGCTTCCCAAATTTCTCCCTTGGGAATTCATTGTTCCAATTGACGATGGGGATGGGTAGAATTTCCCCCTCAAAATAATTTCTCCATAAAAAGTCCTTCCCTACCAGGTAAGTATTATTTTCTTTTAATTCTTTGTATTATTGCTGATCTTTGAAAATACAAAAAGATATGGACCACTTTTGATGCATTACCAGCTGTGCAGTAGTAAATAGTTCTCAGATTTATTGTTAAGGAGAAATTGAGGTTCACAATTCCAGCAGTTCAGCGTCAGCAATTTAGATTAAAATAAAAATAAACAAATTAAAATAAAAACGCATGTATATTTTCTGACTTGATTGTCCTTAATATGGACATAATGCTAGAATAGTTCCTAGAATAGTTCAAAGGTAAATAAACACCGATAATGCCACTACCGATGGTATTACGACTACCACTGCAATAAATGTAACACACATACTGATTCTGAATCCCTATTCCATCCCTACTGGCTCCTCGTCTGGTACGATCACTGTAACTAAAAGTACTTATAAGTACAACTGAAGATCGGCTGAAATCGGCCGATAACGTAGTATGCGAACGTTAATAATTGACAAACTATAGGTCAATTGTTACAGATTCCTTTATATGGAATTCACATTAGTTGGCTTCATCAAGTCGCAGTTTGACACAGGTGTATGACATCTCATACTTGGTGTGAAGGTTCTTCACATTGATTATTGTTTCTCTACGGGAGCGCGCGGTTGCTCCCTTTCGGAGGTTCGAGAGCTCCATCGGGCATGGGTGAGTGATTTTAAGTTTTTTGTAAGTAGTTTGTATGCCTATAGACTGATAACTTCAGTAGTTAAGTCCCATAGATTTGTAAACATTTTAATATCTGATTGTAGAGGATCAGATTGTATGGCCATCTCCAGTCGGTTGCTTATTGACGCAAGACAGCATGTACAAACCAATAAACAGAATCCTACTGCTCACATACGCAGTGTCAAAGAGTTGCCACTCGCGTTTCCTCTGCTGCTTCGATAAATACCTGCAATTTTGTTTGTGTTGTGTGTAAATAGCCTCTACGAAGTAACGTTCATCAAGTCTTTCATACAACGCCCAGTGTCGACGGAAAGCGTTGGTTTGCATCCCGTTACAAAAACAGATTTGTAAAGCGGAATCTTACGTGCTACTGACGTCAGTACCACTTATTCTTCGGTTTTGATATGACTTAATGCATAACAGCGGTCAAGACTAGATCCACAAAACAAACTATTCATTTTCCGACATTAAATGTTATTCCACTTGTCTCGAGAACCTCACAGCCTCCATATTTGGCACTAGGGAAAAGACGTAACTGCGTTATCTAGTCCATCAATTAAAACTTCGGGGCTAAATTGCCGTGGTCGATCGGTGAAACTTCAGGGGGAAAATGTTTAACCGATCGACCACGGCAATTCAGCCCGGAAGTTTTAATTGATGAAAACGCCGGCCGTGAAAACCTACATGTTATGATCCGTTATCTAGTGTCAAATATCACAGTATCTAATTAGATAATTGTTAAAATGGAAGATAAGCACCACAAAAATAAATTAAAAAGACCGAGAAAAATTACCACCTAGTGATGCTCCTTAAATATACAACAAGATCTGTTGAACATCCAATTGTGCCACATATCTCTTTATACGTGCACTTTTCACCTTGTCGTTGTTTCTGTGCCTTGATTTTCTTAGCTACTCATCGAGTTTCAAACTGTATATCTTCAAGACTGTGACGTGCTACTATTGATAGTTCCTCAAGAGTTTATAAATAAACATTTTTTTTATTTGCAGCTATGCCTTCATTTTTTGAAACTAGTAGGCCCATCATTTTTATGAAACTAAAGTACGAAACTTAGCAGGCTCTATTGAAACGGTTGATTAACTGCAATCGGAAAGTTCAGTCATTAATTTTTTTAGAACTTAAATAGTGGCACCACAGTTATGGACACACTATGACCGCGGAGGAGTGGCCGAGAGTTCTAAGGCGCCTCGCTGTGGAGCGCGCGGTTGCTCACCGCTGGACGTTCGAGTAGTCCCTGGGGCATGGATGTTCGGTTAGCTTAAGTTAGTTTAAGTAGTTAGTAAGTCTAGAGGCAGATGACTATAGTAATTTTGTCCAATATGTTTAGAAACATGTGAACATTTTTGAGACACTATGCAATTTAATCTACTATTGTCGCTGATAGCACACGTTGTTGACATACCACCTTACCTTCGAGCATATTGACTCGCCCGTCCCACGTCACCGGCGCGCGCAAAATCGAGGGAAATACAGTCATTGTGAACGAGTGGTCTAACGTAACGATATCACTACGTTTTCGAAACAGGAACAACGGAGTTGGATCGAGATTGAATGTGCCAAAGGTCGTACAGCACGACAGTGTCATCAAAGTCTTCAAGAGCCGTGCGGGGAATCGGCATTGGTGTACAGAACAGTGACACGTTGGGTAAAAGCCTTCAACGAAGGTCGGCAAACTGTGGCAGACATGCATCATCCTAGCGTTTCTGAAGAAGAAGTGTATATTGTTACTGCGGTAGTGGACAGTGATTGACACCAGACGATTCGGGCTTCCGACTGTGCTTCGAATCCTGAAGGAAAGCCTGGCCAGGCGAAACATTGCTTCATAATGGGTTCCGCATGAATTGGAGGAACTGCAGAAATGGATGCGTTATGGCGCTGGTCAGACAGGCTTGGAGTGGTATGACCGCGAAAGAGAGGCTTCCTTACGCCATATAGTAACACTAGATGAGACACGGGCCACATCGTACGAGCCAAAACTGAAACGCCAATCGAGCGAATTGCGCCATTATGGGTTGCCGCGAAAGCCGAAAGTGTAGCAATATGATTAATGTTACGGTGATTCTCGCGTACGACTGTGATGGTTTTGTCTTAACATATTACGCTCCTCGACGGCAGACCGTCAATGTTCAGCATTACTGTTTGTTTTTGAGGCATCTCCTTTGACCAGATTTGAGATAGAAGTGGCAACACTTTCTGCGCAACCTACACATCATTTTGCACAAAGCCTGGGCTCATACAGCGCAAGCTGTGGTGCTTTTTCGGTCAATGGGACTGGGAAGTATGTACCATCCGCAATATTCCCCGGACTTATGACTTGTGACATTGATTTGATTCCGACGATGAAGGAACCATTTCGTGGCATTCGCTTCAGAGCTGTTCCAGAGACTCCACAGGCAGTAGACCGCTCCATTCGCATCATCAACAGAACAGGCTTGCTTAAGGTGTACTACGCCTTACACATCGCTGGTAACGGGTTCTACACAACGCTGGTGGCTACTTTAAATGACAGGAGCAGGTGAAAACATGTAACGCTTGTTGCCACTATCTATAAGTTCCAACCCTCACATATAGTTGTAAAATTATGAACTAGTTGTTAAGCTTTTGAAATACTCATTAAGAGCAGAAATTTCGAAGCTAATCAAGCAACATTTGTCGCACGTAACATTATTCTCTTACTTATCAGCATCGTTTGAAAATCGCAATGTGACATTTCCGGATTATATTTTCAATAGCTCCAAACAAAAGCTCCTAAATACGACCGCACTTTGAATGTACTGCTACTCTCCGAATGACCATTTTGGCAGCGCTGCAGTTGCAAAGTTGCAAAAATGACCTGAGAGTTTCGGGACTCGTATGTAGGACTCTGATTCAAACCATGTCTGTCAACATCGAAATCGCGTCGCATCGCCAACTGCCGGTATAATGTGCATGCGGATTTCTTTGTCGCTATAAACTAAAGATAACGGATCAGAGTGACTTACATTGATGTGCAGGATGGCTCGTATGCGCGAACCGTTCCGTCAAACCAGTCAGAAAGAGGACACGTTATTGCCACGAGAAGATGTGACGCAGTCATGAGGGAAACGTCTGACTCCGTAGTCTAGTGGACTGCGTGGTAAGTCGCCAGGCGAAGGACCCAGGTTCGATTCCCACTTGAGGCGGGGATTTTCTCCGCTCGGGGTCTTATCGTCATCATCACTGACAAGCAAGTCGCCGAAGTAGCGTCAGCTTTACCCTGTACATCTACATCTACATGGGATACTCTGCAAATCATATTTAAGTGCCTGGCAGAGGGTTCACTATTTATCTCCCATTCCATTCTAGAATAGCGCGCGGGAAGAAAGAACACCTGAATCTCTCTGTTCGAGCTCTGATTTCTCGTATTTTATTCTGATGATCATTTCTACCTATGTAAGTGGGAGTCAAGAATATATTTTCGAATTCGGAGGAGAATGTTGGCAATTTGAGTTTCGCAAGTAGCCCGCGCCGGGTAGATGCATTATTTTCTCAATATCTCTCAAACTAATCAACATTTTACAACAAATCCATTTGTAGCTTCTTCTATACATAGTGTTACACATGCAAATAGCTCGTCCTAGAAATTATAAATTGCAGAGTGCTACTGAATCAGTTCGACAGTTATCTGCATTGAGTTACTCCTAATATGTGCGTTTGTTTACTTTAGAATTCCTCCTTTGCCATATAAAAGTAGTCAATCACATACTGCTCTTACATTATTACTTACTTTCCGGAAAGATTGGATGCATAATAGTGACATGTACTGCATCGGGTACATCATGGAAATAGTGTTGTTAGTAGTGCATAATAATTTTAAGGATTTTTTCAATATATTTCTCAGTATATACGAACTATAGATTAATCGTGATAGTTTTTATAGTTTCAAATAAAAAGTCATGCATTAAAGGGTTGAATGAGTTGCACCAGGCAGGCCGAACACGAGCCCAGTTGGTGTTTAACGGCCATAAATTCCACACAGAATCATCATCATCATCGGGGAAATTACTGCTCTTGTGAGGCGAAGTGTTTGGCTTTGCGATGGGTGTGTGCAGAAAAGTTCACGGAAGCTCGTCGAATAATAGGTGGGTGAGGTGTTGTACACAGAGCATTGCACGTTTTAGGAGGAGAAGGCCTTGGCGTCTACTTGTCTATAAGGTAACTGATACTTTGGATGTTACTCCTGGTTTAGCAACTGCAGCACAGAAAGAGTAGTTGAGTGGTCCAATTACTTTTGTGGGTGGTATACTTAATTTTAGTATAAAAACTATTGAATTATTAGTCGTTTCTGGACGTCGTACTGTTGCTTTTGGTCATCCTTTCTCACTCCATCTCCTCCTTTACATCTGTTTTCCGAATCATACTCCCCCTCCATATCCTCTTCCTCCACTTCCTGCTTCTCAAACTCTACACACCTGCTGTCCAGCATCTGTTATAACATTTCCTAAGTGTTTCTTGCGGTCTTTCATTGGTCCTTTCTCTTTTAACCTGGACCTCTCCTCTCTCTCTCTCTCTCTTCACCTCCTCCTGTCACAATTGTAATTCTTATGGGACCAAACTATGTTGGTCATCAGTCCTGTCACAATTAATTCCCCTCTCGCCTTTCTGTCAGTCTCCTCCTTTCTCTCGGCCTGTCCTCTTCCCCCTCTCTCGCCCATCTTATCATCGTGTCCTCCTCCTCAGCGTCTCTCAGTTCGTCTCCTCCACATCGATTAAAAATTACGTATATTTGATAACATTCATGGCGATCGGTGAACCAGTAACGAAGTTAAATGAAAGGTACCCCCGCCAAGCACCGTACGGTGTCTTTCGGAATATATAAATGTTCACCACGGATACATACATGCAAGTTATAACTTTCACCATGCTGGTTCAAACGGTATCGATGTCTGAAGTAAAGTACCCTTCGCCATACACCTAACGAATTATTGCGTACTCTGTGATGTCTCTCATGTTTTGAAAGTAAAGTATGGAAGTTCGGAATAAAAATGTAGACTGGTATCTAATTCTGCGTGTAAATTACCATTCATCACGCACCATACCGAAATGTATCTTAGGTAAATTTCGAAGAAATATGTAATGTGCAATAAATTGTAAGACCAAGGAAACGTTCGAAATCGACTGTATTAATAATTGTGCTCGGATATGTGGCCTGGTGGAAATTTTCAACTGGGCTCCACTTCGGCGACTGGCATTTGCCTGAACTACCCGATTTATCCAGCCGGAGGACGTAGTTAAAAGTGGAATCCAATCCACGTAGTTCTAGCGACTCCTAATATAGGTGAGAATCGAAGACTAAGCTAAAATGCAGAGTGAAGAAGACCTTGATCCGAGCGGGTTTCGAACGCGTGATCTTTCGCTTTGCTGTCTTGGGATTTAGCACAAGCCCAGATTGAACACTAATAATAGTAATACACCGGTTTCGGATAGTAACATAAGTCTGAAGACACTAAGTGCCCGAAACTGGTAAATAGCAGGAACGGGTTACTGCTACTTAAAAAACTAAGCTAATATAAGTGCCCTGAAATTCCCGAAAATTCTTATAGACTCTGCTGAAATTTGGCACAGTTCTCGTACATGTTTTTAGCACCCACTTGAACGCCAACTGTTATGTATAACATGTTTATAATAGTTGGGAAACGTTACAAAAATGTGTTAATTTGTGCAAAACAATTTCCGAAAGATCTTTACTGATTGCTTTGAAATAATGGAGGGTTTTTATATATCTATTCCTTTAATAATACGTGATCTGTTGCTATAACACAGGAAGTCATTCTCGGCTGATGCACGCCTATGCCATCACGCATGGAACAAGTAATGTGGGCCTTTGCCAGGCGCTGAGCCTTCCAGGCAACGGGACACATGCGGCACCGATGGGACTCAAGAGCTAATCATTTCCTCATAACGTACTGTCGGTATCAGCGTAATTTGAGCTGATCGACTATATAAAATAAATAAATTCGACGCGAGAGGTTTACTGGTAACACAACTCTTTATTAGATAACAGAAGGAACTGACTGAAAAACAAAAGTTGTCAGAGAGTAAACTACAGAGAGCGTAACATAAAAAATCATAGAGTATAAACCGCATATGGAATATACGACAACACGTAAAAATATACAGCGCTCCTGGCGGCTGGAAGCTGAACTATGATTAACAGCCGCGATTCATTTATTACACCCGCGATAGTAGCGTGCCTCTGGTGGCCGATACGGAACTAATTATAAACGCGGTTCACTTGATTCAGTCGCTACACTGCACTGCACTTTCAACACTGAACTTCGCGCTGACGCTTTGCGGCTGGCAAAACAGAGCGCCACAGTACTAATGGAAAGTCTTGTGAATATTCACTCTCTACGTCCAGTCTTTGAAAGTGACTTTTGTAAACGTGTTTTGTGAACAGGTTGCGCTAACATTTTTGCACAATGTTGCTTTCTATTTCACACGTTATCAAATACGTACTGGAGCGCCAATGTGGTGAATTATTACATGGTGTCCCAGACCATTCGTGCACCCCTTCTGAAACGGAGGGAGTCGTATGAAATGTATAGTGTAATGCCTCCTGCTAGTAAGTGTACGACGTCGGATCGATTGGTGCCATTTGCAACTTCCGATTCCCACCGGAGGAATGGCATATTTTTTTCTTATTGATTTCGATTCTATGCAGAAAATGGAATATGATTTGTTAAATTTTTTCTAAATCGTCAATCTTAAAAATTTCTTCTGTAGTGTGGTGGTCTATCTGGAAAGTTGCATGCTTAGATAACTTCATGTGGTTAGCTACTAAGGCGAACTAAGTTACTTACATCTAATAATGTAATATGTTATTAAGATACACACAGTGTATCCAATAGTACCTTGAAACGCAATGGCCCCACGCGGATTCTAAGTAGGGAATGGACACATACTCGCACTTGTGAGATGCACTGAATCAGATCAAATCGAAGGCAATTTATTAAACACAGCCTTACAGTAGGAACTACCTTGTTCATGTCTCTGCTAGTGCTTAATCACTTCGTGCTACCTATCAGGAACCACCTACATTTGGAAAGGGATTCGTAAGTGGAGAATGACGATTTATAATTTTTCTATAACAAAAAATTCTACATCTTGTTCGGCATAGAATCGAAATCACGTAACCACACTGTAATACCGTGCACTAAGACAAGTAGTGTCGGCCTGAGCCTTGAGGTAAACGACTTGCACCATGCGCAAGTGAACTGCGTTGTGAAAGATCAGTAAAGACGACGCCACACTTTTTCCGTTCCTAGTTATTTTCATTGGTTTACCCGGAAACGATTAAGAAAAGAGCATAAGTTCTTTATCAGTTTTTTTGTTCCGAGTCACCAGTACTATTACCCTCAAAGCAAGTATCTTTCCTCCTATAAACGCTAGAAAACCGTAAATGTTCGTTTGTGCAAAACCGTTAACTATGAAATATCTTGACCGATTTCTCTGAAATTTCCACACAACTTTACATGCCAATACAGGAGGGTTTTTTATGCCTATTTCTTTACTATTCTTTACTATGTGATGATAGAAATGTAAAGGTTCAATCTAGAGGGATTAGTGGAATGAAATCAAAAGAAGATCTATACTGCTGGTCAAACAAGTATATAGTGATACAAACAGCAGCAAAAATGGATTAACGGAGATACGATCGTTAAAAATAGGACAGTATGACAGCTTTAACTACTGTCACGTGTCGACAATAATACTGTCGGTTTTTTCATCTCTTTTTATCACTTTCTGCGGAAGATCAAGGTCATCAAGACTGTTTGTCGACAAAAAAGAAGTAGAGAAATTATATGAGGGTACTAAACAGGTAACTCAGACTGTAAGGGGAGATATAAAACTTAGTAATCATGGCCAGCAAGATCGCAATTAAAGAGATGATAATACCGGATATCTGCACGGCAAAACCTTTGATACTAACACAACACAGAGAAAACGGGTTAGAGAACAAACTGATATCAAAGGTGATCTTCATAGGCCTATCAGCGAACTACGACACTGTCAATCTGCGGTTGCTACTAACTATATGACATAAGCTAGGACGACAATCTAATATATATGATAGGCAGTATTCTCCAAAACCCCAAAACCGGAATTTTTCTTAGAGTTCCAGGTTCAGAAAAATCCGATGGAGAAATAAAAAATATGACTTCGGACAGGGTAGTGCTCTGGTGCCTATGCTCTTTAACAAATTTAGATCCACCAGCCGCTTCCACTAGATACTAAGAGCTAAATACTCTCGGATGGTTGTACTATCACCGGCCAAGAATACAACAGTAAGATCGTCCAACTAAAATGATGACAAGCTGTTGGGAAACTTACCGTATATTGCAGTGAAAACCAGATCAAATCAATTCCTTCAATGATCCAAACTTTTGCATTCGATATAAATGACTAGCTCGCGTCGATAAATAGGGAAGGCTTTCTTCTAAAACACAACGCCACCCCTTAATATCTATACGTAATTCTTGACCGGTCACTTACTATAAAGAGCACTGAAGAAATACGAAATACAAAGTAGCTGCCAGAAATAATATTGTGCGCAAGCTTGTTAGCTCAAAGTGGGGTGCAGACACCAACATTTTAAGAACTGCGGGTTTTTATGTTTTCTGCAGTGGAATATGCGTGCTCACTATGGTATTGCCCCTGCCAAGCTAATCAAGTAGGTGTGGCCATCAATGAAAGCCTCTGTATTGTCACCTGAAGCCTATGAAAAACACCAATAGAAGAGCTAACTTTATTGAATTGCTCGTATAGCGCCGCCTGAGAAAATATAGCGGAGGTCAGAGGTACTGTCTACATCAACAACAACCCTTTGTGGCTAGCAGCCTGCACACTACAGAACTAAATTAAGCAAACGTTTCACACATACAACAAGTAAGCTCGATAAACCACCGCATATTAGATTCAAATCCGTGTTTTAACAAACAGTGTAATCTTCCTTTGAGCGCATCGCGACTGTAGTTTTTTGTTTTCTCGGCACTGTGACTGCTGTGTGCGGATGCAGTCTGAGCTGGTGACACTTCGCTCCCAGCTTCAAGCTGTGTTAATCTCGGTTGCACAGCTGGAGGCTGCGATCGAGGGGCGTCGTTGTTGTTGGCCGGTAGTGGGGACCGAACGTACTCCCGTCGTCTCCACCGATCGGCCTACGCCATCGACATGCCCTGATACTGCTAGCATTGAGGCAGACACCCCACTTGTGGTTGCGTGGGAGGTTGCTCCAGTGCGTGGCAGGAGGCGCAAGACATTCCGGGGGACCGATCGTGAGGCCTCCCCGGTTTGTCTAACGAACAGGTCTGAGGCGCTGTCTGCTCAGGACAGGTCACCACCCAGCCTGCGAGATCCGGGCTTTCACAGAGGGTGGGTTTGCTTGTAGTTGGGAGCTCCAACGTTAAGCGGGTGATAGAGCCCCTTAGGAGATGGCTGCCAAGGAGGGGAAGAAGGCCAACGTGCACTCCGTGTGCATACCGGGTGGAGTCATTCCAGATGTGGAACGAGTCCTTAGGGATGAAATGAAGGGTACGGGGTGCAACCAACTGCAGGTGGTGGCTCACGTCGGTACCAATGATGTGTGTCGCTTCGGATCTGAAGAGATCCTCTCAGGTTTTCAGCGTCTATCTGAAGTGGTAGAGACTGCGAGTCTTGCTTGCAAGATGAAAGCAGAGCTCACCATCTGCAGCATTGTTGACAGGACCGACTGTGGACCTCTGGTACAGAGCCGAGTGGAGGGTCTGAATCAGAAGCTCAGACGCTTCTGCGACCGTGTAGGCTGCAGATTCCTTGACTTGCGCCATCGGGTGGTTGGTTTCTGGGTTCCGCTGAATAGGTCAGGAGTCCACTATACGCAGGAAGCCGCTACACGGGCAGGGGGGGGGGCTGTGTGGCGTGGACTGGGCGGTTTTTTAGGAATAAGGGCTTCGGGGAAAAACAAAATGGGAAATCTCAAAGGGTGCAGGTGGATCACAGGAGAAATGTAGATCTGGGAACTTTCGGTATAACAGTTGTAAATTGTAGTAGCTGTGTCGGGAAAGTACCAGAACTCCAAGAGTTAATAGAAAGCACCGAAACACACATCATTATAGGCAGTGCAAGTTGGCTCAAGTCGGAAATAAGTCCCGCAGAAGTATTTGCAAAATATCTGTGTTCAGAAAGTATAGATTAAACAATATAGGTGGAGGCGGGTTTGTCGCCGTCAAAAGTAGTCTTTCGTGTAGCGAAGTTGAAGTTGATAATTCCTGTGAGCTACTGTGGGTAGAGGTTGTACCTGAAAATCGTAAGAAGTCAATAATTGGTTCCTTTTACCGGCCTCCAGACTATGGCGATACAATAGCAGAAAGGTTCAAAGGAAACCTGAGTCTAATTACAGAAACGTACCCGACTCAAACGATAATAGTAGGCGATGATTTTAATTTACCCTTGATCTGTTGGCGAAATTATATTTTAAAATAAGTAGGTGCGCATAAAACTTCGTGCGAAATTGTACTCAACGCATTCTCTGAGAATTGCTTCGAACAATTAGTTCATGAGTCAACTAGAATTGTAAATGGATGTGAAAACACACGTCATATCTTAACAAGAAATAACGCTGAGCTCATAACGAGCATCAAAACGGATACAGGTATTACAGAGCTGTCGTAGCGAGATTGAATATCCAAAGTCCCAAAGTTACCAAAAATAAAATAAAAGTATGTTTATTCAGGAAATCAGACAGAAATAAGATACATTGCTTCTTGAAAGACAGCTTCCATTCGTTTCTAACACTAAACTTAGGTTTAGACCATATGTGTATCATATAGATACGTAATATTGAGCCGGCCGCGGTGGCCGAGGAGACTGAGGCGCTCCAGTCACGGTCTGCACGGTCACTACGGTCGGGGGTTCGAATCCCCCCTCGGGCATGGATATTTGTGCCGTCCTAGTTTGTAAGTCGTTCATAAGTAGTTTGTAAGTTTAGGGACTGATGACCCCGTAGTTAAGTCCCATAAACTATACAAACATTTGAACATTATTTTTGAACGTAATATTGAGACATACATTTTTAGTTGTTAGCGTCGACGTTTCGAACCTAACGTTGAAAGTATGCCTTCTACCATCATAATGGCAGAGTGTTGCGAGCATTCCCTTTGTTACATTCAAGGTAACGGCAATACTTTAACTATATAGGCCACTATGGACATTATATGTAATGTTTAATATCTGCTCTTTTGTAATGTTCCGTAGATGATTTTGTTATGTGCCACCAATACTCTCCTTCAGTTGCTGTCAGCTGTAGATCGGATATTGCGCTTCTATAATATCCCTGGTTAGCTTACCTCTGGATGAAATTTCAAACTGCTGTATAATGTGAAGTGCATTTCCAACTTCTACTTCACTTGCTATCAGGAATCATATTACGTCATTGTATATTAACATATTCATATTCAACCCTAAGACCTCTCGCAGCTCTCACGTTACTGGAAATCGGAGGAGTTCAATAGCTATCGAAAGAAGTACTATGGAGATGACCACGAGCTGCGTTCGCACTAAATTGTCGCTGAAGGCAACATTCATGCATAGTTACAATGTCTTTTTCTGATCAACAGCGGTATTTATAATTCTAAGATGGCAATACTCTCGTCGCTCATTACGAAAAGTTAGATCCGCCATATTAATAACGTATACTGATATCTAGCAGAAACGTGTTACGAGCTGCCGTAACGTCCAATCAGCATAGCCTGTTTTATAATGACGATGAAAGACACATTGACTTTCATTTTAGAGCTGTACTACGTTCTTTGAAGATTTGTCCGTAGCAAAAATGTGTTTCTGGACGGAACATGTCGGTTTTTTTTCTTTTACAGATGTTTAACTAGTACAAACACTAACATACAAAGCGATAATGGTCATTTCCTGAAAATAACGGAAGAGGATTATCAGCATTTTCAGTAGTTGCAAGGGCAAAAGTCCGCCTTGTAACCTCAGCCAACCTGGCTTGGCCATACAGTTACTGTGAACGGCTGAAAGCTAGGGTAACTGCAGCTGTTACTTTTCCCGACGTCATGCAGCTCTAATGTAAGAATATATGTGTGGTGTCGCACAAGTACAAAGTGCGCGCCACCTACTTACGCCGCGCGCCGCCATGCACGCACGGCGCGGCGTTCTCACGACGACAGCCACGAGCGCCCTCTGCTGCAACTCCGCTCGTGGCCACCACTGAAGGACTGGCCACTTGGGACTGAGATAGCAACCACTTAGGACCTTCGTAATCAGATAGGCACCAGTGAAGACTTTGCTATCGTACAGGCACTAGGCAGGCCTCTAACAACTATGTATCAACATTCTGCAGTACTATGTAAAAGTTAAGTATTGTTACATTCTGTGCAATATATATCTCTTTCTAATTTACTCTAGTGTTTATAGTTTCTGGCTGCTCCCCTCCGTACCTGCACCAGCGTGCTATCTATATTCCTGTGTCGGTCTCATTCCACTCGGCCACAGAAACCTACGACGAGGCTGGGACACAAAAGCGGCGACGAAGTTAGGACACAAAAGTGGCGACGAGGAGTGATACACGAACCGTGGACCAGCCCGCTAGCAGCAGCCAGACAGCAGTAGTCGGAGCACGCAGAAATTGCTCCCGCCCACCCACCCTTATTATAAGATTTTTGGGGGAACATATTCAGTTACGTGTTTGTGGACATTTTTGTTGCAGATCGAGCGTCCTCATTTATCTTGCATTGGTGTTTTGTTATAATTTACTTGTATGTGCGGCGCCTAATCGGTCAGCATGGCCACTACCCCGAACCCAAACGTAATGGAAATTATTCAGTTACAGACGGCGCAAATCACTCAACTACTGCAGGCCGTGTCGCAGTTGACGGCACAGGCTGCTCACCAACAACAGCCGTCACATCAGCAGCCCACACCTGCCGCTGCACCGCTTCCTACATTTCGCCAGTACAACGAACGTGAGGAAGAATGGAGCGACTATTTCGCACAGTTTCAAGAACTCGTCGCGGCTCATCAAATTACAGGTCAGAGAGTGAAGAACCTTTTCTTATCGATTGTGGACCCCCAGACCTTCGTACTATTGCAAAAACTTTTCCCTCTCGCATCTCCTCGTGATGTAGACTTTGAACAAATTGTAGATGCACTGAATGCTCATTATGAGAGAAAAGTTCTTGTAGCCGCTGCACAGTACCGATTTTTCAGACTTAAAAAATCACCCGAACAGTCACACCAAGAGTGGATCACCGAGTTGAAGGGCTTAACCCGCCAATGTAAATTTACTTGCTCTTGTGGACTTTCTTATAGTGACGTGATGTTGAGGGATGCGATTACGCAGAACATTCAGGATCCCAGAATTCGGGCAGCAATTCTAAAACAGTCAGACCCTTCATTAGACAGTGTACTGCAGCTTATAGAAGCGCATGATACTTTTGACTTAGCAGATGTAGAAATGCAAAGCCACAGGGTAAATTCAGTGCGCCGTAACGGACGCTTTCCTAGCCGTAGTTCTCAGTGTAGCACTAGTGATTCTTACAATAGTACAGGCCGTGCTGAACAGTGAACAGTAGACAGTGTAAAAGTGCGACACAAAGGTCGCCCCGTCGTGTTAGAAACAGTGATTTGAATTACGGGCGCCAACGCTCATTTCAGAAAAATGTACGTAAATCTTGCCCCAAGTGTGTGTCTCGCCACAAGCGTGCTCATTGCCCTAGTCGCAACGCAACCTGTTATCAATGTGGCAAATCAGGACATGTACAGTCTGTGTGTATGCAAATTAACAACTCAAAGAACAGTAACGTTAGAAACAGTGCTTCGCAAAGTGCGAAAACAGTTCATTCTGTAAATGTTATATGGGCTGTGGAATTGGACAGTGCTTTCCTTGGATCTCAATTGCAAGAAAGTAGTTCTGTGCCTATGGCAAAACTATATAGTGCACCACGTAGCAAGCGCCGACGAGCGCGTAATTCTGTGCAACGGAAAAGGGTTCGGGACAAGCAAAATGACTATGTACAGTGCAATCATGTAGTGAACCGAGTGCCTTCTACAACTTCTCCTTGTGATAGTGCCCAGTACTGTGTAGATAGGGACAGTAGACTTGTTGTAGCTACTCAAAAGTTTAGTGCAGTAGTTAGTAAATCTGTAGTAGCTTCGCAAGCTTGCGAGGACGCCGATCCGGCGGTAGTGCCATCTAATGGCAGTGTTGTTATTCCGCCGCGTGCCGAGTCTGCGCCGCTTCCTTCACTACGCGGCCCGCGCAAGTGCAGCAAACAAACCGTAGCAGACGTTGCCCACATTCGCGCACCTGTCGTGCGCCAGAAGCACAAACTTTTTGTAAATCTCTCCATAGAAAATAAGACTGTGCAATTTCAGCTTGATACTGGTTCCGCTGTTACATTAATAAATAAAGATACTTACGAACTTCTGGGTTCGCCAAAATTGTCGCCGTCACAGCAAGTGTTAACAGCTTATACAGGTCAAAATATTCCCGTGCTAGGAACGTGTAGCCTGCCCGCCTCTTTTCAAGGTGTAACAAAAACAGTTGCTTTTGTAGTTCTTCAGGCCAAATCGACACAGAACATTTTTGGACTAGATGCTTTTGACTTGTTTGGTTTATCAATTCAAAGAGATGTGCTTCAAATTTCGTCAATAGTGCCTCAGGATAAAATCAATGCATTGTGTGACAAATATAGTGACTTGTTTTCGCCGGAACTAGGTTGTGCAAAAGACTTCGTGGCACATGTAACTTTAAAAGAATCTGCAGTTCCAAAATTTCGTAAAGCTAGACCAGTGCCTATCGCCTTGCGTGATACAGTTGCCGAAGAACTTAAACGTTGGCAAGATAGTGGGGTGATTGCTCCTGTTTCTGCGAGTCAGTGGTCCTCGCCTATAGTAATTATACCCAAGCCGTCAGGAAAACTTCGTCTCTGTGCGGACTTCAAATCAACAGTGAACAGTCAAACAATTGTAGACACTTATCCCCTGCCCAGACCTGACGAACTAATGGACAAATTAGGACAGTCTCGCTTCTTTTCTAAGATTGATTTAGCAGAGGCATACTTACAGATTCCACTTGATGACGAGTCAAATTAATACTCACATGGGCCTTTTTCAATTTCAACGCCTACCCTTTGGCAGTTCTTACGCCCCCGCTATTTTTCAGCGTTTTTTGGAACAGCTGACAGTTTCTGTACCGTGTTGTTCGAACTATTTAGATGATATTGTGGTATCCGGACGTACAGTTGAAGAACATTTAGCAAACCTGGAGTGCCTTTTCAAAGTTTTGACTGCAGCAGGTCTACGTTGTAATAAAGCAAAGTGTTCGTTTTTTTAAACTGAAATAGAGTACCTAGGCCATGTGATTAATGCCCAAGGAATTCATCCCTTACAGTCACATCTTCGAGCAATCAAAGACTTGCCTCCTCCTAAGAATGTGCATGAATTGCAAGCAGTGATGGGAAAGCTTAACTATTATTTCAGATTTATTCCCAATGCCTCTCAGATTGCAGCTCCACTGCATCACTTACGTAGGAAGAATGTTCCTTTTGTATGGTCTAAAGATTGTCAGGTTGCCTTTGACAAACTAAAGTCTGCACTACTCAGTGATGCATGTTTGATTCCCTTTGACCCACAGAAGCCTGTAGTGTTAGCAGTTGACGCCTCGTCGTACGGTCTGGGTGCCGTTCCGTCGCATCGTATTGGGTGTCACGATCGTCCTATTGCCTTTGCATCCAAGCTACTGACGCCGACGCAACAGAATTACAGTCAGATAGAAAAGGAGGCCTTAGCAATCATTTACGGCGTCACAAAGTTTCATCATTATCTCTATGGCAGAAAATTCTATTTGTTGACAGACCACAAGCCTCTCACGTCGTTGTTCTCACCCACGAAGCCGATTCCGCCACGTACGGCAAAAAGCTTCAGAGATGGTCCTTGATATTGTCTAATTATCAGTATGAGATTTTGTACCGACCTACCACTAAACATGCTAACGCGGACACACTTTCCCGACTTCCGGTTGGCCAGGATGTATCATTTGATTCTTCAGAAATGGCATGTTGTCAGATAGACTCCAGAGATGCTTCCGCTGTCGCAGATTTCCCTTTTAACTCTCGTCGGGTTGCACAGGAAACAGCTGCGGATGCAGATCTAAGTATGGTAGCACGTTTTGTTCGCTTAGAGTGGCCTGCCAGAGCCAAAGACATTGATCGGCCTCTGGTTCGACGTTATTTTGCACAACGTCATGCATTATCTTTCAGTCAGGGTGTTCTGTTGTTACATACGGACAACGACCAAGCAAGAGTGATTGTTCCTCGTTCCCTGCAACGAGAAGTGTTACGCCTCCTGCATCAAGGACATTGGGGCATTGTTAGGACAAAGCAACTGGCCAGACGTCATTGTACCTGGGTTGGTATGTACGCTCAGATAGAGAGCATGACATCACAGTGTACAGTTTGTGCGGAACATCAGGCGGCTCCTCCACAGCGTTTCTCAGACTGGCCACGCCCCAAGGGACCATGGCAACGTTTACATATTGACTTTGCCGGACCTTTCTGGAATACGCGCTGGTTAATTGTTGTAGACGCTTTCAGCAAGTTTCCTTTTGTGATTGCCATGAACTCAACGACAGCTTCTAGTACAATCAGTGCCTTAACATCAGTGTTTTGCATCGAAGGTTTGCCTGAAACTATCGTCAGTGACAATGGACCTCAGTTTGTTAGTGCGGAATTTCAACAGTTTTGTCGTGTGAATGGCATTCAGCATATCACCACCGCACCTTTTCACCCTCAGTCCAATGGTGAAGCAGAACGTTTCGTTCGAACATTCGAGTCTCACATGGATAAGATGAAAGGTCAGCACTCCAGGCAGCAAGCTCTTCAAATTTTCCTGTCTACGTATCGGTGCATGCCACGTGACGGCCCGTCTCCTGCCGAGCTGCTACACGGCCGCCGTCACCGCACTCTCCTTCACCTGCTGCAGCCTCCCACGCATAGAGTCGGTTCGTATGGCGCTACTCGTTTTCAGGTTTCCACGCCGGTGCTGTACAGGGTGTTTGCTGGAAACAAGAAGACATGGTTGCCGGGCACCATTCAACGCGTGCTTGGTCGCAATATGTTTGTTGTACGTGCTTCCACAGGGTCGGAGCTGCGGCGCCACGCAAACCAATTGCGCCTGCACAGGCCGCGCGATCCTGTCTCCGGTTTCTTGATTCCAGACCCAGTTCACCGCCAGGGAGCACAACCACATCGTTCGTCCCCGGACTACGAGATCGTCCCGATGGAGATCGACGCGACGCCGCCGCTATCGCCGCCGCAGATGACAGCGTCACCGAGAGGGACTCCGGGACCGTGCGTGCCGCCGCCGCCTGGGCCACGCACCTCAGAAGAAGATGACCTGCTCCCTCTGGGCGGGGGCGGGCGCCCTTCCGCTGGTTTTCGCGGGTTTTCCAGCGGATCGCAAGGTGTATACCGGGGCGCGGACGGCGTCTCGATCCCAGCCTCAGCTACGACGCCGGTCCCACCAGTAACGCCCCCGCCCAGGTCCTCCTCCCAGTGCCGTCGCCGTGGCCCTCAGCCCTACGCCACGACGGCGCGGCTGTTTGGGGGGGAGGGGTGTGGTGTCGCACAAGTACAAAGTGCGCGCCACCTACTTTCGCCGCGCGCCGCCATGCACGTACGGCGCGGCGTTCTCACGACGACAGCCACGAGCGCCCTCTCCTGCAACTCCGCTCGTGGCCACCACTGAAGGACTGGCCACTTGGGACTGAGATAGCAACCACTTAGGACCTTCGTAATCAGATAGGCACCAGTGAAGACTTTGCTATCGTACAGGCACTAGGCAGGCCTCTAACAACTATGTATCAACATTCTGCAGTACTATGTAAAAGTTAAGTATTGTTACATTCTGTGCAATATATATCTCTTTCTAATTTACTCTAGTGTTTATAGTTTCTGGCTGCTTCCCTCCGTACCTGCACCAGCGTGCTATCTATATTCCTGTGTCGGTCTCATTCCACTCGGCCACCGAAACCTACGACGAGGCTGGGACACAAAAGCGGCGACGAAGTTGGGACACAAAAATATGATGATGGCATCCTCTCGGATAAATATTCCGGAGGTAAAATAGTCCCCCAATCGGATTTACGGTTGGGAACCACTCAGGAGGATATCGTCATCAGGAAAGACAACACCGACTTTCCACAGATCAGAGCGTGAATGTTAGATCCCTTAATCGGGAGAGAGGTTAGAAGATTTAAAAAGGGAAACGTATAGGTTGAAGTTAGATATAGTGGGGAAACATAAACAAGATTTCTGGTCAAGCGAGTTCAGGGTTATAAACACAAAATCGTTTGGGGTCTAATAATAGATAAGAAAATTCTAAAATGCAGGCTAACTACTATGGACAGCACAGTGATCACAGAATCGTAGACAAAATACATACGAAGCCAACACCGACGACAGTAGTAAAAGTTTATATGTTCAAATGTTTGTATAGCTTATGGAACTTAACTACGGGGTCATCAGTCCCTAAACTTACAAAGTACTTATTAACTAGCTAATACTAAGGACGGCACAAATATCCATGCCTGAGGGGGGATTCGAACCCCCGACCGTAGTGGCCGTGCAGACCGTGACTGGAGCGTCTCAGGCCTCTCGGCCACAGCTGCCGGCAACTTTATATGCCTCCTAGCTTTGCCAGTGATGAAAAGGGCGCAGAAATGTATTAAGAGGTAAAGGAAATTATCCAGACATTGTGACTGAAGAGTGGAATTCGGTAGTAGGAAAAGGAAGGAAAAGTGGAGAATATTCACTGGAGAAAAGGAATTAAAGACGAAGACGAATGGTAGAATTTTTAACAGGACATAACTTAATCACAATATACTCTTGGTTTGAGAATCATGAAATACGGTTGTATACGCGGAAGAGACTAAGAAACACAGGAAGGTACCAAATGGATTTTATAATGGTGAAACATAGATTACGGAACCACGTTTTAAATATCCAGTGACTCCGACCATGTCTTATTGGCTATGAGCTGAAATTGAAGAAAAAATAGGAAAATAGGGAGATGTAACCTAGATAAATTAAAGGTTCTTAAGGTTGCTGAGAGTTTCACAGGGAGCTTTAGACAACAATTGAAAAAAACGGGTCAAAAATAACACTTAGAAGATTAATGGATAGGTTTGAGATGTGAGAAGTCAGCAGAGGACCAAACAGGGAGAAAGACAAGGCCTACAAGAAATACCGAGTTTAATTATATCCTACTAACCAGAAAATGATGCAAGTAAATTGTCGTAAAGTGATTAAAAAAAGAGATGGACAGGAATGAAAAATGGTTAAGTAGAATGGCTAGACGATAGATGCAAGTCTGTGGAAGATTGTACAGGGGAAAGATAGACATAGCCTACAGGAAAATGAAAGAGACATTTATAGATAAGAAAAGCAGTTCGATGAATATCAAGTTCGATAAACAGCAGTTCGATGAATATTTTCATATAGAAAACTAGTTCTGAGCAAAGAAGGGAAAGGTGAAAGGATATATACACTGATAGGAGAATCGGGTATGACTTTTTTTTTTTTTTTTTTTTTTTTTAGTGAAATTGACTCCTACTGTTTTTAACCAGATTTATTTTATTTAATGGATGTGACTAACCTATTTTAATACCTTTTTTATATATGACTAGCCTATATGCCCGTGCTTGGCAACGGTTGTTAAAGGGAGACTTGTGTATATCATTTATTTATTTATTTTTTGTAGTGGTTCTGGACCTAGGTCAGCAAAAGCAGAATCCTTGTTGGATCGCTCTGTCAATAAAGTCAGTTCTCCTAGCCAAGAAGTCAGATTTAATTAGAAGTCATTGTCGAATGTTCATAGAGCTTTTCATACAAAAAGTGAAATTAATTTAAGTCCGTACTCCGGAACGGTGTAAATTCATCGTTAGGTTGTGTTCCGATTTTGATGAAATGAAACGTGTGAAATGAAACGTGTATCCAACTGCATGATATGCTAAATTTACGGCTGAAAAATCTATGAAAATTCGTGAAGTAGTTTTGGAGATAAAAAAGTTTAAATAGACAAACTGATATGACGGTCGTAGATACAAAACTAAATTACAATGTTATTTATTTATTTCGTGATTCCAATTTTATGAAACGAAGTTGCCCCATGAAAATCCGTAAAGTAGTTTAGGAGATTACATATTTATAACATATAGCTGTACACCCATGCTTTGCAACGGATATTAAACAAAGGATACGATCACTTGTTGTAGAGAACTACACCATAGTTATGAGCATGAAAAAAGCAGAAGTGCCTCCTATTAGTTATTTGGTGTACTACTTACCATCTAATAAGTTCGCACCGGAATAAGAAAGGAAACTACACAAATACGACTTTCCTTGCAAAGCATTTTTATTAAATGAAAACATCGATAGGCACGAAGTAACGTCGTTACTTCAAAAATTCAAATTGTACCCGTCGAAAGACGCACTTCTTTTCTTTCCATAACATTGCAAAGCCTATGGGATACAGCTAGGAAATTTTTTTTAGTGTGTTGTATCTTGTTTAAATTTTACTTACAGTGCAGCGGTTTAGTTTGCTATCGTTGGACTGACCAGAACATTTATTTCATCGTGAACATAAAGAATTATTCCCCTCATTCTACGAGACTGAATTTTGTAAAAGCATTCAACGACCTTTCCGAACACCAGCACACAACGCCGCCACCGTAAGTAAAATTGCAACCCTTCTTGTGGTGTTAAGAGAATGAAAAAACGCAAAAACGCCATAATTAATTATTTGTTGTACTATGTAACTGATGTTGCCTCACTTTGTCCTTTTCTGTAATATGACGTTTTCGATCCTTTCCTAAGCAGAACACACTCAAAATGTAATGATGATACACTGAAATCAGGAAAATACATAAATTCGATTTTCCTTGCAAAGAATTCTTATGTAATTAGAGGATCGATAGAAGCGAAGGAATGTTTTAATTGCAAATGTTCCCTGTCAAAAGATGCAAAGAAATCCCATTAATCTGTGAATATACGAAGTGTAATCATCAACTCGCTGTTCAATGTTAGTTTGTATTTGCAGAGATAAGATTGCGGCTCTTAATTCAAAATACTTCTGTCAGTGATGGCATAAGCACAACGCGATCATATATTGTTTCTTTGCCGTTCTATAAAACCAACAGCACCTTTAGTAGTTAGTTGATGTTCTACGGCATAACCATCGAAAATAAATAAATAAATAAATAATAATAATAATATTAATAATAATAATAATAATAATAATAAATGAGGCAGCGGCAACTATTCGATAATTGGAGCACTACATAACTAACAGGGCCTCTATTTGTTCTGTACTGTACAGAATGGACTCAAGATGTAATAAGTACACACAGAAATCCGTGTTTCCTTGCAAAGAATTCTTAGTAAATCAAATCATCGATATACGCAAAGGAACGTCGTTATGTTTGAAATTCAAATGATACCTGCGAAAGAAGCACTTTTTTTCTTTGCATTGCATTACAAGGCATGCGGGATGCAGCTAGTATAAAAATTATTTTTTTGTGTCGCACCTGGGTTAAATTTTACTTGCAGTGGCAACGGTTTAGTAGGTTACCGTTGGCAATGAAATATTTGCTTTAGGGGGATCATTAACTTTCTGATTGGGATAATATTAATCATTTATTTCATTATCAAAACAAAGAATTATTCCCTTCATTGAACGTGAAGGACTTCTCAAAAAGGTATCAACGGCCGTTGCCAACACCAATACACCACATCGTAAATCGTAGCTCTTGTTTCAGCGTATAACACATTAGTTATGAGAATAAAAAACGCAGCCTTCTATTAATTATTTGGTATACTATGTAAGTAATAGCGCCTCTATCGGATCTTTGCTATGGTACACTGAAATTCAAGCTCAGCATACACCAGAAACCACAAATCACGGTATCTTTTCTTCGCGTGATCCGATTTTGATGAAATGAAGCTTATGTTACTCTCCAAACTATTCTCAATTTACCTGTGAAAACCTTTGAAAGTTCGTGCAGTACTTTTGGAGATTATCCTCAACGATTAAACATACACAATGGCTTTTAAACAAATTATTAAATTATGATATCTTTATTTTCTCTGATCCGATTTTGATTATTGAGGCCTTTATGGAACGGCACGACGTGCTCAAGTTACGTGTGTAAACCCCATGAAAATTGGTCAAGTAGTATTGGACATAAACGTGTTCACTGAGACAGACAGACATGACGATCGTAGACAAAAAATTTCAAATTACAATAATCCTT
The DNA here is from genome assembly GCA_026315105.1 of Locusta migratoria. NCBI lineage: Eukaryota > Metazoa > Arthropoda > Insecta > Orthoptera > Acrididae > Locusta > Locusta migratoria. Next base: position 400,843,290 of record CM048744.1, on the reverse strand, counting down.
TCCTCCGTGATTCGATTTTTGTGAAACGAAGTTTATATGTTGTCAAGAGTTACTCTTAAGTTACCTTTGAAAACCCCATGCAAATTCGTGAAGTAGTTTTGGAGATAAGAGGCTTTTAATAGTTAAACAAACATACATAACGGTTACTGAAAATACTTAAAATTATGACACCTTTTTCTCGTAATCAGATTTTCATAAAATTATGCCTATATGTTGACCGAAACGTTTCTCATGTTTCCTGTGAAAACCGCACGAAGAGTGGTCCAGTAGTTTCGAAGATTGAAGTGAACAGCGACAGACCTACATTTACAGATTTATTATTAGTATAAATAAATGATGGTACAGGATTCAATAAACAGTTGAAGGTTAAAGATGTATTTTATTAAATATGAGAAAGCTTTTGAGTATTTTGAACGGAAGGTTATTTACAACTTGTACAGTTACGAGACAGCAGTTATAAGAGTCTGAGAGAATGAAGGGATGGAAGAGAGAAAGACAGGGATAGCCTTTCCGCATTGTTAATCAAATATATACACTGAGCAAGCTGAGAAGGAAGGCAAAGAGAAATTTGAAGAAGTGTTTAAAGCTTAGAAGAAATAAAAACTTTGCGGTTTTCGATGACACTGAAAGTGTGTGACGTCTAGAAAAGGACTTAGAAGAGCAAATGAAAGGAACGGACAGTGTGTTGAAAAGAGCGGAAAAGATGAACATTAACAAGAGCAAAACAAAAGTAATGAAAAGTAAAAAATCAGGAGATGCTTAAGGAATTAAATTAGGCGGTGAGGCAATAAAAGTTGTAGATGAATTTTGTTATTTGGGTAGCAAAATAAATTCTGGTGACCAAAGTAATAAAGAATAATTATGGGTAGAAAAACATTTGGAAAGAAGTAAAATTTTTTGAAAGCATTTGTCTTGAGTGTAGCATTCTGCGGGAATGAAACTTGTACGATAAGGAGTTCAGACAAAAAGATTATAGAAGCTTTTGAAATGTGGTGCTACAGGCGAATGCTGAAGATTAGGTGAGTAAATTTCGTTACCAATGAGGAGGTACTGAATAGAATTGGGGATGAAATGAATTGCTGGCATACCTTAACAAAAAGACGAATAGATTGGCGGGACACATTCTTAGACTTCAATGATCATGAATTCAGTACAAGAGTGAAGTGTGTGGGATAAAAATCGCAGAGGAAGACCGACAATGAATACAGTAAATAAGTTCAAATGGGTGTTGAGTTTCAGTTCTTATTCAAAGATGAAGAGGTTTGGTCTGGAAAGACTAGGGTGGAGAGCTGCGTCAAACCAGTCTCTGGGCTGAACAACAATAATTACCATTAAAAATTATTGGTAATATGATGCTTTACGGTCACAATTACGTAGAACTTTAACTGTCCTTGTATAATTTGTCACTATAGGAGAATGAAGCGTTTGTGTAAAACTTGATTTATCAATGTATATCATGGCAGTAAGCGTTATTGGGTGTGTGTCTATGTTTGTGTGTGTGTGTGTGTGTGTGTGTGTGTGTGTGCACGCGCGAGTGTGTATTAGCAGTCAAAACTCCGCAACTAAATTTCGTACGTACAAAGCCTTCCTCAAGTGTGAAAGGGTTACCACATCCTCCATCTGACAAACTTGAGAAAGGCTTTGTTTCGGAACAAATGAGGTTAGTTTTGAAGAAATCGTAATTTAATTTTTATCTATGACGGTTGTGTCGGTCTGTTTCAATGAGGTAACCTTAGGCCAATAATTAGGCCACGGAAGAAAATATCTCACAATTTAAAGTTTTATGTAAAAGTTTGAGGCCTGTATTTGTCTATTTTGGTATACTAATTTTCAAAATTGTGACAAGAATTTTTTGTGGTTTTTTCACACATAACTTAACCCTTTCGTGGTTTTTACTCATTTTTTAGAATATCTTAAGATATCTCAGCTGTTACAGAGTCTGATTTGGGTCAGGATTACAAATATGACACTCAAAAAATTTTAGCACATTCCATTTTTCCTAAAAAAAAAGGTGGGACACATACGTCCCACTAATTGTAAATTCACTGGAAAAAACTTTTGAAGTAAAATGCGTTTTAGAAAGTGTAATTGTTGTTTGTAAACTTCTAAGAAACATAAAATAGCAAATATACTTACTTCGGACATTTTCGGTAACAAGAAAACGACGAAAACCGATTCAAGGCACAATAAACAATGGTACGGCGCGAAAATTCACGCGGCAGCCCATATAAACAGTCACAGCCTTCTACACTGTAAGAATTTCAGTGCCTCGACTTTTTCGCGTTCTGAAGGGCCACCAACAGACGGCAGCACTATGCAGAATTACGCAACTCGCCACCTTGTGGTACAAATGAGGTCCAAAGTTAGTGGGACGTATATGTCCCAACAACCACTAAAGGATTAAGCAACTTTTCTAAATTTCGGATTACATAAAACTATATAGCTACGTATACTAACACTATGATCATCTTCATTATTGCTCATTTTCTACGACCCATTGGTTCCTTTTTAGTTTTGCTGTTGGTTCTCTCATCCATCACATCATCCAAGATCTCAAATCTCTTCCTCTCGACTTCTCTTTCCTTCCACGTAGCCCTCTAACGCTGCATTCACAAGCCCATCCTTCCTACTTACTATATGCCCAATACAATTCCGTTTATTATTATTAATTACATTCAATTATTGCCTTCGTTCTCCCACTTTCCTCAACACCTCCTCATTTGTCAATCTGGCCATCCAGCTTATTGTTTCCATCCTCTGCCATGTCCACATGTTAAAAACCTCCAGCCTTGCGCTGTCCTCAATGTCCAGGTTTCAACACCATACACGAGAATACTCCATACGAAACATTTTATTAATCTTCTCCTTAGAGTTTTGTCCATATTGCTGCAGAAAAATCTTCTTTTTCTATAAAATAATCTTTCGCCGCAGCTATTCTGCTCGTACAAGTAGAGTACCAAAACCTCGGTCTACTGTGGACCGAAAACTGGCCGAGTTTGTGAAAATGCCGGGTTATCGGCAACGGTTTTAAAAATAATAGGTAAGATTTTGTGCTAGAAAATACTTTCTGTAGTTACTTCAGAATACAATACAAATGATGGAATACAGTTGTTGTTGTTATGGTCTTCAGTCCAGAGACTGGTTTGATGTAGCTCTCCACCCTACTCTATCCTGAGCAAGCCTTTTCATCTCCTCATAAGAACGGCAACCCACATCCACTTGAATCTGCTTACTATACGCGTCTCTTTTGTCTCCCTCTGCGATTTTTACCCCACACACTTCCATCCAATGTTAAATTTACGATTCCCCGATGTCTAAGAATGTGTCCTACCAAGCGATCTCTTCTTTTAGTCAGGGTATGCCAAAAATTCCGTTTCTCACCAATTCTGTTCAGTACCTCTTCATTAGTTATGCGCTCTATCCACCTAATCTTTAGCATTCTTCTGTAGCACCACATTTCAAAAGCCTCTATTTTCTTCTTCTCCGCACTGCTTATCGTCCATGTTTCACTCCCGTACAAGGCAACACTCCACACAAATGCCTTCAGAAAAGACTTCCTTATACTTAAATTAATATTCGATGTTAGCAAATTTCTCTTTTTCAAAAATGTTTTTCTTCCCATTGCCAGTCTGCATTTTATATACTCTGTACTGTGACCATCGCATGTTACTTTATTATGTACAAATTGAATAACATCGAAGAATGGCTACAACCCTGTCTTCCTCCCTTCCCAATTGATGCTTCCCTTTCATGCCCTTCGAGTCTAATAACTGCGGTCTGGCTTTTGTACAAGTGGAATACAGTAACAAATAAATTTAAGAAAATATCTCAGAATTGAAATACGTTACTTACGAGTACGTAGGCTTACTCTAATTTACATTTAGAAAACTACTTTAAGAAGGCATTCAGCCTTGAACAATGAAAAGCATGGTCAATAATGATTTACTTCATAAAACATATTCTACTAAAATCCCATGACGCCTAAGTTGATTTAAAAAAGGCACTGTGAAAAAATTTTGACCACGACTGGTTTTTAATATGAAGACGCATCTACATACTGTATTCATGAAACTCAAATAATTTTTAATCGGAGTGTAGGTGGCACAAGAAAAGATGATGACTGTAACTGCTAAAGCCTACAATTTCAATTCTATCTTGCATTTGCGAGTACGGAACAATTCCAGGGGGTGTGCAGAAGGGTGGCCGAGTTACCCGGACTGTCGGGTTACCGAGTGCCGAATTTTAGGGACTCTATTTCTAACAACAACAAAACTAGAATCTGTGTGGGGAGCCGCAGGGGTGGATAATCAACATATATAATAAAAGTACATTTGAGTGTCTGCGTGGCATCAAAACTACGCAAACCGATTTTGCTTCTTAGTGGAGGTTATATGATGTAGTGACCCTACATCTACGAACAAGGTGTCGTTTCGTTCCCGCAAGGTTTAGTTTCGAAGATATAGATGCAAATATAGGACACGACACCAATCGAATTCTTTTGAGGTGCCAGTGAAGTAGCAGAGTGCCAAAGTAACCAAAATTAACCAGTATATTCTATCTAAAATGTTGAAAAATATAGGATAATTTTTTGGATCTAGAAGTTTCGAGAATGTTGTAGAATTTTCCAAAATATTTTATAATGTCGCTAATGGTCTGTAATTGTTTTGGAATGATTCAGGATGTTTGAGAATAGTATCGCATGTTACATTATCCTCTTGTGGTGAGGACACGATGGTGAGACAATTACAGTTAAATTACAATTAAATTACAGTACTTAAGGAAAAGTGCGACTGGTGTAATGTGTAATAGATTTAAGAGGAAGTTAATTGCATAAGGTAGTGAACAGTGTATTATATAGAATTTTAGTTTGTTAAGTTATGTCAACATTTAACAGTACGGCGGAACTTAATACAGAATAACAATGTGGAACTGAAAAGAAGGGAACAGAAGGCGTGAAGAACTTTTAGGAAACAAATGAAAATAAAGACGTGGGAAATTGGGCGTGTTTCAGCTAGATAATAACTAAAACCTGGCAGATCTTTTCCTCTATACAGTCTTTTAAAATAAACGGATTCATGAAAAAGGGATAAGCGAAGAAATACTTCGATGTAAAGCGTATTTCAGACTGAAAGTCTTGGTAGAGGTATGCAACCTTCATTGTAAAATTTTTATAATGATTCTAAAATTGCTAGAGAGTGCTTGAAATAATCAATAGACGTTATCAGTTGATTATTCATTGTCAGTTCACAACATGTTTTTCGCTTAGCCCATTATCTGGTGATCGATATTATATAAATTTAGATTTTATGCGTTCAAATTTGTTATGTAAAATACTGTTGTTATGTATTGACAAATAAAAATAAACATCAGTTGTGAGTAACAATAAGTAATCAACTGATAACATCTATTGATTATTCAAACAATATCTATCAATTTTAGAATCATTATAAATAAAAACTACGATGTTAACATTACATCCAACGATAGTTCAATAGGGACGGCATAAGGAAGAGGATAGAAATGAACTATGCTCGATTTTTACCGTAGCTTCGAACTCGCGACTTAAGAAAACCAAGGAAAACTGGATACAAAATCTCTCGTCTTGTTAGGAGTAATGTGATCAATCACTTTGACTGATCATTTCTAGGTACATGGACAGAAGTCCGTGGGCGATTAAGTGCAGGCGAGAAAGCTGTCATGCGTAACAGTTATGATTAATTAAATGTATAATTAGTTGCGTATGCTCGTAAGCGTTTATCACAATTCAATTTCTACCTATATTCAAGGTATCAAGTGGCAAAATGGAATTAATAGCTAACACAACTACGATAGAAATGTGCAATAAATGTGATAAAAAATATGCTCTCTTGGTACGAACAATGGCAGTCTCAAAAGTTAAAAATGTTTAAATGTTTGTTAAGCTTATGGGACTTAACTACGGGGTCATCAGTTCCTAAACTTACAAACCACTTATCAACTACCTTATACTAAGGACGGCACAAATATCCAAGCCCGAGGGGGGATTCGAACCCCCGACCGTAGTGGCCGTGCAGACCGTGACTGGAGCGCCTCAGTCCCCTCGGCCACCGCGGCCGGCCTCAAAAGTTAGTCCTGAGACGGAAGAAGAAGGAAATGAAGGAATGACGAAACAAAGGACGAAATTAATGGTGTATAATCTGGAAGAAAATACATACACCGTTGAAATTGCGAGATTTGGGCACCACGATGTTGAATGTCTAGTGATGGTGTTGAGGGAACTGCGTAGGGTAGGGAATTTTTTTTTTTTTTTTTTTTTTTTTTTTTTTTTTTTTTCAGCGTAAATACTACAGGCAACTATCAGTAAAAGCCATACACTGTAGGTGCAATTTTTATTGGTCACTGATACATGTTAGAATGTAACTAAACAAATACTTGAAGCTGTTAAGAAAAAGCAAATTATAAACCTCAAGGATAATTTTCATAAATTGCGCTATCCTTCTTCAAATGCACTTCCGAGTTACCTTGACAACGCCACGTGTCGCTCTCTGGAGGTCGTCGAGGTGTTTCGTGACGGCTGCGAGGTACGTAATCCGAACAGCCAACGCTAATAAAGCAGACGAATGTACACGACTAAGTTTACTCGTTGGCCAACTGACAAATCAGCGAACGGTCGCGTTTATTCCGTTTACCGGTGAGCCACTCTAACACATATCGGTAGTCGGGCAACAATATACGTTCCCACCTTATCAAAAACTCTTCTCTGTGTATGAGTGGTGTGGTATGAGGGACAATTAACTGATAGCTCCTCTTGTCGACCGCTCCCGCCGGAGGTTCGAGTCTTCCCTCCGGCATGGGTGTGTGTGTGTTGTCCCTAGTTTAAGTAGTGTGAAAGCTTAGGATAGTAGTTTGGTCCCTTAGGTCTTAAACCAATTTTAAAATTTAATTCATGATTCTCTTGTGTTACCGTATCCTGTATTTATAGTTGGGTGACTATGAGTTTCCACCGTTATTGAAGAGGGTTCTTTGACTACACGAGGGGATCCTACAAATTCTCGTTCTTAAATGGCAGGAAAGTCGTAATTTAGACAAACTCTTGGTAGAAGCTTCGTCCGTTATTATTACAAAAACTAGAATGACTTTCTGAATGATGGTGGCTGAAAAATAGTTATTAGGTGTTTGATGACACATTTATTTATTATCATTACTTGATTCTAGCCCACGCCTTCTTCAGATCATTTAATGAGAAACAGTAAAAAATTGTTGGTATAAAGTGTACATAAGACATGCGCGCCTTAATAAATGATGCGAATACCAGTTATATTACAAATCTGTTTAAAAACTGAGGCATTCGGTTCTTCATAATTATTGAGAATAGCATAGACAAGAAGGTTAGATATCGCCAAGCAGCAGTACCATAACACGATAACCCAGTGTGTATAAAGTATGACAGTGAAGTGCTAGGATCGGCCCATTGTAAATGTACTATCAACCAACAGAAGATGCTGCCAACATATTCAGAATTAACGAGCAAATTGTCAGCTACCGGAATTTTAGTTTTTATATTTTTGAATTTGACGAATTGCTTGAAATAAAGGAGAAGATAAGAAGCAAGCTCTGCTACTGAATGCCCACTGCTTTTTGTCTTTACGTTTCACTTAAATCATTTCTTCAACAGAGACTGTAAGAATTTTTCTGAAATTTTCTGTTGGTTTTGCAGCAATGGCGATGTGTGCGCGGTTTTATTCGTTTATTTTCAATATGGTCTTTGCTTTTTTTGTGACATTTGCTTAGAGGGTTGGCACAAATTGTTATTATTTGTAACAAATCATATTTCATGCAACACGTTTAAATATATATATAACAACTGACATGATTTGATAGCCATTCCATTGTGCTCCCACTATCTTTTGACAATATGTTTGCTAACCCGCTCAAGAGGCCACTCCTTAGAAACTTCACTATTGTTAAATTACCGTTTCAATAGGGTTTTTTTTCCTTCGCTAAAAATACGGTGCTAATTGTTGTTATTCTGAATGATTATCACATAAGATTAGTATTTTCCGTCATTATTATAACAAAACATTTGTTATTTTTATGTAGTTAAAGGTTAAAAGTAATTAAATTCCGAGATTAGATCACGTTATAGATTAGATCACGTTACAGAAAACGCTCTGTTATTGGCTGAAGCTCTGGTGACGTAAGATGAATTACCAAAACGGAAGCTATAAATATATTAAATTACCAGATTTTCCCCTACTCTTTGTATGTACGGTTTAGTTTTTTGTGGTGCAAAACGCTTTTCCAATTTACGTATAAGAATTCTGTGAAGACAGAAAGTAGAAACCTTCCAAAAGTTGATGCGTTTATCGTATCTGTATTCTCCCAAAACATTCCTGACTTTTACGTACCGGAAATAAGATACGTGAAAACTGGATTGTGAGTAAAACATACTTACATTTTAAAGCTAGTTATTTGATGTTTTCATGCAATTTGTAAAAAAAAGTAGTCCTACTTAATAGTGTCAACAAACTAACCCTAAACTCTTACAATTATACAATAAAACTTGCAGTTAAGGAAGTAATCTCATTTCACGTGATCTAATATTTGTAGCAAGTTGTAATACCAAAAACTGAAACACAGAAAATGCCTATTGTACAGTTATACAATTATAGTTCTAAGTCTAGAATAAGGCCAGGGCCTAATAAGCGGCGCTTCCGTATCACTAAAATGTAGGCCCGTGGACAAAGCATGGAAATTTGAGGTAAAATTTTACTTCTCATCCCGGGGGACTCGCGTGATTAAGTTGGCAACATCATCAACACGCTAGAAAATTATAAATCCGAACAACATAGACTGACTTAATTAGTGTCTCGTACAACCATGAAGTAAATAAATAATTTTGTTCCAGCTCTATGCCTGACAGGTTGTTGTATGTACCTTTGTCCGCTTCGTGAAAGTAACTGCCCACGTAAAACGAAAATTTCATGACAACACATTTGCGTTGTCACGCGACTGGCTAATGCCAGCGTTACATGATCGCCGACATTTAGCATTCTTTGCAAACAATTTTCAAACAAGTCGCCGGGATGGGAAAAAACAAGGTAACCTCAGTTTCACGCAACTAATGAGAGGCGAAAAAAATGGAGTACGTTTATAACTTCTAAATTAAAACGATTGACTGGTTTGGTATTTTTGCAAGTCGGTTTTCGATTGTGTTTTATACTTTCTCACAGGTATATCACTATTTTCTGTAAATACTCAATATTTGTTATGTTAGAAATGTGTCATTACATTTTACTAATCCGTCTACGTTGACTCATCCACCTATCGGAGCAGAGCATGATACTTAATAGTGACCTAATAGAATAATAATAATTATTATTATCATGAGAATCTTTACTTACATCAAAATGACGATCACTGAAAATCTCATCTGGATCTCTACCAGACGGTTTAAACCACATTTTACGGATCTTTTCGTTGTTTAGGAAACTGGAATACGCAAAACAAGTTTTCTTCTTAATAGTTGTATTTCTACATTGTGGTACTACGCAATATTTGTACGCCGCCACTTTTTAAGAAACGTGAATGCTCAAACAAGGTGTTAGTGTGTTTTTTGGCAGCAGGCGCTGCATAATGTCAGCTGACGTCGAGCCAGCAATGACTAAAATAGAGAGTTTCGGATTATTTGGCTTTCATTTCCGGTATTTTTTAAATACTGAAATTCATGACGAAAGGAAGCGTGTTACGCGCGTAAGATGACAAAATTAACCATCTAAGATGATATCCAGAAAACAAATAACCGATAATTTAACATAAGTTTTTCCTTGGCGCTATTTCACTCATGTCATTGTTAAAATCGACACTTATTTAAAATGTTAAGTATCCGTTTACAAAGGTATATAAAATACTAGTTTGTTTTACTCGTACCATGTATACAACACAGTTATATTTTATTTACTTTGTAATGTGAAATTGATTACTGTTTTTCGTTCCTTGTCTGAAAATGGGTTGGAATAATAATGTGTCATGATTTGAAAAAGGTCAAAATATCTAGTAGTTTTTCTCAAAAGTTATTCACCTTTCCTTCCAAACTATTTGGAAGAATTGTGGTAATAATTGTCCCACTCCTTCAGGTAAACTTTCAGTTTAATCTCGGGTTTCCTGCCATTTCATTTTCCAGGAGTATTAGACTTAGATACTCGATACCCATCCATGGCTGCAGCCAGAGGAAGCCCTGCAAATAATGCCGGAAAGCCGCAGTCTAGAAACTCCAAACTGATGATGCGGTGACTGATTGCTCATCATAGCCACACCACACATACACATGTGCGGATGTAGAGTTCCGCCGGACTACTGATGTGGCTCACCGGGTAATTGGATCGACGACCGCCGATGTTACGAGGAGCCAGAAAATATCACAGAGCTACATTCTTCACATTCTGTAAAAACACTGCGTGGAGCCGGCAGTCAGCTATTGCTCAGTTTCTGAGGCGTTTGCCATACTGAAAGAAACAATTTTATTTGCCGTCTTGAGTATTGGTCGTTTATAATTTATCCGATCTGCTAGTGAACCCGGCAAGACTATGCTCCCTTTCTCATTGTCCATATTTTTCACCCTCTCTCTCACTGCATCACCCACTTTATCTCCTTCTTCCTCATCATGTCCTTTTCCTCTCCGCCACCCTCCGCAAATTTCTATCCTCCTACCCATCTTGCTTTTTTATTGTTATTATAAAGGAGAAATAATTTGTAACTGGTTTCGCTTCAAATGAATGGGCAAATTGGTTGACATCATTTGTGTACGGTGAATGAAACAGAGGAGGGGGGGGGCATTTGAGAGCACTAAATTACGAGGTTATCAGTCTATGAAACAGAGCTCTCCAACTGCTCTGAAGGATAGTAGTTTGCTTAGTTTTAATCTGGAAACTGCAAGCATTAAAATTCGCCATAAACACAATTTTTCTACTTCTTGGTAAAATAGCACACTGATGTATATACATATTATTTCTTATACAACCAGTAGCATGAAAATTACAATACGAATAGTTCTCTTTACATCGCAAGACTTCAGTTACATTCTGAGATATTCAGAAGCGAAGTTGATTCTTGAAATACATAAAGCGCGCAGCTTAGCGCACAGCCTGAGGTTTACTCTTGCTTCTGAATATCTCAGAATGTAACTGAAGTCTTGCGATGTAAAGAGAACTATTCGTATTGTAATTTTCATGCTATTGATGTATAAGACATAGTACGGGGTATCCATTTAGAAAACATAACTTTGCATAACTTCTGATGGACGAAGTAAAGATATACAATGCAGAATGGCTATGGGAAGAAAAGTGTTTCTGAAGAAGCGAAATTTGTTGACATTCAATATTAGTTTAAATGTTAGAAAGTCCTTTCTGAAAGCATTTGTGTGTAGTGGAGCATTTTATGGAATTGAAACGTGAACGATACGGAGTTCAGACAAAAATATGATATAAGCTTTTGAAATGTGATGCTACGGACGAATGATGATGGGTAGATCACGTAACCAATAAGGAGGTGAACTCAGCATTAGAAGGAAGTGTGTGGGGTAAAACACGTAGCGGGAGACCGAGGGACGAATATAGTAAGCATATACAAAAGGATATAGGCTGCCGTTCGTATTCTCAGATGAAGAGGCTTGCACAGGACAGGGCCGTGTGAATATCTGCATCGAACCAGTCTGCGGTCTGAGAACCACAACATCAACAAGTTTGCATTAAACTAATATTCGTTTACGTTTTAGAATGTCTTAGTATTTACATTCATAAGTTCATGCCTGGGAAACTCGTATTTCAATATATATTGTCGTTTCAGAGATATCTGAGATGAATATGTTAACTGGGACACCCAGGATATACGAGGCGCGTCCAGAAAGAAGTTCCGTTTGGTAATAAAATGAAATTGTACATAGATACAGAAGAAATTTTTATTGCACAAAATTCTACAACTCTTAAACTACTTTTCCATATAACTGCTGAAACTTTGTAGGCACTTGTCATAGCGTGCCACAAGTTTTTGCATGCATCCTTCACAGAAGGTTGCCGCCTGTGTATTCAACCATGTGATAACAGCTCTTTATCATCATTGAAGTGTTGACCACCATGGACAGATTTTAGGTGTAAGAAGAAATGAAAGTCGCTAGGAGAGAGGTCCGAGCGGTATGGAGGATGATCAAACAGGTCCCTTTGAAATTTCCGTAAGAATTGTTTGGTTACATTAGGTGTGTGAGGTCAGGCATTATCGTGAAAAAAAAAAAAAAAAAAATCTTTTGACAGTAATCCTCATCTTACACCTAAAATCTGTCCTTGGTGGACAACACTTCAACTATGATGATTAGCTGAAGGAACATGTTACCACATGGTTGAATACATAGGCGGCAGCATTCTATGAAAAAGGCACACAAAATCTTGTGCCATGCTATGACAATTGCCTGCAAAATTTCGGAAGCTATGTAGAAAAGTAGTTTAACAGTTGTAGATTTTTGTACAATCAATATTTTTTCTGTATCTGTACCGTTCGTTTTATATAACCAAACGGAACTTACTTTCTGGACGCGCCTCGTAATTTCTATAACAATGGCCTACTTATAGAATTTCTTCCATAGTTATTTCATTAAACGAGAAGTATTATGGCAAACATTTTGTTAAAAACTTGGTACTTAAGTGTTCCGGATGATTTTCTCCTCACACTGGGACATTTATGTGAAAATCGGGAGTTTACGAATTCAGTCACATCATGGCCGACATCAAAGGAATGTCACGAAGTAGTTGAAGGTGACTCATTAACGTAACCCTAAAAAGTCAGATTGTCAAATATTATTGAAAATAAGTTCAGAAAACGTTTTATTACAGTGAAAGAGTCTATTGTTCAGTTAAATTTTTAAGAATGTAACTCAACCATAAAACACATTTGAAACTCCAGTGTGCTGCAGAAAAAACACGTCCATCTGTAGTGATCGGTTCATTTCTCAGTAAGTTGCATGCAACCGGCGAAATATGGCAGGGCTTTGAGGAGCGTAAGAATAACATGAATTGTTGTGTATCAACAGTGACTCTTCAACGAGTCTATAAGACACAGTTGTTAACACCCCATTTTTTAGAAAAGCCGCGTAGAAACGCTGGCTGTAAAAAAACTCTTAACCGACAGGGAGAGAAAGTGATTATCTATGAACACACATGTCCATTGCTACCGGTTTGCGACCAAATATTGTGGAAGATTGTTATAATGAAAGAGCAGCCACTCACAAAGGAAGGGTGTGAGTGAGATGGCGCAGTGGTTAGCGTACTCGCAATCGGGAGGTCGACTGTTAAATTACGCCTCCGGGAATGCAGATTTTGATTCCCCGTGACTTCCGTAAATCGCTCCTGACAGATGCTCGGGAGGTTCCTTTCACAGGGCACGTCCGATTGCATTTCTAATCCTTAAGAAAATAACCCTAGCTTGTGTTCCGTTTCTAATGGCCACGCTGTAGACGGGTCGTTAAACCCTAATCTTGATTCCTTCCTCCCTTCTTTCATCCAGTGTGGGTTGTGATTACTGTATAGCGCCAGACGTAGTAGATATGGGTAATGTGGAAACGATTGAGGCTGTGAAATATATTTTGCTCATCAGGTGCAAATCTGTTGCTCTGAATGCATGAAAGGCTAGAAATGTTTGCGTAAGTAATAGTTTAGACACTGTACTTGGCCAGAAAACGTCAAACAGGTGTAAAGACCTAACCGCTTAGCCGTGTGTTCCATATGAGCAGCAGAGACGTTCACAAAATACGACATCCATAAAACTTCGCGATCAAGAGTTGCTCCTGTATATTTGGCCTTCAGTTGAGGACTGAACGTGTCCCTGATAGACTCGTTCTTTTTTTATATCACCAGTGCCGAAAAGAGTCGTAAATTCAGCTCAGGTGACCTTTGAGAAAACGCATCTGGAAAACGTATGCACATAATACCCTCGTTATAGGTTGCATGAAACAAATATTTCACTGGACTAGAGACATGAGGCGTTGACCAAATTCGCATAAAAACAGTAAACAGTGTGTTCCACAAAGCTGCTCATTCACTTGCTGTACAGGATCTCAATAACGTTGAGACGTTACGTTAAACTTCACATATCCTAGGTATCTTCTCCAGGAGTATGGGGACAGCTACCAATCGCAAGGCCATTTACTTTTTTGTAAATGGAATTGTCGAAAAGGAAGTAATATGTGAAATTATTAATACCAAGAAACCAATGATCTCATTAACTTCTTCCAACAAGGATTTTTGAGCCTTTGAAATTTTTTGTACAATTTCAATAGTGTAGGCCAAAGGTACGTTTGTGTATAAGTTTTTTATATCTATGGAAAGCAAATGGCAATTTTCGGGACACACGTATGCCTTGCAGCCAAGAAACCAACTGTTCCCGGTTACGTATCGAATGATCTCCTTCAGAAATGATACTGTTTTTAGAATTTGAAGAATAAATTTATCTGCTTTGTAAGCAGGATTTTCTGTACCGTTAACGATCAATCTCGCCGGATAGTCAATTTTATGGGATTTAATTTGCGCTCGCAGCGTGTATGTGAGGGGTGATTTATGACTTTAAAGTCGCTGCGGCGGTATTATGAAAAGGTTTAGGCATAAAATGCACACAAGTAATAGCAATGAAATATTCGGATTATCACTTCGAACTTTTTACTTTGATTGATTCACTATTACTACAACAGAACAGATTAGAGATCACAAACATCAAAGATGCGAAGAATAAATAAAAATTTGTGCACCACTACAAAGAATAACGAATTTTAATCAAGGTGATTCCCACATAGCTCCCCCCCCCCCCCCCTTTGTGGTAGAGCGGAGCTCCGGATATGTGTGCGTATCTGACGGCCTGTTCTTGAATATGTAATCAGTGTCTGGTGCGTCTCTCTTCGGTCATCTTGTTGTTCTGATGACAACTCCTCCTCCGACTGATTATCTGACCTTGATGGTGGTGTGACTTCCTTCTTCTCTTGAGTAGGTGAGTAGGCAAGTCCGTTGCAAGCATACAGGGTGATTCACCTAACACTTGTACCGCAAATATTGCGGATACGGAAAGTGCGATTAATGTGCGGTTTTCGCATAATAGATTGGTAGTCAAGGACTCGTATTGTTAGCCAATAAACAGTTTGTAAAAATACCTAGAAAGTGTATTTTTTATGCATACAATTGTTCAAACGGAACAATGTTGTTTCTATCACGCACTGCAATTCTTGACACAAAGAATTTTGAATGGAATTTTTATCTCGTTTCCTTCGGCAGCTACAACAATTCAAAGTTTTGGGAGCGGAGGCTACGACAGCGTAGCTCACTGGCTGGTGGTCATGAGACAGTGGACCGTGCTCCAGGGGCTAGCCACTCGGCCAGTCAGCAAAGCTATCGCAGCCTCAGCTCCCGAAACTTTGAACGGTTGTAACTGCCAAACTAAACGTGATAAAATGTCATCCAAAATTCTTTGTACACAGCTGCTGTCAACAATTCCAGTGCATGATAGAAACAACCATTGTTCCATTAAGATAAAAAATGCACTTTCTCAGTAATATTACAATATGTTTGTTGGCTAAAAAATACAAACCCCTGACCACCAATTCATTCTGGAAAAACCGTACATCAATTGCACTCTCCGTTTCCGCAATATTTGTGCACCCTGAATATCCAGGTTTCACTCGTTCCCACGAAACATCTAAGCCGATGATTATATGCCAACCACTGTATGCTTGTTGTGTTTCAACACCTTGTAAGGTCTTGTATAGGTTTGTAACGGTGCGCGCACTGTATCATTTCGCAACATCACATTTGTACACGTAGTAGCATCTTTATGGACCAAAACTTTATGTATACCGTGACGTCCCACTGGGACTGGTCGAAGCTTTGTTGAGTTTCACCAGCTGTAGTATATATGGCAGTTCCTGATTCATATGCCTCTGATCAGAAAAAAAAAAAAAAAAAAAAATGTGATGCCAGGTGCAAAGTTACCCCATATACCATCTCAGCCATTGATTCACAAGTATCAGATTTGACAGCTGTACGCAGTCCAAACAGTACTAGTGGTAGAGCTGATGTTAAAAACTGCTATGACACATAAGAGCTGACTTTAGTGTCTGTGCCACCGTTCCACCATACCATTACTAGCAGGATGACAGCTGTTAGTATGATGGTGTTGAAATCCAGTTCTGCAATCAATACTGAGTTTAACTGTCGACCTTGATCAGTATTTACATGGCCAGGCATCCGAAACGGTCGATCCATGTGCTCAAAAAAGTCCTTGCAGTCGTTTCTGTTGATATGCCACTTATAGGAACGGCTTCTGGCCATCGAGTATGCTAATCTACTGCTGTAAATAAATACCGATACCGTTCTGACGGTTCAAGTGGTCCTACAAGCCGACTCGTTGTTACAGGAAGTTCTCCTATCGGCTGATGAATAGGTCTCCCAAGTTTACATCTTTGACATGCCAGACATGCTTTTGCCCACTTCCTTTATACCAGGCCATAAAAATCTCTCTGCCAATAACATGATAGTGGTGTGGAAACTGGGGTGTGCTAGGTTACGTATGCTGTCAAAAACTGTCTTTCGCAATGACTTTGTTACAAATAGCCTTGGGAGAGTCCTGGACACATCACACCAGATTAAGTTTCCCCAATCTTTTAACTGCACCTGTTTGAACTTTAATGACGTTTAATTGTCTTGCAACAATTTCCATAGTTGTTCGTCAGTGGATTGTTCAGCTCCCATTGGATCCTAGTCTACTGCTACAACAATCGCCCCTATCCTAGAAAAGCAACCAGCGATTATGTTTTCAGCCCCTTTGATGTGGCTAATGTCAATAGTAAACTGTCCTACGAACTCCAGTTGCCTGAATTACCTGGGGGAACAGCCTTCCTCCATATTTTCAAATGCAAACGTGTTTGGCTTATGGTCTGTATACACTATATAAGGTTGTGCTTCAACAAATGTACGGAAATGTATAGATTCGTAAATGGCTAGCAATTGTTGATCATATGCACTCCACTTAGCTTGAGCACTTGTTAACTTGCGAGAAGAGAATCCTAAAGGTTTCCAACCATTATCCACATTCTGCTGAAGGGCTGCCCCAGCCGCGGTGGAGTAGCCGAGCGGTCTAAAAGCGTCTCGCTGCGGAGCGCGCGGTTGCTCGCCGTGGAGGTTCGAGTCCTCCCTGGGGCATGGGTGTGTGTGTTGTCCTTAGATTAGTTTACCTAGGTTTAAGTAGTTTGTAAGCTACGGACTGATGACCACGCAGTTTGGTCCGATAGATTTACAGACATTTGAACATTTTATTTGGGTTACCCCAATGACCACCTGAGTGGCGTCCACTACAACAGCGAATGGTGCATTATGGACTGAGTGAGATAAAAGTAAAGCTTTTGGCAAACTTGCTCTTACCTTCTCGAAGGCGTGCTGCATCCCTGACGTCCACTGTAGACGCTGCTTCTCAGTGTGGCCGAGAGGACTGAGGCGCGTCAGTCACGGTCTGCACGGCCACTACGGTCGGGGGTTCGAATCCCCCCTCGGGCATGGATATTTGTGCCGTCCTTAGTATAAGGTAGTTGATAAGTAGTTTGTAAGTTCAGGGACTGCAGACCCTGTAGTTAAGTCCCATAAGCTTTACAAACATTTGAACATTCTTCTCAGTGTTGACGTTATCTGCCTGTGCGTCCGTCAATGGTGCCTGCATTTCTGTTACTCCAGGCAGGTGTCGCGGATAAAAGTTAACGGCTCAGAGGAATCTTAGAAGTTCTTGGTACTGTGAATTCCTGTGATGCTAGAGGTATGTTCGCTACATCTTTCACTTTGAGGGGTCAGAGTCCTGCAGCTGATACTGTGTATCCAAGAAATGTTACCTGTTTTCGCCAAAAACACTCTTATTTTCGTTAATCATATTTCTTTAGTCTATCCAATACTGTATTGATGTGCTCTTCATGCACCTGAATATTCTTTGAAAAAATCAATATATCGTCCAGGTACACAAAACATAACTCCAGACCTCTAAACACTTCATACACTAATCTCTGTCAAGTTTGTGCTGTGTTTTTTAAGCCAAACGGCATGCGAAGATACTCGAAAAGGTCGAAAGGAGTAATTTCTGCTGTTTTAGGTATGTCTTCTTTGGCCACTGGTATTTGGTTGTAGGCTTTTTTTACAGTCCACGACACTAAAAAAACCTATCTCCAGCCAACACATTAGTAAAATCTCTCAAGTTTTTCCCAGGATAGCAGTAGGGAATAGTTCCCGCGTTTAATGCCCTATACTCACCACAAGGTCTCCATGTACAATCTTTCTCCTTTACTAAATGTAATGGTCAAGCTCATGGACTTCCGGACCTTCGTATCACCCCTGCATATAACATTCTATCATACTCTGTTTTTGCTGCTGCAAAACAGTCAGGTGCCAACGTTCTTGGCAGTAGAGAAACAGGTTGCCCTGTAGTAGTTTATATATGGTGAACTGTGATATGTAGCACTTTCTTGTTTTCACTCGGCGTCGTTTGCCTATCATCAACTTGAAAACTGACTACAGCGCTTGCACGTTTGCCTAAGAGGCCCGCTACCGTTTCATCATTCCACGTAATTTTAGCTGAACTTAATTGTATACTCAGCTCATGATGATGTATGAAATCGGCCCCTATTATTGCCTCGCGCACGTCAGCTCGTACAAATTTCCATTTAAAAATCCGTATCTTCTTGTTCGCCGTACGTCTTGACTTGCGAGTCATTAACAGCCATTAAGTGTAATGTTACTCCCACTCCTTGTCCTTTTCTTGTCTCAAACGGTAATGCGCTGACGTCAGAGCGATACGAACAAACGGCCTGAGAGCGTGAGTGGACAAGTGTTCTTTAATGTTTTAGCATTATCCGTGATACTGCCTCTAATAATAGGACTGAATTCAACTGTCACCCCTTTGGTCGTTTCTTCTTCGCTGTGTCTTGGCTTGATTTTTTGCATGTTTGTACTTCCTTCGGCGCTTCTGTGAAACTTCGCGGCTTGCCGCGCCTACTGCAGGCCGCTGAACTCGTTTGGCAACTCACATGGCAACGCACATCTCGTGGCCTTTACGCCAAATCTTTTGTGATACCAACAAACTCTGTCACCTTACTTTTCTGGTACCAGCTTCCGTTGAACCCGGAAATTACCTAGTGATTTGTAATTCTGCGTGTTGACTTTTTTCTTTTCATTAATGTTGTCAACTGTTTCTGCATTGCATTGTATTAAACTGCAATCGTAGATTCCGTAATTGTTCTTCCATAGTCTTCTTTTGGTCGTGTCTTATAGCTGCTGCTTCCATTGTTTCCTCTCTCTCGTTTATTTGCGTAGTCGCTGACGTACTTGCTTGTCCTACTACTGCACGTACTTACCTGCCACTGACAATACAGAGCTAATGTTGTCTGTCTCACTGGCGACTACTGCCGATTTAACTGCTATTGGCAACTGTGTGAGCCACACACTTCGTAGTGTCTGGTCTGATATTGCAGTATCGTCCACAATACTTCGAAGATGCCGCCAAAATTCAGACGGTCTTCTATCACCACTGCGCTCAAAGCGTAGAACTTGCTGCATCCGTTGGTTTAACGATTTCCCCAGCGTAGATATCCATCTTCTATACTTGGCTTTATTGTGACGTCAGACACTAATCCCGCTGCACGGGCATCCAAGCTGTTTACTGCTACTGTAAATATCGTATAAATATTAGTTACTTGTTTTGTACAAAAGTTAATTCCAACATAGTGAACCAAAGCTTTGGTTTTTCTGGTAAAAACTTCGGCACTTGCGTTTTCATCTTTGCTCCCATTCCCGCGTCTTCTGTTGCTTTTTCTTCTTCTGATACGTTTGTAGATTGCCAACGTAAATTTGTTACATTCCAGACTGCGCTCTGTGTTTGTAAATCAATTACTTGCCTTTTCAAATCTTCCAGGAGCTGATCGATTTGTTCTTCCAGCCGGCTTCTTTTCATATAGTACCGCGAAATCAGAGATCACAATCATCAACTATGCAGAGAATAAATAAAAATCATATTACTTAGCGCCACTAGAAAGAATAACGAATTTCTTTTACAACCACTGTACAATCAAGATGATTCCCACAAAGACAAATGTCACCTAATTTTTCAAATCTTTGTCAAATGCAGCTGAGGAGTCCACATCAACACGATAGATACCACTTTCAGCAAAAGAAATTTAAAACATTACTGATTTACTTGTTTCTATGAATAATTACATCCGAATTACCCTTGTCTGACCGGACTGGTCTTCAGTGATAGATACTATATTAAGCTTTCACCTTACACTCCCAAACGTGAATGTGGTCATGTGGCCTGTACTTTTACCAATTTGCACCTTTTCTATTTCAAGTAGGTCTTGCTTGTGGACGATTTTGCACATTCTTAAGTAAATTCCTGTATTTTAAACAAGTTTGCAAATTTTTCCTACAACGTCTGATGATGCCCAGAAGTGGCGAAATACGTAAAGTGTAAATAAGTGAAACATCGTTTTTGTACGACAAAAGCTGTTTTTTACCAAAAATGAATTATGTTTTATTTCCAAATACAAAGACTTCTGTGTAACAAAATAATTTTTTCTTTAAGTGGTTTCGCCGATTGGTGGCTCCAGTGAATAATGTGCAGGTCAAGATAGCCCGTAGATTTAACAAGCGCACGTTATGCAGAAACAACGTGATAAAGCTTCACTAATGAAAAAATGACGACCAGACAAATAGTTTGCTGATCTCTAAATCCTTTCTATGACTCGTGAAACTTTTTCATATGTTCAATACCTTAGTTAGAACTATTTATGCCTAAAATATTACAAGGATATTAAAATTACTAAATACGGTAAATGTGAACAATTTGATCCCGGTAACGGATAACTATATCGAAAAAAAGTTTCGAGGTTCCTCGAGAACATCACCTTAAAAATGTGGGGTAAAAATTTCGAAAGTTTGCTATCAAATATTGTAGAAAAGTGTCCATCCCAACAATAAATACTTGTGGTGCCCAAAACCCATGGCTTTCTCAGGATCTGTCAGATAACAGATGGTGCATTTATAGGTCATTTCAATCCCATCCTTGACTACAAATAAATAAATTTAAAAAACCTTAATGTGACTCGACGGGAGGAAGTACGTATTTTTTTAAATTTTGTCTCTGTACTGTGGCATAGCTACAGAATGCCCACCCTTCCGGTATGTACACAAATTAACATTAAGCCAATAGCTTTCGAAAATACTAACCCCTTGTCTCTGTGATCAATAAACCCACGGATATAGCACTCTGAAGAAACTTCCGCACATGGATTTTTGAAACACATTAGTACCCTTCAGTACATGTGCGTGATCCGATAAATAAATGTCTCGGTAGTTTTCTTTCTGAAATGTGGGCAGTCTATTAATTCCTAAGTGTATGTTGTCTTGAGGGCTATAGATCAATCATACAATGATTTTAGCCCTCCTCCCCCAATTTATAGGCAGTACAGATACATATAGTTTCCTGGAAAGCAGTTCTAAAGTTGTACCACTTTTTCCAGCTTAAAACTGACCATAGACAAGGTAACAATATTGATATTGCATGTAATAGTACGAAGAGTTTCAGCTGAAAGCATCATGTTTTGAAAGAGGATTGTTTTTAAGTGCCTTCGAGTGACTTTACCATCACAATTTTCGCTCACGGTTGATAAAATAATCCTCCTACACCTGAGTGATGAAGAACTTGTTTTCATTTATTGAGGAATGTTTGATTAGCTCAAAAACTTAATCAACCACCAACATATCTCAGAGCACACTCTTATTAAAATTACTTTGTAACTGACGTTTCAATGAGTGCAATGCTAAGGGGCATAGTTTACAAGGATCGAGAAGAGCAAACATGCCTACTGAAGCAGTCGATACGTCAACAAATCCTATTTTTCGAAGTCACACGTTAACCTTATGTTTCAATAATATGTTGAGTAATAATTCAGAGCATCATTTGATTTAGAAAACCATTTCATAAGTTAGCAAACATGCAAATTTTAAATTTGGTACAATACAAGTAGAAGCACATACCTTTTCAGTTATGCCACGTTGTAGATTTTAAAGTCTATTATGTCACTATCTTCTAAATATCATGCAGTTTCCGTAAACACTTCATATTTGCTGTGGTTTAAGCTTGTTGTTGTTGTGGTCTTCAGTCCGGAGACTGGTTTGATGCAGCTCTCCACAATACCCTATCCTGAGCAAGCCTCTTCATCTCCACATAAGAACGGCAACCTACATCTGTCTGAATCTGCTTACTGTATCCATCTCTTGGTCTTCCTCTGCGATTTTTATCCCACACACTTCCCTCCAATGCCAAATTCACAATTCCTTGATGTCTAAGAATGTGTCCTACCAACCTATCCCTTCTTTTAGTCAAGGTATGCCAGAAATTTCTTTTCTCTCCAATTCTGTTCAATACCTCCTCATTAGTTACGTGATCCACCCACCTAATCTTCAGCATTCTTCTGTAGCACCATATTTCAAAAGCATCAATCCTCTTCCTGTCCGCACTGTTTATCGTCCATGTCTCACTCCCATACAAGGCAACACTCCATACAAATGCCTTCAGAAAAGACTTCCTTAGGCTAAAAATCAATATTCGATGTTAACAAATTTCTCTTTTTCAAGAACGCTTTTCTACCCATTGCCATTCTGCATTTTATATCCTCTGTACTGCGACAATCATTTGTTATTTTCCTGCCCAAATAACAAAACTCATCTACCTCCTTTATTGCTTCGTTTCCCGATCTAATTCCTTCATCATCACCTGATTTCCTTACACTGAATCCATTACCCTAGTTTTGCTCCTGTTAATGTTCATCTTATATGCACCTTTCAGCACACTGTCCATTCCCTTCAACTGCTCTCCCAGGTCTTTTGCCGTCTCTGAGATTATTACAATGTCGTCGGCAAAATGCAATGTTTTTAATTCTTCACCCTGAACTTTAATTCCTTCTCCAAATTTCTCCTTGCTTTCCTTTATAGCTTGCTCAATGTACAAATTGAATAACAATGGAGAAAGACTACAACCCTGTCTTACTCCCTTTCCAACCACTGCATCCCTTTCATGCCCTTCAACTCTGATAACCGCTATCTGGTTTTTGTACAAGTTAGTTTATTCCAATCAACATTGTCAAAAGCCTTCTCCAAATCTACGAAAGCTAGAAATGTAGGTTTGCCTTTTCTTAATGCATCTTCTAGGATAAGCCGTAACGTGAGTATTGCCTCCCGTGTTCCTACATTTATCCTGAACCCAAACTGATCTTTCCCGAGGTCGGCTTCTACCACCTTTTCCATCCTTCTCTATATATAATCCGTGTTAATATTTTGCAACCATGACTTATTAGACTGATGGTTCTGTAGTTTTCACACCTGACTGCACCTGCTTTCTTTGGAATGGGGATTATAACATTTTTCTTAAAGTCTGAGGGTACTTCTCCTGTCTCATACATTTTACGCACCAGGTGAAACGGGTTTGTCATGGCTGGTTCTCCCAGAGACCTCAGTATCTCTGAGGGAATATCATCTACTCCAGGGGCCTTGTTTCGACTTAGGTCTTTCAGGGCTCTGTCAAATTCTTCTCTCAATACAGTATCTCCTATTTCATCTTCATCTACGTCCTCCTCCCTTCCTACAATATTGTCTCGGAGTTCATTTCCTTTGTAGAGCCCCTCTATATACTCTTTCCACCTTTCAGCTTTCCCTTCTTTGCTGAGAACTGGTTTTCCATCAGTGTCCTTGATATTCATAGATCTGTTTCTCTTATCTCCAAATGTTTCTTTTATTTTCCTGTAGGCTGTATCTATTTTTCCCTATTTATACATTCTTCTACATCCTTGCATTTGCCTTCTAGCCACTCCTGCTTAGCCACTTTGCACTTCCTGTCAATCTCATTTCTTAGTCGTCTGTACTCCATTTTGCCTGTTTCATTTACTGCATTTTTATATTTTCTCCTTTCATCGATTAAATTTAGTATCTCCTGTGATATCCAAGGATTGTTTGTAGGTCTTGCCTTCCTACCTATTTTGTCCTCTGCTACCTTCACTATTTCATCTGTCAATGCTACCCATTCCTCTTCTACTGTTTTATTTTCCCCTGTTTCTGTCAATTGTTGCCTAAAGTTCCCTCTGAAATTCTTAAGAACCTCACGTTCCTTCAAATTATCCAGGTCTTATCTCCTTATTTTCCTACCTTTTTGTAGTTTCTTTAGTTTCAGCCTACAGTTCATAACCAACAAGTTATGGTCAGAGTCTATATCTGCCCCTGGGTATGTTTTACAGTTTAAAACCTGGTTCCGGAATCTATGTCTTACCATTATAAAATCTATCTGATACCTTCCGGTGTCTCCTGGTCTCTTTCACGTGTACAACCTTCTTTTCTGATTCTTGAACCAGGTGTTTGTTATAACTAAATTATGTTATGTGCAAAATTCTACCAGGCGGCTTCCGCTTTCATTCCTTTTGCCCAGACCATATTCACCTACTATCTTCCCTTCCCTTCCTTGTCCTACTACCGAATTCCAGTCTCCCATAACAATTAAGTTTTCCTCTCCCTTAATTGTCTGAATAATTTCCTTTAGCTACTCTTATATTTCTTCGATTTCCTCATCATCGGCAGAGCTAGTTGGCATATAAACCTGTACTACTGTTGTCGGTGTTGGCTTCGTATCTATCTTGACAATGATAATGCGATCACTGTGCTGGTCATAGTAGTTTACCCACATTCTATTTTCTTATTCATTATCAATCCTACTCCTGTGATACCCCCAATTGATTTTGTATTTATAATCCTGTACTCACCTGACCAGAAATCCTGTTCATCCTACCACCGAACTTCACTGATCCCCACTATATCTAACTTCAACCTATGCATTTCCCTTTTTAAATTTTGTAATTTTCCTACTCGATTAAGGGATCTAACATTCCACGCTCCGACCCGTAGAATGCCAGTATTGTCTTTCCTGATGATCACATCCTCCTGAGTAGTCCCCGCCCGGAGATCCGAATGGGGGACTATTTTACCTCCGAAATTGTTTTCCCGAGAGGATGCCATCATCATATGTTCATACAGTAGAGCTGCATGTCCTCGGGATAGGTAACGGCTGTAGTTTCCCCTTGCTTTCAGCCGTTCGCAGTAGCTGTGTGGCAAAGGTACATTAGCTGATGTTACAAGGCCAGCTCAGTCAATCATCCTGACTGTTGCCCCTGTAACTACTGAAAAGGCTGCTGCCCCTCTTCAGGAACCACATGTTTGTCTGGCCTCTCCACAGATACCCCTACGCTGTGGTTGCACCTACGGTACGGCTATCTATATCGTTGAGGCACGCAAGCCACTCCACCTCGGCAATGTCTGTGGTTCATGGGAGTGGGGTTTAAGCTTATATTTGTTTAATTGCATTTGTTCCAATTATAAGGAATCACCGCAGATTCCAGGTAGTTACTTTTACATATTTCGATTTACAACACTTCACTTAAATATTTCACTTCACTTAACATATTAACGTTAAATAATATATACCCATATAAAGCACTTAGTTTATTGCATTTTTAATTTATGTCACAATTTTACCTACTATATCAATGTTTGTATAGAATTTTTAGTGCTCAAAACAGTTGACTGTTACGAAGGTTTTATAACTTTGATAAAAGCAAACGAGCGGAGAACTCAGAGGGCACTTCTGTATTTTATGTGACCAAAGAGCTTTAGAAAAGAGATGTTTATGGGTGTCTTTGAGCCATGATGGTGGATAATGTTTATTACCCAAAAGTGATGTTTAACGTGGAAAAATGAAAAGTATAAAAGAAAATCCATCTGACTTGAAGAATCTCTTTTATTAGTTGCGTATTATCCGGAACCATTTATCATTTATACCAGAAAACATCCCTAGACAAAGAGAAAAACATCTAACTGCGATAAATCAGTTAAGTGACGTTATATATAAACAATACTCTGAAGCTGTCCTGATATGTTCGACTTTACTCTAGTGCGACATTCCTGGTATCCAGCGAATTTAGACAATTTAGCGAATTTAGTGAATTTACAGAATATAGTGAATTTCAACAGACCACAGACCAGCGGTAGTGTTACAAGTTGTTTCTCGAAGGCCACCTCATTGTGTTGTTTGTTTTGTGGCTACCTGGAGTGCCATGTTAAGCTGGGAAAGTAAGGAAGCAACCTGCTTCCCGGGTTCTTCAATATCATGCTGGCAACAATCAGAGCAAAATGCCTCGGACCTTTGGAGGTGATGGAGGCACGCACAGATCAGGGACTCCTGAGATACGACTTGGCAAATGATCTGGAATGAGATGGGGAGCTATTAATATCAATGGGGATTACACTGGGAAGACGGTAGAGCAGGCGGAGGCTTCAAGTAAGATGGGGTTAGATTTTATAGCTGTTAGTGACATTAGAGTAAGAGGAGAGAAAGAGGACGAATTCGGAGAATACAAGGTCTACCTGTCAGGACTCAAGAGCACAGTGGTGTGTAGGGTTTTACGTCAGGAAAGCAATCGAACCCAGCATAATTGCAAAAAAGGTATGTAAATGAACGACTGTTGTGGATAGATTTGGCCATCTCCAGCAAGAAAATTAAGATTGTGGCAGTGTATTCACCCTGTGAAGGGACAGATGAAGATGAGATGGACTGATTTTACAACGCAATTAGTGATGTAGTTGTTAGGGTGAAAAACAAGGATAATGTTTTACTCATGGGTGATTTCAACTCCAAGATAGGAAATCTAACAGAAGGTTATGAAAAGGTTATGGGTAAGTTTGGAGAGGATATGGAGACCAACAGGAACGGAAAACAGCTCTTGGATTTCTGTTCCAGTATGGGATTAATTCTCACAAACTCCTTCTTTAAGCATAGGTACACTCACCGCTATGCTTGGGAAGGAAGGGGAACCAGATCTGTCATTGACTATATAAAAACAGACCAGGAATTCAGTAAGACAGTCAAGGACACACGTGTTTTCAGGGGGGTTCTTTGATAATACTGACCATTATTTAATCTGCAGTGAAATTGGTTTCGTGAGGCCAAAAGAGCAGAAAGTCAGGTCCATGTGTAGAAGGATAAGGGCGGAGAAGCTTCAAGACAGGGAAATTAGGCCCAAATACGTAATAATGATCTCGAAAAGGTACTAGTCAGTTGAATGTAATGATTTACAGTCACTGGAAGAGGAATGGGCAATGTACAGGGACACAATACTGGAAGCATCTAGAGTATGTCTTGGAACTGTACTGTGTAAAGACAGGAAGAAGCAGAAAGCTTGGTGGAATGACACAGTTAAGGCAGCCTGTAAAAAGAAAAAAAAAGGCATTTAAAAAATGGCTCCATACTAGGAATCAGGCAGACAGAGAAAGTTATGTTGAAGAAAAAAACAAAGCCAAACGGATAATTGCAGACTCCAAGCAGAAATCATAGAAAGGGAAATTAAAGGGCTTTACGTAGACTGTCAGGCAGCAGTTAGAGTAGATGGCAAATTAAGCTCATGGTTCAGGGTAGTTTCAGGGGTTGTTCATAATATTCATGGATCATATGCTGAAAACAGCAGGCTGGCAGGGCAGGATTAAATAGGTGAAAACAGTCTCGCTTATGCGGATGACGTAATTGTAAAGGCCGATTCAATTGAAAGTTGCAAACTAATATTTCAGAGCTCGATCAGAGGTGTAAGGATTATGATATGAAGATCAGCATCTCAAAAAAAGAAAGTAATGGCTGTGGGAAAGAAATTTAAACAGATTGAGTGCAAAATAGGAGGAACAACGTTAGAACAGGTAGACAGTTTCAAGTACCTGGAATGTATTTTCTCACAGGATGGCAACATAGTGAAAGAACTGGAATTGAGGTGCAGGAAAGCTAATGCAGTGAGTGCTCAGCTAAGATCTACTCTCTTCTGCAAGAAGGAAGTAAGCACCAAGACTAAGCTAGCAGTGTACTGCCCTATCTTTCGACCAACTTTGTTGTATGGGAGTGGAAGTTGGGTGGATACTGGTTACCTTATTCACAAGGTAGAGGTTACAGACACTTAAATGTGGTTTGCAGAGTATCCCATGTAGATGTAGACAGATATGAAAGTAGCAAGAATGATTGCAGGTACTAATAGATGGGAACAATGGCAGGACGGTGTCCTTAATGAGGAAATCAAAGAAAAACTGGGAATAAACACCATAGATGAAGCAGTTAGAGCGAACAGGATGAGATGTTGGGGTCAAAATGTTCAAATGTTTGTAAAGATTATAGGACTTAACTACGGGGTCATCAGTCCCTAAACTTACAAACTACTTATGAACTACTTACGAACTAGGACGGCACAAATATCCATGCCCGAGGGGGGATTCGAACCCCAGACCGTAGTGGCCGTGCAGACCGTTACTCAAGCGCCTCAATCCCCTCGGCCACCGCGGCCGGCTGTTGGGGTCATGTTACACGCATGCGAGAAGCAAGGTTACCTAAGAGACTCATGAGCTCGGCAGCGGAGGGTAAGAGGAGTCGAGGTATACCAAGAAGAAAGTACTTAGATTCGGTGAAGAATGATTTTGAAGTAAAAGGCATAACAACAGACGAGGCATCAATGTTAGCATTGAATAGGGGATCATGGAGGAATTTTATTAGAGGTACTATGCTCCAGACTGAACGCTGAAAGGAATAATCAGTTTCTAATGATGATTAAACTGATGGCTGTTGGTATCCCACTTTCTACATGAAACGAACTAGGTTCTCCAACGCAATATACGATTAAACACAAGCATCGAAGCCGTAGTTCTTCTAGGCGACTCAATTGCTTCGCATATTGCTTCCTCATGCGCAACGTCTTCTTGACTCGAGGATATCGTCCTTACCGAGACAAACGATTCACTTTCCTCATCCGAGGTATCTATCTCCCCCTTAATATATACAGAACGTTAGTTTAAATAAGGCATCGTAATTTTTATTTCCCGCCAGTTTCGGACAATTATTGCCATTCTTCAAGTGGCTGTGCCCCAAAACAGTAAGACAGTGACATAAAAGTTATAAATTTCTACTAAAAGTTGGATGTGGCTTGTTTATTGTTGTTACAGTTTATCTTGTAGCGAAATTGAGGCAGATATGTCCTGTGGGTTGGTATGAGTAGAGGTTATACCTGACAACCGGAGTAAATTAATAATTGGAACTTTTTATCGGCCCCCTGACTCAGACGATGCAATTGCCAAAATGTTCAAAGAGAGCTTGAATCTCATTTCAAACAGTTACCCGAAGCATACTGTTATAATCGGTAGCGACTTTAATTTTCCCTCGATATGTTGCATAAATACGTATTCAAAACCGGAGGCAAATATAAAACATCGTCCAAACTAGTTATGAATGCTTTTTCTGGAAACTACTTGGAACAGTTAGTTCATGAACCCACTTGAATAGTAAGTAGTTGCGAAAATACCCTTGATCTCCTAGCCACAAATAATCCTGAGCTAATAAAGAGCATCAAAACAGATACAGGGATTAGCGAACATCGAGTTGTAGTACCGAGACTGAATATCGAAATTCTCAAATGCACCAAAAAGAAACGACAAATATATATATACAAAAGAGCAGATGAAAATTAGCTTCACGCTTTCCTGAGTAATAGTCTTCAGTCTTTCAAAACTAAAGTTGCGAGTGTAGATCAGTTGTTGCTTGCTTACTTTTAAGGTCATATTAGTAGCAATCGAGAGATTTATACCAAATAAATTAATAAAAGAGGGAGCTGACCCCTCGTGGTGCACAAAACAGGTCAAATCACTGTTGCAGAAGCAAAGAAAAACACATGCAAAATTTAAATAGACACAGAATCCCCAAGACTGTCAATCTTTTACAGAAACTCGCCATCTAATGCGGACTTCAGTGCGTAAAGCTTATAATAGTTTCCACAACGAAATCCTTTCTCGTAATCTGGCACAATAATCCAAAGAAATTCTGTCATATGTGACGTACACTAGCAGCAAAACATAAACAATCCCTTCACTACGCGATAGCAATGGTAATATTACCGATGACGGTACTGCTAAAGCCGAATTGCTAAATTCAGCTTTACGAAATTCTTTCACCATAGAAGACGAAATGAATACTGAAGAATTCGAACCAAGAACAGCTACCAACATGCGAAATTTTTGAAGTAGATTTTCCTGGAATAGTGAAATAAAAACATATCTTCCGGACCAGATTGTATACCAACTAGATTTCTCTCAAAGTAGGCTGATGCAGTATCTCCATACTTAGTTATCATACACACCCGATCACTTAGCGAAAAATCCCTACCCAAGGACTGGAAAATTGCCCAGGTCACTCCAATATTCGAGAAAGGCAATAGGAGTGATCCTCAAAATTACAGGCCATCTCATTGACGTCTATTTGCAGTACGGTTCTGGAACACATACTTTGTTCGAACATTATGAACTTCCTCGAAGAGAACGACCTATCAATCAGTAGTGAACATGGATTCAGAAAGTATTGCCCCTGCGAAACACAGCTTGCCGTTTATTCACCTGAAGTGATAAGTGTTTTCGACAAGGGATCTCAAATCGTTTCCATATTTCTGGATTTCCGGAAGGCTTTTGACACTGTTCCTTACAAGCGGCGTCTAATGAAATTGCCTGCTTATGGAATATCGTCCCAATTGTGCGATTAGATTCGCGATTTCCTATCATAAAAGACACAGTTCGTAGTAATTGACGGTAAGTCATCGAGTACAACAGAAGTGATATCTGGCATTCCCCAGGGAGGCGTTATAGGTCCCATACTCTGCCTTGTGTTTATATCTTAGAATGTCGCTTATCGGTTAGTGATGTCAACAGAGGATCAAAAGCAACTGCAAAGCGATTTATAGAAAATTTCTACATGTTGTGAAAATTGGCAATTAACTCTAAATAATGAAAAGTGTGAAGTAATACATATGACCACTAAAAGAAATCTGCTGAATTTCAATTACGCGATAAATCAGTCAAACTTTAAGCTCGTAAATTCTACCAAATACCTAGGTGTTACAATTACGAACAACTTCGACTCGAGAGAACACATAGAAAATATTGAGGGGGGAAGGCGAACCAAAGGTTACGTTTCATTGGCAGAACGCAATTGCAACAGCTCCACCAAACAGACTGCCTGCATCACACTTGTGCGTCCTCTCCTGAAGTAGTGTTGTACAGTGTGGGACCCTCACCAGGTGGGACTGACGGAAGACATTGAGAAGGTCCAGAGAAGGGCAGCTCGTTTTGTTTTATCACGTTACAGGGGGGAAAGCGTCACGGAAATGTTGCACGATTTGAGGTGGAAATCATTAAAAGAAAGACGTTATTTGTCGCGCCGAGATCTATTTGCGTAATTTCAATCACCGACTTTTACTTATGAATGTAAAAAATGTTGCTACGCGCCTACATAGGGAGACATGACCATCCCAATAAAATAAGACAAATCACATCGAAAACGGAACGATTTAGGTGTTCTTTCTTCCCGTACGCTATTAGAGAATGAAACGATAGAGAATAGTTATGAAAGTGGTTAATCAACCCTCAGCTAGGCACTTAAATATGATTTGCTAAGTATCTAAGTAGATGTAGATGTAAGAAAAAGCAGCTCCAAAAGTTGCTTTAAAATAATTGAATTAGATTTCTACCACCTCTATGGTCGTGTAAACGTCTCATGTTGTAGTTTAATTTCTGATGAAGTCACCCATATAGGTAGTAGAAATCTAGATCAAGTTCAATTATTTCAAAGCAAATTCTGCGGTTGCATTTTCTTACACAATAAATGACGCTAATAAGGGCAATGTTTAAAATCAGAAGCTTAGAAATATATGTGGGATCATAAGCTGTATGAGAGCACCGTGCAGAATGTGCTATGGAGCCAGAAAACATAATTGGGTAAATGGAGAATGGATTCTTTCTCATTATTAAAGTTAGGGTTCAAAATCATATTGTAAAGAGAAATTATCGACATAGATGTAGCCGCGTGGAATGGTCGGTGATCTAAAGCGTCATGCCACGGACTGGGCGGCCGTACCCGCAGGATGTTTTAGTCCTCCCTAATGCTTGGACGTTTGTGTTGTCAATCAAATGTTCAAATGTTTGTAAACATATTGTACCAAACTGCTGTGGTCCTCAGACTCTAGACTTGTTGTTGTTATGGTCTTCAGTCCGGAGACTGATTTGATGCAGCTCTCCACCCTACTCTATCCTGAGCAAGCCTTTTCATCTCTTCATAAGAACGGCAACCCACATCCACTTGAATCTGCTTACTATACGCGTCTCTTGGTCTCCCTCTGCGATTTTTACCCCACACACTTCCCTCCAATGCTAAATTTACGATTCCTCGATGTCTAAGAATGTGTCCTGCCAAGCGATCCCGTCTTTTGGTCAGGTTATGCCAAAAATTCCTTTTCTCACCAATTCTGTTCAGTACCTCTTCATTAGTTATGCGATCTACCCACCTAATCTTTAGCATTCTTCTGTAGCACCACATTTCAAAAGCCTCTATTCTCTTCCTGTCCGCACTGCCTATCGTCCATGTTTCACTCGCGTACAAGGCAACACTCCACACAAATGCTTTCAGAAAAGACTTCCTTATACTTACATTAATATTAGATGTTAGCAAATTTCTCTTTTTCAAAAATGCTTTTCTTCCCATTGCCATTCTGCATTTTATATCCTCTGTACTGCGACCATCGCATGTTATTTTACTACACAAGTAACAAAACTCATCTACCACCTTTATTGTTTCGTTACCTAATCTAATTCCTTCAGCATCGCCTGATTTTCTAAGACCGCATTCCATTATTTTTGTTTTGCTCTTGTTAATGTTCATTTTATACGTTCTCTTCAACACACTGTCCATTCCATTCAACTGCTCTTCCAGGTCCTTTGCTGTCTCTGACAGAATTACAATGTCATCAGCAAAACGCAATGTTTTTATTTCTTCCCCCTGAACTTTAATCCCTATCCCAAAATTTTCCTTGCTTTCCTTCACCGCCTGCTCGATGTACAAATTGAATAACATCGGAGAAAGGCTACAACCCTGTCTTACTCCCTTCCCAACTGATGCTTCCCTTTCATGCCCTTCCAGTCTTATAACTGCGGTCTGGCTTTTGTACAAGTTGTAAATAACTCTCTTTTCCCTGTATTTTACCCCTGCTGACTTCAGAATTTGAAAAAGTGTATTCCATTCAACATTGTCAAACGCTTTCTCCAAATCTACAAAAGCTAAAAATGTAGGTTTGCCTTTCCTTAATCTATCTTCTAAGATAAGACGTAAAGTGAGTATTGCCTCCCGGGTTCCTACGTTCCTCCTGAATCCAAACTGATCTTCCCCGAGGTCAGCTTCTACCAGCTTTTCCATTCTCCTGTAGATAATTCGCGTTAAAATTTTGCAACCATGACTTATCAAACTGATGGTTCTGTAATTTTCACACCTGTCTCCGCCTGATTTCTTTGGAATGGGGATTATTACATTTTTCTTAAAGTCTGAGGGTATTTCGCCTGTCTCATACATCCTACATACCAGTTCAAATAGTTTTGTCATGGCTGGCTCTCCCAGAGACTTTAGTAGCTCTGAGGGTATATCATCTACTCCTGGGGCCTTGTTCCGACCTAGGTCTTTCAAGGCTCTGTCAAATTCATCTCTCAGTATAGTATCTCCTATTTCATCTTGATCTACTTCCTCTTCCCTTCCTACAACATCGTCTCTAAGTTCATTTCCTTTGTAGAGCTGCTCTATGTACTCTTTCCACCTTCCAGCTTTCCCTTCTTTGCTGAGAACTGGCTTCCCATCTGAGTTCTTGATATTGGTAGAATTCCTTTTCTTGTCCCCAAATGTGTGTTTTATTTTCCTGTAGGCTGTATCTACTTTTCCCCTTCTTATACATTCTTCTACAGATTTGCATTTGGCGTCTAGCCACTCCTGCTTAGCCATTTTGCACTTCCTGTCAATCTCATTTTTTAGTCGTCTGTACTCCATTTTGCCTGTTTCATTTACTGCATTTTTATATTTTCTCCTTTCATCAATTAAATTTAGTATTTCCTGTGATATCCAAGGATTTTTTGTAGGTCTTGCGTTTCTACTTATTTTGTCCTCTGCTGCCTTCAATATTTCATCTCTCAATGCTACCCATTCCTCTTCTACTGTTTTATTTCCCCCTGTTTCTGTCAGTTCTTGCCTAAATATCCCTTTGAAATTCTCCAGAACTTCACGTTCCTTCAATTTATCTAGGTCCCATCTCCTTATTTTCCTACCTTTCTGCAGTTTTTTTCAGTTTCAGCCTACAGTTCATGACTAACAAGTTATGGTCAGAGTCTATATCTGCCCCTGGGTATGTCTTGCAGTTTATAACTTGATTCCGGAATCTATGTTTTACCATTATAAAATCTATCTGATACCTTCCGGTGTCTCCTGGTCTCTTCCAAGTATACAAACTACTTAAACTAAATTAGGGCAGCACCCACACCCAGTATAATGAAATATTGTACTGTAAGGATTATTTCTGTATGTCATACAGTCTTCATTGCTTCAACGAGTTTTCTAAAGAACAGAACTTATTGTAAAGATGACAATGGGGCAGGTTGGCCGAGAGAGGACAGGTCACGATGGCCAGTCGAGACAACCTGTGACGTCCTATAGGAGCTGTACTTCTTTAAAATCTATGAAACGTTTGTTACTTTTAATGATAATATCGTTTATAATTCTTGGAGTTTATTAAATTATTAACATAACTGTCGAAGTCAAACACATTTTGATACGTTTCAGAGGTCAAAAGATCCTCATATTCACGAGATAAAAAGCGTTAAATAAACGGCAACCAGCAAATTTTACTTTAATCTTAAACAATGATCTGAGAAATCAAAATCTCTTTTATTTGTAGTATAATAAAAACGATCCGAAGTTATAAAAAAATGAAATGGGAATGGTTTCTGAAGATACGATGCTAAGAGCAGTTTTATAAGTAAAAGGAAAGGAAAGATATGTGATAACAGCGAAGACATGGGTTTCCAAGAAAATCGTACTGGAGGTACTCTGCTAAGTACAGGCAGGTCTCATGTCAGTTTGCACAGGTAAGAAACAGAAATTGAATTTCAACCCTTTCCATTGGGCCAAAGCATTGAAAAGAATTACTGAAGAAAAATTAGAGCACAGGCTAGAAAAGCCCTTTTTCAAAAAGGATAGATGATGATAATGATGACGATGAGGAAGCGTCACCGGAATTTAGTTCACGAACTGTAAGCGTTAGGCTCATCAGAGATGCGCGAAAAATTAAATCCGTTGACTATTTTATGAGTATTAAAACTGCTGATCCTTTGGCGCTGGACAATGTTTAAAGTTGACTGGTTTGTATTAGGACACTATAAATCGTAATACCTGTCCTGTTGTCATAGTCCACAATGTTAAGAATTTTATTCAATATTCAACTTGATATTATGTACATCAAAGTATATTTCTTGATAACTGTTAGTTTTATTTTTATTTCCTAGTTATACTCACCAAAAGACTACATGGGTCAACGTGCGCCAGCCTCCTGGCCAACTTACGCCGAGGTAGGGGCAGATTGGCCCCCTTGACATATGTCCAGTAATTATTTTTTTTCTAAGACTTCAACTGATATTTTCAAGCTTAATAACTGCCATCCAGATTCAGTAAAGACCTATCTAATATATAACAATAATTTCATAAATTTAAATTTTCAAGTAAATCAATATTAACAAAAATTTAAAAAAAAAAAATATGGCCAACGTGCCCCGGTCTCCCCTACTTATGCCAGTGTTAGTATCCTCGAATGAATGCAATTTGAACCACATAATGAAAGTAATTTCTGGACATGTAAGTGTGGCGATGACTGGTGCGGACATTACAGTCATCGCGCCCTGCTTTATTTTGTCAAATATTATGCCTTGCAGGATTGCGAAGTGTCTTAGTTCGGATATTGGGGCCAGCAGAGGCGAAACCTCAAGAATGAATCATATTTCTAAATTTTGGCGCAAGCTTCATCGCCTTAACGTGCACTTAATTGTAATAAATGATTAAAAACACAGCCCCTAAAGCGAAATGCTGATACCTGACATTCATATTGTAACTATGTACATGGCACATATCAATTTATATCATTTATCGATATTTTAATATCATTTCTCGATATTACGAGGGTGAGTCAGTAAATAAGTCGCAAACTGAGGTAGACAAGCCAGTACTGCGCGCTGTATAGGGGTGAAATGAGCGTATGGCTTTCTTGGCCGGGAGAACCCTTGCGGGTTTGTTCGGCCGCCTTAGTGTAAGTCTTTTTATTTGTCGCCGTGCGGGCGACTTACGTGCCAATGATGATGATGATTAGGACAACACACAACACTCAGTCCCCTGCCGGGAATCGAACCCGGGCCCCCTATGTGGTAGTAGGCGACGCTACCGCTGAGCTACGGAGGCGGACTGTATAAGGGTATTTCCATACCACTATGACACAAACAATTTGTGGGTTGCAGCAGTTTAAGGAACCAAATGAAGTTACAGATCAAGAGCGTCACTTATAGGATGCAGACGCTGCCACAAAAAATCCAGGCTCCAGGCTTTTAAAGCCTTCTCGAACGATGGGACGAGCGTTTAAGTTTACAGGTGGAATCAGCTGAAAAGTAAAGCAATTTTCAGATTTGTAAACGCAGTCTACCTCAGTTGGCGACTTTTTTACTGACTCACCCTCGTAGTATCAAATAATAAAGTCGTTTTTCCAACGGTATATGTAATCACAATATAGCAAAGAGGTTGAATACTAGAGACCTGCTCCAGCTCTGCACGGGTAGCGCTACTGGAAAATCCACCACCACATTCAGTGACTGGACAATATGGACAAGACTGCATTAAAAGTATCCCTTGTTTGCATCATGACATTTTTCTTTTACTGCGGTGCTGCCACCTGGAACTCTATCGTCGTCTCCGTGACTGTTCCTGTTGGACTGTACAATGACAGCGCCGCTACACTTGGATTCTTTCCCCGTTACGGGAGCTACTGTCATTCAAATGCCAGACGCAAACCTTTCCGTGTAAGATAGACTATGATATTAGTGTGTAAATAAGAATTAAACACGCTGAGGATTGTATAAGCGTCGTATTCATTGTATTGAATCATATTACGTAGTAACAAATAAAGACATTTTCCGAAATTTGGTAATGTTGACAAATCAAAAGTAGCTTTTACAAAGAATCATTATTATTGAATGTTAAGAGTTATATTCTTCAAATCGATAAATATCTTTATCAGACCGCTGGCAAACGACATAGGATAACCCGTTAGCTTAATCTCAAGATTTCCTGAAGATTTCATCATTTCTCCAGCCGTCTAGGTGTAGGTCTACATTCATAGACACTTA
Organism: Locusta migratoria; assembly: GCA_026315105.1. NCBI lineage: Eukaryota > Metazoa > Arthropoda > Insecta > Orthoptera > Acrididae > Locusta > Locusta migratoria. Next base: position 400,805,890 of record CM048744.1, on the reverse strand, counting down.
CACACATACATTTTTATAGTTATAGAAGTTAAGGCGAATGAAACAATAAACACGTCCATCGCAGAATCTGTAACTCACCGAATAAGAATATATTTTGCTCCAATTTTGTAGATTTTTGCTCACCATACCGTAACCAACCACGGTAGCTGAGTAGGTGAAGTGACTGCCTGGTCAGCAGAAGATCCCAGGGTAGAATCCCGACCGTTTGACAAATTCAGTGCCTTGCCTTGTATTCAATACATTTATTGATAATTTACCTGCTTTTTAGGCCATAAAAATCAAATCTCTTTAGGAACGTTGCTCATGTGGCGATACCTTTGAGTGCAATTCCACGTCTACATTCCCATACATTTTTTACTGAGCCATTAGTCTACAAAACAGCCGTAAGAGTCTAGAACGATATAGTTTTCAGTCGCGTACTCCAGGACACTGACTAAACTGGGAAAAATTTGTTAGACATGAACAGATTCAGCAAGTTGTTCGTTTCCTTCTATGACGAAACAAGGTCACCATCTTGAACACGGTTCCACCGATTAACGTAACAAATTAAAGTTATAGCATCGCTTTCTGAAATAAAAGTTATAACTGCGTGGAACAGAGCAAATTAAAGGTCCTTGCAGCTTTCTACCACGGCACGAAGTTTTAAGAGCTATATATTCCGTCAAAACCTGAGCAAATGGGGGAACCAATTACGTTAAACAATAACAATGCATTCCATTGAAACTTAAAGTTAATGTAATCTGAACTGAACATCGTCGGATGGAGGATTTATAATCAACAAGCATTCGTCCACTCTCACCCTGGAAGCAAAGCGAAACTCACCCAACCTAGCGTGCTGATACGAAGCAGAAGCAGGCGCCGCTATCTTAGGCGAAATTAAGCGAACCAAGATGTACCACACAACAACAAGGAAAATAAACTTCGTTGGTGGCTCTGGTCTGTCTTTCTTTACTTGAGATGGTACACGATAATAGCGAGATTAACTTCCATTTGAATCAAACCGAGAGCACACAGACTTATTGAGACACATGGCAAGTGTCTGCTACATTACATATTCGCACCCCACTGAAGGCGAAGTGCTTAAAGATCGTATTCATTTCAACAAAAATCAACGGAATCATAGATTACGAAGCAAGAATACACAACAGTAACGTACTGGTATGTGAGCAGTGGCGAGAATGCAAGTGACTAGCTGTAAAACCTTGGAGTTCGGAGCCACGTGGTTCCGAAAACCAGTAAAAATACAATAATTCAATTTCCGAAAAATAAAGAAAAATAGTTACGGCATGCAACCCTCAGAAATGCGTAGGATATCATAAGGAAGCTAAAGAAATACAGTTAGACGCGGTTGGGAAGTTTTTACACGGATATACGAAGTCCAGTCTTCATAAATCAGAAAAATGGAATAAATTCAAAGTCGGAGTAAATCAACTAAGAAATAAGGCATAAGCAAGCTAATAAAGGGGATAGTACAATGTTGACTGGAATACACTCTTTCAAATTCTGAAGTCAGCAGGGGTAAAATATAGGGAAAGGAGAGTTATTTACAACTTGTACAAAAGCCAGACCGCAGTTATTAGACTCCAAGGGCATGAAAGGGAAGCATCAGTTGGGAAGGGAGTAAGACAGGGTTGTAGCCTTTCTCCGATGTTATTCAATTTGTATATCGAGCTGGCGGTGAAGGAAAGCAAGGAAAAATTTGGAGTAGGGATTAAAGTTCAGGGGGAAGAAATAAAAACATTGCTGATGACATTGTAATTCTGTCAGAGACAGCACAGGACCTGGAAGAGCAGTTGAATGGAATTGACAGTGTGTTGAAGAGAGCGTACAAAATGAACATTAACAAGAGCAAAACAAAGATAATGGAATGCAGTCTGAGAACATCAGGCGATGCTGAAGGAATCAGATTAGGTAACAAAACAATGAAGGTGGTAGATGAGTTTTGTTACTTGGCTAGTAAAATAACATGCAATGTTCGCAGTACAGAGGATATAAAATGCAGAATGGCAATGGGAAGAAAAGCATTTTTGAAAAAGAGAAATTTGCTAACATCGAATATTAATTTAAATGTAAAGAAGTCTTTTCTAAAGGCATTTGTGTGGAGTTTTGCCTTGTACGTGAGTGAAACATGGACGATAAGCAGTGCGGACAGGAAGAGAATAGAGGTTATTGAAATGTGGTGCTACAGAAGAATGCTGAAGATTAGGTGGGTAGATCGCATAACTAATGAAGAGGTACTGAACAGAATTAGTGAGAAAAGGAATTTTTGGCATACCCTGACTAAAAGAAGGGATCGCTTGGCAGGACACATTCTTAGACATCGAGGAATCGTAAATTTAGCATTGGAGGGAAGTGTGTGGTGTAAAAATCGCAGAGGGAGACCAAGAGATGCGTATAGTAAGCAGATTCAAGTGGATGTGGATTGCCGTTCTTATGAGGAGATGAAAAGGCTTGCTCAGGATAGATTAGGGTGGAGAGCTGCATCAAACCAGTCTCCGGCCTGAAGACCATAACAACAATAACAACAATACAAGACTAGAAGAGAATTTACTGACGAAGTCTGAATGCAAAGTACAAGTTGGAAACGAAACAGCAATTTAAAAATAGATGGAGAGCAGATTGAGATGTAGTAAGGGAAATCAGAAAGATACAGGCATGATTTCTTGCCTGAATGGCATAGAAACAGACACAAGGGTATCTGAAGTCTTTGTTCTAAGAACACACCACGTGGAGTACATATCACTCGCAGAAAGAGAAAACGGAAAGAAAAATTTCACATGCACTACACAGAATAAAAATATTCCAGCACATTAGTCGCATCCCACAAAGCTAGAAAAAATTAAACAGCTAGTCTCACAAAGGTTACCGATTCCCAGCCGTTATCAAACCAAATTTGTTACATATTCACCGAATTTACCTATGCAAAATCACTGAAATGAAATTGAATACTCTTGTGTACATGATCGAAGAAACTTATTCCGAAAAATGAACCTATGTTCTCAAGTCTAACTTGAGCACCAGACAATAATTCGCTACTATCTCAAGGGAGGGAAGAAAAGCAGAACGTCTTACCAGGTCGAAGTGCAGCCACAGAGTGCCAAGTCGGCCAGCGAGCCCCTGCTAGAGGCAGGAAATCGGGGAAAACCCAAGAAAAACGAGGTGGTTGGAAGAGCATAGACTCGCGCGTCCTGCCGACGCTCGCTACCGGGGATTGCCAATCCAACTTGTAACCAAAGGGTGGAGGAACCTCTCTGGTAGCATCAAAAGCAGAAGTTGGTAACGACTACCGATCGACACGAAGCCAGAGATGCAAAGCACGCAGCCAGCAGCCGACGACGAAAATTCTCATACATACACTCAGACTCCCATGCTAGAAGATGTTCATACATGCACATACAGAATAAAGCAAGTACACAATCTTAAAGGGACAGTGGCGTCACGGAGAAACCGTTCATCTTGCCACAATCATAGACACAATGATAATTTATTAGCATAATAAAATCCCAGCAACATTAACACAGTATTAAAGAAACATTTAATAACATGAAATGAAATGCTATTCCTCATGCCTCCGAACGAAAGGGGTTCTCGTTTAGCAAAGAAGGCCGTCTAGTGAACTTGGATAAATTACAAAGTTAAAAACCTAGAGAAGACGACAGACAGCCGTCTTTCAACCTTCACCTGGGTGACCCGGATTTCTCACAAAAGATTCCATCTTCTCACAATGTGTCGTCTCACAAGTGTCACAAACTCTTCTCATATTCGTAAACGAATTTTAACTGGTGACAACTAGCCAATGTGCCACCCCCTTCAGGCGCCTCAACTTTGCAGATTCATCACGGTTGTGCCAACCGTGAGTTCTCATCCGTGCTTCCGCGAATTCAGACATAATGGAAGGCCACTAAGGAAGCCAGAGGTGAGGTCAGTGTGTTCGGCCAGACCGGCTCACCGTGGCTGCGTTTCGCCCGGTGTTGGCCGCGGCTTCGTCAGGTGCGGCTCCTCCGCGGCCGGCTCATCTTCCAGAGCAGTGGTCCACCTTGGCGGCCCTCACAACACCTGACGTCAGCCTCGCTCACACTTCCTGCTCTTGCCAACAGCTCTCCCTGCTGTATCCGGTCTTCTGTCCCGCCGTCTTCCGCATTTCCGAGTCTCAATATTTTACTCGTCTCACCTTTAAGCCATCTGGCGAACATTTCGTAACAGACTACTGCAAAACATTGCAAGCTTACTCAGCCATGCTTTTAGATAATTTAATCGTTTTTCGTAGTTTTTTAAGGTGGAGACATTTAAACAATCCACTCGTATGCCACAGTCGCTTTTTTTACTTTTATCTTTTGTCATTTATTATGTACAACTAGTTTCATTGAAATTAATGTCACTCTTCTCTAGTACTTACGTATCACCTTTTTTCCCCCTAAAAAACAAAGAATTTCTACATCTTCACAAAAATAAATACTGACTATACTGCGAAAACAATTACAAAAAATAAACAATTAAAATAAAAATCCATATTCCACATGCTAAGGTTGTTACATCCTACCTAGAGTACAGAAACAGGTCTGTGCTGAACCACTACTATCATTTGTTCATATTCAACACTTGTTCTCATGACTGGACAGTCAAATTCAGCCTGAAAAGTAAATCGTTCAGTATATAAAAATCTACTCACCTACAAATTTAAAATCGGTATAATAAAAAAATTTAAATTTTATATACTTAAAGATTTATTTTTTAGGTTGAATTTGACTGTCCAGTCATGAAAACAAACAAGTGTTCAATTTGAAGAAAAGCTAATAGTGGTTAGCCCAGAACTGTTTCCTTACTCTAGGAAGGATGTAAAACCTTAGCATATGGAATAATTATTTTTGTCTTTTGGCAGTACAGAGTCAGTATTTAAGTTTACAATTGTGAAAATGTAGAAATTCATTGTTTTCCGAGGTACGTCCAGAAAGTAAGTTCCGTTTGGTTATAAAAAATAAACGTGTACATATACAGAAAAAATATGTACTGTACAATAATCTACAGCTGTTAAACTACTTTTCTACATAGTTTCAGAAATTTTGTACGCAATTGTCATAGCGTGGCACAAGTTTCAGTATGCCTTCTTCATAGAAGGTTGCCGCCTGTGTATTCAGCCATGTGGTAGCATGTTCGTCATCATCGTTGAAATGTTGACCACCAAGGACAGATTTTTAGGTGTAAGAAGAGGTGAAAGTGACTAGGAGCGAGGCCCGGGCTGTACGGATGATGATCAAACACGCCCCAGTGAAATTCCCATAAGAGTTGTTTGGTCACATTCGCCACATGAGGTCGGGTACTATTGTGTAAACAAACACCACATTTTGATGGAAATCCTTTTCTTACACCTAAAATTTGTTCTGTCGACACTTCAACGATGACGAGCTGAAAGAACATGCTACCACATGGCTGAATACACAGGCGGCAACCTTATATGAACAAGGCATACAGAAACTTGTGCCACGCTATGACAAGTGCCTACAAAATTTCGGCAGCTATGTAGAAAAGTAGTTTAACACTTGCAAATTTTTGTACAATAAATATTTTTTCCCTATCTGTACACGTTTGTTTTATATAACCAAACGGAACTTACTTTCTGGACGTACCTCGTATTAGCTTTCATTTTTTTTTTTTTTTTTTTTTTTTTTTTTTTTTTTTTTTTTTTTTTTTTTTCCTATTAATACATGAGTACTTGAGATGGTGACATAATTTCTTTGAAAATATTGAGTATGGCATGCGAGTGCTTTGTTTAAATGTTTCCATCTTAAGAAATTGTAGTAGTTGCACTCCTTATAGACAGCATGTCTGATTTTACAAAGTTTTTCGTAGAGTCAAGGGAGATGCGATAACATTTGAATATTGCTTTGTGCTACTGAGTGCGATCGATAATGAAGTTGATACTGGATGAGTAGGTAGTTTCATTAATTGTGGGGAATATTACTGGGTTAAGAAACTTTCTGGCAGATTAAAACTGTGTGCCAGAACCGGGATTCGAACCTGAGACCTTTACCTTTCGCGGGCAAGCACTCTACCGACTGAGCTAGCGCTTCACACACCGTTCCCAGAACTCTACTTCTGCCAGTACCTCGATTCCGTGCCCACTCTTCTGCAGAGTGAAAGTTTCATTCTGGATTACTAGGTTAGCTGCTATAATGTGATAGAGAATTTCTGTAGGAAGCACCAGGAGGAGTGGAGAGGATGGGGTGGTTCCTTTCCATTTACAGTCACTGTCGCTGGGTTCAGTGAATACGCCCCGGCAGAAACACCCTGGCGGCGTTCTCCAGAGGTGCTACCAGCAGGGGTCTCCGTTTCGGGTATTGAAAGTGCATTTGCTACGCAAGGACGAGCTCTGAAATGGCAAGGTGTCTCCATACGCGGTAAATCGTGGAAATGCCTTGCTGGAGCCAAGGCCGGCTGTGACACACGTGCACTCCAGTATAACGGGAGAGTTGCACCTAGATACTGTGAGAGCAGCCCGTGGATTGCTCTTTTGGCGTGACGTTAAGGCGAACTTATCGTAAGGAGGTACGGGATTGGCAATTTGGATTTTAAGTGCAAATTCCGCACAAGATGCGAATAAACGTTTAGGAAAATTCGTGGAGTCGGGCTTTGGACGCACAAGTGTGCAGGTCTCAGTTCTGCTTTGGTGGAGCAGAATACTTCCAGTATGTTGAGAACTCTGCCTTTGAACGCACAGGTGTGCTCTGATGGAGCAGAATACATAGACAACTTCCTGCCCTGATAGTGCGGACTTAGAGGTTTGCTGCTATTGTACAGAGGTGTGCTACACTAAACTGAACGCTATCGACATATCTCCGATAGGTGAAGTAATAGCAGCATTGCACCGTAGTCACTTGCGAGTCACTATTAGTTGCAGGTTAAAAAATGAATTCGTTGATGAGCATATGTATTTCTAGTAGTAGTATCCAAGCAGTGACACCTGAGGTTTATAACTATGGTTGTGATTTCGAGTTGATTGAAATAGGGGAATCGCGCTCTGTCAGATTTACCACAAGCTTTGCCAAGCACAATGAAGCATCATATATATTTGTTCATGCCTGTATCCACTGTTGGAATGCATTTAATATACGTGGTTTTATGAAAATAAGTTCGTCACTTTGATCCTCACTCTATCATTTGTAGAGAGAATATCCCAGTCTTATTTGCTTCTTTAATTATTTTGGGGATTTGTCACTAACCAATCATAACGTTTAATTATGACGAGGTCTCGGTTCCGTTGACCAAGGTCCTTTTGTAGATTTAGGTATTGTAGAATCCGGTCCATGTTGTCAAGTGTCTCGGCACCGAAAGTGTGTTTCCGTCTCGTCTTACATACCGAGGTGGTAGTATGATTTCAAACAGACCAGACCAAAAAAAAAAAAAAAAAAAAAAAAAAAAAAAAAAAAAAAAAAAAAAAAAAAAAAACACACATCAACTCGGAACTGTTAAAGGCGATGAAAGTTGGGTCGGTTAAGTTATAAAATATGAGACGAAAACTAGTCCCTTTATTTTTGGGAGAAGTTCTCTGACAATTTGCCTCTGTAGCCAAGGTCCTTAATGGCGACGCACACGAAGAAAGAAATGCCCTCATAACAAAGATAGGCCAACAGACATGAAGGCTGTCAGCAGATTGCAGAAAATGTCGTAAGCAGTGGGGAAGTATTTAAAATAGTGATCACCAGATTCTGTTGAAATATCTTGGGTTAAATCACAATTCTAATTACAGTGTTCTTCCGAAGTAGGGAATTTCATATTAAATGGTTCAAAAATCTTCGAATATTTGTAAATCTAAGGGACTTAACTGCTGCGGTTATCAGTCCCTAGGCTCACAAAGTACTTAAACTTATGCTAAGGACAACACACACCAATGCGAGAGGAAGAACTCGAACCTCCGAAGACGATCAACAATGCGCTCCGCATCAATACGCCTTAGAGCACTCGGTCACTCCACCGTCGCTTAATAATGGTGAACCAACACTAGGTTACATTTCTTGTTGATTACTACTGAGTCAAAGTCCTTTCTGCATCCTCATTACATGAAATGTATTCCCTTACTAACTCTCTTTATTACTCTTAATAATACCAGGCATTTACAGTTCAGTGGTTTAATCAAAAAATTGACTTTATTATGAAAACAGAAAAAATAATAGCATCAACTATTTAGATTTAAAAATTTGAAACGGAAAATGTGAAAACACATTCATCCGTAGACCCAAAAACAGCTGTAACTCTCCACAATCAATCATTCTATCGGAAATTCACAAACCTGCATATTATATAATGAGAGGTTTAGAAAGATTATCTTTCTGTAAATTCTTAGAACTATTCTTATAATTATAGATTTATTTGTGTAGAAAGTTTTTACCAGATATGTTTGAAATATGCGCATTTCTCACGCCCATTTGATTTCATAATTCGTGGATGTATTCCTTTCTAAGTCTTTCCTGCCACAGCGCTGTTTCTCTTCTTTCACACTGTGGCGCCTCGATTTCTGAATTGTAACTTATCTTACGTGTCAAAAATAATGCAGAGGCACACAATGTATTAGTCTCTTCATACTGATGTTTAATTCGCACTTTGACACTAAACAAACAGTAAGCGTTAATGATAAGTATTGAATGTATACGAGATTTTGCAGAAAGAGACAAGAAAAAGTGAAGAATGTACTGTGTAGTATTTGGTTACACTTAGACAGAATGAAATACTCATTCAAGGATCTTACATATTTTCAATACTTTCGCTAAAAATAAGAAAAATATCTTTCGGGCTTTTAATGCTTTTAATGCGTTTCATGCAATTTTACTTGACTCTTCATCCGATGTTTTACAAGCTGCTTTTATAAGTCGACTTCCGAAAACAGAGTATGTTTTAAACAATTTTGTTTTCAGCTTCACGTTTAATAACGTGACACATCAGCACTATTAGATTTGCGAATCCTTTTGTTTACCTTCTTTGACAACAAACCAGGGTATTAATATTGTCGTTTGTAATGCAGCCTCACTTATCTTCCCGTCTCAAAGTACTATAAATGCAAAGGCCTTCTGTCCTCACTTCTGTTTTAGACTCTTTTCATGTTTTGAAAAATTATGTTACAAAGTGATGCTGGACAATATTTAGAGGTAGTTCACGTTCACACGCAGGTATCTTTCTCCGATTAGTTTGCTTCTAATATATATCTGTTACAACGATTCTTCTATACATCATCCTAATATTGTCCAGACCGTGACAACTGGCTATATCTGCCGCTGAATAGTTTATTGTTGCTTTAACATTTCTTAGGATGAATCCAGCAGCAAGTTATTAAAGACTATTGCAATGTGCTCTTCATTGAATAGTATGTAACTGTGTGTCCTTACAGAATAAGACTACTCTACTGAATGCTGAAGTTTCTAATAATAATGACTCTCCAATAAGTTCTGAATAACCCACTTATTGATAAATTTGACAATGTTTTCATATCTTACTTTGTATGCTGTCGGCACTGGTATTTTAATGTTTCCAAATTCACTACGGATGCATGAAACTGAATAAGGACGCGTATGTCGGACTTTACAGAGATTCAAGTAATGCTCATATGTATTTTGGCATCTTTTTTAATTAAGTGACTTGTTGTTGTAGTGGTCTTCTTCAGTCCGGAGAGCGGAGACTGGTTTGATACAGCTCTCCTCCATACTCTATCCTGAGTAAGCCTTTTCATTTCCTTATAATATTGGCAACCTACAGCCACTTGTATTTGTCTCTTGGTTTCCCTCTGCAATTTTTACCTCACACTCTTCCCCCAATATTAAATTAACGATTCTTTGATGCCTCAGATTATGTCCACCAATCGACCCCTTCTTATAATCACAGTATGTTTAGTACCTTCTCAGTTATTACCCGATGTACCCACCTAATCTTCAGCATTCGTCTATAGCACCACATTTCAAAAGCTTTTATCCGCTTCTTGTCTGAACTAATTAACATTCATATTCACACTTCCGTGCAAACCAATATTCCACACAAACGATTAAAAAAAAATAAAAAAAAATAAAATAAAAAAATAAAAATACATCGTAACAGTTCCATAAATATTCGATGTTAACAGACTTCTCTTTTTTTTCAGAAAGTAAACTATTGAGAGTTTTTTCATCCTTATGCTTTTGTGCTCACTTATTACTTTGAGTGGACAAAATTTTCTTTAAATTTACTGACCGCAATATATTTACCTTGCAGATCTACAGGCAATAATAGTAACTTATTCTGAAACAATATCAATAGCCATTGGGTATGAGATGTATTATTCAGCTCAACACGTAAAATAAATAAATAAATAAGTAAATAATATAAAATAAATAAATAAAAATAAACGTTTATTTCTTCCGTTGCCAATTGTATATATATTCTTATGTGTTGTGTCTTACCCCTGTCAAGTACATATTTTATTCATACCCAGAATTGCAACATGTGTGTGTTTCTGCTAGTTCTCCTTCTGTGGTTCTAACATTTGTGAGGTGCTGTCTTAAATCCCTTATTTAGCCCTTTAGTAATGTCGGATATGAACAGATTTGGGTTTCTGCAGAATGGCATCTTACACTGTCAGATGTGTGAGCTTCATAGAAAAATCTCATGTACTTTAAAATATGATTCTTTACGATTCTTCAGTTTCTCCCGGCGTATTTGATAATCAAAATATCCACGGGTGTACTGCCGGTCTATAGTGTCCAACGGGCACAATATTTCGGCGATCATACATGTCGCCATCAGCAGGTGAACTGACGGACTGAGCTCCTGGAAACGCGCCGGCACGGAGATCCGCACGCTACGGCTGCTCGAAGGGAACTGGGTTCTAGGGATTTATATTGTGACCGTTGGACACTATAGACCGGCAGTACACCCGTGGATATTTTGATTATGATTCTTTATGTGATTACTTTGTATCTCTGCCTTTTATCTTTGATAACATCTCTCTAATAATCCATTTTTTCGTTCCACACAGTTTTTCTGCTCTTTTTTATTTTTCAGGTTCACTCAATAGGGCAATTTCACAAGAGAACAAAAGATGCGGTTACTGATCTACTGAAATTCCTCTATTGTTCGCAACGTTACTTTCACTTCCTTCATTGTCTCTTCGATATTCATAATAACAGCAGCGGTAATAAACTGCAACCTTCTTTCGTGCCCTTTTTAACACCAGTTCACCTTACATGGCTTAATGGCTCTCATTGGTTTTTAGTGGTTGGCCTATTAAAGACGTCATTAAATGTGTACTACGTCTTTATTTTTCCTTTCTCTCTCCTTCTCTCTCTCTTTCTTTCCTTCTTTCTATCTAGTAGTTTAAAAGTCGACCACTGTACGAAACAAGAGCCTTGTTTTATCTCTAAATTAGCAAACAAGGTCCCTGTGAAATACCGGTTACTCCCTGCTACAAAACCTTGTTCCGTGGCCCAAACTGAGAACTGACTCGTTTCAAATTACTTCAATAACAGTAAGTTAATACTACAGTGGTCAATATACATAGCAGCTCACACGTTATTACACACAGACATTAATAAGTAAGCCACCACAATTAAAGATATCTTAGAAAGATGGCTAAGAAAACATTTATGGCGCAACGGAATTTAGACATCAAAAAAATTGCATCTGAGCTTGTTCTCGGCACTTGTGAAGAACAATATTAAATAAAAGATGGAAGGTGCTGTAAAACTACAATTTAAAGGCAACTTACGAATTATGCTGAACTTAAACTTGTTTATTCAGATAGAAAACAAGCAAAATGGGGAACCAATTTTGTTAATATAATAAAAATGCATCTCTTACATGGATTAATGCGGACGGTGCCCAGCCTAACTTATACATGATTTAACGCTACTGGGGTGGAAGGATTCACAAACTACACTCATTCGATCACACACACGCAATGCCACAGCGAAACTCACCAAAATCAGCGTGCTGAGACGCAGAAGCAGGCGCCGCTATCGCAGGCGAAATTCAGCAAGTCGGAGGGAGCACAAAACACAATATACAAAAACACTTTGAAGCTGGCTCCTTTCTGTCGTGCCTGTTTTGAGATGGTGCGTGTGTATAGCCAAGTTAAATTACATCTGGCTTGGACCGCGAGCAAACACGCTTACGGCGACACGCGACTACGTTACATGAACGCACGCCACTGAAGGTGAAGTGGTTGATAATCGGATTCATTATACAAAATCACGGTTGATTCTTAAGTTGCAGTCTGTTAGATATCGATTTAGGTACTGGTTTTATATGAGAAGTGGCGTGAATTCAGGCGACTAGGAGTAAACCCCGGAAGTCGGATCTCGGACCCACGTGGTTCCGAAAACCGATAAAATTGAGTAAATTCAGTTTCCGAGAAATAAGCATTTAACCCATAGAAATGTTTAGAATTACATGAAGAAGCGAAAGAAATGCAGCTATACGCGATAGGGAAGCGCTTACAGAGACGGATGAAGTCCAGTCTCAGAAAACTCTTAAAAGGGAAATAATTACAAAGTCGGAAAAATAAAATTAAGAATTACAGTTTCCGAAAAATAAAGAAAATTAACTATAGCATGCAACCCATAGAAATGTTCAGAATTACACAAGGAAGCTATTGAAGGAGGTTGTACAAGTCTCGGAGAGAGTCGGCCGCGGTGGCCGAGGTGACTGAGGCGCTCCAGTCACGGTCAGCATGGCCACTACGGTCGGGGGTTCGAATCCCCCCTCGGGCATGGATATTTGTGCCGTCCTAGTTCGTAAGTAGTTCATAAGTAGTTTGTAAGTTTAGGGACTGATGACCCCGTAGTTAAGTCCCATAAGCTTAACAAACATTTGAACATTTGATTTGTCTCGGAGAGAATACTGACAAAGACAGAGTGCGTACTACAAGTCGGAAAAGAAACAGCAAAATTAAAATAGGCGGGGAGAGAAGATCGCGAAATATTAGTGGAAATCAGAAGGATACCCGCATAGTTACCTGCCTGATGGGCACGGGACAGAGTGAAAGCTGAAGGCTTTGTTCTATGAACCAACCACGTGAAACCCAGGGAAGGAAACGATGAGAAGATTTTTACATGTACTGTACAAAAATGAACACATCACCTATTAGAAATCAGGCCCCACAAAGCTAGAAAGTATATACACAGAGTTCATACACCGCCACATGATCACAAAAGGTTTTAACATACCAGGCCGTTATCAAACTGCAACTAGAATCACACATACCGCGTTTATCTGTTGGAAATCACTGAATTGAAAAACTAGAACAGTTTTCCGCGCACTATCAGAGAAAATATTCCGAAAAATGATCCAAGTTCATGAGTCAAAGTTAAACATGCTAGACGACGAAACGCTACCATCTCCATACCTTACAAAGCTACCGGAAGCTGGAAAGCCCAAGAAACAGCAATGGTGGGGCCGGAGAGGGAGACTCGCGCTGGAGAGGGCTCGACTAGCTTTTAACCAAAGGGTGTAGAAACCTCTTTGGTAGTATCAGCAGTTATCGACACTGAGCCAGAGAGAACGATGTAAAGCGAGCTATTCCTACCCACATTCAGACAGCCATAGATTCTCACACCCTCTTAAAAGTAAAACAACTGCGCATTCTCACAGGGACAGTGGCGTAGCGGAGAAGCCGTACTTATTAAAGAATATAATAATAAATTAGTAACATAACAAAATAAGAAAAACCTAGCAATATTAACTAGTATTTTAACACATGAAATGAAAGTGCTATTCCTCAAGCCTTGAAAAGAGTGGGGTTCAAGTTTTAACAAAATGATAATCTAGCGACATTAAATAAATTATAACTTTACAGAAATATACAAAAAATATATGGAAGACGACAGACGGTCGTCTTTCAAGTTCTTCATATTTGGTTATTCTAATTCAATTCTAATTCAAATTCTAATTCTAATTCAAGTTTACCAGTCTCAAAGTTATCGCTAAAAAACCTAATATTTGATTCCAAGTTTAACTTCAAAAATATTTTGTTGTTTCTCCCTATAAACGGCGTAAAACTTATATTTCAAGTTTCGTCTTACTAATCAACAATTACGAAGCGTACCCCAAATTAACACATTTCTTTTATTATGAAGCGATGTGCCAGATGTCAAAAATACGCGATACTCTGTAGCGAAAGGTAATTTGTTGTTTCAGGGAAAGATATGGAAAAGTCATTAAAAGTATCATAGCTATGTAATTATGAGTAATTTTAAATTAGAAAATTGTGGAAGCTATCTATGTACTCTTTGACCACAATGGCGTCGCAGTGTAGGATGACAGTGTGTACGCCGCAACGGAGCGGTCGAGCGCATTGAGGCGCTAAGCTACGATGCGCAAGGTCGTTCTCCGTCGGGGGTTCGAAGTGTAAGTTTCGGGACTGATGACCCTGCAGTTAAGTCCCATAAGCTTTACAAACATTTTTTGAACAGTGTGTACATCGATGTATTCTACGCCCCTTTCCAAAACAGTTTCACTGAGAAAGTTGTACTTTTGTTCTTCTTTTAAACCGTTGGATGAACATCAAGATAATTAATACCGTAACAGATGACCACAGGAAACAAAGGTCACAGGGATACAAATGCAATGGGACTTTCTCCTGTTCCTTTGCCAAGGTATATTAAGTTGAAGGAGGTTTTTTTTACGAGAAGGGCGCACGTCATTTCCCCCATTTGAGGAAAGTTAGTCCAACAGCTTTAAGGCTATCGAACCTCGACTGGTAGAATTTTGGAACATGTTTAGCGCTTGAGTATGATGAAAGCACACTAATACCGTGTTCCTTGGCTTCCAGTAGCTGTTTAGAACAGTTTCATACTACCAGCTAATGGATAATACACGAGCATAAGGGATGTTATTCCACCTGTGCGGCTAATTAGTTCCCAATAAACAGAGCACCAAATGTCGTTGTTAACCGTGAGAAATATGCAGTCGTATAAGTAACTTCAGGTGAAGAGCAAGGAAGTAATCTTCACTAATGTAACAAACGTCATTGTATATCTCCAAAAATCGTTTTCCTCAACAAGTCTTTCGATATTCCCTGAAGAAATATTCAGTCATGCTGAATCTGCAGACGTCTATGATTGTGAATGTGCAACTGGTGCAGGAGTTTCTGCATGAACTGACCTATAATGTTCAAGGAATTCACGACAGTGGATTTGGGTGGGCAAATCATTTACCAATCGCGTGATATTCGTTGGCTCCATTAACATTGTAACTCAAACTAGTCAGTTTTAGATGAGAAAAAAAGAAGTTAAACAAACAGTATAAATTCATATTTATTTCAAATCTCCTAATACTCTTAACGGATCAACAGATACTGAACAAAGCATTTAAGTTTGATTACTGATGTTTCCAAAAGTATACTTTATTGCGTTACTAGGTTTTTTTTTCTTTTTTTTTTTCATTTGGCCCATCTCTACATTTACAATGTTAATACTTTGGGCCGTCAAATTACGGCCTGGTGACGTGGCACATTGTAATCAATAAAAATTTCATCATTGTTTGGTAACTTGAAGTACATGAACAGCTGAAAATGATTTCCAAGTAGTCGAACGCCTGGTGATATGCACGAAAGGCCAAGGTCCTGGGTTCGAATCCCGGTCTGACATACTGTATTAATTCGCCAGGGAGACCTAATCTTGTGAGGATCGTAGGAGAGATTCTGGGAAGTTTGGAATGTAGGAGGCGAGGTGCTGACGGAAGTAAAGCTGTGAGGACGGGCCGTGAGGCGTGCACAGGTAGCTCAGTCTATCGAAGGCTAGCCTGTGAAAGACGAAGGTCCTGGTTTCGAATCCCAGTCTGGTACTCTGTCTTAAACGACTAAGAAGTTTCATATCAGCATACACTCCGAGGTAGTGTGAAAAGTTCATTCTAAACTAAACTCATTATTAAATGTTTCAGGTGAGCTAATATAAGTTTTGACGATACTATGAAATCCCTTCAGTTTGTATAGTCCATACTTGTTGATCGCAAACTCTCAATAAATGCGTTCGACTCTCTTGCGAAGGATAGCTATGGAAGCTAAGCACATTGCGCAACAAGTGACAACATTAAAAAATAATAATTCCCGAAGAGAGAACTGAAGAACACCTATAACGTTTTCCATCCTAAGAATATTAATATGCCGTAAGGAAGGCTCGTAAACTGCTTAATCATCTGTCAGACAACCAAGCTATGAATCAGTTGTAAACGTTAAAATTTTGTTGTTGTTTGTTATGGTCTTCAGTCCGGAGACTGGTTTGATGCAGCTCTCCACCCTACTCTATCCTGAGCAAGAAACGTTAAAATACAAATTTCTTTTTCAGGTCGTTGAATTACATTCTACGGTATCGTTGGAAATTTGTGCGCGCCAATGACGTGAATTCGTACTTACCACTTCGGGACAATAGTCGTCTTAACGGTTTCTAATATCCGGACATGTTGCTCGACCTATGATAGTTCTAATACAACACATGTTACTAATGTAATACATTCTTTCTTCGCAGCTTCACGTGCATTCCGCTTTTTGTGCACATACACTGAAATTTTGTCCTGCATATCAACTCAATTTTAAGCTCCGTAAACAGTGACAGTGAAAGAAAACCTGCAGTATATGATAAAACGTGCGTATAAATACTCTCGCTTTCTTCCATGTGAAAGTGCTGACCAACAAGCAAAATCTCTGACGTTTTTTGCTAAGCAAATACTAATAACGACTCAGCATACCAGTTCCTTTGTTTCGATAAGCTGTATCCTAAAATGTAACATAAAACACGCGTGGCGTAAATTCTACCCTATGGTTGTAACATAAGAAGACTCGACACTGGACCGAAGGTCGGTGCCAGCGTCAAGCTTTACCACAAGCTGCGGCAAGATCAAGGTCCTACTTAACGTTACCTCAGCGAGATAACATTTCACACGTGTGTGTATTTTTGTTTTGAATAAAAACAGTCAACTCCTTCGGAGCAATAAGATGAATTCCTACGAGGAAACAGTTACACAACCGTAAGCTGGTAAGGCTCGACCTTTTATGATCTCGTAGGAGACATCAGTAGAAATCATAGTGACCCAGACTCGAGGAGACGATGCTATCGTGTAATATTTTGTCCAATGATAGAGACGTATGCATTCAGAGAGGCTTCTATATGTTTACTTTCATTCATATTATAAGTAATATAAATAAGAACGTTTCTTTACCACCAAACGACGGAAACCTAAAGACACTACATCCACGTAATGTACTACTCTCCCAAGCTTCAACACTATTTGTAAATTAATATGAAATGAAATTTTACGATGCCGGCCGCAGTGGTCGAGCGGTCTGCGGCGTGCCAGTCACGGTCGGCATGTCCGCTGCGGTCGGGGGTTCGAATCCCCCCTCGGGCATGGATGTTTGTGCCGTCTTTAGTATAAGCTAGTTCATAAGTAATTTGTAGGTTTAGGGACTGATGACCCCTTAATTAAGTCCCATAAACCTCTACAAACATTTGAACATTTTGAAATTTTACGATGCGGAGCGTTTTATGTGCGATGGTCTCAATGGTGTCACTAAGACGTCGTTTTGTGGCAATTTCGTGGTTCTTTTTGTTTATCTGTAACAATTGCAACTATTACTAACTCCACTGCACTTATTTGATATTTTATGCAGCTTTCTTGTTGTTAACACGTAGCGAAATATTTCTAGTGCTTGTTGCATAACATTCAAAATATTTTTTTTTTCAATATTTTGGGATTAAATGGTCATGTAATAGTCATAAACATATCTGTCTTCTATGAGGAAAAATCCTAGAAAAAATAGCTACAAACGTTTAAAACATATGGGTGCTTAAAACATTTTGTGGCACGGGTACCTCACAGCAAGTCATTAAAACCCTAACTGTCACCTGTTATACCCCACAAAAAATGACCCCATTGAAGGGTTAAGCAATTTCATTGTCTTTCATGTAACTTAATTAATAACGAAGGATGAACAGCATCTCTTGGTATTTAAAATGACACTCTATATCCATTATTCGATAAATCACTTTGTCTCTTCGAGGCGTATTAAAGCAAATGTATCACAGTGTTCATTAGCGTGAACATGATGTTTTTAAAGAGTAAAAATAAAATCGTCTGAGAATTTGGTTTACTTGCTGACAGTAAACAAATGCAAAGTCTATGAAATAGCGCATCGATCATTACCAGCACCAAAGGTTTAATGGTAAGTCATACTTTTTCTTAACATTCGGGTGAATTTCACACCAACTTACGCAAGAGACTAGATGTTGTAACCAGAAGAATGTATGTAAAGTAGTATTAAAACTTTCTAGTTAGTTGTCATTTCTACGGAAACTATTACCAAATAAGCGTATGTCGTATCCATAAGGCCTCATGAATAACAAGATAAATATCATGTTCTGCCGTGATATGGTTTATGGCTTTATTCTGCTGGATATTCAAATGTTTGTTAAGCTTATGGGACTTAACTACGGGGTCATCAGTCCCTAAACTTACAAACTACTTATGAACTACTTACGAACTAGGACGGCACAAATATCCATGCCCGAGGGGGGATTCGAAACCCCGACCGTAGTGGCCGTGCTGACCATGACTGGAGCGCCTCAGTCACCTCGGCCACCGCGGCCGGCTGCTGGGTATTCCTACAACAACTACACTAATCAGCTACATCAAAATAAGGACAATCTTTTCAGCTTAAAGCAATACATCAGATCCTATCAAACCTGTGATAGTGACAGATAAATTGGTGATATCAGAAACCACCACACGACTTTAATCTGCTTGTTCTCAACTACCCTCGGTAGAGCGCTTGCCCGCGAAAGGCAAAGGTCCCAGGTTCGAGTCCCGGTTCCGGCACACAATTTTAATCTGCCAGGAAGTTTCATATCAGCGCACACTCCGCTGCAGAGTGAAAGTTTCATTCTGGAAACATCCCTTAGGCTGTGGCTAATCCATGTCTCCACCATATCCTTTCTTCCAGGAGTGCTAGTCTTGCGTGTTTGCAAGAGAGCTTCTGTGAAGTTTGGAAAGTAGGAGGCGAGGTACTGGCGGAAGTAAAGTTGTGAGGCGGCATCGTGAGTCGTGTCGGGGTAGCTCAGTCGGAAGAGCGCTTGCCCGCGAAAGGCGAAGGTCCCAGGTTCGAGTCCCGGTTCCGGCACAAAATTTTAATCTGCCAGGAAGTTTCATATCAGCGCACACTCCGCTGCAGAGTGAAAGTTTCATTCTGAAATCACTACGTGGTAGGAGGCTTGCAACACGAGACGACATTGTTAATGCTGTGCGCGAACAGGCGATCAAAAAAAGGTCAAATTTTTGTGACTCAACTGCGTGGCCATTAGTCCGTAGCTCACAAACTGCTTAAACTAAGGTAAACTGGACAACATAAACACCCAAGCTCGGGCGGGGACTCTAACCCCCGACGGCGAACGGCCGCACGCACTGCAGCACGGCGCCCCAGTGCGCACGGCTAATCCGCCGCGGCAGGCGATCCAATTTAGACACAGCGCGGCAAATGCTGAGGCAGGTGCTATTTAGCGCCTCCCACATAGTTGGCAGCGTATGGTTACGGTAGCAGGGTTTGAGGGTTTGTAGGGCCAGGTTTGTCAACTGTATGTGTATTGTGTTATCCTTTTGCAACGTGAAGGTCGTATTGCCCTGCATACTACCATAATAAATTAGTGTGTCACGATAAATAATATGAGGCGCGTCCAGAAAGTAAGTTCCGTTTCAATTTATCTCCGCTGCAGCGCTGCGATTGCAGTTCCGCACATGCGCTGTAGACGATGTGTAACAAAGAGATCGCTGTCAGTTACGTACGCTTTGTTGTGCTTGTTTGAAATGTCGGCGTTGATTGAAAGTTTCGCCGCCTGTGAAACCAGGTCGGTCATTCGGTTTCTGAATGCGAGAAAAGTGAAACCAAGTGATATTTATCGGCAAATTTGCGATGTTTACGGACCAAATGCGATGAGTGATTCGATGGTGAGAAGATGGGTCCGACAGTTCAATGGCGGGCGTAGTGATGTGCACGATGAACAACGAAGTGGGCGTCCACGTTTGGTTACAGAAGAACTGGTTCACGCGATTGATGACAAGATCCAAGAAAACCATAGGTTTGCAATTAGTGCTCTCGCTATGGACTTCCCCCAAATTTCACTGTTTCCAACTGGTTGAAGACACAGGCGGCAGATTTCTATGAAGAAGGTATACAAAACCTGGTGCCACGCTATGACAAATGCCTGCAAAATTTCGGTAGTTATGTGGAAAAGTAGTTTAAGAGTTGTAGAATTTTGTGCAATAATTTTTTTTCTATGGAACTTAACTACGGCGTCATCAGTCCCTAAACTTACAAACTACTTATGAACTACTGACAACTAAGGACGGCACAAATATCCATGCCCGAGGGGGGATTCGAACCCCCGACCGTAGTTGCCGTGCAGACCGTGACTGGAGCGCCTCAGTCTCCTCGGCCACCGCGGCCGGCGATAAAAATTTCTTCTGTATCTGTGTACAAGTTCATTTTATTACCAAACGGAACTTACTTTCTGGTCGCGCCTCGTAATAATCTCATGTGGTTTATTGGCCTGGTGCAAGTCTTTCAATTGGACGCCACTTCGGCGACTTGCGTGTCTCTAGCCTACCCCAGTTATCCAACCGGGGGAAAGGGACCTACAGCTTAACGTGGAATCCGAGGCACGTGTCGTTTCCGGCGACTCCTCACATCGTTGAGAGGTGAAGTATGGGTTAAAGCACAGACTGCAAATTCCGAGCGGGTTTCGAAACCGCGATCCTTCGGTTTCCAGTCGAGCGCTCTACGCCAAAACCACTGGACCTGACATTGTGTTACGATATTTCAGTGCTATTCATTGTCCACACATGTAGTGAACACCTAATCTAACTGGACTCGTATCTGCAAGAAATTAAATAGTTTTCATGACCTATGCCACAACCATCGTCATGACAACTATAACAGTTTTGGTATCAGTTGAGAATTCTTGGTTCTGAAGTATTGTCATCAGTAGAAATAACTAAATGGTTCGACGTCTTTCTCTCGGTTCTACGTAGTAGAGACAACAATATTACGGCAACCGAGACATTGGTAACAACAGGAAGTTGCTGCAGAGGGGGTTGTGATTACCAAACGAATTACACAAGCATTTGGGTTCAGACAGTGTAGTGAGCAGGTAGTGCAATGCAACAACAACGTGACGTACCCGAAACTGTAGCATGTAGAGCAATAGAAAGGTTGGAAAGACATAAAGGGAGGTGTCTGCAGCTGTTTCAGTGTCCGAAATTGTAATTTCCAGAACATGGACGAGATTTCAGACAACAGAAACCGTAAAAGAATGTTATGCCTAGATCGTCCACGGGTAACTTCAGCAAAAGATATCTCCGGTAAACAGCCAGTCGAGACAAGAGGCTGAATGCAACTCAGTTGCAAAGCATTCTCCATGCAGCAACAGGACGCCCAATCTCAAACAATCCGTAATCGCCTTCAAGAATGGCCTCAACGCACGGAGGCCTATGACATGTATCCCATTAGAACCACGACACCGGTTAGCTAGCAGAAACTGGGCGGAAGAAAATCAGGGAGTCGTAATGAATGGCGGGTTCTGTTCACAGATGAGTCAGGATTTTGTGATCAGTCGTACAATCATAGTTCCCTTATCTGGAGAGAACGTGAAACACGGTACAATCGCGCTTATATGCAGGAAACAGCGCCATATCATCGTGTGTGGGCAGGAGTCAGTATTGGCAGGCGTACGGACCTCTATGTCCTTCAGAATGGCGCTTTGACTGATCAGAGGTATAGAAACGACATACTTCGACATTTTGTTGTTCAAAAATGTTCAAATGTTTGTTAAGCTTAAGGGACTTACTTGCGGGGTTATCAGTCTACGCTTGTCCGTCCTTTTTTGGAGTATTACTGCCCAGGGTGGGATCCTTATCAGGTGGGTTTGACGGAGGACGTCGAAAGAGTTGAAATAAGGGCAGATCGTTTTGTATTGTCTCGATGCAAAGGAGACAGCGTTACGCAAATGATACAGGATCTGGGATGGGAATCATTACAACAATGACGCTTATCGCTGCGGCGTAGGCTACTTACGAAACTCCAATCACCAACATTCTCCTCCGAATGCGAAAATATATACTTACATAGGTAGAAGAGATCATCAGCATAAAATACGAGAAATCACAGCTCGAACTGAGAGATTCAGGTGTTCTTTCTTCCCGCGCGCTATTCGAGAATGGAATGGGAGATAAATAGTACAAAGCACTTAAATCTGATTTGCAAATTATCCCATGTAGATGTAGATGTACTTATGAACTACCATATACTAAACCAATCATCCATGTCCGAGGGGGGATTCGAAGCCCCGACTGTAGCGGCCGTGTAGACTGTGACTGGCGCGCGCCCCTGTGGCCGGCCATTTTGTTGTGCCCTAGGAGATGGTCCCTGGTGGATGATAACGCCCGTCCCCACAGAGCTGCACTGGTGGATAACATCCTGATGCTGAACTAGTGAAGTGGCCAGCTTGTTCACCGGACTTAGACCAGATTGAGCATGTCTAGAATGCACTTGGCAGACGCACTGGATCCATACCAGCACCACCCATAACGCTTGCAGAGCTGGATATTGCGCTCATGAAAGACTATCCAAATATCCCTCAAGAGCTGACTGATAACTCCGTACTGTCCATACCACGCAGATGTGTAACTGTACTGGCCGTACAGTTATGGGGCAACAACAATGACTTTTTCACTAATATGGCAGCCCCATGACGCCTTTCTCTCAATAAACGCCATGCAAACCTCACGTAAAGAGTTGAGACACCAAAATATCGTACTGCATCACACTCACATTACTATTGTAAACCACATCTGGACGAAATATGTTAACAAATATGTATATCTCACCTGATCCCTTACCTGTTGTATAGTATAGTCTCTGACACTTACGGATCAAGATATGTCGGATTGTAGAAATTGTCGGGTTACTAGATTTTCGATGAAATATTTAATTCGCACAAAAACAAAACAAAACAAAAAACTGTGTAAAACTGAGATTATGTTAACTGAGAAACAAAAACAATTTAATTTTTATTGTATGAATTGTTTTTTACATTCATCTTCATCAATCAGTTTCTTCTGTGGTGATAAGTCGTCAATATATATTTTTTAACTTTTTTAAATGCATTAATAGCATCGTTATATCGTACTAGCTGTACTGACAATGTTTCCAATTGTTCTTCATTATCATATGTAGTTAACAAGTCTTGGATAATCACGTTATCAGTCGTCTTTTACGACTAAATAGCACTTTCGTCTTTGATTATTGCACTATACAGGAAGCTTTTTTGTTATAAACCATTGCAGTCCGGATATTATTCTGATCAATAGCTTGTAGCAAAGGGTTACATATGGGGGGGGGGACTTTGAGAATACCATTTTTGGATTTAAATAGTTCTTCATTTGGATGTCCGGGGCAGTTATCTAATCACCAAAAAAGTTTTCTGAGAAAAATTTTGCTTCTTGAGGAACGTTTTGGTCGATGGAACAAACTCTTCGTGGAACCACTCACTAAACATTCCCTTGTTATCCAAGCTTTGTTTTCGTGTATATATGAACGCCTAACTTTAGACATTAATCTGCGAGGAGCACTTTCCTCTGCTTTATGGACGAATGTTTTATTGGGTACAAGTCTCCAGAATAGTCCGCCTTCATCAGTGTCTGTACAGTTCTGATCGTCTAAAGTTTTTTTTTTTTTTTTTTTTTTTTTTTTTTTTTTTTTTTTTTTTTTGTGGTTAACAAGCATATACAAAATCTTTTTTTTGTAACTTATCAAGCCATACGGAACTTGCGTAGAAATAGTCTTTTTACACAATTTCTTAATAGAATAATCTCAGTTTTGCTTAGATTTTAGTGTGAAACGAGGTGTACAAGACGCATTCATTAGTGGATACTCACCGGTTCTATCACTTACCTGTCACTGCTTTTGCTATTCAAATTGTGCACATAACCTTTCAATAATATTACGATTTTAATGCCATAAATGCTAGCACGCCCAACGCCATAAAGTGAAACTAAACCGTAAATTTCTTCTTCTTTGTTTAATTTTTTAATAATTGCTGATTTTTCAATCAATGTCTTGTGTCCACGTTTTTCACTTTTACCTTTTTTAGACATATTGCAGGAAAGAAACGAAACACTCACTAACACTATTACAGTGAAGTTTGCCGCGAGGTGAGGGTCTCACGTTTTAAGGCGCCTTGCTACGATGTGTGCTTGTCAGAGTTTCGATTTCTCCCTCGGGCATGGGTGTGTGCGTGTGCGTGCGCACGCACGCGCGCGCGCGCGCGCGCGCGCGCGTGTGTTTGTGTGTGTGTGTGTGTGAATGTGTGTGTGCGTGGGTGGGTGTGTGTGTGCACGTGTGTGTGTGTGTGTGTGTTTGTGTGTGTGTGTGTGTTGTGTGTGTGTGTGTGTGTGTGTGTGTGTGTGTCCTTAGCGTAAGTTAGTTGAAGTAGTTTGTAAGTCTGCTGACTACTGCTTTTTCGCCCCATAACTTTACAAACATTTGATTTGAATATTCAAGATCAACTGTAGGTCCCCTTTCCGCCATTAGATAACTGGGCATAGGTGTGTGCGTGTGCGTGCGCGCGCGCGCGCGCGCGTGTGTGTGTGTATGTGTGTGAATGTGTGTGTGCGTGGGTGTGTGTGTGTGTGCACGTGTGTGTTTGTGTGTGTGTGTGTTGTGTGTGTGTGTGTGTGTGTGTGTGTGTGTGTGTGTGTGTGTCCTTAGCGTAAGTTAGTTGAAGTAGTTTGTAAGTCTGCTGACTACTGCTTTTTCGCCCCATAACTTTACAAACATTTGATTTGAATATTCAAGATCAACTGTAGGTCCCCTTTCCGCGATTAGATAACTGGGGTAGGTAAGGGACACGCAAGTGGCCGAAGTGGCGTCCAACAGAAAGACTTGCCCCATGCCACAGAGCAACACTAAGACGGTAACTAATTTGAGTACACAGTGTAGACAAGAATAATTGTTGGCTGACTACGTATTTTTTATTATACTCTGCACATGAAGTGACCCCATACGACTACGTCATGTGATCATGTGATTTCGGTCTTTGTGCCGGACTGCTGGACGTCTCCATGTCGCAAAATATTACAATGGGTGATCAAAAAGTCAGAATAAGTTTGAAAACTTAATAAATTACGGAATATGGTAGAAAGAGATGTAAAAATTGACACAAATTCTTGGAATGACATGGGGTTATATTAGACAAATATATATGTCCGACAGATGGCGCTTCATCTGATCAGAAAAGCAATAATTAGCATAACAAATTAAGACAAAGCAAAAATGATGTTCTTTACAGGAAGTTCTCAATATGATCACCATCATTCCTCACCAATAGCTGTAGTCGAGGAATAATGTTGTGAACAGCACTGTAAAGCATGTCCGGAGTTATTGGTGAGGCTTTGGCGTCGGATGTTGTCTTTCAGCACCCCTAGAGATGTCAGTCGATCACGATATACTTGCGACTTCAAGTAAACCCAAAGCCAATAATCGCGGGGACTGAGTTCTGGGGAACTGGGAGATCAAGCATGACGAAAGTGGCGGCTGAGCACGCGATCATCACCAAACGACGCGCGCGAGAGACCTTTCACTCGTCTAGCAATATGGGTTGCAGCGCCATCTTGCATAAAAATCGTACGTACCAGCAGGTGTTTATCAGCCATGCTGGGGATGATGCGATTCTGTAACATATCGGCGTACCTCTCACCCTTCACGGTAGCAGTTACAAAACCAGAATCACGCAGTTCCTCAAAAAAGGAAGGCCCGATAACGGTATATGTGTTAAATCCCACCCTTACCGTGACTTTATCGTCGTGCAATGGAGTTTCCACGACTTGAAACATCCAACGTTCAGTTGCGTGTTGTAACAAACACGGACCACGGTCGGCGAGCAGCATCTGCAGGGACATGTTTACGATGACGACCGCGTTTACGAGTGTGGCTGTAGTGCACTGTTGTGGTTTGGTCTAGCTGTCGCAGTGTCCGCATTTAGCGCTTGCTGCTATTGTTATTCTGCATTCGTCTTTGCACGCAGACTGTAGTACACTGTGTTACCAGACGTCTGTGATAGTGTAGTGTTGTAGGAACTGTGACCATGGTGTATTCGAATTCTGAAAAGGCGGAGATGAAACTCATCTATGGCGAGTGTCGACAAAATGTAGCTGAGGCCTTCAGGGTGTACGCAGAACGGTACCCGGACAAAGAGCATACAGCGTGCCGCACATTTCAAAACATCTACCGCCAACTGTATGCAACAGGTATGATCGTAGCACGCAAACGGGTCCGTAACAGGCTCATCACAGGAGAAGCGGGTGCAATTGGTGTGTTAGCTGCTGTTGCCGTGAACCCACACAGGAGTACACGGGACATTGCGAGAGCCGCTGGACTGAGTCAAAGTAGTGTCATGCACATACTGCATCGTCACCGCTTTCACCCGTTTCATGTGTCGCTATATCAGCAGTTACGTGGTGATGACTTTAATCATCGAGTGCAATTCTGTCAATGGGCATTAACAGAGAATGCGTTGCAGTTCTACCTGTTTACCGATGAAGTGGGTTTCATCTACATCTACATCTACATACATACTCCGCAATTCACCGTAAGGTGCGTGGCGGAGGGTACACTGTACCACTACTAGGCATTTCCTTTCCTATTCCACTCCCAAATTGAACGAGGAAAGAAAGAATGCCTATATGCCTCCGTACGAGCCCTAATTTCTCTTATCTTGTCTTTGTGATCTTTACGCGAAATGTATGTAGGCAGCAGCAAGATCGTACTACACTCAACTTCAAATTCCGGTCTTCTAAATTTACTTAACAGAAATTCACGAAAATAATGTCCTCTTTCTTCCAGCGATCCCCAATTGAGTTGCCGGAGCATTTCCGTGACACTGGCGCATTGGTCGACCCTACCGGTAACAAATCTAGCTGCTCGCCTCTGAACCGCCTCTGTGTCTTTCTTCAAACCGCAAACAGCATGGTTTCACAAACCATGGGGCAGTGAATCTATGGATCATGCATTAATGCCCCGTGGACAATCCTCGCTGGCTCTGACAGGTAGGGCAACAGCGACCGTTGACTGTAAATGAATCATTGGCGACCACCTCATTGGTCCTCACTTCATTGCAGGGGCCCAAACGGCTGCAACACACATCGAGTTTCTACAGAATGATCTGCCAACGTTGATCGAAAATGTCCCACTAGAAACGCGTCGACGTATGTGGTATCAGCATGATGGTGCACCTGCACATTCTCAATTAACACTAGCCTGACCCTTGACAGGATGTTCAACGGGCGTTTCATAGGATGTGGAGGACGCATAAATTGGGCATCCCGTTCTCCTGATGTTACACCTCTGGACTTCTTTCTGTGGGGTACGTTAAAGGAGAATGTTTACGGTGATGTGCCTACAACCCCAGAGGATAGGAAAAAATGTATTGTGGCAGCCTGCGGCGACATTACACCAGGTGTACTGCGGCGTGTACGACATTCATTACGCCACAGGTTGCAATTGTGTGCAGCAAATGATGGCCACCACTTTGAACATCTATTGGCCTGACATGTCGTGACACACTCTATTCCACTCCATAATTGAAAACGGATCCACGTGTGTACGTGTACCTCACCCCTTATGGTAATGTACATGTGCGTCAGTGAAAAAGCATGTGGACGTAATGTGCTGTTCTAGTATCTTCTGTACCTAAGGTATATCACCATTCGCTTTGGATCCCTACTTAATTCGGTGCTCTCTAATACACACGATCGAACAGCGGAGGAGTGGTACTCAAGTGTACCAAACCACAACAGTGCACTACATCCACACTCATAAACACGGTCGTCATCGTAAACATGTCCCTGCAGATGCTGCTCGCCGACCGTGGCCCGTGTTTGTTACAACACGCAACTGAACGTCGAAGGTTTCAAGCGTCAACGTTAGGTTACAATATCTCCAGATGTAATTAACATTTTAAAATGCAACAAACGGCACTGATTTCGTATTTGTTACTGTGTTCAGATGTGCTAACAAAACTAACGGGGTTCCATTTAAAAAACGTTTGTGTTAAAAAACATACTTCCGCGCATTTTTTATGGTTTGTATTAACCAATTACACTAGCCCCTCTCCTCTCGTTCGGTCTGTGGAATCGGTTCGTCAGTATTTGATGTGGTTTACGAAATATATCCAGCGGTAATGTTAGGTGACTCACCCTGTATATATATAAAGCAGGCTGTCACACTTAAACGTTTCACTCATATATCTCTGGAACAACAATAGCTATTGAAATACGATTTTCACAGGCATAAACATGCGTCAGGGGCTTATTAAAGAAAATTCAATGAGACATTCTAAAAAGTAAACAAATACTATTTTCTACGTACTTATGTTTCTTAAATGTGTACCCCATATCATTTGTTATTCAGCCAATAGTGCGAAAATCGCAAAACCAATGGCATTGGTTACATCACAATACATGAGTTATATCCAAAGACATTGAGAAGCGAAGTTGAGGCTTGAACTAAACGATGCGCGCAGCGACCGCACATCCCATTAAGCGAGAACCTGACGTTGCCCCTAAACGTGCGCCGGTTGTGCGCTTCATTTTGTTCAAACATGTTAGTTAAAATGATATACTAATTGATTTCCTTTGATAAGAACATGGAAAATTTTATCAAGAAGTAGTAGACTTCATACTGAGGCTTAGTCCACAATAGACTGTGAGCGATCTGTATATTGTCTCTTAGGAGGAATAATACGCAATGCTGGTCTAACTTGGTGAAACGAGTTACTGAACATTTTAATGAAGTCAATTCCACCTCTTTCTTGCCTCTAAATTTTCATTCAGCTACCGTCTAATCATATTGCTGCTTCAGGAGTGTCCTGTCATACCGCCTTTCGAAATGGAACTACTTCATATTCCCTGTAGAAACTTATGTGGTAAGTTAATACATTTCATACAAATATTTCCGCTAGTAGTTTTTCATCCTTTTTCCACAACGTTATACAATAATCTTTCACAATTTCCACTTATTGTAAAGCACTATGCGTGGCTATCTTTTTTTTCTCAGAACGTTCCTCGTCCTAGAGGAAATACCCACCACCTATTTGCGGGAAACATTTCCATTCCATAGCGGCCTTCCACAGCCTTCCTAGATTTCAACATACTACCGATATGTCTCCTGCGTTACAACCACGAGGAACTAATCCTCTTTACAAAGCGACCAATAATTATTTTTTTCCATGTATACAGATAAACACAAACAATTTCCTGCATAGGCTTTCGTGTCCGTTGTCACTGTCAATAAAGTTCTTCGGGGTAATTGACCACGTCGTCATTTTTATAAAATCTACCGACGTTTCGGCCTCTGTTGCAGGCGGTATTCATCAGGGCCTGTGTCTGACAGACACAAAAAATTTCCTTGCGCATTTACTCAGTTCGCTAAATTTCCGTCTGACTCATCTCTAGGAATTAAACACCATTCTGATGTTTCCACGCGCTGAAGTACGACATTGTTTCCTGCACCTAACTACCAGTTTTCTCTCAAATGGCCTCTGTGGCTAGGCCCGCAATGAACGATTGTCAGTAGGACTTCCTTCATTACTCCCTCCGTCAGCCTTCATTGAATCTCAATCCCTAACCCTTATCTCCAAAATTCTATACTTTGTGTCAGGTACTGTGTCTTAATATTTGAAGTACCGTAGTGTCAATAAGCGCTACATGTGCTGACTTGTGTCACAAAAAAGCAGGAGACACACTTATCGAATGAGTATTCAACTAACACAAATCCTTCTCACTCTTCGAGGTCCATTAACTGCCGGAAATATGCAGAGAACGAAATTTTGTGACAGTTTTTTATCGTTTGAACTCGAGGAATCGCACTACGAAGCCCGACTGACCGAATTTTGCTACACCCTTTATACACCCCTTTATATAAACCTACACTATGTGATCAAAAGTATCCGAACACCCCAAAAACACACGTTTTTCATATTAGGTTTATTATGCTGCCATATGCTGCCATGTACTCCATACCATCGACCTCAGTAGATATCTACAGAGAGCATAATGGGGACGCTCCACGAAATTTACGGACTTCGAATGTTGTCAGGTGACTGTTTGTCGCCGGCCGCGGTGGCCGACGGGACTGAGGCGCTCCAGTCACGGACTGCACGGCAACTACGGTCGGGGGTTCGAATCCCCCCTCGGGCATGGATATTTGTGCCTTCCTAGTTCGTAAGTAGTTCATAAGTAGTTTGTAAGTTTACGGACTGATGACCCCGTAGTTAAGTCCCATAAACTATACAAACATTTTGAACTGTTTGTCACTTGTGTCAGAAGTCTGTACGCGCAATTTCCACACTCCTAAACATCCCTAGGTCTGTTGACTCACAGAGGCCGCAGGTAGTTGAAGAGTGCCATACAGGGTAATAGGTAGGAATCTGTGCAGACCATCAGAAAGGAATTCGAAACTGCGTCACGATCCAGTCCACGTAACATGATAGTTCGGCGGGATGTGAGAAAACGTTGATAGGTGATGGAGAAGGAAGAGAGAACCACGACAGGAGACGGACAGAGCGTGGGGGGGGGGAGGGGGGAGAGTAGCTGGTGACAAAGATAATGAATACATACTGCTTGCTGGAATTACTGAGAATTACAGGTACTATTGTTTATGTCTGCTTTGTATGCTATTTGATTGTAAGGTTTTTAGGCCAAGATCGGAAATTTATTTTTCTTGAAATAACTGGTTTCGACGATATAAATAATCACCTTGAGATTACATTACTTTCCTGTCTCATTTATGAGACAGAAAATTGATTATTTAATAGCACTAAAAATAGGATCTTGACATAAAAACCTGAAAATCGGGGTGTATGAAATAAAAAAGCTGTAAGATACTTCTAGCAGCAAAACATTTAAGGTAATTATATGTGCCCTGTCAGCTCTGGTGTTCATTCTTGTAATGAATACTGTCCCATTAGACCTGACGATATCATGTTGGCTGCAAACATCAATCCTGACCTCCGACGCCAAACACACATGTGGAGCGATCGATTTGCGGAACATGGCCTGCGACTCAACAAAAAGAAGACGGAGCATATGACCATAGATCTCAATGAAGTTCGTAACATCATCGGTGATGGCAGATATGACCTCTGAGGAACGAGATTGATAGTCTCTAATGCCTCTGACAAAGGAAGACTCATTGGAAAAGTACAAACAGGGTACAACAACACCCGCGACCGTTGGATAAAAGACCATCTTAATTCATCCCGTCGGTCTCTACAGGTTGTACGGGAAAGGCCGGACGATTCTTGGCACCAATTCAGGGACTGCGCGCCACTCTCGACGAAGATTCCGAGTCCCCCCCAGAGGTATAGATGTGTGTGTGTGTGTGTGTGTGTGTGTGTGTGTGTGTGTGTGTGTGTGTTCTGTCCCTATCATAAAGTAGTTCATAGTTGCCAGCCGCAGTGGGCGAGCGGTCTGCGGCACGCCAGTCACAGTCTGCACGACCACTGCTGTCGGGGGTTCGATTTGCCCGTAGGGCATGGATGTTTGTGTCGTCTTTAGTATAAGGTAGTTCGTAAGCAGTTTGTAAGTGTAAGGACTGATGACCCCGCAGTTCCTTAAGGTTAACAAACATTTGAACATTTAGTTCATAGTTCTAGGGGCCGAAGCTCACAATAGTTTGGTCCCACAGCTTTACAAACGTTTGAGCATTTGCTCTCTTCAGTACCGATTATTGGCCCACTTAAAAGTAGATGCACTGTCAGCGTCTTGGAGAGAAAGGTGCTTAGCTAGATGCGTGGCGTCACTGGAATGGATCACTTTGCAGACAATGACATTCGAAAATGTTTCGGAATGGCACCGATATATTAGAAAATGTGGTAAAGCCGTATACCATAAGTTGGGTATATGCTGCACGCAGAATATCCTAGTAGGCATGGACCATACAAGTCATAGGAAACAGACCCAAGGACGAGGAAGGCAGAGGTGGTTTGAGACACTCACATCAACTCGAATATGTTGAATATACAACAACGCATGGCCCGAGAAAATGTTCAAATGTATGTAAATCTGTCGGATCAAACTGCGTGGTCATCAGTCCGTAGCTTACAAACTACTTAAACTAAGGTAAACTAACCTACGGGCAACACAGTCACCCATGCCCCAGGAAGGACTCGAACCTCCGACGGCATGGCTCGAGACCGAAGGAAATGGAGATAACGAATCCTCACAGTGGATCATGCAACCAGGTCAGTTTATTATGGAAAACCGCTAAGATCTCTTATAATGTTTATTCAGATCTGAATAGAGATTAGAAGCGATATTGGCTGCTTTCCATAATAAATGTTTCAAATGTTTGTATAGCTTTTGGGACTTAACTACGGGGTCATCAGTCCCTGAACTTACAAACTACTTATGAACTAGCTAATCCTAAGGATTCGTTCCCCCGACCGTAGTGGCCGTGCAGACCGTGAATGGAGCGCCGCAGTCCCCTCGGCCACCGCGGCCGCCCCATAATAAATCAATTGAACAGATCGCCCCCGAAGTATGACAAACTACTATGAGAAGCAGGACAGAGGAGGGATTGTTATAGGAAGGAGGAGATAATAAGACGTAAGCACTCGTACATAGAGAGAGAGAGAGAGAGAGAGAGAGAGAGAGAGAGAGAGAGGAGGGGAGATGGGTAAAGTGTGACTGGCAGAAGACTGTATCAAACAAATAACGCTGAACGCTGGGTTTTTTGGCCAGTACGAGATAGACGTTACCTAATCTCTTTTGGGATGGTCCCCGACAGTGTGTAAATTAAGAACGGTAGATCGAGTGGCAAATGTGCTGTGGAGGTCATAGGTTGGGAAACTTCACGTGATCTTCTGATGTAGTGAGAAATCACCTTCGCAGATAAACCACACCGTTTTCCGGGCAGCCTTACGACGAATGGCGAACTTCCGCCTGCGTGGGAGTCACGCAAGCAAATCACGGCTTCCGCGTGCGATTGGAGGCGAATTGCGTGGGCTGTTGCAGTGCGCGCGGCGAGGTGCGCAGTGGACGCAGCGTGGGGTCATTACCAGCGCGTGGGAAGCCGGAGGACGCAGGGCTTCCCCGCTGCTTTCGCTTTTGCTCAATGTTTGGACTGCGCGTTAGCCGCGCGGAAACGTCACGAGGCCAGCGCGCCGCTCTAACGGTCTGAGGACGGCGACTGACGCTCTTCGTCCGAGAGCTGCGGTCATGGGTTGGGTATCTGGGAGAATGAAAGGCTCTTCTACTGAAGGGCTACTGTAGAGGAGGCTTTCGACACGATTTCTTCGCAGGAACCTAATAATTCCACTGTAGTTCATCTCAAACCGCAGTCATAGTAAACCTTCAGTGATTTACATCATCGGTATTCTCTCTCTGAAAATTCTATAGAATGATTGTCAGTAATATCAATTGATAGCTTTTCATGATGGTTTTCATGATATCTCTGCGTGAATCATGGTGGGTTTTACTCATTGGCGTAGTTAGCGTGGGTGGCACCCGGGGCGGTTCTCGGCGGTGTCATCCCATGAGAAAATTTTTTAAATACAACTAGATACAAGTATAATTTTAAGTAATACAAAAGAAAGTAATTAATCAACAAATTGCTATATATATATTTGACGAATTAAAGCGTTCAAATGAATGAAATAAATCGAAATTTGCGATGTTATGGCTTCACTGTATTAGGTTTAGATGGTTACCAAACTGTAGCGAATGAAAATTTGTGCCCGGCCGGGATTCGAACCCGGGATCTACTGCTTACTAGGCAGACGCGTTGACACTCCGCTACTGAAGACACAGTGACCAACCCGACTGCAGAGGACTCTTCCCTGCACGTCTTCCGCCACACACAAATCTCCATTCGCCACGCTGTCTTTCCTATGTAATTTATAAAACATTAATATCCTTTTATTATGCTTTATACATTATTTTCAAACAGCATTATACACACTAAATTAGTATCGATTCTTCAGAATACTAACTACTGAAGGAAGATACACTTAAAATTTCTTTCTAGCTTTAACAGATGCCAACTCAGAAATCACATCTTCAAAATTAAAGTTTTGTTTTGCCTCATGTTCGATAGTTAACATGGCAAAATTATTTAGCCTCGTGTTGTTCATTGTGGTTCACACGTAGTTTTAAATAATTTCAGTTTCCTAAAGCTAGTAAATTTTGACACAGCTAATTTCAGCTCCTCGTTATTTGCCAAAAGCAAGGAATTTGGCTGCACAAACTCGAATAATGAAGCGACATCTTGAATTGACTTTGATCTCGTGGGAAATTCATTACTGAATCGCTCAAGATATTCCAAAATGTCCTTTTGATTTCCTGCTCTTTCTTAGCAAGACCCATTGCCTCTCCTGCAATACGACCTCGATTTTGTTACATATAAAGAAGTGACTATTTTTATAACTGACTGATCAAGCAACCTGAGTACACTTGCAGTCGGGTGTCCCCCCATACTGGTTTTTAGTTGCAGATTAAATTGAACCATACTCAGTAACAGTCTAAGCATGCATGTGACGAAATTCTTGTGATAGCGATATTCCCAGATGCAGAGTCCGGTAGTATCCCGTACACTATACAATAGTGTAGTGTATTCATCTGATAATGTTTGCGATGTATGACCGAATGACTCAAATAAATAGAATTTTGAGGCGAAATGGTAGTAGGAGCTAAAAGCTTGGCCGGTCACAACAATGTTCCGTCAACGGTAGTCAATGACGCAGACTCTGTTGTTGGGATCAGAAGCATTCAGATCTTACTCAGCCGATCTCGGCTGTTACTGTACTGTACAGAGGTTCCTTTTAGTGTTTGGATTGCCAGCACTTTTTTGTCATGTGGTAGTGGACCGCCTGACCAAGAAGTATTTTTCACACGAGTGATATGTCATTTTAGCCCCTTTACCCCCTCCCCCGTCCATCGCAATGAACGCTTTTAGTCATTCAAGTGACAAACTATGTTTCAATTTGACACGCAGCCTTCTCTCTCTTATACATTTGTTGAAAACAAACCTGGATTTGGCAAGTGTGGAATTGAGTAGTTATAGCTACTAATCATACAATCTGCGAACATATTCATCAGGGACTACCCTCATACCCCACACTTTCATACCAAGGGGCTGCTTGTGTTATTTGGGCCTGTATGATACTCTTGATGGCGACGCGTCGGTAAGATGAGCAGCTTTAGCTCGGTGACCGATTTGATGCTATTACAGAGGCACCATCACCACTTATCATACAACGCAACACAATACTATAAATACACCAAATTCAGGCACCTACTTCAAGATATGT
The DNA here is from genome assembly GCA_026315105.1 of Locusta migratoria. Lineage (NCBI taxonomy): Eukaryota > Metazoa > Arthropoda > Insecta > Orthoptera > Acrididae > Locusta > Locusta migratoria. The sequence goes on along the minus strand of CM048744.1, from coordinate 400,770,527 downwards.
AGCGATTATCGCCCACCTCGACGAAAGAGGATATTTCACTCAGAAGAAGAAGAAGCCTTTCCCGATTACGCAGCTAACTCATCCTTGGAAGCATCTCATCAAACAAAGCCATACGGAACTTCTGATTGAAAGAGATCTCCATTCCATTGTTCATATACAAACAGAACGTTTATAGGTGAAAGTCGCCAGAAAAATACGCTTTATTTTATCGCTTTTACGTCTAAACCGTCTAGCTACAGACATTTTTGTATTCCCTTTTTTACATTTATGACATACTGAAACATCCTGCGAGACAGTCAAATCCGAATTCCTGGCTTCGACAGCTACTTGTCGCTCACTACACGAACCTCACCACTCGTGATACACGGCTGATTGGTTTTCCAGTCGTTGTAGTTACGATATTCTACAGAGAAGATACAATAAAAACTAGAAACTACCGTGTTCGCAAGTTTATTTCATTGTGATGTACTAATTCTGTATTCAAAAGAAACTAGAAGAGATATGTTACGGCTTCGAGTATGGTTCTTGTAATATAATGGTCTTATGATCATCATAGCAAATACTCATTTTTAAATCGCTTTAGTATCAAGTGATAAGGATTGTGTGCAAAGAACTGCATGATATTCTTTTTGGTTACGGGGAGGGAGAGGACCAACCGCGGCGGATTAGCCGTGCGCACTGGGGCGCCGTGCTGCAGTGCGCGAGGCCGTTAGCCGTCGGACATGGGTGTATGTGTTGCCCTTAAGTTAGTTTAAACTAGTTTAAGTAGTTTGTAAGCTGGGGACTAATAACCAAGCAGTTAAGACCCATAGATTTACAAAAAAATTGAAGATTTTTTGTAGGGAACTTGTATCGTCTTTGTAATTCTATGTTCACAAACGGAAGAACGGGACTGCGGCTGGTTATAGATTTTTAAATAATAGGTATCCAGCAGTCCTATTTCAAGAAACACTTCTGCTACGCTACCAGTTTTGGTGTCTCAATGTATAAAACCGGTAAAATCGGATTACATTGTTATCTGATCAGTAGTTGTAAACACGACACGTATCTAACTACAACTGGAGGTAAAATTCCAACAATAGAACATTTTTAAAACGGTTAAATATTACCTATGACTAACATGCGATACATCTGGGGACAATTTTCAGCCATCAGTGTGACTCCAGTTCGGAGTTCAAATCAAATGTCTGTAAATCTATGAAGACAAACTGTCAAAGGCCGACCGCGGTGGCGGAGGGTACTGCGACGCGCCAGTCACGGTCTGCACGGCCACTACGGTCGGGGGTTCGAATACCCCCTCGGACATGGATATTTGTGCCGTCCTTAGTATTAGCTAGTTCATAAGTGGTTTGTAAGTTTAGGGACTGATGACCCCGTAGTAGCTAGTTCATAAGTAGTTTGTAAGTTTAGGGACTGATGACCCCGTAGTAGCTAGTTGATAAGTAGTTTGTAAGTTTAGGGACTGATGACACCGTAGTAGCTAGTTGATAAGTAGTTTGTAAGTTTAGGGACTGATGACACCGTAGTTAAGTCTCATAAGCTATACAAATATTTGAACATTTTGAAACTGCTGAAGCCATCCATCCCTAGACCTACAAACTACTTAAACGAACTTAAGTTTAGGACAACACAAAGCCATCCGTCCCTAGACGTACAAACTACTTAAACGAACTTACGTTTAGGACAACACACACACACACACACACACACACACATACACACACACACACACACACACACACACACACACACAAACACACACACACACAGAAGGCCGAAGAAGGACCGGAATCTTCGATAGGAGCGGCCGTGCAATCCGTAATATAGCGCCCCAGACTTAGCGGCCGTTGCGGCGCGGCCCAGTTCGGAGATATTGAAGGATAAATGGTGCACATAGGAATGGTGTCATTAGCTGAGCATTAATTCCAGCCCAATTGGAATGTTTTCGAGAAGCGATTTACCGTCCCATACGATTTGCCTGGGCTCCAGATCGGTCTTGTCATTCAAACTTTCATACCTACCGTATTGCAGCTACATTTCTGCTGATTATATAACTGGTGCTGGTTCGGACCAAACAAAACATTCATAGTCCATGCCTCTAGCTCAAATGGAGACCGAGTATCTATACACTCCCCTACTACCTCCCCCTCCCCCCCCCCCGTTTCACACTGAAACGCCAATTTGCACACAGCACTTTCACACATCGTCGACGCAGCGTATTAAACAAAATAACGGCCACCTTTAATGATGATATACACCAAAAGATCCAGTATAAACATCTACATCACTTCACATCTTGCTGAAATCGTAGTAAGCAAAAGGTCTCTATCACATTTTAATGATGTTGCCTTTGAACAAATTTCTCACACTTTTGGTTTTGTAAAATTAAAGCCTATATAGATTAATATACATATTTCTTGCTTTAATTACTGACACCAGTGGTTTATTGTTTGAATAATCCCCCTAGGTAAAATGTCATTTGTAGTAAAGCAAATAAATTAATGAAAAATGTAAGCTGTCGTTATAATCGCCGAGGTAATCAGCTATAAAGTACCACAAGGGTATGATACACTGTAGGAGTTAACACGAGTTTCCTCTGAACACTCGAACGTTTTAATTTTACTTCACTACCATCTTAACATCGTAAGTGACAAAGTTGCTAATAACAAGTTGAAGTAACTACACCCGTTGACCTTCCCTTCAAAGTATGCGTAATTCACTACGTGTTTTCTTTTATTTTTTTGTAAATGACTACATCACTGGATCTCGAGGAGACTAGTTTCGCATAAGACAGATCACGATCGTATAAATGCTGAGAGCTGGAAGCTTTAGAATATGAGCAAAGAGAATCTAACAAAGCTAGTTACATCACGAGTAAAATCAGTTTTTCTGTTACACTTGACACAATCTGAAAAATGTATATATTCTCTGTCTGTATATATTTGTCTGTATTAGAGTTCATCGGATAAGTAAGGAACTTCTTTAAGAATTTTTCCTTGAGAGGAATACATGAAATTTATGATGAGCTTAGATGCAAACATGTTTTTGACAACTTAAGAAAAATAAAGTGTCAATGTATTGACACGGTAATCACATATTACCCAATACATACTTGTTGCACTTAGATAATGTATGCTTCGAAAACCAAAAAGAAAAGAATCTATGCTGCGATTCGATTTTCTCCCTATCTTTCAACCTGCAAAATTAATGCTGAGAAGTCATAAATGATGGTATTATCTGAAGCAATAGTTCATGTATTTTCATCGGAAGTTGGAGATACGAATTTGATCTCAGTAAAACCGATAAGTACGTGTGTAGAAAATTGAAGAGCAAACTCAAAGAAGATACTTCACCATAAAAACGTTTTGAAGTGACATGTGCTCTACGGCAAAGCCAAACTCAAGGTATTTCATGCAATAACATTCACAGAGTAATTATGAGGAACAGAGACACATAGTACCCCAAATGAACATGATAACTGAACGAAAAATCTTGACGAAGATCTCGATTCAGTGTCAGCAGCGAATACGTAAAGACGTAAGAAATGAAACGTCGTCCACATAAGAGAAACAAGAAATAACGAGCACGACGTTATTCACTTTTTGATCTCAGTGGTGCTGGTGGAAATAACTAAAAGAACAAGTCACTTGGCAAATTCACGAAGATGTAGATGAAAGATATCAAAAATACAAAAGACATTTGGGTGGTGCGTCAGACTAGAAGCTAATAGTTTACAATGTATGAATTTCAGCATTTTTAGGTAGTGAATGCAATTTTTTCACGCTACCCTCACATAATTTTCACCTAGTTTTTTTGACGAAAGATTATTGATAGTGATAATTAAGAAGAAAATAACTATGTTGAACGGTTGTATATCCACATGAGGTACCAACCAACAATATTGAGAAATGTATTGTTGAAAATGTCGAATCTACAAAGCACACTTAAATAACTTGACTCTGAAATGTATTAATCAAGAAAAGAAAATCAAGAAAAATTTATTTTTCGAGAAGTTCGCTCTTCCAATATATTCATTCATGAGACTGTCACAATAATCATTGAGTCTGATGACCTAGCAGTTTAGTCCCCTCTAAATAATAATTTATAAGTACCGCTTCTGCGAAAAGTTCTGAACTCTTGGGCAGCCTACAATCGCCGTGCTGACTTAATTTGAGACAAACACGCCAAAACGTGTCAGATTACGCAACGCTGCAAGAAATGCTGCGGGAAACGGGAATAATTACAACGTCATGAGGTTAAGTAAGAAAACCAAGAAAATAACCTGAACCTTTTGTGTCTGTAAGAGGAAAAATTAAGGGAAAAACGTTCATAAAAACTTGTTATCTACAACCGGTAAAATATCTCAAGAAACGTCCTTCGTTTTAAGAGAGCCTACTCTTATAACTGGACTTGTTCCACAATTCCTCGCCTTCAAATACAGAACCTTACTACATAATTTATCACCATCTTTTCCCTTAAAATTATGTAACTAAACATTAATATGAAGTGTCTTGAGATTGATTTGCTTGGTGTGATCGCGAGATTATGAAACTAAATTTGATCATATAATTTATAAATCGAATTAAAAGTGGAGACAGTCAACCGGTGAAAACAATCATTTTGCTTCCAGTAGGTTTAGATATCGCCTGTGGATGTCTTCATCAGAAAATTCTCAGTTACCTACAAGAATTATTAATAAACATACAGAGAATATTTCTCTACGGCACCCATAGTTCGTGCTGAAAACTCGTAAAATTTATGTTGCAACCGACAGGCTGTATTCACTAATTCATGTTCTTATACGGTTGATGCTTTCACATCCTTGATGTAAGCACCCAGCCGAAACTCGTCGTCTTAATAAATATTGATAAAAATCAACTGAAGAAGTAGTAATTGATTCATAAACGTTACATACGTTTGCAGCCTCAGTCAGACCGTATAACACTGATAAACGTGAGACACTGATTAACATTAGGCGTGGCCGACCTATTGAAGCATTTCGGCAGCTGAAACCAGCTCAAACGATTCTGTCGATGCAGTTATATAAGCAAATAAAATGTAAAGCATAGGTACGAGGACAGCTCTTTCTGCCCAAGCGTTGTTACATATTCAATGACCTTGCCGTCGACTGACCGTAAAACCCAAATGGTCCGTCCGTCCCTGAAATGTTTCGAGATTCGTAAATATTTCCGGAATGTTCTCAATATTCTTGAAAACAAAAAACACGCTCTAATATGTTTATGCCTGTTGTTTCGAAAATTGACGGATGAGTTGCAACTGCAAAAGTACCTTTGTTAACAATAAGGGAAAAGCAGCCATTATTAATAATGGTAATTACATAAAGCAATAAGGTAACAACAACGAACAAGCATTGTTAATAATGGTGACTTTCATATTTGTACACTTCCTAAGAAAGATGGGTCTTACATCGGACTGAGAGACAGACAAACAAACAAATCCAGTTCAAGTTACATTTGTATTGATCGAGGTTCTTTATTTATTCGTATCAGAAGCATTAATACTAAATATACAATTAAAATTCTTACTGGATTATATACATTACACACAAAGTCACACTTTACAAAAGTGTCTACACTTCTTTTGACCACAAGTTGGCGACATCCAGTGCATTTTCTGTAGCCTGAAGCAACTCTTGTACTGTGCGTGTTTTAGGGCACCAACTACACTGCAACGACAGTGACGTCGTCTGGATTGCAACACACGCACACAATTGGGGTTCAGTGTTCAGACCCCACTTCTGTAGGTTGCTTTTACATGTTGTTACACCTGCCCATAATCTGTTCAGTGATCTCCAAGTACTCCATTTCTCTCTGTGATAGGGTGATAGTTCTTCGCTAGGTGTCAGCCATTTTTCGGAGAGAGAGAAATAGTAACTAATTTGATGAATTGTAATAAAAATGCCATACAATATATATCAACATTTTTATTAAGTATCAGTATGCGACGCGAAAGAACCTAAAGAAAAGGCAAATGAGGTTCAAAGTTGATTTTTCAAAAATTCCATCATCAAATGCAATGCACTTTTCACTCCTCTTGATACCACCGCGTGTAGCTCTTCTGGGGTCGTCTTTGCTTTCCTTCATGAAGGATACACTATACATCCTCTGGTTCTTGTGTATACTTTTTCTTTGTAGACTACGCCTTTTAACTATCTCCACAGTCAAAACTCGACCCCTCTTCCGGGAGTGTTGGGTTTAGGTGATATGTCAAATGACTGGAATGTGCAGGTTCCTTTCATTCTGGAAGAAATTATTCATTCTTGTGGCCAAAGGAATCTTTTCCAAGAATGATGGAACCTCATTTTCAAGAAAGTGTAAGACAATGCAGTTGCACATCAATCAATTGACTGACTATCAAACCACACCACACATTTACAGAGAAGATTTTTGGAAATGTGTCTCACAATGACATGTTGTTTCTTTTTTTTTTCGGACTACTGATGTGAATCTCGAGTGTTATTGATGCCGTCACGAGTCACAGTGGCTTCATCGGTAAAGATTAAAAATGGGATTACTTGGCGAATTTCAGGTATTCGACGATAAACCACCAATCGTTTCTCTACACCTCTTACTCAAAGGTGTTGAATGAGCTGTACATGATACTGATGGAGCCCGTACATACATAATGTCCACTATACTCCTGTATGTAGAACACCGATACGCGCAGAAATTTTACGTGTGCTTGTTGAAGGAGTACGTTCAGTCGACTGACTCTTGACTTTTACTTCATCCACCATCTACTCGTTCATATCCTGTATGATTGCTGTGTATGGTATCAGTGTCACGGAGTGTATTCGAGTAAACACTCTTGAATCTGGTAGTCTGCGCTTAGGAGCACTAGGAGCAACGTTTTCATTACAAAATCGATACACAATTACCATTGCGGCATACTCAGCATATGTAAATGTTTACAATAGAATTGTCTAACAAATCTCAGTTAAGAATCAATTTAATCTAAAGAACGACTTCACACCTTCAACAGCAATACTCTGCTGTTAATATTCGTTAAATACACCCATAGCAACCGTTGTATCAACACACGAAACGAAAATGCATTGAACTCTCTAGTAAATAAAAATTGTACAAATGTTATATGGTGTTTTATTGGAATTCTTCTTACTACCACCTAAAATATTTGCTATTCCACCTCGAACACCTCGGTTCTTCAACATAAACCGTTCTACAACCCAGAAAGAAACTACTGAATAGATTGTCGTATGTTAGCCGTAGTAAGTAGTACGAGAGAGTTAGAGACTAAGAATACTATAAAGGTAACACTTTATGCCTAAATTTTGAGCTGTAATTATTTCACGAATAGCCATCCAACTATCGTAACGACTTACACAATGTAACGATTTTAAAATTTACTTAAAGTATGCTTCTATTTGTTGATACCATTTAGGTTTAATATTGTAACAAGTGAAAAATAAAATAAAAAGAATAATGTAAATACTAAGAGATCGTGAATTAATAGGTTAAAACTTAAGCATTGCCGGTTTGGTAGTATAAAAATGCCTGCAGTATAGATTTTTCCTTCTTATGCTTCGATCTCGCCATCCATTGTTGAGTTGTTTGAGTTAGCTCAATGAGTTATACTGGCCGTGATTATCATTGCTAATATAGGGAGAAACTTTCAATTTCACAGATATACTTTAGCTACTGGAAGGAAGGGAGATAATTCTGTTAGAAATTAAATGCATATGCTCAGTTTGGAACGTACTATGTCACAAAGGTATAGATAGAGTGAACAATTGGAGAACTGACTGTTTTTGTTAGAATGGAGTTTGAATATTAATTTGCACCTTTGCTGCACGATGAAGTCGATCAGAGATGCAAATAGTTAGAAACTAAGCATTTATAATCCTGGTATCAACAACAATAATATTGCTAGTTGCACAGTTACAATTTCTCTATCATCCTGAAATAAATGTCTTAGCGACAGACCTCAAAAAGATTTTTGCAACCAGTTAAAAGAACAGTATTGGTCATAAAATATTGCTTTTATTTATTGGAAACTGATTTAACCTTATAGAAATTTACTTTCTATTAGAAGCTCTAGAAACTACCACGTATATACTGCGTATATACTGAGAAAAATATTGAAAAAAGTTCCTTAAAATTATTATGCACTACCAGCAACAAAAAGTTCATGGGTGGTCAGCTATATAGTGCTTCCACAATGTACGTGATCCAGTAAATGTCACTATTATGCGTCTCATCTTTCCAGAATCTAGCTCATAATACAACAATAGTATGTGATTGACTACTTTTACATGGCAAATGAATTCTAAAGGAAACAAACGCACATCTTATGAGTAACTCAATGCAGCTAACTGTCGATCTGATTCAGTAGCACTCTGCAATTATTAATTTCTAGGATGAGCTACTACCATATGTAAGATTATGTACAGAAAGAGCTACAAATGAATTTGTGGTAAAATTTTGGTCAGTTCGAGAGATAATGGGGAAAATAAGGTATGTATCTGATCAGCTACACTACGCATTATAGGTTAAGTTACAAACTATGTTAAGTGCTGAAGCTGAATAAAAGTAGAACAATAAATAAATAAAACCCTATGTAATAAAGCTAAATTTACATTCGCAGTGAGGACAAGTATATGCATTTTTGTTACATACCAAAAATCATTACTGATCGTAAATGAACTAAAAACTGAGGTATATACATCTGTTATAGCTCATGTCGTAATGTACATATTTAGACTTAGATAACATTTTAAGCAAGACAGAAAGCGAGATTTTAAGAGCAATTCTGCTGCTTACTGGTTACAAAAACTAATATTTTTGGTATCCCTGTTACTAAAGTAGTAAAACCAATTAGCGGATCAGATGAGATATCTAGGTTCTGAAATACTGCCATCGGCAAAATGAACTAAAATGATTCGACGTCTTTCTGTCGTTTCATCGGAGTGGAGAGAACAACATTACGGTAACTGAGATCATGGTAGTAATAGAATGTTGCTGCAGAGGAGGTTGGCGTTGACTTGTGTTTACTCTGAACGCGATTTCACACAACAGGGACCGTTAAAAGAAGACCAGGACAAGGTCGTTTACGAGTAACATCAGCAGAGATGTCCGTTATCTCCGGTCAACAGCCCGTCGAGACAGGAGGATGAATACAACTCATCTGCAACGCAACTTTCAGGCAACAACAGGAGGCGCAATATCAACACAAACAATCAGAAACGTCTTCTGGAATGTGGCCTCTACGCCTACGGTGTGTGTCCTATTAAAAGCACAACACCGTTTAGCCCACAGAAACTGGGCGGAGGAACATCAGGATTGGAGACGTAACGAATAGCGAGGTTCTGTACACTTCAGCCGGGCAGTCGTCATTCCCTTATATGGAGAGAAGGTGGAACAATCGTGCTTGTGTGGAGAAAACATCACCATATCATCGTGGTCGACGAATTGTCTGGACAGGAATCATTATTGGCGGACGTACGGACGTCTATGGCATTCAGAATCCGACCAAGGTGGCGCATACGTAAGAACGATGGTTAAAATCCACCTCCGGCTATCGAGATATAATTTTTCCGTTATTTCCCTAAATCACTCCAGGCAAGTGCCGGGTTCCTTTGAAAGGGCACAGCGATTTCCTTCCCTATCTTTAAACAATAATCCTAGCTTAGGCTCCCCTCTGATCACCACGCTGTCGACGGGACGTTAAACCCTAAGCTTCCTCCCTTCCTTATTTCCTTCTTCATTCAGAATGGCGTTTCTCCAACTAAGAGGTAGAGAGACGAGATCCTTCGACCTTTTGTTGTGCCATACTCTGGTGCCATAGGAGATGGGTACCTTCTGGTAGGCGGTACAATACGTTTTAAGGTGAGGGAATTTGGCGAATGGAGTGGCCAATTTTTTCATCGGACATAAACCCAATATACAAGAAACAGTCTTGATCGCATAAATTAACAGTTTCAATTAACCGGTTTCAACCTGATGTAGGTCATCTTCGGAATTACAAACAGCCCATGTGGCCAGTGCTGCACTCGGCTGGGCTGGGCTGTTCTGCTGCCAGTAGGTAACTGGCAGCAGAACCTACATCAGGTTGAAACCGGTTAATTGAAACTGTTAATTTCTGCGATCAAGACTGTTTTTTGTATATTGATCATACCAAATAGATCGCTGTTTTTCTCCTATGACAATGTTGTCAAAATTAAGTACATAAACCCGATTGAAAATGTTTGGGATGCATTTGGCAGACGCACTGCAGACAGACCAGTACCTCCCACAAAGGTTGCGGAGTTGGATATTGCTCTGGCCTAATGTCTCTCAAGAGCTGATGGATAACCTCATACTGTCAACGCCACGCAGGTGTGCAACTGTACTGGTCGTCCGAGGTGATCACACGCCATATTAGAGGGCAACGAGAATGTCTTTCTACTATTAACGTAGCCCCGTCTCGCCTCGCTCTAAGGAAACGCTATTTATATGAGTTGAGACAGCAAAATATCCTTCAGTATCACACACAAATCTTAATTGTAACCAATATCTGAATAAAATACATTACCGTATGTATATTGTTGTAATGTCTCACCTGATCCCCTAACTGGTTTGAGCAGTGCAGTTGAAATGACGTACCACGTAACTCGCAAGTTATTGGCTACAGATAAAAAGTTATAATAATCCTCTTTGTGCAGCTTCCTTACCTCTATCCCCCCACCCCATCACCACCTCACCCAGTCATCAACTACTTTCTACCACTCTAAACCCCTCCCACCCCATAAATATTTGGATACATATGCCAGTTGTAATATTTAGTAACTATTCCCTCCTCTCCCCCCCCCCCCCCACCTCATATTAAAGATAGGAAATTTTATGCATCCAGTTTGTTAAACTGCACTGTCCAATAGTCACTACCAATTTGATAGTGACTTGTTTATTTTTAGAAAACCAGCCACCACTTACTCTTGTTGTATCTTAAAGCACCATGATCTGCTCTACATGATTATCCTCTTTGGTATATTTCTAGCAAGTTGACTGTTTAACTCTCTTCAGTTGTCTGAATAGATGTAGCAATTGTAACACTAGGTTAATATTACTGTAACCATCCACATTTCTTTGCACGTTAGTTTACGCATCTTAAAACTTGTAACCCACATCCTCAAGTTGTTTGTTGTATGATAATCACTTCATCAATCTACCCCCATTAATATTTGAAGCCATAGACACAATGACAAATTCTCTATATTGACAGATGCCCTGACAGTGACATTCAAAGCATCCTACTACTGTGTCAGGTGGTAGTTCTGAAATATTCCGCCTATGGCGCCACTTATTATTGTACTTCTTAGACCACTGAATTTTAATCTGCTAAGCGACTGATTTATCCGTCACCTGCTCCTCTCTTTATGCTTTTCTTTTCGACTACCTACCGGCCGCGGTGGTCGAGGGGACTGAGGCGCTCCAGTCATGGTCTGCACGGCCAATGCGGTCGGGGGTTCGAATCCCCCCACGGGCATGGATATTTGTGCCGTCCTTAGTCTTAGCTATTTCATGAGTAGTTTGTAAGCTTAGGGACTGATGACCTCGTAGTTAAGTCCCATACGTTCTACAAACATTTGAACATTTTTTTCCGACTACTTTTCCCATAGCCTTTTTTTCCTTATTTATCGTTACTCTTTTACTATAAGCCTCATCCATAGATACTTTGTTAGCAGCTATTGTTATTCAATCCATAATCTCTGCACTTAGCGTTGATTCTCCTACTACCATGTACATTCATTAAGCGACAGTACGTAAATGCAAATGTTAATTTTATCCCATTATATGAATTTATCTTTATTACAATCTATTTGGTTCGAAACTGCTTCAAATTTCTGTAACCGACTTTTGTACATTCTATAGCCTTTACTGTATGCCAATGCACTTGTTTGTCTGTATAGAGACCAGAAGAAGGGCACTCAAGCGCCCGAAACCGGTTAAAAATAAATAACCACAAGCAAATGGTTGCTGCATTTCATTAATTTATAATCAAATTATGTTGTTCCTGGGCTACGTGTTGTGACGCACCTCCCTCCTCAGTAATAAAGACATCAAAACTACAGTTAATATTACGGAGATAAACGGTACCCTTACTAGCAGACAATCGGTTAGCCGTGTCAGTTCTACCCACTAGAAAAAGGAAAAAAGGAGAGAAGGCATGCCACAACACAGTGGCTAGAGCGAGACCGCGGGCTGGACGAGTGTTTTGCAGAGCGGCGCGGCGCGGCGGCTGGTGGGATGAGGAGCGCGTGGTCGGGCCTTCGGACCAGTCCCAAGGGCTGCGGCTGCGGCTGAGGTCGCCCGGCTGTCCGGTGGCTGCGGCCGCTATAAAGGCGGCGGCGGCCGCGGCGTCTGCAGAGTCTAGCTCGGGTTCCGGAGGAGACGCCTTCACAGCCGCCGCGCCGACAGACATGATGTCCTCGACGAGAGCCGCTCTGCTGCTGCTGGCCGCCGTGCTGGTGGCCGAGTGGGCCGCCGCCGCGCCCGCCCCAGGTGAAGTCCTCGCTGGTCCTCCAGTTAACAACATTAGTAAACCCGGGAGGATCTTATAGCTGTCTGGATCAGACTTCGTTGAGACGTAGTCACCATTAGCAAGCTCTTGAAAAATGCTATTAATGTCTTGAATTTGTTTATGCCTTGTGTGTTTCGACTTTCGTCATTTTCAAAGGCTACTAAAACACATTGATATCAGCAGGCTATAATGCACAATAATTTAATTCTCTGTGACATATTTTCTCTCATTATACCATAGATGTTGAGTATAAGGAGAGGCGCAGAATTAAAATTTTAGATTGGGGCCGGGATTCGAACCCGGGACCTCCTGCTTATTAGGCTGTGTTAGATGAGCGGTTAAATCATCTGCGTAGTAAGCAGAACGTCCCGCGTTCGAATCCCAATACCTCTGCTTATATTCAATATCTTAGATATAATGAGACAACATATGTCTCAAGGAATGGAATTATTGTTGATATTTATATCACCTTAGGAAAAGGCGGGTTGCTGTTCCGATATTGGAAAGGCTTGGCAACTCTGATACGTATTTCATATTGGAACATCGAGGCAGAATTAGAGTACGAGTTGTGGAGGAAACACGATATTTTAAGATAGTATCCTTAAGACTATGCTAGCTGAGTGGTTAAAGCTTCCGCCTAGTAAGCAGGAGTTCCCAGGTTCGAATCCTTGCCACAGCACAAATTTTAATTCATTGCCTCTACTTATATTCAATACCTTAGAAATAAAAATACAAATAACGTTACATTACCCTATTCCTCACTCAAAACACTTGGTGTGACTGACACATGACATAACTGTAAAACAGGTCCTTAAAACCACCTACTTTCCACTATGGCAATTGCATACTTCTGCTTGATAGAGAAGTCACCGCATGGATCCGCCGTCCGACGGCGTTAGTATCAAGTTTTGTCCCTCTCTCTTTCAAATTTATCAGTACATAATATTCTCATAACTATACAGTATTTGGGTCAACTGAAACATGTGATGCCACCCGTCGGTGTATTATTTTTTACAATTCGAAACAATGATCTTTTTACGTTATGAATGTGTCATTATTTTTTGCAATACAAAACGATCAATTTACGTTCACCAATACACCTGCCAAACTTCGAAGTTTAATTGAAAAAATGAATCACTTGAATCTATTATCGTTGGCAATGGCAACAACTGGCAGAGTACTGTGGCGAAAAAAATGTCTCTTTGTATTAATGGAAGTTGTTATGTGATGTCTTTTCAAAAAAAATGTTCACGTTTTTGTAAATATGTGGGACTTAACTATGTTCATCACTTACTTGGCTTACAAACTACATAAACTAACTTATGCTAAGGACAACAAAGACACCCACGCCCGAGGGTGGACTCGAACCTCTGACGACAAGCGGTGGCGTGCTCTTCAGCTAGGCGCCTGGATTCGCTCGGCCACTCCACCGCGGCGTGATGTGTTTTGTTTTGTGTTCGTGAATGTTCGTTTCTGCGAGTTGATTTCGTTTAATACGTCTCCGCCAATGTCTAGGCACGTTACAGCTGTTGTTTTTCGAGTAGAGAGTTCCTTACTGGAAGTCGGATCGAGTTTGTTCTACAGTGTTCGATGAGCTCTTTGTTCATCTTTTTATTACAGGTCACTGAGCAATCGTGCCACCTCTAGACCTAGTAAATTGGCGCAGTATACCGGGCTTTCTGTCTCCGACCAATCCTGTAATCCTCAGGGCATCTTTGAAATATACTTTCAGTGATTTATTTGCTTATATAAAGCTATCACGACATTGCTTAATTCACCATAAGAGATCAAAGATATTGATTAGAAGTAAAGGCAATGGAGTTAAATTTGTGCCCCGGGTGGGATTCAAATCCGGATCCTCTTACTTACTAAGTAGACGCTTTAACGACTCAGCTAAAGCTGCTTTAGAGATACTCCGACTGCACGTGAAGTGAGCTGGCACGATCTCTTACAGAAAAGTTAGTCAGAGCCGAGTTGACTATGCTGAAGTGATTAGTAGATTAAGCTCGAAACAGTTGAAATAAAGTTCAGATGTTTGTAAACCTATTGGACCAAACTGCTATGGTCATCAGTCCTTAGCCTTACAAACTCTGGTGGGAACAGCCACCCAATTCGTAGCATGACGTCTTAGACCACGCGGTCATTCCGCGAAACAACAGACTTCAATCATTACAGTAAGACATACCTTCGCAGTAATATCTTATATTTGTGACAATTGGATCGTTAATATTTGGCTCTGAAATATAGCATTAGGTGGCTAGAAGTGAAAACTGTTGTAACACGACAAGGTACCACAATTGAGGGGATCAGCGCAACGGTGATCTAAGCCACTCTCTTAAGAAATAGAGAAACAGCAGCTCAAAGATTTACAACTGTGGTTTTTCTTGAAATTTGGAAATTGTACGTTTTTGGTAGTGGTCTGTTCCATAATGTTTGGTTGACCACAATGTTATAAAGTATTTTGTGAAGTAGGTTTAGAAATAGTGCCGATTTTATGAGGCACCAGCAACACTTTTCTTGGTTAGACCACTGTTGCACTGACAACTTTTTTGTACATGAGGAAGAAGAAATGTTATTTGAGTAAATGTAATTTAATGAATCATATGTTCATCCTAATAGTTCTTTTAAAATTTTTAATATGAATTTGAAGTAACTGCACATTACACAAAGTGGTTCAGTCAGGAAGATATTGAGTTTATAAACTTATCATTACAAGTAACAGATTTCAGTTCTATATACTTTCTCAGTATGTCTTTTGCACGATTACACAGTACGCCCACTATACATAATCAGGAATATCAAAAATGTCTACACTATCATCCTCTACAATATGTTGTATATTTTCATCTTCCTCAGTTCTTTTATGAGATACCGGACTATTATAAAACGAATGATGAATAGGTGGAACATATTTCTAAAGGTCATTAATATTTTTACGTTTCTTCGGGTTTATTGGCCTTCGGTTGGAATATTTTGGTATTAACTTTATTGTAGTAGTACAAGGGTGTGTTTATTCTTTCTCTTTTGTCCTTTAACGATATTCACATATGCAACTTGCTTTATGCAATCTGAATAACAATACCAGACACGATATTTCAATGATTGATAAACAGAGACTTTCAGCATTGAAATTCGACTGAAAGCAACAGGTTCTTTAGTCTCAGTAAATTTACTATTAGTTATTTTATCAGTTAAATGTTTTGAACTTACAAAATCAACCTGTTGGATTTCAGTTACATTAAAATTTCTTTTCCCTGTGCTAGTATTTTTATAAGATCTACCCACCCAGAAATATTTTTCCAATCTTTTTTTCTTCTCTATGGGTCCTAAGTCCCTAAAACAGGGTAGGTAGCTATTACCTGCTACTAGATACTTGTGAACTGTTTCCTTAACATATTGTTTGTGAATATTTTGCAATCAAAAACATACTAAGGATATATTCTGATTTTGAGCAAAACAGTTATCAGAAAAAACGATTAATTTATCAATATTGCTCGAGCCATCACTCTCGCCCTGAACGTCAGCCATACTTGACATTACACCTGATACAGATATTTACCTCTTATTGGCTGTTTGAGGTTGGTCCGAAGTTGCACTCAAACAAAACGGTAGTTTCAGCGGGGAAAGAAATTGGAGCCTTCTGAATAATATGTACGAGGTGATATTGGTCTATGCCACATGATAGAAAGGTGGTTCACCTAACTAGACAAAAGATGGCACAAATATCTCATTTTACGTTTTGGAGAGGGTTAGGTCGTTGTTACGCTGACCCCCTCAATTTTCTAGTAGGAACAAAATCATATTAAATCAGTTTGCCATTCCTTCTAAATGTTCAAACGTGCATAAAGTTATGGGACCTAACTGCAGTGCTCATCAAAAATGTTCAAATGTTTGTAAATCTATCGGACCAAACTGCGTGGTCAACAGTCCGTAGCTTACAAACTACTTAAACCTAGGTAAACTAACCTACGGGCAAACACACACACCCATGCCCCAGGAAGGAGTCGAACCTCCACGGCGAGCAGCCGTGCGCTCCGCAGCGAGGCGCTTTAGACCGCTTGGCTATTCCACCGCGGCGCAGTGCTCATCGGTCGCTGAACTAATTAAACTAACTTATCCTAAGCACAACAAAAACACCCTTGCCTGATGAAGGACTCGAACCTCCGACGACGAACGGACGTTCGCACTGCATAAAGGTGCCTTAGTGCGCACGGCTATTCGACAGCGGCGTCTTTTCTTCGTCTTGACTTTAACGTTAGCAATGAGCTGAGGAAGTAAAAAAACTTCCTGGCGAATTAAAACTGTGTTCCGGCTGACAATCGAACCTGGGGTCTTCGGCATTTTCGGGGAAACATTCTAGCAACTGAGATTTCAATACACATTTACATTTAATTGCATTGGTGAATCCAGAGTCTAGAGAGAAGATCTGAGCGATGTCACTCTAGTCACAATGAGTAGAAAGTGATCGCGGTACTCACCGGCTGATTACTATTGGACAGTGGGCTGTTCCCCAGCGGCCGACCATCCAGATTCGCGATCGCAGCCTACTCTGTGTGACGTGACACGCCAACGCTTTCTCTCTAGGCACCTGATCATTATCGTTTACCTTGAAGAAAACCTATTCTCAACTGATCAAATCCATCGCAATCCTATATCGAGCACCGTTTACTTGCCTTCGAGACTCTGCGCTAGTATTCAGTTTCATAAGTTTACGTCAGTAGCTAGACTCCTACCTCCAGGGCACTATGCTGCAGAATAGAAATTCTTAGCTGAGGAGATCTGTAAATAGTAACGGGAAAGGGAAAGCTCCATAAGAGACCCTGCCAAGGCAGCCGCTGAGGACCTCTCGTGCGGCTGAAGAGCTTGGTTTACTCAGCAGGGACGTGACGCAGGTGTCCTCATTCCACAGAGCCGACGCTGCACCGCAAGAAGTTCGGCGGCTACGGGGGCCACGGAGGCTACGGCGGCCACGGCGGCTACGGCGGGCACGGCGGCGGCGGCTTCGCGGGCAGCTCGGCGTCCGCGGGCAGCGTGGCGGGCGGCCACGGCGGCTACGGCGGCGGCCACTCCAACAGCCACGCGTCCAGCGCCTCGGCCAGCTTCGGCGTGGGGCCCTTCACCGCCTCCTTCTCCCAGAGCCAGGCCTTCAGCAGCAGCCGCGGCGGCGGCGGCGGCGGCTACGGCTTCTTCGACTAGCAGGTACACTACACACCCACCAAGCAGTTCGTCAGTTACCTAACCCACTGTACGTCTACCGTCCGCGCAAACTAAGTTGACACTCGGCGCGGTGCCTGACGGAAACGACTTTAATCCTTTAACACGTTCGGGACGATTGACAGGTGATTTATTTTCACTTGGGCATGACTTCTTTTGTGCCGTAAACTGAATGTTAAGTGGACAACAATACGATATATATCAAGAAAAAAATTGTATACCACGATATCAGTATAGTTTTGACGTCACGCCACAGTGCCGTCCACTGGCCGCTAGGATAGATATGGTAGGCAAACCCGCATAACAAACAACCAGCAGCGAACCTCTGTTTCTGTAGCAAACTGTTGTTTCCAGTTTGAATTCATATATTTAACGGTATATTTCATATTCTGATCTATTCTGTAACGTTACTTTTACTTTTCATCTGATACTTCCCATTCAAATTTAGACACGTGAATTTCAGAAAGTTGAGGACAAATAATAATCGATGTAAAGAATCTATTGTTATACAGGAAAATAGTTATGCATAATAAAAATTGTAAATGCATGAAGAAAAAACTGTAATTGAAAGAAAATCACATCCACTTATGAAAACATCTGTATTCAAATGAAACCTACATTTCGAAACCTCAATATACACTTGTTGACAATATATAAATAATTTATTTAAATATACAAGAACAAAGAAACAGAATTATACTGTAGGACATACAAGTCCAAGACGTAGCCAGAGGTATTTCGAGCCCCTCCCCAATTTCGTCAAAAAGCCCATGCCCAGAGTACCTCTGAAAAATATATGTCCCTGGGAAGTTGGTCTTATGAGATAATTTACCTTTTAGAACGAAAAGTATCCAAATGGTGGAGTAATGATGATGAATATTCGAAGACCTGGATAAAATCAGTTGACCAACTCACGGACTAAGTAGGCTCAATGACAACTAACTGAGGGCCTGTCCAGAGTGATCATTTTAACCTGCAAGATTTTAACGAGCCTATGAGCCTTGGTCGCGTGGGAATTCAGTGACGCCACACAGGCGTACGCCGACCGGGAGGCAAGGCGGCCCTCACGGCCCTGTTGCGTAAGCCGCCACGAACTTGTTAAGTGGGTAGTTAAGGCCTGTTTTACACGATCGACTTTCTGGTGAAAATTGACTACTCGCCTTTCGTGCCTACATGTAAATCAGCAACCGACACCATCGCGATTGCGTGTATGACTTCAATGAGCTATGGATTGTGCCGAGAGTGGAGTTATAAATTTTCGAGTGTGGTGCAGAATGCGCATGCGCGGAAGCAAGTAAACAGTAATGCCATCTTTTAACATCGGAAGTTAACATACTCTGGTCGAGCGCACTCATATTACAGAAATGTTTTCGCGTCTTGTTTAACTTTATACTACTGTTTGCGTTTTCATCACACCGAAAAAGTTGCACCAGAACCAAATATTGTTTTTTCTACTAGTTTTCTCTTACAAAAGAGACGAAATGTCTGCAAGCAGAAAAATATTTTCGTTTTACGGGGACCAAACGTACACTATATATATATATATATATATATATATATATATATATATATATATATATATATATAAAGTGTAAATATGTAGTGTTTTACAGAAAATTAAATCAACAGAAGAGTCAGAAATATTAGATTAGGAAATTATTTTAGATGTAATTTTGACTGTTAGCAACAAAACAAGATATAAAATCTGAAGTAAATACTCGCTTTTTATTATATTTTTTTACATTGTTTCATGTTTTTGGCAGTATAAATTGGCGTCCGGAAATAAATGTGTAAGTTATCAAAACTTTAAATTACACTCTTCGAATTATTTACGTTATCTATTGTGTACAAAATTTGCTACATGACATTTGAGGATAACATCAGCTATTAAATACTCTTTTGTCATTAATAAACTCCATTATCGTTTTCTTGTTCCTGCGTAAAAGTGTCCTTAAAACAACACGTCTTCATTCAGTTGCGAAACTACGTAGCAGACAGCTCTATGGTTTTGGTGTTTACGTCTAAATGAAAACGACTACTCGAGACAGGCGAGACGTAGTACTGGAATAGCACGCCATGGGCGCTGCAGGACACACAGTAGTCAACTTGGACAAGAAAGTTCGTCGTGTAAAAGGGGCTTAACGCGCCCGCCTCTTAAGCTGAGTTTACCCTAGCAACGTATTTCAGCAATTTAACTGCGGGTAGAAACTTGCCCAACTACTTGATAGTGTAAACACGTCACCAACTCGACTTGCAGTCGTTGCAATTTATTGCACAAGTGACTTTCTGCAAGTATCCGACTTTTAGTGTGAACAGTGTGCGAGAAGCTTCTGTAAGATACTTGCAGCATTTAGGATTCATTTCTGTTTTCTACAAGTTGAAATCGCAAGTTTTTGTATGCCGTCTCCATCAGCACATTCTTAACTTTTACTGAATTTCACGATTAATTTCATACAACCGTCCCACATAGAGTTCGCGCAAAAAGTCGTGGCCCTTGCGCAGAAACGCAAACTCGAGTTGCCCGCAGGTTCAGTCCATTCCTTCGTTTTGGAGGGGCGGCCGGCTCACTTCTACATTGCCTGCTGGGCCGTACGCTTCGTCTACCAGTCGGCTGTCAACTGCGCCTCCGCGACCAGTAGGCAACACACAAATGAAGCTGATGCCCCTCCAAAACAAAGGAATGGACTCGCCCAGCGCCCAAATTGTGAAAGCAGGGTTCACGACTTCTTGCACGAGCATATTAAGAAATAGCAGAAATCGAGGATGAACGAGAATGAATAAAGCGAGACACTAAACATTGAATGAAGCTTTGGAGCACTTCCTTGAAATATGTAGTGTCTACAGGTTTAGTAAATTTAATTTATGGCAAAAAACTCACAACAAACATAACAAAATTTATTCTATATTTGATATCGATTTGAATGACGTTTTTTAGGAAGTGACATAACATAAAGACCCAATTTTCGTAGAAACTGAGAGGACAATGGTAAAATATAAGAAGTGACTCTTCGGAATGTAGCGTGACAACCACTCCTTGGCTGAAATAACTATGTGATATGTGTCCTGTTTTGAGATGATGTGTCCAGTTCATGTTAATAAACAGTCCAGATAATTTATAGACGTTCTAGAAAAGTTTCCAAAGATAAAATTCTCGAAACCCAGTTCTAGCAACAAATTATCATCTCAAACAGAAATATTTCTCTGTTTCGTGTTCTTAGTCATAATTAAAAGAGCTACAGCATACATGACGCGCCTACTCGTCAGTTTACCTAATCTCACAAAAAGTTCATGTCAACAATTTCTGCAATTTATTGATGCAAGTTACTTGTCAAAGTACTTGCTGAAGTATCTTGTTTACTTCTTGCAAGTGTTGT
The DNA here is from genome assembly GCA_026315105.1 of Locusta migratoria. Lineage (NCBI taxonomy): Eukaryota > Metazoa > Arthropoda > Insecta > Orthoptera > Acrididae > Locusta > Locusta migratoria. The sequence continues at coordinate 400,749,402 of CM048744.1, read as the reverse complement.
GTAAGCACAGCAGCAAGTGTATCGCGATAACTTCCGCAAGATACTTGCTAGTGTAAACCCAGTTTTACTCAATGGGCAATACACGCCAGCGCGCGCTGGCACTGCGGATTGACTATTTTTACACATTAAAAAAAATGTTCAAATGTTTGTAAATCTAAAGGACATAATTACGGGGTCATTAGTACCTAAGGTTACAAATTACTTACACTAACACAAAGTGACTGATGCTAAGGACAACACAAACACCTATGCCTGTGGGAGGACTCGAACCCCCGACGGCGAACGGTCGCACGCACCGCAGCTGGAGGCCTTAGTGCGCCGGCTATTCTGCCGCGGCCCAGATATAAAAGTTTTCTTTTACCAATTTCTTCTGGAGAAGTACATCTCGTGCTCTGGTTTTTGAATAGTATCTTGCAGTACGAACATACCAATAAGTGAAGTGTCCTGACCATTGCGAATCCTGGAGCATGGTGCCAGGTTTGGATGAGAAGCTGCATACAAATTAGACTGTTCAGCTATTATTTCGCATAAAGCATTATCCATAAAACGCATAAAATATCAGATCGTATTGTTACAGAGGCACAACTGCACCGGTACTATCACTGCTCAAATACTGATTACGAATTGAGCTAGCACGCACAAATGCACTAGGCTCCGTCTGTTGCGGTAGTATCTCGTCGTCAGTTATTTCTGAATCGAAGTCACTTTCACTAAATTCAACACCCATATCTTGAAAAGTATTGAATATCTCTCAAATTGACGTCACTTTCTAAAAGAAGCTCCTCAATATCTGAATCTGATAAACAACTTCTTTTCGGCATTCCACGAAAGCACTCAATGACGCAGAGGCAAACAGAACTCAACAAAGGCGTGCTTTTGTGGCTGCTTCACTGGACGCAAGTTCAGAATGTTATAACTAGTCCAAAATACGGTGTGTTGTCTGAAGAGAGCTGTGATGAAGTGCAAGAAACTGATCTAATACCACAATTTGAACGACAGGGCGAAATATTGTCATTCGCACCATGTATTAGCCACAGAACGAGGTGGACGGGTATATCCGCCCGACTTATTGTGAATTATCAGAGCGTGGACATGCAGCCCTCGTTCCTACTCGAAATTGGAAATACATCAGAGGTTGCTACTATCGACAACCTCGCCGGATGTCAACTTAGTTTTGTGAGCACACTAATTCTTAAGGAGACCTGGACATAAACAGGGTGCGTTTTTACTCGTTACTTTCAATGCAGATTACTCCTGATCTATAGTGCGAAGGAAGTTGCTGCTTTGTACCAACACTGAACGACATTATCTAAGACTGTACAAGGAAACTCGTTTAACTGACTCTTATAGTTTAAGAATTATAAAATTATCTCTAATAGATTTACTTATAATACTCTTTCCCATTCTGGGACCAACTACAGGGGACTGTAGGCTGCTGTCAACATTCATAGCAACGCACTATACCGGTCGTCTTGAAGTTTAGAGTATAAATGGAAATGGAAAAACCCTTATTATGGCCTATCATTATATGCAAATGACAAACACACAACATTTGTACGATCTATTAGGCATAATACAAATAGACTCTACCATTCTCTTCTATTGAGAAATTTGGTGAACATGGCTCAAACGATTGTGAACATATAATTTCGAGAAAATAAGAAAAGATTGCCTTTCACTAATCGTATGCCTCTTTCATCAGATTCCAACAGCATATTCTAGCTGGCCACCTGGTTCTTTATTCTCAATAGACACGTTGAGGAGTTTTTTCCGTTGTCTGCACTGTTTAGTAGCGGCTTTTGCACCCCTTTCAGCTCCAGCAACAAGATAACTGTTGCAGTCGGACCAGCTACCCCACCATCCGCTGGTTGTGTGCCTAATTTGTCAATTACTTTTGTCCTGCGCTACACTGTAAAAGATGACAGCATCCATCATTACCTATTTTCATTCTTGCCCATCCAACATACACTCTTTCTGGTACTCGATGCCACACGCGGCTGTAGTTTTCGTGTAGTTGTCATTTGGAAGCCTGGAGTTATAAACACACCTATAGCTTTTATGAAAATAAGAGTGTAAACCACCGTGTATTTTTATGAAAATCAAACGAGAGTGTTGCCTCCAGAAACAGAACAGCTGCTCATGCTGAAAAGCATACATCACTGCAGAGAGAGAGAGAGACTACAACCTTTTAATTGTGGAGATGCAGAGGAAGATGCAATGCACCGAAGTAGCTTATAACGGTGTCTCAAACCACATGCTATACCAGTTACTGTGACCCATGACATCAGATATTATGACGATAGTATTTGGGTATACATGTGACGTTACTGACCAGCCAACTTAGCATCATTTAACATGTGACGTCATCCGGATGTTTTATGGAGAGGTATGGGGGCAGCACGCCGCATTCCCGACCGTTGTCGACATACAGACCTCGGAGTCGCTATCGCTTAATCACACTACCTGCTCAGCTGTTATCACTGGGTAGAGAGTCTCACGGTACAGCCCTCCTGCTAATGAATACCGGCAGATGAACCCACCACCTCCAGGTTCTGTCACTTCGACCACTTCATCTTATTCTACCGCTTTTCTTTTTCTTATTTAGCTACGGAGGCGAAATAGAGATGACGCAACTAAAGTTCGTCTCCTGGGAGAGTATTATTTAATATTTTTTAATTACCACAAACCTGACTTAATGTTTTAGGACATCAGTAGAAATCATTTGCTACACGTTTGTGATCTATCTAGATTAAATATAGTTTACCCACTTTGAACACCTATCCTCACATTTTGTGCTAAACTCCCGTCAGATAAAAATCTTTGACTTCTGACTGGTTTACTTTAGTAGCCTGCGAAAATAAATTATTTAAGAATAAGATAATGCATACAACATTTTTAACATTCCGACATACATTCATTCAAATAAAAAAAATTAAAAAATACTTTGCCCGTTTCTAGGATATAAATTTCGCTTGTCTCATATTTTATTACCTTGGCTAGTCTCCTGATACGCATCGATTGAACTGATTAGTTGTCCAAATAGGCAACAACAAACAACCTTGCCACAACGAAAATATATTAAACTATGAATACGTGAACAATCTGGAAACCCAGTGAACATTAAGGTTAAGTAGAAGAGATGTTATTAAGTATCTCTAAATACGTATTTCATTTCTTCGATTTTCTTTCATTAAACTTATTTTATTTATGCTCCATATTTTTTGTGTGAAATCAAATTTAATGTATGAAGAGTACTTTGTAAATAATATTTCCTTTATTAAAGTCTCTTTTATTTTTCTTTTGCAGGCTCCCCGACGTTTAACTACGTTTCATCCTCATAATGGAAAAAAGTATAATAAAAATGACTGAAATTTCATATTTCCCATTATCACTGTATATTACTTTGTAAATAAACATTTTTACAAAACAATACAAATTTCTCATTCTGTTTAACTTTTCCTTGGATATTTCCTGAGTAGGCAAATCAAAATCTTGAACAGTCTGCAAATTTCTGAAAATACCGTTTAAAGGATGAGTGTGTGTTTTCAATAGGTGTTTGCAAGACTTTCGCATAGCTCCTCCAGCTTCAAATTTGTTCAACTGGTCTTGCACAACAACGTGCCGGTATGGTACGCTTTGATTATTACAACGTGCTGACGAAGGAAAACGATCCCAAACCACTGAAGAACCATGACATACACGCTGGTCAGAAATCCTCTGATAAGCTTTTAAAGGTGTTGTAGGATAGTTTGTCCGTGTACGTAGCAGCGTTTCCGATCTAATAAGCATTCAAGTTAGTCAGTCGGGTTGTTGCATGCGAAGATCAAGCGACGATGTTATCAAACTCGTTGTTCGTTTGATATCCTCAAGTCGAACAACAGAGCGATATAACCATTGAATATTGAACGGTAAAAAGATCTGGAGTCAACGACTCAGCAGTCTAGTGCTCTATGATATTAATCTGTTTTTGATTTCAGTGTGAACTAGAGCGCGCAGTGACTCGATTGGCCCACTTCAATGCTAATTAAGTAGTAAAGGGTGCCATGTACCGAAATTTTTCCGTTAACAATAATTTATCAGCGCAACCTGCCCTGCAACACACAAACTATTCAGACTGTTTATGATCGCCCTGTGCATATCTACCTACATAAATACTCTGAAAGTCACATTGAAGTGCATGGCAGAGGGTTCATCGAACGGCTTTTACGATATTTCTCTACATTTTCATTCTCTAATAGCACGCTGGAAAACGTAAATCTTTCAGGGAGTATTAAGCTCCTTTGCATGTGTGCTGATGAATACTGGGGATATGTTATTTGCTTTGCTAGTGAAGGTTTTCGTTTGCAGCTGCAAATGGTCGAGAGAGACGCATGTCTACTAATTATTCAAGTATTAATTAAAAAAAATAAAATAAAATGGAAACAACTTCCGTGGAGGTGACGAGGCAGGACATTAAGAGGATTAGTGTAAAATCACAAAGCCATTAGTTATTACAATGTTGCGGAAACAAGTGATAGCTGTAAAATAACGGGAAAAGCTCTGAATAGAGGGGTATATTGTCACATTAATTAAACCTTTTACGGATGAAGCCCTTTCCTGTTATTTACATACGTTACAAAATAGTTATAATATGAAAATTATACTGGTTTGAAAGTTTCGCCGGCCGCGGTGGCCGAGGGGACTGAGGCGCTCCAGTCACGTTCTGCACGGCCACTACGGTCGGGGGTTCGAATCCCCCCTCGGGCAGGGATATTTGTGCCGTCCTTAGGATAAGCTAGTTGATAAGTAGTTTGTAAGTTTAGGGACTGATGACCCCGTAGTTAAGTCCCATAAGCTTAACAAACATTTGAAAAAAAAAAAAAAAAAAAAAAAATTTTTGAATGTTTTCTTTAACAGAAAACTAATATCAACTTTGATTCCATAGTGAATCAATGGTGCTCAGCCACTGTGTAAAAGATAACAGCGACAAATCGCAAATATTCTTTATAGTGTGGCAGATCTAGATTTCTGTCACTATGAAACAGCTATCGATGCTTAAAGTTAATTGAAGTATTAGAGGTTTCTAACATCAACATGAAAGTTAAACCTCAATCTGAAGCTTCCTGGCAGGTTAAAATTGTATGTTGGAACCGGGATTCGATTCTGGGACCTGTGCCTTTCGAGGGCAAGCGCTCTACGGTCTGAGCTATCCAGGCACGTTTCACGGTCCGTCCTCACAACTTTACTCCTGCCAGTACGTCGCCTCCTACTTTCCAAACTTCGCAAAAGTTCTTCTGCGAACCTTGCAGGACTAGCACTACTGAAAGAAAGGACATGGTGGAGCCATGGTTTAGCCAGAAGACCTCGAGGTTTAAAATCTCTACCTGTTTAATGTATTTTGAGCATCAATAACGGTCACACAGGTACCAAACTCTAGATCTGTTACAAGAAAGCAAATATTTGCGACTGATCGCTGTCATCTTCTACCCAGAAGACAAAAATCGTAGTATTCGTGGAATACTTGTTTCGACGTTGACATTTAGTTACATCGTTCTCTTCTATACGCACTTTATCTGGTATATTTCTGGAACAAAATGATTCACACAGATATAACAAAAGTAGTGAATAACTCGTGTCTTCGCTGATAGTTTACTTGCGTATAACAACTGTGAAGAATGGCGATGATGGAGGTTGCGAGGAAAACAAATTTCCTTTTTAGCCACTACCGTGGAACTATTAGTAACACAACATTTGGGAAAAGTGTTTGTGAACCTGAGAAGCAATATAGATATAGCTCACATGTGTAGGATTACGTTTTGAACTGTTACTTTTTTATGAGGCGAATTCAGTTGGTTTAGTTTTGACTGTAACAGGCAAATACGTTTTTCATCACAGTGCGGCACTCTCATCGTTAATAAATATTATTTATTGAATGACGAATGTCTGTGGATGTGTTTAACAATGCCGGTTATTTTACTTTTGAGACCTTTTACGTATAATTCTTTGATTTTTGAGAATTAGTCTCACTTTTTGATATTTTACTTCTGAACATATTTTCCGTTGATGAAGACGGACACAGAAAACATAGATTAAATTTCTCATCGGTGCGGAACATGCAATTTCTTTGTGTAAATATTATACTTTTCTGGAGTGCGTTTTCAAAAGACTGTAAGCTGGTGCTGTTAATTGCTCTTTCGATACCTGTTGCGGAGACAGGGGAGCGACCAAGTCTTGAAAATTAGAAACATTATCAGTCGCAGAATTTCATCAGTGATCGCCTTAGTAATGGAAATTATTGCTATCCACTGTGGAACAAGCTAAGCTTTACTTAGAAATCACGAGGATCCTCTCTACCTCTTATATTTTCTTTTCTTATTCTTCTTGCTTCTTATGTTATTTTTCAGGAAATAATTACTGCTTCATTTCGTACTCTAACGCATACATGTTGAAATCTTGGACAAAGTTTCCCAGAAGCTCGAAGAATACAAATAAAGAATATGTAACATTGCATTGCCTAACTTTCGTCAAGCACAATCTTGTGAATGTGATCAGAGCAAAATAATGTTATAACGGTTATTCATGTACAACAAACGCGAAATGAAGTAATATTACAAAGTAGCATGAAATTGAAAGAAATTTAATGATTTTATCCCTTAAGTTTATGTCGCCTTAACTAGGCAACAATAATAGTAGGATCTGACACTATGCAGCGTTTATAATATTAGTATGGATGGATTTACCAATGTGCAGCAACGCAATATGAATGTATTATGCGTATGAGGATATTTTGGACAGGAGAATACAAAAATTTTTATGATAAATAAATCAAACACCATCAAAAGTTATACACGGTATTTCCGTAAGAGCGGGAAAAATCTAATAGAAGAAAGAGAATACTCAACTGAACAATTGGAGGTAAGGAAACTGGAACTAGAGGAGCCAGCTCAAGAACATAACAGGAATACACACACGCTGCCGCGTTGGAGTGGCCGGCGGACCAAGGCGCCTATCCGCTGCTTGCTGTCGGAGGTTCGAGTCCTCCCTCGGACATGGATGTATTTGTTGTCCTTAGCATATGTTAGTTTAAGTTGTTTGTAAGCCTAGCGTCTGATAACCAGAGTAGTTAAGCCCCATAGATATACAAACATTTTCTGATACTATCAATGCATCATTTTGCTCTCTAAATCCCTTTCACAGTGCATACTGAAACTCTTAATGCAATTTTCTTTGACTATAAACAGTGATATGTTTATTTTACAGTGTAACATATGTATAACGTCCATAAGTCTCACAGAGCGGTGATAGCACAATAGCGAGAAACCATACTGCTAAGTAAGAGGTGGCTGTTAGTTCAAATGTTCAAATGTTTGTTAAGCTTAAGGGACTTAACTACGGGGTCATCAGTCCCTAAACTTACAAACTACTTACGAACTACCTACAACTAAGGACGGCACAAATATCCATGCCCGAGGGGGGATTCGAACCCCCGACCGTAGTGACCGTGCAGACCGTGACTAAAGCGCCTCAGTCACCTCGGCCACCGCAGCCGGCGGCTGTTAGTTAACAAACGGTCGAGCTATTGGAAATCTAAAGAAAATATAAACAAGTTACAAAGCTTCTAAGCAATGAGAGACGGAACGTTAAGTGTAAAACGATATGAGAGGAATTCGTAGTATTGGAACGGATAGGTCTACTTTGGTTACGTGGACTAATATTGGAATCCTATTCCACCTACCCGGACGTGATTCTCTAACCTTATTCACTGACTCGGTGAAAGTTTTAAAGGACCGATTTCAGAGGAGGGGCCAACTATTATAAGCACGCATGTCAAAAACGCTCATACCACCGGCCCATTGTTTGTCTTCTGCAGGATATCGTATCGTGAAGGCGACAGCCACTGCCTTCGGAAGACCTTGGTGACAGGGTGTGGCCGCCATTGTGGCGTGGGGCCTCCGCGCCCTTGGGACACTCTTTTTACACCAGGGAATACATTACACTCCACACGTGGGTGCGCCGTCGTACGACATGAGAACACCAATGTGCCGTGCTAATTACTTGTAGCAACGGACAACTGTTTTCAGTTCATTCCATTTACATAAAACAAAGTTTATGTAGACTACTGTTAAACACACACTTGCAACTTGCATTCTATACCAATATGTTCAAAATGCATTGGAACATTGATGTTATACTCATTGCAGATTCACATGGTTGTGCATAAATAAACTTATTACTCTGAAGAATGACGACTTAGTTACCTACATGTACCAATTATTGCAACTAATTGTATCTTTGCAAATGTCTCTGAAGCCGAAATCAGGATTGTTACTAAATATAAGAAAATAATACAGTCAAATGGCAGTGAAATCATTTAATAACTATTGCATGGCAGTGGCTAACGAATACAACAAAATATTTCTTATCCTTTGTTATTTTCGTCTTCAGCCCTGAGACTGGTTTGATGCAGCTCTTCACACCACCCTCTCCTGTACAAGCCTCTTTAACTAAGAATAAGAACGACAATCAACATTGTTTTGAACTCGTTTGCTGTATATGTCTCCCTCTGCACACTACCCACCAACGCTAACTAAATTGGCAATTCCCTCCTCTAAGTCATGCCAGAAATTTCTTTTCTTCCCAATTCTGTTCAGCGCCTCATTATTTACGCGATCTACCCACCGAATCTTTAACATTCGTCTATAGCACCAATATTCAGATGCTTCTATCATTTTTTGTCTGAACTCCTTCTCGTCTACGTTTCACTCCCATACTCCAGACAATTGCTTTAAAAAGGAATTCATTACATTTAAATTAATTTTGGATTTCAAAAAATTTCGCTTCTTCAGTAATGCTTTCTTTCACATTCCACTTTGTATTTTATATCTTCTTCGGCCATTTTGCTACTCAAATAACAAAACACATCTAATAATTTTATTGTTTAATAACCTAATCTAATTCCTTCAGCATCGCCTGATTTCGGGCCGCGGTGGAATGGCCAAGCGTTCCTAGGCGCCTCCACGTCGGAGGTTTGAGTCCTCCTTCAGGCATGGGTGTGTGTGATATCCTTAGGTTAGTTTACTTTAAATAGTTTGTAAGCCTACGAAATGATAACCGAAGCAATTAAATCCCATTGATTTATTAACATTTGAATATTAGCCTGATTTCGGTAGACTACATTCCACTACCCTTGTTTTGCTCTTCTTAATGTTCATCTTTTAATCTTTCAAAACGCTGTCCATTACGTTCAATTCTTCTTTTAGATACTCTACCGACAGAATTGCAATGTCACTGACAAACCGAAGAGATTTTTATCTCTTCTCTCTGAATTTTAATTCCTCCTTGCATTTCTTCACAGCCTGCTCAATTTACAGATTGAATAATATTGGAGGGGTTACAGGCCTGTATTACTCCTTTACCAACAACTGATGTTTGAATTTTGTAATATATATATATATATATATATATATATATATATATATATATATATATAAACCCTGCTATCACCAGAATTTGAAAGAGTGTATTTCAATTAACAAAGGCAAAAGCTTTCTCTAGTAGTACAAATGCTAATAACGTAGTGTCATAATGGAAGCATTGCCTCGCGTGTTCCCACATTTCACCCAAATCCAAACTGATTTTCCCTGTCGTTGGATTCTACCAGTTTTTCCATTCCTTTTTTTTGGAACCATGACTTATTAAGATGATAGTTCTGCAATTTTCCCCATACATGTTTACACTTACTTTCTTTGGAACTGGAATAATTATATTTTGCACACAAGACGGACTAGTCTCCCAACGATGTCAGCAGTTCAGAAAGAATATCATCTACTCCAGGGACCTCGTTTCGGCCCAAATCTTTCAGTGCTGTCTCAAATTCTTTTCGCAGTATTGCATCTCCTATATTATGTTGATTTACTTCCTCTTCCATTTCTACAAAACTGCATTTCCCTTGCTCATGCCCTCAATATATTCCTTCCACCTTTCTGCTTTCCTATCTTTGGTTAGTATTGGTTTTCATCTGACATTTAGATACTCATGCAGCTGTTTTTCTTGTCTCCAAACGACTCTTTTATTTTCCCTGTAGGCAGTATCTTTCCCCTAGTTATACATTCTTCTGCGGTCTTGCATTTGTCCTCGAGCCACTGCTGCTTAACCAGTCTTCCTGTCAATCTCATTTTTTAGCCATCGGTACTCCTTTTTTGATTGCTTTACTTGCTGCCTTTTTATGTTTTCTTCTTTCGTCAATTGAGGTCAGTATCTCCTGTTTTATCCAATGATTTCTATTAGATGTTGTTCTACTAGCTAAATGATCCTCAGCGGCCTTCGCTGCTTTGTCTCTCAGAGCCACCCATTCTTCTTCTACTTATTCTGTCAATCCTTGTTTACTGCTACCTCTGAAACCCTCAACTGGTTTCTTCAATTTATCCATGTTTCATCTCCTTATTGTTATACCTTTCCACAATCTCTCATGTTATAATCTACAGTTCATAACCAATAAGCTACGGTCAGAACCTGTATCTGCCCCTCGGTATGTCATTGTTTAAAGTCTGGTGTCGAAATCCATGTCCTACCATTATAAAGAATTTGGTACCTTCCGGTGTCTCTTGCTGTCTTCCAAGCATACAAACTTCTGGCATGGTGCTTAACCCAAGAGTTTGTGATAATTAAATTTTGCTCTGTGCAAAATTTAACCAGCTACCTCATTCGATAATATCTCCATGTGTGCCTACTATTTCTCTTAACTGCCTTTTCCTACTACTTAGTTCTTGTCCCCCATGACAAACACGTTTTCCTCTCGCTTAACTGTCTGAATAACTTCTTTTGTGTAATCATACATTTTGTCAATCTTCTGATCATCGTGAAAGTTTACATTGTATAATCGGCAGAACTAGTTGGCGTACAACTTTGTACTACTGCGGTCAGTGTTGGCTTCGTCTATCTATGCTACAATAATGCGTTCTGGATTTGGATTTTGTTTGGATATTTTAGGGGGACAAAACTGCAGAGGTAATGCGTTCACTACGCTTTTTATAACAACTTCCCCTTATTCTTAATCTTATTCTCCTTCATTGCCACCAACTGATTTTGTGTTTATAATCCTATACTTACCTGAAAAGAAAACCTGTGCATCTTGCCACCGAACTTCATGAACCTGCACCATATCTAACTTCAACACATCCATTTCTCATTACAAATTTTCTTTCCTAGGGCATAGAAAATCAAGTAAATCAAGGATAATGGAATGTAGTGTTTTAAAATCAGGCGATGCTGATCGAATCAGATTAGGTAATGAGACAATAAAAGTAGTAAGTTAGTTTCGTTATTTGGATAACAAAGTAACCTGTGATGACCGAGGTAAAGAATATATAAAACACAGCGAAATTTCTTGACATCCAATATTAAGTTAAATGTTAGAAAGTCCTTTCTGAAAGCATTTGTCTTGATTGTAGCATTGTATGGGAGTGAATACGTGTACGATAAGGAGTTCAGGTAGAAAGATGATAGGAGCATTTGAAACCGGTGCTACAGAGGAAAGCTGAAGATAGGTCTGTAGATCGCGTAACTAATGAGAAGGTGCTGAACAGAATTGGGGAGAAAACTAATTTCTGACATATGTTGACTTACAAAAGGGATCAGTTGGTGAGACACATTATTACACATCAAAGAATCGTGAACTTATAATTAGAAGGAAGTGTGTGGGGTAAAACTCTCAGAGGGATACCGAGGGACGAATACAGGAAGCAGATTCAAAAGGATTAGGTTACCGTACGTATTCTCAGATGAAGAGCTTGGCTGGCCGCGGTGGCCGAGGTGACTGAGGCGCTCCAGTCACGGTCAGCACGGCCACTACGGTCGGGGGTTCGAATCCCCCCTCGGGCATGGATATTTGTGCCGTCCTAGTTCGTAAGTAGTTCATAAGTAGTTTGTAAGTTTAGGGACTGATGACCCCGTAGTTAAGTCCCATAGACTATACAAACATTTGAACATTTTTTGAAGAGCTTGTACAGGACAAGGGTGGAGAGCTGCACCAAACTAGTCTGCGGACTGAAGGCCACTACAACCAGAACAGAGCTGCATGTCCTCGGGAAAAGTAACGCCAATATTTTGCCCTTGCTTTCAGCCGTGCGCTGTAGCTGCATGCCAAAGCCACCTTAGTTGATGGTAGAAGCCCGGCTCAGTCAATCATCGAGACTGTTGTTCTGTTAACTACTGTAAAGGTGTTGTCCTTTTCAGGAAACATACGTTTGTCTGGCCTCTCCACGAATACTCCTCCGCTGTGGTTGCACCTACGATACGGCTATCTGTATCGTCGAGGCACGCCATCCACCTCACCTCGGCTATGTTGGTGGCTCACGGGTTTCTGAGATGCAGTAATTTACATTAAATGGAAAGGACAAGATACATATCAATGAATCGTTATATTAACGGCAGCAGTCTAGACCGCAATATAATATATTATTTCATTATGATGACCGATTTCGATGAGCAATGATAATCATCAAATCAGGTACAGTACTTGGTGAGGAGCTGGCCCATCACTTTTGGAGCAACACATGAGAAGTGTTGCTGTACAAGTGATAGGTCAGCACCTCACCAAGTACTGTACCTGATTTGATGATTATCATTGCTCATCGAAACCGGTTATCATAAGGAAATAAATATTATATTGTGATCCAGAGTGCTGTAATTATTATAAAATATCAGAAATTTTATATCGCAGTTATTTAACATGGGGACAATGTTCCATAAAATACTAAACACATATCAGTGATCGAGGAAGGACTCGAACCTCCGACGGGAGCGTGCGCGCAATACGTGACATGACGCCTCAGACCGCACTGCCATTCCCACGCGGCCGTTTCCGCTGCTCGGCCGAGTGTCCTTGTAATTTCCAAAATACTCCATGTCGGTATTATTGCACAATATGATTCAAATACTCCTATGCAAAACTAGAGTTTGGCCTTGTACACTGTGATAATGGGTACTGATATCTCCGACACTCGTGTCGGTTCTAGTTCGGCCGCTCTAAGCGTTAGTAATGACCAATGTGTTGTTGGTGAAGGATCATGCGCACGACCTGATGTCTCGATTATGACCCTTGATGTTCCATAGGATTCATGTCGGGCGATCTGCAAGACGATATTATTCGGTGAAATTGCCTCCAGCGACATGGCGCATTCTCAAAAAATACAACGTCCTATCCGAACATGGTCCATGAGTAGAGAAATAGTCTGCAACTAGCCGAACCCAACCATTTCCAGTCAAACATAGAGTCAATTTGACGAGAGCATCAAATTTATTCCATGTAAAACGGCCAACACAATAAAAGGGCCACCAACGGCTTGACGGTATGATCGTTGGCTTCGTAAGCTCTGAGCTGCACTCGAACACTACAATCAGCACTTAGCAACTGAAATTGGAACTGTCTAACCAAGTCACACTTTCCCTGTCGTATACGGTCCAAGAGATATTTTCACAAGCCAGGGAGTGGTTCTGCAGGCGAAGTCAAGCTGATGGCAAAGGCACTCGAGTGGGACGTTTGTTATGATAGCGTAGTAATTCCAAATTGCGCCGAGGTGGCCTATCGGCTACGTTCGTTGTACGTCCCACATTGATTTTTATGATTTGTGTTGCCAAACACCACCAAGGATTTCCAGCTGTATTGGTGAATCTGTGTTAATTTGGGAACAGTTAAGTAACGTGGAAGAAGTTCTTTAAACACTGTATCACAGAAATATCTATGAAACACTGTTTATAAGACATGGGCTTAAAAATGATTTAGTTGCGAAATTAGGTAATCACAAAATAAAATATTCGTAGTCTAAGAGTGCCTAGTACAGATCCGTTTCATTTGTGAAATAGACGAAATAAATGGATTAATTCATGACAGCGAGTCTTAAGACTATGAATGTGCGGCTTGGAAATGTATAAATAATTATGACATATTTTTATCATCTTCTTGGAATGATGCGTTACTTAACCTCATAGCAGTACAGATTTCTGATTCTTTCTGTGTGTACATTTTATGAGAAGGTATTCTGTACCAAGGGTAACAGGGTTGCAGCTCTCTCACTAAAAACCAGGCGTTGCCCGGGTATTTATTTATATATTCCTAGGCCGGCCGCAGTGGCCGAGCGGTCTGCGGCGCGCCAGTAACTGACTGCACGGCCGCTACAGTCGGGGGTTCGAATCCCCCCTCGGGCATGGATGTTTGTGTCGTCTTTAGTATAAGGTAGTTCATACATAGTTTGTAAGTTTAGGGACTGATGACCCCGCTGTTAAGTCCCTTAGCTGAACATACATTTGATTTGATTTATTCCTGCCTCGAGTTAGTACTTCTCCTATACCTTCTCTCTCTCTGTCCATCTCCTTTTATCTAAAAACGTTATATTTATAGGAGAATATATAAGAAATAGGATAATATATAAGAAATAAGGTTGTCTTGCATAATGTACGAAATTATAAGTGCAGTATCCAAACAAATAAAGATAGTAAACAAAACACAAATGACATGTAAAATTCGTACAATCCCATATTTATGGAGTTATTCGTTGTACAATTGTATAATGTTTCAGGTATATATTCATTTGTATAAGTGCAGTATGTCTGTAAAATCTGATGCGAATGAAATTAGTAGTAAAGAAGTAATGGATTAAAATTTCGTGAGTGATGAGGTGGTTTTCTATGAACGTTACTGTTTATGTGCTCATATCTCATGCACTATGTGTCGTACTGTGATATAATTTCGGAGGCACATTAAGCTGTTCGTGTGTACAGTGTCTGTAAAATTTCCTGTGGCTACCATTTGTAGTGTAGAAATTATAAATTGTAACGTCATACCCAATGCCGTAGTTTTAGTCCATGAACAGCGTAAAAGTAGTAAGTGAGAAAGTTATTTCCTTTCATAATTTTGCTATGCTTTTCAGAGAGAAAATGTTCAATAATGCTTTGAAATTATGTTAAAAGTTGGCGACAAGTCGCTAAGTACTTTCATTCTCATACGGTGTGTGAATAAAATCCCGTCGCATTATGTGTCAGTTTCTTGCAAATATATTGTTTATAACGTTGTATCTCCAGAACTATGGGTCGTATGTGGTTCTTAACCCGACAGCATTGTTACCTCACGGTAAGGAATATGTACACAAAATTTGGTTGATACCGGTCCTGTGGTTTACGAAGAAATATGCAACGCTGACTTTTCATGCAGGAGTTTTTCGCGCATCTCATTGTTTATGACGTCATATCCCGTGAACAATGTGCTGTACGTGATCCTAACACTTACGGCTTCCGTCCTCATGGATTGAAGCTTACTTGTGCAAAGTTTCATAAACATTGTAAGAAAACTGTAGATTTGCATACAATAAGTAGCGACAAACAAACACACAAACATACGGACACTGTGCTTTATATATAGAGATTAACACAACAAAAATTTGCTCTAAAATTGCAAACAATTCCGTAGTTCTATCTTGGCATGGGCAGTTTATAGTTTAAATGCTAATAATTTCATGCCTTCGGAGTCACACGATGGCGTGCAACAGCTATTTGCCTGTGGAGCAAAGCAAAGTGACGCATGATGATCACTAAATATTCTTAGATTTATCTACAACAGAAACCAGCATGTCTCTCTCTCTCTCTTATACGTAAGCTATTATGAAAAAAGTGTGCTAATAATAAACAAGCATAATATATATCAATGGGTAATGAAAGGATAAAACTGCATAACCAAATGCAAGTTTATACTAATTCCCATATTTGATCACCCATTATATTTTTAGCATAAGCCAGTTTCATGTAATATTCACCATTGTATAATTAAGTACCGGTATACAGATTATTTATTTTACAATTTATCGTTTCAATGAACAAATATGAATGATTGAAAATTGATGAGCAGTATTTTATGTGCATTATCCATTTTCGCTTGAATACTTCCTGTACAGAGATAGAAAGAGGAACAAAGTGTTATATACAAACTGTTGCAACCCAGAAAGTAGCTGTAAATGAGGCCGTGGAGCTGTGAACAGACGGCCATAGCCGCTTTGTTCGCGCAGACAAAGCAGTGCGTTTCTCTAAACAACTGTTAAACGGTCGGAGGCTTCGCAGAAGTGGCAGCGCTTAGTAATGGAAGGATTGCGCAGTCGTGTCACGGCTTTGTTACCTCAGTAGTACCAACTTATCCAATAACGTACACAGTCATTCCTATTTTCATTTCTGATTCGTAGAATTGTAGATATAATCTTAACGTCTATTTTCAATGCAAGTACGTACTGTACTTTCATTTAGGTACTGATACTCTCCACACACCGATTTAGTGTTATTAATTCTAGTTTCTTTCATACTGATAGTGTGAGAATACATCAATTGTGTTGAATGAATTTTCTGCTTTCATATCGTACAGTCTTATTTAAAAAAAAAAAAAAAAAAAAAAAACTATTTTGACAGCATTATGTGCTGGATGAAAATACATAGTGAAGGTAGTGAACAGTGAACAGACTTCAGAACATGAAACGAAAGTTTAAATAAAAGGAAACACTGACATTACCATCTTCGTCGCTATTTGCCTAAGAGCTACACTACGTAGAGATTAGTAAATTTCTGCCGCGGCGGAGCGGCCGAGCGCATTGAGGCGCTATGTTTCGATGCGCGAGTCAATTCCCCGTCGGGGGTTCGAATCCCCACTCGGGCATGGCTGTTTATGTTGTCTTTAGTATAAGGTAGTTCATAATTACTTTGTAAGTTTAGGAACTCCTGACTCCGCAGTTAAGTCCCTTAAGCTTGACAAACATTTGAACATAGTAAATGTCTTTTCAACAAATAATTGATTTAACACTGAATAAGAGCATCATCACAAGCTCAAGGGTCTCCTATGTGACAATTGATATTATTCCTGTCGATGTCGATCAACATTTTTAACTACTACTTCCATTCTTTAGCCCTAGAAGCGCCAATCGGATCCGACCGATTGTCATATAATTGTGTACCAATGGTGTCATTCGTTGCAGTTTGAAGGGGCATGCAGTACCGCTCTTCCGGTCGTTGTCGGGATTCTTGACTTGCTACTAATCGCTTAAGTAGCGCCTCAGTTGACCCCACGAGGCTGAGTACACCTCATTAAAGACCTCCCATTAAGTAAACTTCTTTGGAAGTACCGGGAAACGAACTCTGGTCCTCCGCTGAGCACTCACCCGAGGAGGAGGCGGACATTCTTTAAGAAAGGCTGTCTAAATAATATGGTTGTAATGTTTGCCCTTTTTTGATGAAGTCAGATATCGTAAATTGTTTCGTTTAGTATTACAGTTCCGGATGACTCACAGTCATCTCTCCTCGAGTCGTTTAAAAGTTTCGGGGCACCTTAATATGGGATGAGTCCACCCTTTGCATTTATGGCGACTTGAAATCTGCTGGTGATACTTTCAGTAAGTTCTCTGAATTTCGGTAGAGGAATGGCAGGAACTCTTGCTCAAGAGATGAACACGGAGAAGGCAGTTGTGTTGATCAAGTTAAATGTACACCGGAGCAACATCCGAATATACCCGCATATTGGTGAATCAAGGATTTTGATCTGTGTATGTCGGGTCATGGGGGGGGGGGGCAAGTGTTCCCCTGATGTTTATGATTCACAAAGCCGTAATGGACGCATTCATTCACAATAAGGATTCGAGGAAAAGGACCGAAATAGGGCAACACAATATGATCAATATTCCAAATTTATACCTACGCGTGCCGACATGCATGTCACGAATTGCACGACCCCACCCGCAGGAGGTTCGAGCCCTCCCTCGGCATGGGCGTGTGTGTTGTCCATAGCATCTCTCACCGGGCATTCGCCTCACCAGAAACTTTCGTCGGATTGTCATAGGATATAGCGCGATTAATCGTTTCACTCGTTTTCAGTTATTTACAGTCCAGTAGCATCGCTCTTTACACCACCTGAAGAACTGCAAATACGTGCGGTTTTTAAGAAACTGATCAACGTTTGTGTCCCATTCTTTTTAACTTCCTACATACAGACATTGTGCTAGGTCAATTGGTAGCAGTTGGGAACGCAGGGGTGTTTCCTTCTGCTGATTTCATAAACACGTGTTACATCCACCCTTTGCCTTGCTGAATATTCCCTATCCGTCAGTACACGAGGTCTGTCTGATCTTGGTTCTGCTGTCCTTCGTACTCGTTTCGCTTTGCAGTCACATCACCAATAGTCGGGTGCCTTTAGAAGGATGAAATGTCCCTAGTATAGTTTCTCAGAGGGAAACCCACTCAGTTGTAACTGTTTGTATACTGTCAAATATGTACGCCTACTACTATTCTATAAGTCCACCTGTCGCGACACTTCGCAGCCTGCGTAAATCCATCAAGAGCAAACGGCCTGGGCTGTTCATGTAGGGAGTGATTCTTCTTCATGATAACGCGCGTCCACACGTCTCCACAGTCACACAAAGTATACTGGCGAACAAGTGGGAGCTGCTTGAGCATCCGCCCTACAGCCTTGACATGTCGCCTTGTGACTTCCATCTGTTTGATCCGCTATAAAATATATCAAATGGAAGCGCTTCAACTCGGACGACGAACTGAAGGACACAGTAGAGGACTGGTTCTTGACACAGCCACAGGCATTCTGGGAACAGCGAATCCTTCGGCTCACTGAACATTTGGATAATTGTGCTCAGGCCTCTTGTGATTACTTTTGAATAAAGACTTCAATTACACCTACATTTTTGTTTCATACCTTTTCACCCCTTGTATAATATCAACTGACATTAATACATATCTATAACATGAAATAATATGAAGATCGGGATAAAATGTTGATCAAACAAGCCTTGGATGATTTTATAGATTCAACTGACTCAGCTGCAGCATTAGCGAATGATCTAACAGAAAACTTGGATCATATTTCTCATGAATCACCTCGTCATTTAATAACATTATGTTGAGATTTTAACTTATCCGACATTAGTTGAATCGAAAAGGTTTAGGACGGCTGGTATATGCTTTATCTGAAAATTACCGTGAACTGCAAAATCGAGAACCGACTCATGGTGATAACACTTTTGACCTGTTAGTGACAAACCCGAAATATTTCACTCTGCGCAGAACAAGAAATTGGCGATCACGAATACGTTACAGCATCACAGAATACAGGCGTAACCAACTAAAGGAACGTTGTAAGGTCTCACTGTTTAACAAGACTGTCAAGACACAAATTTTACTTTTCCTGGCAGTTCAGCAGGAAAATTGTATTTCCGCCACATCATTGGACATAATTGAAGAGCACTGAATATTT
Organism: Locusta migratoria; assembly: GCA_026315105.1. Lineage (NCBI taxonomy): Eukaryota > Metazoa > Arthropoda > Insecta > Orthoptera > Acrididae > Locusta > Locusta migratoria. The sequence continues at coordinate 400,730,135 of CM048744.1, read as the reverse complement.
TTAGAGATGGGAAAGATCCACCTTGGTTCGACAGCCATGTTACAAAACTACTATGAAAACAAAGAGACGTAGTTAAAGCTTCGCAGTTGTCGCGTATCTTCTGTGTTGTATGTGCCCCATATACTTCCTCACTCAGAAACTCCATCAACTGCAAGATGTCCCGTTCAGATAGTCCCGTACGCTTGGCGTGGATTACCCAGAGGCAGCAAATGTCATCTGGGAAGGCGCGGAGAATTTTCGGCGCGAGGACTCGGACATAACCGTTCACATCTTCCCCAAGAGCCTTAAGAGCTTGTATACGTCGCTGGCATTCGATGAATGGGCAGGACAACTGAATGGGTTTTATGGCTTCTATGTAATACATGTTGGCCTGAATTACCCGATCTTTGTTGCCATAACGAGATTGTAGAATCCTCCTCGTTTCTTCGTATGTCGCAGCTGTTACTGCAATACCGTCTACTAATTGTTTCGGTTCTCCCTTCAAGTAGCCACGAAGAAATATATGTTTATTCACGATAGTTATCGAAGGGTCCATGTCGACTGACTGATCAAACTGCTCCCAGAACCGCACCCATGTCTCTAAATTACCTGAAAATGGTTCAAGCTTAATCGGCGGAAGTTGTACTGAGGTTTAAGGAGCCGTCAGTGTTACAGACTGCAACGGGGGAGGGGGGGGGGATCGGCAGTTTTCAAGTTTGTTACAGATCTTGCGTGCCGTTTCTCTATTTCGTGCGACAGTTGAGCAATGGCGCGTTTAACGGCGTCTAAATAATATTCGCATTTACGAACATCTGTCTCGTATTCGTCGTCTATAGGGTTGCCAGATGTCCGGGCGCCGCCCGGAATGCCCGGGTTTAGGGCCAATCACTCTCATCTCCGGGCTTGAATGTAACCTTCATCTTAATTTTTTACGACGCTTTTTAAGTACTATGTTCATGTAACGACGATCTACATCGTACTTAACGTAACTTAAACTAAGGACGAACACAGCATCCATGCCCTAGGGGGGTATTGGAACCTCTGGCGGGAGCAGCCTCGCGCACCGTGGCAAGACGCCTCAGTGCGGTTCCTCTCTAGTCTGTTATATAAATGTCAATTTCTTATAGCAACAAAACGCTACTTTTCTGTTCTTCCTCTGAAAACTTGTCATTGTTGCGTCGGTAGTAATCGGCTAGCGCATTATGAAGCAAACACTGTTGCGGCAACATGTCAACTGGCGACGTCTATTATTTGTATTCGTTCGTTCGTTGTTTGTTATCAGTTTACCGGCAAGTTTGGAATACTCGGATCGTGTGTGAACAGACAAGTTTACATTAACTAAGATTAGTGAGTAATAACAGTGAAATGAAGAGACGATATCTAAGTTCGTTCCGTGGAGAATGGTTGCAGGAAGAAAACTATAAAGAGTGGCCACAAAAAGTCGATACTGATAAGATTATGTGTAAGTGCAGAATATGCAATATTTCATTTACTGTTAAGTACGACGGAGTGAAAGCTGTGAATAAACATTTACAATCAGAAAGACACAAAGCGAATATTACCACACAAAAGAAAAATCATTCGCTTCTTAAATTCTTGCCGAAACAATTTTCTGAAGAAGACGACAAATTAACTGCAACGGAATCAACTTTGACTTACCATGGTGTGAAACACCACCATTCTTACAATTCTCAAGATTGCGGTAATAAGCTATATCCTTATGTTTTTAGAGATTCTTCAGTGGCAACGAAAGTAAGCTGCGGCCGAACAAAAAGCGAGGCATTAGTAAAAAATGTGCTTCTGCCTTATGCTAAAGAGAAGCTACTAAGCGAATTAAAGCAAAATGTTCCGTTTTCATTAGGTTCAGACACTTCAAATAAGGGCAATAAGACATTATCCGATAGTTGTAACATACTTCTCCAAAGATAATGGAAAATGTAATGAAGTTCTCGATTTCTACGAAGACGTTAACGAATCTGCCGAAGCCATCTCAAACAAACTAAAATCTATTTTATTGGAAAATGATTTGACAACTAAATAATGTACTTTCGTATTCAGCTGACAATGCATCAGTTAATTTCGGGAAACACAATTCTGTCTTCACTAAATTGAAAGAAGAAAATGAAAACTTAATCAAAGCCATTTGTTGTTGTCATATTTTACATAACTGTGCTAAGTGCTGGGAGGGAGGAGATGATTAGTTTTTTTTTCCATTTAGAATTCACGTGTAATCCTGGTTGGGAGAGGGGGAAGTTGATCGCAGTTGGGGGGGGGGGGGGTGAGTCATTGGCCAAGGGGGAGGGGGGCACGTCTGGTCTCCGAGCCTACCTCGAGTTCAATCTGGCAACCCTAGTCGTCTAACAAGTCGTGAGTCTCGTCATCTAAAGTGGTGAGTCGCTGCATTCCTCCTTGAAGTCTTTCCTTATCGTATTTGTAATGCACGAGCCCTGCAGTGTCTGACAACCTTTCAACTTCTTCGACAAAGCGCGTAATGTTCGCTCTTTCTCTCTTGCGTTTCCTCTTTAGGCTGTGTAGTTGTGCTTCCGAGTTGTTGTCTGCCATTGTCCAATCGGTCACTTAATTCGGAAATTTAAAGTGTTACGTCTCGTATCAACTGTTCCTCGATTAACGTGGTCGGAGGGTCGTTAGTTTCTAGTGCAATGAAGAACCGTCCGATAGCGGCCAGCCAATAGGGGAAGTGTTAGTAGCTGTAGTACAGCGGGCGGAGGACAGGGGTAGCTCGAGTAAGTGCAGTACGATAATCGGCTAACAGATGGCAGCACTAGTCACAGCTAACAACGTAGTAACGTTCCCCAATAACATATATAACGTTATTACGAGCGAAAGAGTTAAACAGCTACGGAAGCACACCAAAACATGCAGTATCTACCCTTGGCAACAATTACTGTATAATTGCTGTAAAGCTCTAATATACTCTGAAATAATTGCAGCCTTGCAGTATCACTTATCTGTGTTGTAGAGCAGATGCGTGTCGTTTCATGTCTTCCACTCGTTTGTAGTTCTGTTCCTTTCCTCTCGATTCGTCCGCTGGCCTGGGTTTCGGCACCAAAAAAATGTATTGTGTTGTGAAATGTAATGCAAAGGTGGATGTCTTGTACACAACAACAAACTTTGTTTATGTCACAGAAGTACATACAGACAAGTCAAAGATATTTACATTACAAACAGGATTATACACATAGCTTTCTTCAAAGTCAGTGGAAAGTCTTCTCATTCAGCGATAGCTGTGAAGCAAACATTAAACGTAAAGGGCTATGAGTGACGAATTCAGAGAAACTGAAAGAAAAGTTTATTGTACCTTCTCGGAAGGAAATTCTAAAAGTTTTGGTCTCATATGAAATCAGAAAACGGATCGACACCCAAATGTCTAGGCAATCTATGACCATCATGGTATTGAAAAAGTCGGTGACTAACGGCATTTTTCCAAAACTGTTTGAGGAAGATTCGCTCTGTAGCATAATCACTCCGCTAAATCTTCGCACGAACATCATTTTGGAAGATACAGAAATAAATACCAGGAGATAGAAGAGCAACTGAAATCGCTCAAGAGAGGAGAGGCCGCTAGACTTGATGATAGCAATACGATTTTACATAGAGTATGCGAAGGAATTTGGCCCCCGTCTAGAAACACTGAACCGAGGTCTCTAGAGGAGTGAAGGGCTCCTAAAGATTAGAAAAAAGCGGAGACCGTCGTAGATATATGTATATCCCTATTTCTCTAACCCTGGTATGTTGCAGAATTTATAAAAAAGATCTATGCTCATATGACAATTCGGGAGGCGTAAAATCTGCTCTATAGGATTAAAGTGGGTTCCGAAAGCAACGATCTTGTGAAACTCAACAAAGTGTATTCGTCGCCGAGACCCAGATGACAGTAGATACTCGCTCGCAGGATGATTCCATTTAGTTTTATTTCAGGAAGGCATTTGGAATGAAATAAGAACAAAGGTAATGTCATACATAATGATTGTTTCAAAGAATTTCTAGCAAAAGGAACACAGCGTGTCATTCTGAACTGAGAAAGTACCTTCTACATAAAATTAATTCCTAGTGTGACCCAAGGCAGTGTTGTAGGACAATTACTTCCTACAATATATGTTAATGACCTGGTAGATAACGTACCATGAGGTTTTCGTGGATGATGCTGTAGAATACAGAAAAGTCGAAATGGTGGATGATAGGAGCGAAATTCATGAGGGTCTACAGTAAATCCACGCTTAGAGCAGGAAGAGGCAGAACAAATATAACACTTGCGAAGTAAGAAGTCCAGAGATTCTTTGCTGTATAAAAAATTGCAGTATCTGGAATTCTGGGAGTATGGACACCAAACCGTTTTAAAATGGAACTACCAAATACCATATATTTAATATTGGGTAAGGCAGATGCTAGATTCACTCTAAATGTGAAATCTATCAAGAAAGTTATAATGTTGCAAAACTCTCGCTCGATCTAAACTAGAATATACCTCGTCAGTGTTGGATCTGTACAAGCTAGGGTGGGTTCAGCAGATCCAAAGCAGAATAACGTAGGTTCATTTAGTATGTGCTGAAGCAATACTGAGGTTATCGCCCACTCTTCAAGAGAGTCATTCTGCTTCATGGCACTGCCAAGATTTTGAGAGCATTCGTTTCTAGAAAAGCCAACAGTTCATCCGTGCCGGCCGCGGTGGCCGAGGAGATTGAGGCGCTCCAGTCACGGTCTGCACGGCCACTACGGTCGGGGGTTCGAATCCTCCCTCGGGCATGGATATTTGTGCCGTCCTAGTTCGTAAGTAGTTCATAAGTAGTTTGTAAGTTTAGGGACTGATGATCCCGTAGTTAGGTCCCATAAGCTTAACAAACATTTGAACATTTTTTTGAGTTCATCCGTTTCTTCTACATACACAGCCGGAAATAAAAATTAGTACATACTCTTAATGTTTTCCAATTCACTTAAGATTTATTGGTGAAACAGTGCATATCATGTAAATGAAATGTCTACATTTCAAGAACAATAGTTGAAGCGGTAGTGAGGTACCAGGTGTCGATCCACGCTTGAACACCCATCTTAGTACGTGATGTAACCTCGACGGGCGGCAATGCAGGCACTGATTCTGGTATGCATTCGATCATACAGATGGCGAATACTTTCATGTGATACACTGTTCCACGCATGCTCGGACTGTTAATGTAGTTCTGCAAGAACGAAGAAAGAAGGAAAATTCGTGTTTAAATTTCCATCGATACGGTGGGCAGTAGAGACGGGTTATGAGCTAATGAGTCACTCATATCAGTTGTCGGTCCATCAATCCCATACTTGCTAGAATGGAGACAAGTCCATGCTGGTCAGGGAGGTTGCTGCAGGTCTTGAATTTCACGGCCATCAACCAGTTGGAGGAATAACACACTCTTCTTGCAAGACTGGGAAAGGAACGGGTGTTACATTTTGCGCTAGTCATCGTTCCCTCCACCAAACACCATAGGTGAACGAGAGTTGAAGCTTATCGCACCATAATTGGGATAGGTCGTGGACGAAAGCGTTTTATGAGAAAGCGCAAGCCGCGCAAACGACTGTCACTGGTAGAATTTGCTTTCATCGGTAAAGACCACGGCCCGCCATCCAAGTTATCCTCTGATGGCACCAATCAAACCGTGTACGTCGATGGTGTAGCTTGAATGGAAGACGAGAGGTGTACGTGCCCCCTGCTAGTAACAGGTTGGCAACAGTTGGTGTTGACAATTCTGGGCTCACAAACCTTCTTATCTCTGAAGTAGCAGCTGCTCGATATGTCACTGCCAACATTATAATACGACAACCTCGAAGAACGTCTTGCTACGTGGACGTCCAGAGCGTCGTTTATGGGTGTCACAATGTTTACGTGACCACTGAAATCAACATCGTGCACAACCGAGGCGCACATACAAAGTGTATCGCAACTTCCCTAAATAACCAAATGTTCAAATGTTTGTAGAGCTTATGGGACTTAACTATGGGGTCATAGTCCCTAAACTTAAAAGCTACTTATGAAGGGAAGAGGAAGTAGATGAGGATGAAATAGGAGATACTATACTGAGAGATGAATTTGACAGAGCCTTGAAAGCCCTAGGTCGGAACAAGGCCCCAGGAGTAGATGACATACCCTCAGAGCTACTAAAGTCTCTGGGAGAGCCAGCCATGACAAGACTATTTGAACTGGTGTGTAGGATGTATGAGACAGGCGAAATACCCTCAGACTTTAAGAAAAATGTAATAATCCCCATTCCAAAGAAATCAGGCGCAGACAGGTGTGGAAATTACAGAACCATCAGTTTGATAAGTCACGGTTGCAAAATTTTAACACGATTTATCTACAGGAGAATGGAAAAGCTGGTAGAAGCTGACCTCAGGGAAGATCAGTTTGCATTCAGGAGGAACATAGGAACCCGGGAGGCAATACTCACTTTACGTCTTATCTTAGAAGATAGATTAAGGAAAGGCAAACCTACATTTTTAGCTTTTGTAGATTTGGAGAAAGCATTTCTCAATGTTGACTGGAATACATTCTTTCAAATTCTGAAGTCAGCAGGGGTGAAATATAGGGAAAGGAGAGTTATTTACAAGTTGTACAAAAGCCAGACCGCAGTTATTAGACTCGAAGGGCATGAAAGGGAAGCATCAGTTGGGAAGGGAGTAAGACAGGGTTGTAGCCTTTGTCCGGTGTTATTCAATTTGTACATGGAGCAGGCGGTGAAGGAAAGCAAGGAAAACTTTGGAATAGGGATTAAAGTTCAGGGGGAAGAAATAAAAACATTGCGTTTTGCTGATGACATTGTAATTCTGTCAGAGACAGCAAAGGATCTAGAAGAGCAATTGAACGGAATGGACAGTGTGTTGACGAGAGCGTATAAAATGAATATTAACAAGAGCAAAACAAAAATAATGGAATGCGGTCTTAGAAAATCAGGCGATGCTGAAGGAATTAGATTAGGTAACGAAACAATGAAGGTGGTAGATGAGTTTTGTTACTTGGGTAGTAAAATAACATGCGATGGTCGCAGTACAGAGGATATAAAATGCAAAATGGCATTGGGAAGAAAAACATTTTTGAAAAAGAGGAATTTGCTAACATCGAATATTAATTTAAGGGTAAGGAAGTCTTTTCTGAAGGCATTTGTGTGGAGTGTTGCCCTGTACGGGAGTGAAACATGGACGATAAGCAGTGCGGACAGGAAGAGAATAGAGGCTTTTGAAATGTGGTGCTACAGAAGAATGCTGAAGATTAGGTGGGCAGATCGCATAACTTATGAAGAGGTACTGAACAGAATTGGTGAGAAAAGGAATTTTTGGCATACCCTGACTAAAAGAAGGGATCGCTTGGTAGGACACATTCTTAGACATCGGAGAATCGTAAATTTAGCATTGGAGGGAAGTGTGTGGGGTAAAAATCGCATAGGGAGACCAAGAGACGCGTATAGTAAGCAGATTCAAGTGGATGTGGGTTGCCGTTCTTATGAGGAGATGAAAAGGCTTGGGTGGAGAGCTGCATCAAGAGCTGAAGACCATAACAACAACAACAATACTAAGGACGGCTCAAATATCCATGCCCGAGGGGGGATTCTAACCTCCGACCGTAGTGGCCGTGCAGACTGTGACTGGCGCGCCGCAGAACGCTCGGCCACCGCGGCCGGCTTCCTAAATGATCATCCCGACACTCGGAAGAGCAGAATTTGACCGCTTTCAATATCTCTCGGTTGGTTGCATGGAGCATGGGTGTCTCTTCGTGGCATAGTTCACACATTAACATAACAGCCTTAAAGGTTGTAAACGTTCCCTATTGAATGGTACACACAGACGATTCTCTGGCAGCTACGTCATTAGGCAGTTGGCGGACGACTTTGAAACCTTTATCAATGCATCTACTATACCCCAGGTAGCAATTTATCGGTTCAATATCGACGTCTTTATTTTTTTAAGCCCCTTTTACACGACGAACTTTGGTGTCTCAGTTGACTACTCGAGACGAGAGTGACTTCTGCAGCGATCCTGGCTTGCTATTCCCGTACTTCGTCATGCCTATCTCGATAAGTCGTTTTCGTTTAGATGTAAACACGAAAATTGTAGAGCCTTCTGCTATGTAGTTTCGCAACTCAATGAAGAAGTGAGATTAGGGGGCACTTTTTACATAGGAGCAGGAGTACAATAACTGAGTGTATTAATGATGAAAGGCCAATTCATAATCGATGTTCTCCTCAAATGTCATGTGGCAAATTTCTTACAAATTGAGAACATAATTAATGGAAAAAGTTTCATTCAAACTTTTGAAAATTTAAACATTTATTTGATGAAGAAAATTTATACTGGCACATACAAGAAACAATATCGAAACTGCAGAAAAAGCGAGTATTTTATGTCTTGTTATCTTGCTAAAGGTTAAAATAACATAGAAAATCATTTTCTCATGTAATAATTCTGACTCTTTTGGTGTTATAATTTTCGGGAAAACACGTTTGTATATTTACGCTCGTATACATACATAGTGTAGGCCTTTTTGATGTAAAACGAAAATATTTTTCTCCTTGCATGCTCTTTCTGCATCACACTCAAAAATTTAGAACTATGCAGAATCCATAGATCATTGACGTCATAGACGCACTCGCTATGGGGTTGGCTGCTGTTTTACACGCAGGCACGAAAGACGCACACAATTCGAGTAGTCAATTTTCACCACCAAGTCGTTCGTGTAAAATCGGGCCTAAAGTTAATTGAATAAATGAAAAACTGGACGAATTTCAGACGAAAGTATATAACATCATTTAGGAGGTGAAGTTACAACACCTCCATTGTTCTTACTAACTAATCACACAAAATTTGTGAAATCTCGACCACATTTAGATATAATTTCCCTGCAGCTGTAAACATTTTTCACAACGAGGACGCCATGATAACATGGGCGTTGGGAATGTCTCTTCAGGAACCTGCTTTGACCATCGGAAAATCGCCGATTCTGGCGCTTTGTGTCAGGATTGATAAAAGTATCAATGTCTCACCCATTGTCACAATCGGTGAAGAGAAAGTCTCATTCGTGTCATCATCGCGTGAAACCCTTGCATGACAACACGCCACGTGTGCAGCATTGTGATCATCCGTCAGCTTTCGCAGCCCCCACCTGTAAGACACTTCCGCATTTTCGGATCCTCATGCAGGATTGTGAGCTCAAATGTCTTTCGGCGACCCTCCAAAATAGTTTCCTCCACTCGCTAGAACCTCAGATCGGCTGGTGTGGGGCAGAGGTGGTCTTGCTGTTTTGTCTCACAACGTTCTGCAAACTCTGAACGCACCTTGGACACATCTATGACACCAACACAACAGGCCTCAATCAATTAGCGATGAAATCAATTGGAGGTACACCACGTAAAGGGATAAAACGAATGATTACACGCTGTTCTTGTGTGGGCAAGCCGGCCGCGGTGGCCGCGGGGACTGAGGCGCTCCAGTCACGGTCTGCACGCCCACGACGGTCGGGGGTTCGAATCCCCCCTCGGGCATGGATATTTGTGCCGTCCTTAGTATAAGGTAGTTGATAAGTAGTTTGTAAGTTTAGGGACTGATGACCCCGTAGTTAAGTCCCATAAGCTTAACAAACATTTGAATTTACAAGCAGCATTCCATTAACATTCGGACTATTTAGAAAATTGTATAACAGTAATCTGGTAAAGATTGGAAACTCGGGGTGTTTTACCATAAGTTTTCATTGGATGGGAGTGAATTAACCTTCAACGGGAGTGGTAGATGGTAGTCTGTCTGGAAAATGACTAAAATTTAGCTCGTCAAGCAGATCTATCCCCCCCCCCCAAAGCCTAGTTACGCCACTGATTAAGTGGTAAAAAGATACCCTGACTGCTACAAAGTTACCCTGATTGACTGTATTAGATTTGTGATTAATTCCGCCTCATGCAATACACTTTTTTGTTTTAATACCCAAACTGGTGCACCAGAAACCCACGAAGATGGCACAATAAGTGCCGAAACTAGTTTGGGTACTAAAACAAAAAGTGTCTTGCATAAGGCGGAATCAACCACAAATTTGATAGTGCATGATTGCGTGCGTATTTCGGGTATTTATAGTGCATGAAATTCTCGTCTCTTAACAACGAGTATTTGCACATTTTTATAACAAAAATGTTCAAATGTTTGTTACGCTGAAGGAACTTAACTGCGGGGTCATCAGTCCCTAACCTTACAAACTACTTATGAACTACCTTATACTAAAGACGACACAAATATCCATGCTCGAGCGGGGGATTCGAACCCACCGACCGTAGCGACATTTTATAACAAACCACATGTTTATATCACTAACAAGTCCTGAGGAATAAAAACGGAGCCGGCCGCGGTGGCCGAGGGGACTGAGGCGCTTCAGTCACGGTCTGCACGGCCACTACGGTCGGGGGTTCGAATCCCCTCTCGGGCATGGATATTTGTGCCGTCCTTAGTTGTAGCTAGTTCATAGGTAGTTTGTAAGCTTAGGGACTGATGACCCCGTAGTTAAGTCCCATAGACTCTACAAACATTTGAACATTTTTTGAATAAAAACGGAGGTGGAGTCGACTTATAACTTGAATACGCCTTGTAAACCGCCTCAACTGTAAACAAGCCCCTACCACACCGTAGCGGAGAAGCGAGGCAACTGTCCCCGAATTGAAGCGGCTGACCGCCGTCATTTGCAGGGAAGGATCCTGGTACTGGGGTTGTGATTTGAAGTGTATGAGACGCAACAAGAGCCAAATGAAGCACAAAATAAACCCAAGTTTGTTTAATAAAATACTGAGTATTCCTGTTTGTTTAAAAAGTATTCTTAAATGAATGAAGTTTCCTAATTTTCGAAATAACGTCTGCATAGAGACAAGAAATTTAAGAATGTAAGGCTCTTTTCTGACAAGGTGGAGCGCCTTTTCATCGAGATATTTGCATAAGATGATTCCATGAAACTTGTAAAGTAGCAGAGATAGCGATTATTATTTAATGCACGTAATTTTATGTCCGGTCCTGTTTAGTTTCCGCCGACTAATCTGTACGTTTTGCACGCTTATTTTTGTAAATCAGATTTTGTCTATATTCCTTTCCATATAACATAGAAGTTTTCTTTTAACTTTCTCGAATTTGGGTATGAATTATTGTAATCTATACCTATAAATGTGAATGTCTGTTCGGTGTACGTTTATCACGTCTGAACCACAGGACATAAAGAGCTAAAAATTTGTACAATTACTAATGTCTACCCGGGGAACGCTTTAGGCACGGTTTTATGGCGATCGGATAGCTATTTATCTATATATATTAATGTGAATGTCTGTTCGGTGAACGTTTGTCACGTCCAAATGACAAGTCGCAGAGACTTAATTATTTGTACAGTTACTAATTTATACCTGAGGAAGGTTTTGGGCACTGTTTTATAGAGATCTGATAAATATTTCGTAATTTGAAGAATGTAACGCGAAGTTCGGAACAATAATTACTCTTTGAAAGTTATATTTACTCTTTGAAAATGGTTTTATTGGTTGCATTGTTGCTTGAGGGTTGATAATGATAAAAGGGTGGAGTATATTGGGATGGAAAGTTATCGGTGTATATAAAATTTTACGTGTCTGTGTGTGTGTTAATATGTCGCTCTGCAGCGAAAACTACAGAACGCAAACGAATGGTCTGTATGTAATTGTTCTCAGAAGTCTCCCGTTGTACACCATACCAGTTTCCATGCTGATAGCTCTAAGAGGGTGGAAGATATGGTGGTTGAAAGTCGTGAAATTATTTAACAAAATTCTGACTGAAGGCCAGCGATGACGTTTGCGACTCTATAGCAAGGAGGTTACATACAGCGAAATGTGATGCCACAGACCATATCTTTGGTCAACGCTTGCTAAAATGTCTTCAGCTCTTTCTCTGTAAGGATAAGCATACGAATAAGGAAATATAAGAATAAATAAATAAAGCAGTAAAAAAGAAATTTCTTTTAATACATCTCTTTAAAAAATCGATTTGACGTTTCGCGCATTACATCATGTGATCGATCTGTGATATTATTACAATCATTATTGTTGAATTTCGTGATTGGATAGCGACATTTCCACAAAAATGAGTGGAATTAATTACATTAATTTAATTGTTATTTCAACTTGGTAGATAAATGTGCATTGCGTTACTTTACACATATTACAACAGTACATTACTTTTAATAGATCACATTGAGACAACATGCCTTGGAATAGGAAGACGTCATTATCAAGAAACACTGTTGGAGCAAAACGTATTACAACATTAATAGCAAACGAAAATGAATAACAGCGCGAGATAAGACTCTCACAAAGGAGGGACAAGATGACAGCAATGGCGAACGTTGAATCACCATTACAACGTGACAATAGGCAACGTGAGGACCGAGAGCGAGCGTAGCCGCGGGTTGAAGCTAGTAACTCATAAAATTTTAAATACGCATTTCATCCGCACATTACTTTTTAACAGTACTTCTCTAATGATTGAGTATGGAACATTCGATCAAAAAAAGACCAATTACTAAGTACAATCAACACCTGTTAAGTGTCTAAAACAGTTATTCGAACTACTACTGCATCATACTTATATGTGATAAATACCTCTTATACGCCTAGTTATTCATTCATCTCAAATTAGTGTTTTTACTAATTTAAATGCAAATAAAATATGCACCAAAGTACGTTTCTCAGTTTTAGAGAATATTTTGTATGTGGAAACCTAAACAAAAACAAATACTCAAGATTTCTTATTTTTCCATGAAAATACTATACGGTATACAAGTAATGACTGATCTGCGAAATGTAACATTGTTTCCGTCTTCGTCATTGCTTCCGTTCTCACTATTACAATTAAAAGCAGCACACGAATGAACCATGTTTACGCACGATTGCCCTGTAAATGGCGGCTTTTGTGTCGTTCTATTTGGGGACGCGACAATAGGGCCAGCGAGCGGTCTAGCTTTTATTTCGTAAGTCTATGACTGTGAATAGGACACACAACGGAAAGAAGTAATCGTTACTCCTCAAAATCGGTGAAATACTGTGTGAGGCGGTACAGTGCGATGCCGCAGTGGGGCAGTGACTCTGGCCGCGGACTTTCACTGGCTGCTGTGCACAGCTGGCGGCTGCCCACGCTGACCCACTTGCTCTGCAGGCCAGACAGCCGGCGCATTTCCTGATCGCAAAACCCGTCCACTCTCGCGCGCTCGGGTCACGCCGCCTCACAGAGAAAGCAGCGACCACTCGGCGGCGGCAGACACTGCTGGGCCGAGCGGCTGGCGTGCTCCCATAGCGAAGCACAGCGCACTGCATTTCAACGGCTTTATAATCACTTTACGTTGCAGTGACGTAGCCATGATATTGTCAAAGAGAGGGGGGGGGGGGTCCGGGTCCGAATGGTTAAAGAGAAATTTATAAAGGCTCGTATTTTTCATTTATTCTAAAAACAAACTTAGGCTAACATATTTCTTTATATTTTATGCACATAGTTTGCCTTTGTAATATCTTACAAATACTGCAATATTTTATATACAAAATTAAGGAAAACATTTCTTAAAAGTTGTTTCAATACAAGCAAGCAGAACCTTCAGTTATTCCAAAGCCGGCCGCGGTGGCCGAGGCGACTGAGGCGCTCCAGTCACGGTCTACACGGCCACTACAGTCGGGGTTCGAATCCCCCCTCGGGCATGGATATTTGTGCCGTCCTTAGTATTAGCTAGTTCATAAGTAGTTTGTAAGTTTAGGGACTGATGACCCCTTAGTTAAGTCCCATAAGCTAGACAAACATTTGAACATTTTTTAAACGTCGGAAGTGGAAGTGCAAATGATAGCATAGCAGTAAAAATGTACACCGAAGAGCAGTTGTCATCAGTGAATGCTGCATATACAGATTCAAGCAGTCATCACGGCGGAATTTATAATTCGTCTGCGAGAACAACACAGGTTTTCATTTGCTTTTCTTTCTTCGGTACATCCACAACCGCCTATCTTAAATAATTGCATCCGCAATAGTCGTCAATTTTAAACTTTTTCATTTTGTACACTACTCGAGTTTCGAGACCTGAGTCTCTGGTTCTGATTAAAATAGTTGCCTACAGTGCCTCCCGGCTCATTGCATGTACCAGAGACTCACTATTTTAATCTGTTCCTACGTGTAACTGTTTTACGGACTCACTAAGTACGTATACTTCCTTTGTACTGAATAATCTTAATAAAGTTGTAGGGTTGCCAATTTATTACATGACAGGCGTCACTATTTTATTTGGTTGTAATTTGCAGATGCACCTGAGGATGAGATATAGGTCTCGAAACTCGAGTAGTGTATAAAATTTAAAAAAAGTATAAAATTAATGACTGTTGCGGATCCAATTATTTAAGATTTCATTTGCTTGTTAGTAGGAATGAAATCATAAGAAACATCAGCTGAAAAGCATATTCAGTAACTTCCTTAATATCGTGAAACATATTTAACAAGTATAATGTTTACAATATTTACGAATTTTTATATTGCATTCTTCATGTTCGTACACTTGCTCCAGTATTGTAATAATCTTCCTTTTTTTTATTTTTATTTATTTATTTTTTTTTATTTAAACAAGCTGATTATGATACGTAATTCGAAAATATGTACTTAGCCCACCTAGAATTGCATAGGAAGCATATTCTGGTTAGAAACCATTAGCTCATTTACAGAACATGATTACAAAATTATTATAGAGCAGAAGGAAAGATACAGCTTACGATTATGTTGATGTTTACATTATATATTACAAATAAATTAATAAAAAATAGTTAAACTGAAAGAACAAAAACATATTTTAATTATCTGAAAGCTGACTTAACATCATGTTTACAATATTTACGAACATATATATTGCATTCCTCATGCTCGTACACTTGCTCCAGCATTGCAATAATTTTTTGTTGTCCGAGCTGATGACACGTACTTCAAAGATAGGTACTCAACAAACCTATAAATGCTTAGGAAACTTATGCTAGATAGGAGCCATTAGCTCATTTACGGAACATGAATAAAAATATATTACAGATGTCTGGTTTCTTAGCTCACACAGTTTAACTGATTCATAAGCGAATGTATGCAAACAGACCTTGAGAAATTCGTCATAGCTTTTCCCTTGTGGGGATGGTGAATCGTTTGTATACACAATTTGGAATCTAGCTGCAACCGCCGCGGTGGAATGGTCGAGCGCTATAATGTATCTTGCTGCGGAGCACGCAATTGCTTCCCGTCGGAGGTACGAGTCTTCCCTCGGGCAAGGGTGTAAGTCTGTATGCGTGTGTGTGTGTGTGTGTGTGTGTGTGTGTGTGTGTTTTGTCCTTGGGTTAGTTTACGTACTTTGCAAGTCTAGTAGTAGTTAAGTCCCATTTTAACATTTGTTTAAGTTACAACCAATGGAATGATACTGAACTATTTTTCCTGGGAGACTATACGAGAAAAATGTCGCCTTATCGTGCCGGTAGGTGTATTAGATGTCTCTCGGACACAATTGTTCTAAATTGTCTCATAAAGAATATGATTAAATAAAAATTGCCGTTGGTCATGATGTGTTATTTGTTTACGCTGTTACTGCCTGGCAATACGGCCGCGGTGGCCGAGGGGACTGAGGCGCTTCAGTCACGGTCTGCACGGCCGCTACGGTCGGGGTTCGAATCCCCCCTCGGGCATGGATATTTGTGCCGTCCTAGTTCGTAAGTAGTTCATAAGTAGTTTGTAAGTTTAGGGACTGATGACCCCGTAGTTAAGTCCCATAAGATTTACAAACATTTGAACTGCCTGGCAAGTATAAAAAGAAAAACATTGTATACAGTAATCAGCACAGCATCACCTACATTCAAAAAGCAAAAACGATGCAGATTACGCTGTAACAACTGTAACGCTATACGACACAAAAACAATAATACGTCGTAATGTAATCATGGATTTGTAAGTGTTTTATTAAATGAGACGATAGAATTCCACAGTAATTTGTTTATTATTCAAAAGACAGCATATGGATATTATATTAAACGTCATGTAGATGTGAATGAACTAAAATTTTCCTCAGACACAGATATAGGAATGATACCGCGCAGTGAGGCGCAGTAATTTAAATACGATGCTGCCGTTATAGACTTGAATTCTGTACCATAAAACTGTTTATTACGTTCTTTGGTTAATAGAAAAGTAAATGGTACACACACAACCTTTGTAAGAGGAATAAAGTATAAATTAATATATTTCATCAGTATTTGTAGGTGCTAGGTTGACCCATGAATTGCTGTTGAGTAATACGTGACGTGCAACTGACCAATGGTACGACAAGTTTCTCAGAAATCCACTCATAAAAAGGTTATCGCTACTTGCAACATACAGGCGTTCACTGCCTGGTACTTCCCAGCGCTACAAGCGGCGACTCTACAATACAGAAACTTCGTTTTACTATACACTAAAACTGCATATTGTCTTACCATCCACTCAACACACTATAGGTCAGCGGTCACCAACTTGTGGTCCGCAGGCCACGCAAAAGATATGAAATTTGGTTTTATTAATTTTACATTATTGATTCCTTGTTATCAGTCAGTTGTATTGTGTGTCTTCATCCTCTTGGGCAGTTTGTTTGTAAAAAGGCAAAATCTAAAAAAATAACATTCCCAAACTCGCCTTCAGTGATTTATGTAGGTGAACAAGGGTTTCCTGCTTATTAAAAGAAAAAAAAAAAAAATCCGGAAATTGATCAGAAGTAAGTGACAATATCCGTGTAGTTTTCAGCAACAGTAGCAGCCCTGGATTTTCCTAAATTTAAAATAAGACGAACCAATTTCATTTTCCACTAAACATTTCAATTATAACAGAAGTTTCAATATACAACTTCTGACGATGATGTTCTGCGCATAATCCTGTAACGTGAACGTAGGTGAACTATGAACTAGAGTTACCTTACTGTTGTTCAAAAGAGTCATCTACTATAACTATGCACTGCTGAGCTCTGCGATAGCTGGCCTGGAAACTTTGAACAAAGTCTTCCTCTGGGATAGTGCTCAAAAGTCTCGTCACGTTTCGTTGGATATCAGGAATATCGTAAAATCTCTTTCCTTTCAAAGCGAGTTTGAGTCGCGGGAATATGGTGTATGTTCAAGTGGCACTACCCTCCTTTATTGCCAGCAAGTGTTCCACGATATTGGATGTGTGTGGGCGAGCGTTGTCGTGCAAATTGAACATCCACCATAATCGCTGGATCTCAACCCTCCAAACGTTTCCCTATTTCCACGGCTCAAACAATTACCACGACTCAAACTCTCTTTGAAAGAAAAGAGATTTGACGATATTTCTGACATCCAAAGAAACGTGACGACGTTTATGAACATCGTTCCGAAGAAAGTTGTGGAAGGTTACATTTCGAAACACAATATCTTAGTTTGGTTAGTTGTTTGGGACAGGGGGGCCAAACTGCTAATGCCATCAGTTCCCCGATGGGTAAGCAAAGAAGTGAGGATATGAAAGTAGGGATAGGGAAAAGAAATGCAGTCCAGGGAGGAAAGTATGGAGAAAGACTGTATTAGCACGGAGCCCCATGCTCGCCACGCACGTACTCACGAAATAACCGTGAGCCCCTAGTGGCAGTTCATAGTTCACTTAAGTTAATGTTACAGGGATATTCACCCATCTTTATTGCCAGTGTCTGTATGTTACTTTCAACGAATATATTGCAAATTTTGATAAAAGTAGATTTCTAGATTGTCAATGTTTACTTTTCTTAAATCTTGTGATTCCTGTTCACAACAACCAAATCAAAGGTGGTCTATAAACGTTTCGGAGCTACTGCTCTAGATTCTCCTCTCTTCTGAGTATAGAAATTACTCGGGATGAAAGTGTTGTAATAAAATGTTACGATTAACAAAATCATAGGGAAAATAAGTTAAATACAGCGGAGTGGATTTGACATCTCCGTGTTTCTCACATGGATAACTCTATATCGTCTCCTCAAGGGTGGATTCACCAAACAATTTATTGATACTAGCTCTTGGGCAAGTAACAAGAAATAATCAAATTTTTATTTAGGTGTGACTTAACAGCCGTAATATATTTTTTTAAATACATAGTCAACCATGACCCGTTTATTGTTTTCAGAACTTTACCGGATTAGAATATTATACAAGTTTATCAGATAAACTATGTAGTTCTCAAACAGTCTTTAATTTTGTAAGTGTATTTTTTAGGTTTGTTGTTGGAATGTTGAGGGGATTAAACTATGAGCTCAGCAGTCACGTCTTTTTTATTTTATTTTTTTTATTTAGGAACCCAGTGCTGTTCAGCCCCACCAGACCAAAATCCTCTCTTTGTTATTGGATCGAACTGATATTGTGTCATGTAGCAGTATATACAATCGGTGAAGAGTGTTTCGAAAATTTCCAAAAAATTCAGGAAGATTTGGAAAAATTCGGAAGATTGACTATAAATTTCGTTTTCTCTGGAATAATTAAAAAATATGGGAAAATGTTAAGATTTTTTTCAGAGGACCTGGCAACATTAGCCAGAAGTCTATGCCGACCGCCATGTAGCATGTAGGGAGACACATTTCAGAGAATGAGAAATCTGCTCCGCTACGGATTACGGGATCCTTCTACACCAGTGTTTTCCAACCTTTTCGACTAAGCAACTGCGTTCCAAGTAGGGGAGACCGGGACACATTGTCGATAGGGGCAGGATGGCCCAGTCGAATTAGTTTATACAATAGACGCGAGATCGTCTTAGGAATCAATCAGAAAGTAGGTAGTATTGTCCCTCTCCATATGCAGGGCCAATAACGAAGGCGTCGAAGTTTTGGACAAGCTGTAGTCCTTAATTGTTTCTGTGCATGTTTCAGTAAAATTGATCAGTTTATGTTTGTTATTTAACTTTTACTTGCTTTAGGCGCAAAGGGGTGAGTAGTACAATAAAAGGTCGTAATTTAAGTATTATTTCTATATGGCATAAAGACTTAATTGCTTCAGTGAGTTTCCTAAAGAACAGAATTTATTATAAAGATGGCGATGGAGCAGATTGGCCCAGAGAGAACTGGCACGATGGCCAGTCGAGACAACCTGTCACGTTCTATAGGAGCTGTACTTCTTTAAACTCGATGAAAAGTTTTAATGATAACAACGTTTATAATTCTTGGAGTTTATTAAATTATTTACATAATTGTGGAAGTTAAATATATTTTGATATGTTTCAGAGGTCAAAAGGTCGTCATCTTCACGAGATAAAAAGCGTAGAATAAACAACAACCAGTACATTTTATTTTAATCTTAAACAGTAATCTGCGAAGTCACAATCTCGTTCATGTTCTTGTTTTCAAAACGTGAGATCGGCTCTGGTTGAAACCTTTGTTTTATTTGTAGCATCATGAAAATGACCCAAAATTATAAAAGAATGAAAAGGGAATAATTTCTGAAGATACGATGCTAAGAGCAGTTTTAGACGTAAAAGAAAAGGAAAGATCTGTGAGGACTGTTAGCGAAGACTTTGGGATTCCACGAAAATCGTACTGGAGGTACTGTGCTAAGTACAGACCTTATGTCAGTTTGCACAGGTAATTGACACTCAGCAAAAAAACTGAATTTCAACCCATGCCACTGGAAAGAAATACTGAAGAAAGAGGAGAGACGGTGATAATGATGACGATGAGGCAGTCACAGTGCCTTTTTGAAACAGTCAACTGGAGAACAAGGAATTTAGTTCACGAACTGTAAGCTTTGGATTTTTGAATTATTTTTAAGTATTTTTCGGAATAATATCAGACATAAAAATATATTTTGTTTAACGACTATTTCGGGCAAGACTCAGAAGCGTAATATGCTCATTAAGAAAAGGTCCTACTGTGTAGACAATCTGTAAATAAGTAGACCTTTTTTCGATTTTTTTTTCAGATTTACTTCGTATCAAATTCTTTTACCACAACTACATCTACATGCATACTCTGCCTGTCGATTGGTTCCTGAAAACAGTTTTCAGACTTTGCGCTTATTCATCATTAACACTGTGAGTTGTAAAACCATCCGTGATATATTCAAGGAACTCCGTAATTTTAACATTACATATATATGACTTAGGTCTACGTTTTTGTATTACTGATCCCCTAGTTCTAGTGCAGGTACAGAGGTACTTCCTCCTGTGATGACGAGCCCCCCGAGCAAGACTTTGCGTCGACCTCTGGGGGTCGCGACCGACAGGTTGGAAAATACTCCTCTACACGACCAAGGAGGTTAGAATGAAGGGAGGTGGCGTTATTTACGCTGAGAACATTCATTGGTTGAAGCCAGGGATCCATGCTTTTGTGCCCATAACAAGGATTTCTCGCTTACATTTCTGTGTGAATATTGCCCTTTTTACGAAAAGCCACTTAATTGATAGTCATATTGAAGTATTTACTTACATCTATACATATAAAAGTGAATGTTTGTATGTCCTCTATATCTTCATAAACCATTCATTCGATTGCAATGAAACTTCGATGAACTTTTCATCGTACACCCAGGAAGGTTCCTGACCCAAAAACAAAAGAGCACGACACATAGCTCAGGAGATATGACGTCATAAATAATGAGGCTACCCCTCCCCCAGCCCACAAAATGGTGAAACGAAAAGAAGTCTGCCGCTCACAACAGTGTCGCTGTAGATGCCGTGTAAGACAGTAGCATCAGGCATGACCTTGTATCAAATAAAGTTAGCAATACAGATTTGCATGTTACTATTTATTTTTGTCTGCAAGTCTCTCTTAATTCTCTTGCATCCAAAAATAAACATTCTGTTTTCTTAATCTCTTTCTGGATAAAAGCGAAAGGACACTCACTGACTCACATAGTAAACATGAAATCTCGAGAACTACTTCACTTATGAAGCTGCAAATTGGCAGGAATGTAGTTTATAGCTGGAAAACTTCAGGTAAGGAAGTATTTAGTGACAGGTGCACGACGGAACATACTTCTCCTACAGACTCACGAAATCTAGTTTCATTCCGATGTTCACACGAAATTTCGCATGCTTGACCTTCAAAACAAGATGAAGGTCAGCGTCCACCTTAAGTTTCATACAGTGCATGGGGGAGGGTACTTTGCAATATAAACATGGATCCCTAAATACATTGGTCTCACCATATCTTGAGAACGAATCGACCAATTTCACAGATTTTTTTTCTTTTTTTCAGACGAAGGATTGTATGAAATAAAACTGGAAAAATTGAGAACAAAAAACTGTTTATCAATGCGACCCTGTGTTTCTATTGCACAGAAATATATAGTTTCGTTCCGATGTTGATGAAATTTTGTACCTTCTACCTTAAAAACAAGAGGAATGTCATTGTTTAAAATTTCGTTCGGTGCATGGTGGAGGGTACTTAACTTACAGAATTTTACAAAAAAAAAAAAAAAAAAAAAAAAAAAAAAAAAAAAAAAAATCATTTTGCTCCAAGTTTATGAATTTTTTGCAGACATGATCTTTAAACCAAGACTAAGGTCACTGGGTACATAATTTTGTATGGTACATGACAGAGGGTAACTTTGCCCAGAGAGGGAAAGGTGGAAACGAACAGAGAGATGGGAAAGAAAGAGGTGGATGCAGAGAGAGGGGGCAAGGGGATGTGGACTAACAAGAAAAGTACTTGGGCTGGAACAAACATATCTGTATGAACGTTTGGTTACAGGATTACCACGTACATCTCAATGTGCTGGTGGGTGTCGTTTTTATGCCAAACTTTGCAATCATGCTCTATATAGCACTGTAGATGTAATTGTAGACGACATACTTAATGCAGATATCCGAACTATAATAATCGTCGTACATGTTGATTGATTATCAATCGCCGCTCCATCTAACGCTTCTCCACACAAATAACGTCACAAAACGCAACTTCGGAGGCACACGGCACCGTCCGCGAACAGACAGGTCAAAGTGCAATGTGGCAATGCACACGCAGAGGCCTCTAACGGACGACTGCAGAGTTTTGCAGATGCGGGAGTGTCAGTAGTGGAATAAGAGACCTTTACATTATCTCTCGTACGATTTTTATGTATATGTGTTTGTTCGAGCCCAAATACTTTCCTTGTTCCCGGGCAACGCTAGGTTTACAGATAGGACTATATACATTTAAACGAGTAGAACTACTTTAGGACACAGTACGATCGATGTTTTGGGGCCGGCCGCGGTGGCAGATGGGACTGAGGCGCTTCAGTCACGGTGTGCACGCCCACTACGGTCGAGGCTTCGAATCCCCCCTCGGGCGTGGATATTTGTGCCGTCCTTAGGATAAGCTAGTTGATAAGTAGTTTGTCAGTTTAGGGACTGATAACCCCGTAGTTAAGTCCCATAAGCTTAACAAACGTTTGATGTTTCGGGCACTAACAAATGCCGGAATGCGTATTGTGCTGGCTTCACTTTTTCAGTGTTAGGGCATCTCCAGAGATTCTAACCTCCTTGCACACGACCTACACGTGTCTGCCCGTGTGGCGCACTGTAAATTTTGAGTTTTAAGGGTCAAAGAAATCTCGGTGTAGTCGAAAACAGCCGACTTCAGAAACCGGCGAGCCGAGGTAAACACAGGTGTTAGCGAGCTGTTGCTCAAGCAGCAGCGAGTTCCTACTGACGTCACACCTGCATGTCGCCGAACATCTGCGCGGCCGCAGCGCGTAAACAAGAGCGCGACTGCGCCGCCGGGAAAGGTCGTCAGTGCGCAAGCGCGTCACACACGGGGCTCTCCATATTAGAATGTAAATCCCAAGGCCGGGGCGGCGGCGGCAAGCAGAGCGGCAGACGGCCGTGCCCCGGAAGTGAGCAAGCGAGGCGGCAGGCCGCGTGGGCCGCGAGGTGGGCGAGGCGGAGAGAGCGGAGCGCGGCCGCGCAGGCGGCGGCAGTGGCGGCGGCAGTGCGTGCCCGACCGCCGAGCCATGGGGAGCCGCCTGCCACTGCTGCTGGCCGCAGCCCTCTGCCTCTACCTGCTCGCCACGCTCGCCGCGGCAGCACCCCTGCCGCAGGAGGCCTCCTCCGCCGCGCCAGAGGCCAGAGGTGAGCGCGCGAGCGATACCACCCGTCTGCTTTGACCTACGACACCTGGATATGGACGCGCATGCGCATCAACGTCTGCTGTTAGCCGCAGCTTCCGTCGCCATTTTTGTTCCCAGCGGCCACCGTGAGCTTCTGGAAGGCGGAGTTCTTTGTTGTTATTTCTTTGAATACATTAAGAAGTAGATAAAGATTCTGATTTAAAATCAATCTAGTCATAATAAATTATTTTAATACAGGTTGAAAATATTTGCATTTCTGGGTGTGTATCCGGAGCAATTTTTCTGCATTGGACAACTCAGTTTTATTGGATACCAGATAAACATCTATAGCTTAGCCATAACTCTACGTTTTCGAATCTGATGTGATAAATTTGAGCGCCGCGGTGGAGTAGACGAGCGGTCTAAGGCACCTCGCTGCGGAGCGCGCGGTTGCTCGCCATCGGAGGTTCAAGTCCTTCCTTTGGCATGGGTATGTGTGTGTGTTGCCCATAGGTTAGTTTACCTTAGTTTACGTAGTTTGTAAGCTACGGACTGATGACCACGCACTTTGGTCCGATAGATTTACAAACATTTGAACATTTTTTTTTTTTTTTTTTATTATTATTAACAGAAACTGCACAGTTGAATTGCTGTCAAATTCAATCGTTTACAACCATTTGAATTTTGATATAATTGATCAGAATTCTTTTTTAAGAAATATTTTTCAGAATTCATATAAAATGCTATTTTATTGCACAAGCTATGGAGTACATTACCATGATAAACCAGGATGCAGAAGTAGATTTATGGCCAACAGAGCTCCCTGGGGCATGGGTTGTAATTAGTTTTCGGGTTCCGCTAAATAGGTCAAGAGTCCACTACGCTCGGGAAGTGGCTACACGGGTAGCGGAGGCTTTGTGGCGTGGACTACGCGGTTTTTAGGTCAGACGGCCTCAGGAACACACAAAATGGGTTTTAGTCTCAAAGGGTGGAGGTCAGACACGGGACGAATGCAGATCTACGAACCATTCATTGGTGTAAGAGTTGTAAATTGTCGTAGCTGTGTTGGGAAATTTCCAGAGCTCCAAGCGCTGATAGAAAGTACTGAGGCACAAATCGTTATAGCCCCGGTGGAGTAGCTGAGCGGTCTAAGGCGCCTCGCTGCGGAGCGCGCGGTTGCTCACCGGCGGAGGTTCGAGTCCTCCCTGGGGCATGGGTATGTGTGTTGTCCTTAGGTTAGTTTACCTAGGTTTAAGTAGTTTGTAAGCTACGGACTGATGACCACGCAGTTTGGTCTGATTTACAATCATTCGAACATTTTTTTTTTACCAACAATGGAATATCACTGAAAACAATTGGATTGCTGTGAAATTCAATCGTTTCCAACCATTCGCTCTATTTTTTCAAATTGGCTGCCTCCAAAATGAAACAAAAATTTGTGTTTTTAATAAGTTGATACGAAACAACGTAGATATTTAAAAAGGTTTTCAGTTACGTTTATGGCAAAAAGCACCAAATTAGGTAATTAAAAAGCGAATGCCTGAACTCCAATAATAAGGGTCAAATTTGGAAGTAATCCACTTTTCAGTAAACTACAACATAGCTATGAAGTAACTCACAGAAGTCCGTGCATTTTAAGATTGCAGTAGTTTCGAACATGAATTACAAGTACGAGTCGTATGACCCATTGTAATTAGTAAAAACAGTTTGCCACTTTAAAAGTAATTAGTGTTGTTTTATTCTATCTGTTGATACTGTTTGTTATCGCCAAAATATGTATAAATAAAAATCGGTAACAATAGTTGTTGCGTTGGACCCTTCGATAAGAAACAAGTACTGAAACCTGCCGATTTCAATGTGTTGAAATCGTTCGTAATTGCAAATGATTTAATCGACTTCGCATAGTTTTGAAGACCGCATTGGTGTCTAGTTCTTATAATGACAGTTTATTGTCAACACTACATGGCTTTCAGGGACCGCGGAGGAACAATCTATCTTCTCAACAATTAGAACAATTCCAATATGTACGGTCACCATGCTGAGAGCATACTGCTCGTCCTATGTTGTCTCGTGTCGACGCGAAGGAACAAAAATGGCGGATGCCCATGCCCGTCTATATCCAGGTGCCCTACTTTCACCTATAACGTCATGTGCGAGGTCTGCTAAACGGAAAAAAATCGCAGATTTCTAAATTCCGAAAAAAAAGAAAAAACAAAAAAATCATAAAACAAAACTATCCGACTCCGTAGTCCAGTGTACAGTGTCGTTGGTTGCCGAGTTCGATTCCCGATCGGTTCGAAGAGTTTCTTCGTCGTCGTCATCATCATTCCATTATCATTGACACGCAAGATGCCGATTTGGCACCAGCTGAGAAGCACCAGGCAGTCTCAATTTGACCCCAGTTGGAGGTCTAAAGACAATATGTGCCACACGATCATTACATCGAAAAATAAAACTTTCCGTTAAGGTGCTTATACACCGGTCACAAAATATGTTCCACTGTATGTAGCATTACGGCTTGTATGGGAGTCGTTCTGCGCACAGATTTTTCCAGTCACTCCTGTCAGAAATTTAGTTGCTTGGCTGCCATTATGGCGTCAGCTTAGAGTTGTCGAACAGACATTGGTGTTGTTATTTTCGTTATTGTATTAGCATTGATATAAAACTACAATAAGAAGGAAAGGGAGTGTAACTGTTTTTTAGGAATGGGTTTTGCGTAGGAAAAACACTGAGATTAGAAACAGGCGTATACCACATGTAAACAAAAATCCATTCTTGATCCAATTACAAATGAGAAAAATAAGTTTAGACTGGAAAAAAAATGTCCGGTATAAACATTGGAGATGCAGTACCTGCTCTAGTGATACTACAAGTGTTATTGTCACATTTGACATCTGACCATTACCTGTCATCTCTTCAGATATTATATCTTGTCATCAAAACAAGTTCAGTGTTCTGGATGCTGTTTACAATGTCGTGGAAGCTCATTTGAAAGTTAACATAGCTATCTACACTTGCCCACAGTCTGACGATATTTGAACCTTTTGTGTCTCGTTGCCGCCGGTTGTCCTAGGTGTCGGTGGCCGAGTAGAGAGAGTCCGACACAGGGAAATAGGATGCACGCGTGTGTGGGTACAGAGTCTGAGGTGACCAGCCAGTGGGACAGCAGAAACTGGAAAGACTAAGCTAGATTAGAACAAGAGATATATTTCGAAGAAACATTATAATACTTAACTTTGTTAACTGAAGACTAGTGGAATGCAGATACATAGTATAACTAGGTAGAAGCCTGCCTACTGATGAGTCCTTGTGCCTGTCCTAATCCCAAGTAACCACGAGCGGGGTTGCAGCAGAGGGCGCTCGTGGTTGACGTCGTAAGAACGCCGCGCCGTGCTTGCATGTAGGCGCGCGGCGAAAGTACGTGGTGCGCACTTCAAACTTGTGCGACACCACAGAACCTATAGCGAATTTTAAGGCTATGCTTCGGAGAATTGCTCTGATAGTTACTGTAATATAGTTCATTCGCTTAATTGACAGATACACTCAATCAGAAACTATAACAGAAATCTTGCCAACTGCATTTTGTAATCCATTTGGAAAGTGTTTAAGACCAATGAAGATGCCAATTCCAGAATCTGAATATACTGCCAGCATCACATCTATTTTCACCATTTGTAGAATTAAATATTAACAACATATTATGCTCATCAAAATTTTGGCCTGTATTCCTATGTCTCATTCTCACTGTTGCCTAACAAACCATACTTAAAACCACATATTTTGCTGAGCAATTGAAATTAATGTTGTTTATAAAACGTAGGCATAAACACACGGAAACAACAACTACATCTTTAGCGTTAGAATTCTTCAAATAAAGATTGCGACTGTTTGTTTTCATTCTGAGAAATGGTGTCACAGAGTTCAAACGACTAATTTTGTGGTAGGGGGAAAAGTGGCGGCTGTTGAGTAGCGACACATAAATGTTTGGTATTGACACAACAGGTCCCATTACAAGAGATCGAAGTTTCAAGTGATCAGTGCTTTTCAAATAAAGATAAAATGTTTCCTACCATGTGACTATGTTGACTACATCAACAAAACGGTAGAAAATCTAGGCCAATATGTTAATATTCCTAGAAATCTACATAGAATGACTTTATTAGTGCTTCGTACATACCATGAAATGAATAAATAATACTTCATTAGAAGTAACTGCACTCGTAAAATGAAGATTTTATCACAAACTTAGCGTCGCCATGTGATTTTCTAATGTCAACGTTACATGACTTAAGACAATGACACGAGGTCACTGGGATGTTAAATAAAATTGAACCCAATTAAAATAGATGGAGTAGATGGGGTAGATGGAGAGGTGAACATAAATTGATCGGTTTGTATTGTAGAAAGTAACTTATTGATAACAAAAGAAAAATTAACAATAATTTTTCGAGCCGTATAACACATAAGCTGAGGTCAGGGGTGAAAGCCGACGGGTGATATTCCGTGCTTTAGTTGACCCACCTTATGGTTTCGTTCAGCTCATCTACAGTAACGCTCAAGAATATTTTGTAGTTGGCGTGTCATGTTGTCAGCACTGTTTGCATGCAGTCACAACAGACTACGCCTATGAGTGTGTCAATCCATTAGGACCTTCACGCCGCTGTGTTTACAAACACACACATACACATCAAGGTGTTTGTCATCATCTACCAAACAAACGTTCTATAGTAGTCTGAACTATGGTGATTGGTATATTTAAAGTAATAAATCTTGGGATTACTTGACAAATAAAACTCAAAAAATCATTTATTTTGTTTGCAAATCATTTATCTCAATTTGACTCTAAACGTATCTTTATTTTTATGTGCAATATCCTGTTTCAGCTTTGGAGCCATTTTCAAAGGAAAACTTAACATACTTCCATCCATAGTTAGTATATATAGGGCCCCAGTTGTCATTATCGTAGATAATAGAAATGCATATGTCCATTCATATGAGTCATAGTGATTCATCCTTCCTTGGAAACCAACTGCCGAGTTGAGCAGGATTACCACTACATAATGGGATAAATTAGAACAGCAGTGGTTAAACAAACTCGTCGACTGTAAGCCACTTACGGCGGAGGCTTGCATTCATGAAAACTGATTTTATGTTATATCCTGCCATGGTCAGGTTGATAGATCTGTTAAGTTTTTAAATAAGAAGACTTTACAAAATCTTTATTAGTCAAGGTAGCGATAATATTTACAAAACGTGATAATTAGACATATTTGCAACCCATTTTCAGATCGTTCTGAAACCAATTTCTTTGTCTTGCGTTGTATCATTCGTTATGTAATCTCTCACATAAAAGTCTGAAGGATAATAAATACTATAAAACATTACACCTCTCCCTTTAATATCGTATTATATCAATATGATACAGTGAAAATTAATTTCATGTGGTTTGTTATGTGATTTTGAAGGTAATAACTACAGTGTTTTATAGTACCGATTATCCACTAGACTTATATATAGGAGATGATGTGGAATAGTACACTGCCAGACAGGAGAGAGTAGGGGTCAGCACTTCAGGAAATAATATGGGATGCCAAGATCTGATATTGCAAATAAGTCGAAACTAATAATTACTATTATCGCTGTCTTGAGTAATAAATATCGTGCAAAATCTGCTTATTAAAAAAAATAGATCTCTTATTTCCAGCCTGAGCATATCAGAAAATAAAATCATTTTTTCTCGAGGTAGGCCCATTGTGTAGCAACTCCATTCATTAAACAGGTATATGGCGCTTTGAATGAATGCAAACTTTAATCCAATGTGGCTTAAAGCCCACTTCGTTGAATCACTGATGGTCTCATTTATCCCATTCTTCAGTGGTGATCCTGCTAATCTCCTGTTGGTTTCGTGGTTGGTTAGGAATCGCCCACATTGCTTTTTACAATTTATCTCAAGGATATTCAGTTGGACACGTATCGGTGGAATATGCATATTAATCCAGTCGTGCAATACCGGAACGATTTAAGAAATACGTTGACGTTGTCTGCACGATAGACTTGCGAGTTCTTGTTCACAAACTTGAATTCTTCGCCAAAATGCTAACGAAATGGTTTAATAATTGGTTGGAGTATGTTATACCTGTTTTGAAGACACTTGAGACCGCCGCGGTGGAGTAGCCGAGCGGTCTAAAGCGTCTCGCTGAGGAGCGCGCGGTTGGTCGCCGTGGAGGTTCGAGTCCTCCCTGGGGCATGGTTGTGTGTGTTTGTCCTTAGGTTAGTTTACCTAGGTTTAAGTAGTTTGTAAACTACGGACTGATGACCACGAAGTTTGGTCCGATAGATTTACAAAACATTTGAACACTTAAGATTGTCCTTCATGGGCGACCGAAACTTACATATGGTACCCGCCAACAACAACATTGATCCGCCTCAATGATGTACTCCATTGACGGTAAGCCTCTGGAGTGCAGCATTACCAGGTTTCCTCCACACATGTTTTCCACTGTCGTCTCGTCTCAGACATAGGCGCCATACATCTGTGAAGAGAACTTTGCGTTAATGTACTAAACGTGCCAAAAAAGGCAAATATGTTTAGAAACTCAGATAAGTGGGAAACCAGCTGCCTCAATTCACATTTTGCCTCGCTAAACATTTTGGTATGCTACCACAATGGCGCTCTTTTAATATAGAGCATGCTAAATACTTGTACCCAGTCTCTGCTCGTAGTGGAGTTTTAATACTCAGCATCCTTCTCACTGTACCTGTCTCATTTCGGCACTTTCCCGCTATCCACTTTTCATCCCATTGCCACATTCTCCTGTCTATGTCTTCAACCACTTCACCAAATCCTCCTTAACGCTGTCTACTGTCCTCTTTCTTCCTCAGTCTACTCTCTGTCTCTTGCCTCTGGTATGCTCGCGCTTGTACCTCTATATGTGGAAGCTGTAATACACAACTGGCCATTAAAATTGCTACATCAGAAGAATGAAATGTTTGTATAGCTTATGGGACTTAGCTACGGGGTCATCAGTCCCTAAACTTACAAACTACTTATGAACTAGCTAACACTAAGGACGGCACAAATATTCATGCCCGATGGGGGATTCGAACCCCCGACCGTAGTGGCCGTGCAGACCGTGACTGGCGCGCCGCAGTCCCCTCGGCCACCGCGGCCGGCACACCAGAATAAATGCAGATGATAAACGGGTATTCATGGGACAAATATATTCTACTAGAACTGACATGTGCTTACATTTTCACGCAGTTTCGGTGCATAGATCCTGAGAAATCAGTACCCAGAACAACCACCTCCGGCCTTAATACACCTGGGTATTGAGTCGAACAGAGCTTGGATGAAGCGTACACGTACAGATGCCAATTCAGCTTCAACACGATACCACAGTTCATCAAGATTAGTGACTGCCTTATTCTGACGAGCCAGCTGGTCGGCCATCATTGACCAGACTTTTCAGTTTATGAGAGATCTGGAGAATGTGCTGGCCAGGGCAGCAATTGAACATTTTCCGTATCTAAAAATCCCTTACAGGACCTGCTAATTTCGGTCGTGCATTATCCTGCTGAAATGTAGTGTTTCGCAGGGATCGAATGAAGAGTACAACCAAGGGTCGTAACACATATGAAATGTAACGGCCACTGTTCAAAGTGCCGTCGATGGGAACAAGAGGTGATAGAGACGTGTAACAAATGGCATCCCATACCATCACGCCGGGTGATACGCCAGCATGGAGATGACGAATACACGCGTCCAATGTGCGTTCACAGCGATGTCGTCAAACATGGATGCGACCATCATGATGCTGTAAACAGAGCATGGATTCATCCGAAAAAAATTACGTTTCGCCATTCGTGCATCCAGGTTCGTCATTGCGTACACCATCGCAGGTGCTCCTCTCTGTAATGCCGCGTCAAGGGTAACCGCAGCCATGATCTCCGAGCTGATAGTCCATGCTGCTGGAAACGTCGTCGAATTGTTCGTGCAGATGGTTGTCTTGCAAACGTCCCTATCGGTTGACTTAGGGATCGAGACGTGGCTGCACGATCCGTAACAGCCATGCGGATAAGATGCCTGTTATCTCGACTGCTAGTGATACGAGGCCGTTAGGATCCAGCACGGCGTTCCGTATTGCCATTCTGAACCCACCAATTCTACATTCTGTTAACAGTCATTGGATCGCAACCAACGCGACCAGCAATGTCTAAATACGATAAACCGCAATCGCGATAGGCTACAATCCGACCTTTATCAAAGTCGGAAACGTGATGGTACGCATTTTTCTGCCTTACGCGAGGTATCACAACAACGTCTCAACAGGCAACGCTGAGCAACTGCTGCTTGTGTATGAGAAATCGGTTGGCGACTTTCCTCATGTCAGCACGTTGTACGTGTCGCCATCGGCGCCAACCTTGTGTGAATGCTCTGAAAAGCTAATCACTTGCACATCACAGCATCTTCTTCGTATCGGTTAAATTTCGCATCTGTAGAACGTCATCTTCGTGGTGTAGCAATTATAATGGCAATTTTAATGGCCAGGAGTGTATATGGATATAAGGAATGGCCGGAGGAGTAATGTAACCGTAGAAGAATGCGTAACTAGGGGAAAGGCAAATACCGCCGAGAGGAAAATTAAAGAGACATTTGGAGACCAGAAACGCAGCGGTATGAATATCAAGAACTCAGATGGAAAACAAGTACTAAGCAAAGAAGGGAAAGCTGAAAGGTGGAAGGAATACATAGAAAACCTGTATAAAGAAAATGAACTTTAAGGCAGTATTACAGAAAAGGAGGATGAAGTCGAGGAAAATAGGAAATACGATACTGTGAGAAGAATTTGACAGATCACTAAATATATGAGTAGAAACAAGGCCCCTGGAGCTGATGATGTTCTGTCTGAACTGCTATTATCGTTAGGAGAGCCAGTCATGAAGAAATTTTTCCATCTGGTATGCAAGAAGTATGAGACAGGGGAAATACCGTCAGACTTCAAGATGAAATAGCGATTCCAATTCCAAAGAAAGCAAGTGCAAAAAATGTGAAAATTACAGAACTATCAATTTAACAACTCATGTTTGCATAATACTAACACGAATTATTTACAGACGTATGGAAGAACCGATGGAATCCGACCTTCAGTTAGCATTTAGGATAAATGTAGAAACACCGAGGCACTACTCACATTGACTTACCTTTGAAGATAGATTAAGGAAAGGGAAACCTACGTTTTTAGTATTTATCGATCTGGAGAAAACTTTTGACAATGTTGACTGGAATACACTCTTTGAAAATCTGAAGGTAGCAGGGGTAAAATATAGGAGCGAAGAGTTATATTCAACTTGTACAAAACCAAACAGCAGTTTTTAGAGTAGAAGGGCATTAAAGGGTCGCCGTGGTTGGTAATGGATCAAGGCAGGGTTGTAACCTTTACCCAATGTTGTTCAATCTTGCATGTTGCATCGAGAAATTTATGGAGGGAATTAAAGTCCAGGTAGATGGAATAAAAACCTTGCGATTTGCTGATGACATCGTAATTTTGTCAGAGAAAGCTGGAAGAGCAATTAAATGGAATGGACAGAGATTTGAGATGAGCATTAAAAAGAGTAAAACGTGTGTAATGGAATGCAGATCAAATCAAATGTTTGTAGAACTTATGGGACTTAACTATGGGGTCATCAGTCCCTAAGCTTACAAACTAATTATGAACGAGCTAAAACTAAGGACGGCACAAATATCCATGCCCGAGGGGGGATTCGAACCCCCGACCGTAGTGGCCTTGCAGACCGTGACTGGAGCGCCTCAGTCCCCTCGGACACCGCGGCCGGCTGGAATGCTGAGTCAGAAAATCAGGCGATACTGCAGCAATTAGATTAGGTATTGAAACAATAAATGTAGTAGAAGAGTTTTGTTATTTGGGTAGCAAGATAACTTCTGATGGACGAAGTAAAGAAGATATCAAATGCAGAATGGCTATGGGAAGAAGCATTCCTGAAAGCATTTGCCTGGAGTGTAGCATTGAATGGGAGTGAAACGTGAACGATAAGGAGTTTACACAAAAAGATGACATAAGCTTTGTAAATATGGTGCTACGGACGAATAATGAAGATTAGATGTGTAGCTCGCGTAACTAATGAGGAGGTGCTGAACAGAATTGGGGAGAAAATGAGTTTGTAGATTCCTAAGAGAAGGAACAGGTTAGTGGGGCCAGAAACATCAAGGAATCGTCAGCATAGAAGGAAGTGTGTGGGGTAAAAATCATACAGGGAG
The DNA here is from genome assembly GCA_026315105.1 of Locusta migratoria. NCBI lineage: Eukaryota > Metazoa > Arthropoda > Insecta > Orthoptera > Acrididae > Locusta > Locusta migratoria. Next base: position 400,696,832 of record CM048744.1, on the reverse strand, counting down.
ACCGAGGGCCGAATACAGTAAGTAGATTCAATAGGAAGTACGTTTCCGTACGTATTCTCTTATGAAGAGGGTTGCACAGCACAGGGTAGCTTAGAGAGCTGCATCAAACCAGGCTGCGGACTGAAGTCCAAAATACAAACAAGGAATGGGGTATGGGGGAAAAAATTCATGTTAGTTCGAAAGTCTTGGAGGTTCCAGACCACCCAGACCTGTCTGGTCTCCACTCATCTCTCTTTTCTATATTTCCAATGTATCCTCTCTATTTTTTTCACGCTACTACTGCCGTCTTACAGTTATATTTTCAGTGCTACTGTTCCTCATGCAAAAACACTGCTTTCAGTTTATCTCACATTGCCACTGTCTTCCGTCGTTAGTTTGTACTCTTTCTGCGCAAAAAAGTGAGAATATGTCTGCAAGCCAGAATTTTAGTGACGAAGTCAGAACGGAGGTTGCGGCAGCTGTTTTTCCACTTCCCTATCTTAGTCGTCTAAGCTCGTAAGCGTAGGCTTCCGCGGCCGTTGAGATATTCAATAAAATTTTGTGGGTGTGAGGCCGCATTGTCAATCTATAACAATGTGCCGGACGTTTTGGCCATTGTTGCAAGTGACCGAAACTTCGGGCTTATGCGTTCTCACATCCAGAAGCATTTTATTGATTATCGTCTAAACTTATTTGCACTTTTTGGGATCCAACAGGAGCATTTTTCATCTGGTTCCCATCTTTTCCTAGTAAAAGAGGCGTGTGCTTTTGTACAAAACAAATTATGTAGATCATTAAAAATCTGACTTTTTATGAATACAAAAAGGCATTTGTGCAACATCCTGTAATATTTATTATTTGAGAAACCCGTTTCCGGCTTTTACGCTACTATTATGTACGTTCGTTAAATCATAAATATTACACAATTGCCTAATATGTTCCGTTCATAAAATGTCATAGCTTACGAATATGCAGTATTAATGTCATATAAATAGTGCACCAAACTGCGTGGTCATCAATCCGTAGCTTACAAACTACTTAAACCTAGGTAAACTAACCTACGGACAAACACACACACACACACACACACACACACACACACACACATACACACGCACACACACACACATACACACACACACACACACACACACACGTCCCAGGGAGGACTCGAACCTCCACGGCGAGCAACCGTGCGCTCCGCAGCGAGACGCGTTAGACCGCTCGGCTACTCCACCGCGACAAAAAAAAACTCAGAAAAGTTCTCATTCAGACTTCCTTAGCAAAACTTTAGCATACGAACGTATTCGTGCTCTTGTGCTCTTGTGCTCAAAGAGGATTGCAGAAAGTGACGGTGGAAGAGAGTGCCAGTGGTAGAGAAAGTGAGAGCAGGCAACCTTGGAGGGAGAGAGGTAATGGCAGTCAAAAAAAGGTGAACGGGTGAAGATAGTGACAGTATGAGCAGAAGAGAGAAGAGACACTAAATGAAAATGAGACATGAGTGCAGATCAATACACTGTGGGTAGTATGGATATCACTGACCGGCTTGTGATATCCACAAGTTAGACTTTCCAGGTCTAGGCGTGCAATGTTTATCATTTAAAGAACCGGTTTCCGTTTGTTACTCCATTATGTACGGCCGTTAAATAATAAATATACTCTATTATTATACAATTGCTTTGGGTGTATCAAATATTCTAGCAAAAACTAACGGAACAGCCACTCAGTGCAATCTAACTTTTCCTTACGTAATTTGACACGTATGAATACAGGATACGACGAAAAACGTAAAGAATTTCAGTCATTTATCTAGAGAAGGGATTAGACTGTAGGTCGTAAAAAATAAAATTTCTTCACAGAATGGTTTCCTTAAAATGGAGTGATACTCTTTCGTAGTGGTCGCCGACGCCTAACTCCTTTTGGACGAAAGTGGGCACAGCTCGCAAGTTCGTCCACCGGATATGAATCAGTATTACGAGAACCAAATGAAATAGTATTGTTTTCTCAATTTTAAATAAAATTTTAATATTTCCTCTAATTTTCAAGAAGTGCTATGAGTGAGTTATACGAGGGTTGGAACTTAAATAGTAGCAACTATTCACAACAGATACAAAAGCGTTACATGTTTGCACCTGTTACTGCCGTTAAAGTAATCATCAGCGTTGTGTAGAACACGTTTCCAGTGATGTGGAAGGCGTAGTATACCGTTAGCAGTGCCTATTCTGTTGATGGAGCGCCGCGCGGCAGTAGCCGAGCGGTCTGCAGCGCCACTTTGCGGATCTGGGCACTGATGACCAAGCACTCTAGTCCCCTCTAAACAAAAACAACACCAACAACGTTGCTGATCGCTAGGTCGGAGGTTCGAATCCTCCCTCTGTCATGGACGTGTGTGTTGTCCCAAAGTAGTTTGGTCCCATAAGAATTACAAAAATATGAACATTTTTGAACATTTTGCAAATGTTAGAGGGCGTATTTTTACAGTTTGTGTTCCATTAGGAACCCACGGGAATGCGCGACTCGTACTGGTTAGCTGTTATGGTAAAAAATTTAATGTGAATGTAACATGGATTCGTGAAGAAGCATTTTGTGATGGCTACTTCCAAATTCTGCATTTTGCTTCCGCAGAAGGTGTTATCTTTTGCAAGTAGTGTGCGATTGAGTAATTTACTAGGTCACATTCAAGCCACAAATTTGCGACTGGATACAGGATTTTCTGTCAGAGAGGATACAGTTTGTAGTAATCGATGGTAAGGCATCGACTAAAACAGAGGTGATATCGGGTGTTCCTAGGGGTAGTGTTATTGGTCCTCTGCTGTTCCTTATTTACATGAACGATTTGGGGGATAATCTGTGTAGCTCTCTTAGGTTGTTTGCAGCTGACGCCGTCATTTACCGTCTACTAAAATCACCTGAAGATCAAAACCAACTGCAGAACGATCTAAATAAGATTTTACTATGATGTAAAAATTGGCAATTGAATCTAAATAATGAGAATTGTGAAGTCGTCCACATGAGTACGAAAAAGAATCCGTCAAACTTTGTTTACAATATAAATAAATCAAAAGTGAAGGCCGGAAACTCCACAGAATACCTAGGAATTAAACTGGAAAGAAGACGTAGATAATGTCGTGGGAAACGCGAACCAATGACTGCGTTTAATTGGCCGAACCCTTGAAAGATGCAACAGAACTAGGAAAGAGACTGCATACACTACGGTTGTCCGTCCTTTTTTGGAGTATTGCTGCTGAGTGTAGGATCCTTATCAAGTGGGTTTGACGGAGGACATTGAAAGAGTCTAAAGAAGGGTAGCTCGTTTTGTATTGTCACGATGCAGAGGAAATGCGTTACGGAAATGATACAGGACCTGGGATGGGAATCATTAGAACAACGAGGCTTATCGCCGCGGCGTGGGCTACTTACGAAACTCCAATCGCCAACATTCTCCTCCGAATGTGAAAATACATTGTTGACTGCCACTTACATAAGTAGAAAAGATCATCAGAATAAAATACGAGAAATCATAAGTCGAACGGAGAGATTCAGGTGTTCTTTCTTCCCGCGCGCTATTCGAGGATGGAATGGGAGATAAATAGAATAAAGGTGAACCCTCTGCCAGGCACTTGAATGTGATTTGCAGAGTCTCGCATGTAGATGTAGAAGCAAATATCGAGAACTGGAGATATTCGAAAACACCGCAACAAATAATGCAGTGATCAAAAAACATGATTCTCATAGGATGTGAGGGCGTGACGTGAGAAAGTATTGTAGCCGCCATTACAGTGTTCGCATAGTCGAGTGAGCGTTACATCATGAGGGCCCGCAGCTGGTGCGGATCGGCAGGTAATGGAGACGGTGCAAGCGACCCGCTGTAAGGCGAAACTGTGGCAGCAGGCGTAACGGTCCGCGGCAGACAGCCTTGGGCGCCGCCCACTGCCGCGGCAGCAGTGGCCGCTGACCGCCGCGCCGTCTGCAGGCACACACAGACACTCCTCACACACAACCGGGCGGCCTCGCCTTGAGGCGACCAGGGCGACACTTTTGGCTGACACTCCCCGGGGAAGTTCACATCTACTGTAACAAACAGCGGTACACCAGCTTTGCGACTGAACTTTAGGATTATATGTTAGTCAGTCATGAAATAAATAAATAAATCTACATCTACATCGATACTCTGCAAATCACATTAAGTGCCTGTCAGAGGGTTCATGAACCACTTTTCTCTACCGTTCCATTCTCTAATAGCGCGCGGGAAGATTACGAACAACTTTGACTGGAGAGAACACATAGAAAATATTGTGGGGAAGGCGAACCAAAGGTTATGTTTCATCGGCAGAACGCTTCGAAGATGCACCAGCTCCACCAAAGAGACTGCCTACATCATACTTGTGTGTCCTCTCCTGGAGTACTGTTGCCCCTTGTGGGACCCTCACTGACGGAAGACATTGAGAAGGTTCAGAGAAGGGCAGCTCGTTTTGTTTTATCACGGTCCGGGGGAGGAGGGGGGGGGGGGGGAGCGTCACGGAAATTCAGAAGTAAAAGTCGGTGATTGAAACTTTGCAAACAGATCACGCCGCAATGAATAACGTCTTTCTTTTAATGATTTTCACCCCAATTCGTGCAACATTTCCGTGATGCTCCCCTCCCCCCGCCCCGTAACGTGATAAAACAAAACGAGCTCCCCCTTCTCTGAACCTTCTCAATGTCTTCCGTCAGTCCCACCTGGTGAGGGTCCCACAATTGGCAACAGTACTCCAGGAGAGGACGCACAAGTGTGATGTAGGCAGTCTCTTTGGTGGAGCTGGTGCATCTTCGAAGCGTTCTGCCAATGAAACGTAATCTTTGGTTCGCCTTCCCCATAATATTTTCTATGTGTGCTCACCAGTATAAGTTGTTCGTAATTGTAACTCCTAGGTATTTTGTAGAATTCACGACCTTAAGGTTTGGCAGATTTATCGTGTAAATGAAGTTCGGCGGATTTCTCTTAGTGGTCATGTGTATTACTTCACACTTTTTTTTTAATTTAGTTCAATTGCCAATTTTCGCACCATGTACAAATTTTGACTAAATCGCTTTGCAGTTGCTTCTGATCCTCTGTTGACTTCACTAACCGATAAACGACAGCATCATCCGCGAACAGTCTAAGGGAGCTATTCTGATTGTCTCCTAAATCGTTTATAAACACAAGGAAGAGTAGGGGACCTATAACGCTTCGCTGGGGAACGCCAGATAACACGTCTGTTTTACTCGATGGCTTACCGTCAATTACAACGAACTGTGTCCTTTCCGCTAGGAAATCGTGAATACAATTGCACAATTGTGGAGATATTTCACAAGCACGCAATTTCATTAGAAGCCGCTTGTGGGGTACAGTGTCAAAAGCCTTCCGAAAACCCAGACATATGGAAACGATTTGAGATCCCTTATCGATGGCACTTATCATTTCATGTGAATAAAGGGCAAGCTTGTTTCGCAAGAGCGATACTTTCTGAATCTGTGTTGACTGTTAGTTAATTGGTCGTTCTCTTCGAGGTAGTTCAAATTCAAATTCAAATGTTTGTAGAACTTATGAGAACTACAGGGTTATCAGTCCCTAAGCTTACAAACTACTTATGAACTAGCTACGACTAAGGACGGCACAAATATCCATGCCCGAGGAGGGGATTCGAACCCCCGACCGCAGTGGCCGTCCAGACCGTGACTGGAGCGCCTCAGTCTCCTCGGCCACCGCGGCCGGCTCGAGGTAGTTCATAATGTTCGGACAAAGTATAATTATGTTCCAAAATCCTACTGCAAATCGACGTCAAAGAGATTGGCCTGTAATTTTGGGGATCACTCCTATTGCCTTGTATTAAGAAGCCGGTTGCCTTACAATGTAAAGCTGCTGCTGTCACAATGGTTCCTATATGTAGGGGGAGACATGACAGTCGCAGTAATAGAAAATGGTGGTTTCATGGTTAAACTAAGATTCTCATATTCCCAGGTACCATTCGAGAGGGGAACGGCCGTGTAATACAACCTCTGACATTAAATTTCGGTGAATAGTAGTGTAACTACAGTTACCTTGCTCTATTTCGAAATACTCACCTGCCATAACTATGCTCCGCTGAGCTCTGCGATACATGTCCTGGAAATGTTGCATGATGTCTTCCTTTCAAGGTAGTGTTCAAAAGTCTTGTCACGTTACGTAGGATGCAAGGAATATCGTCAAATCTCTTTCTTTCAAAACGAGTGTGAGTCGAGGGTATAGGAAGAAGTCTCGATGGTTGAGATCAAGTGAGCCTGGTGGATGTTAAAGTTGCACTACCCCCTTTTTTTACCAGCACCAGTTTGACGATGTTGACTGTGTGTGGGTGAACATCCACATTACTCGCCGGATCTCAACCCTCCTGAGTTCTTCCTATTCTCTAGACTCAAACTCGCTTTGAAAGGGAAGAGATTGACAATATTCCTGGCATCCAACGAAACGTGGCGAGGCTTTGAAACAGCATCCCAAAGGAAGACTTCATGCAAAGTTTTCAGGACACGTAAGGCATAGCTCAGCTAGCATAGTTATGGGAAGCGACTATTTTGAAGGGAGGTAAAGTAACTGTAGTTCATAGTTCATCTACGTTAATGTTGTACAGGACTATTCACCGAACATTTTTTTGTCTAAAGTTATTGTCTGAATATTGATTTTTTTTCTTTGTATCACCTGGCAAGTAGTCATATAGATGCAGTTTCGAGGTTCATTCAAGTTATAACACATCCGATTGTTTTTCTTTTTTATAAATTAGTCACACGCAAACTGTGAATCTTCTGTCACTTCTCGGCGTAATCTCCTTGCAGCTGAAAACATTTTCCACAGCGACGACGTCATGATTCCATGGTAGCTGTGTCCATTGATTATTCCAAAATCGCTGATGCATTCAGCTGACTGGAGCTTAGTTTTAGGATTGGAAAACGGGATCCATTGCCCCGATGGATGAAAATAAGTTGATATTGCACCTCCTTTGAAGTGGACCAATACTCGGTACTGTAGAGAGCAAATTTTCAAACGCTTGTAAATTTATGGCCACTCCGAAACGTTTTAGAATAACATTGTCCGCAAAGTGATCCATTTTAGTGACGCCAAGCATCCCTTCTCTACAAGGCGCTGAATTTGTGAAGAATGGTAGCTAACTGGATCGTAACTGTCGAACTCGTAAAACTCCTGGAACTGCCCTGTACTGTTTCGTACTGGTGTGGTGCGCCGGCATTTGTAGGCGAGCCCCCTTCTTCCTATTGGCCGACTCGCGAAGCAAGCAAAGAGGTACCGAGACTGAGGGCGCCCGCGCCAGCCGAAGTACCATAGAACGGTTTATTGCTCTTCGTGTAGTAGCGCGGCGACGTCCGTGGACCGCTGGCGTTGTAGCGAATAGCGACGCCGCAATACTTCATATCTTCGTCGACTGTAGAAAAAATGTTTTTAACTCCCAGAGCTAATAATGGAACCTTACAGCCACTTTGCGATTTCCGAAATGTGCACTTTGTGTAGAGTTTCTCTTCACGGGCAACACTGTCCACGTCTAGCTCCCTGTGATGGCTGAATTTCTCCAAGGCGGATACACCTCGAATCACACGGCTGGGTTTTATGTGGCAACGTCTCGGGTATATTTAGGTCACAAAACCGCTGTCAGTCGTTGGTAATGGCGTCTTACAGACTAGCTACAACATTTTCTCGCAAATCCAGCGCGCAGACAAAATGTTCAAATGTTTGTTAAACTTATGGGACTTAACTACGGTGTCATCAGTCCCTAAACTTACAAACTACTTATCAACTACCTTATACTAAGGACGGCACAAATATCCATACCCGAGGGGGATTCGAACCCCCGACCGTAGTGGCCGTGCAGACCGTGACTGGAGCGCCTCAGTACCCTCGGCCACCGCGGCCGGCGCGCGCAGACAGATAGTTGGAACTGTTCAGGAAAAATATTTTGACTGTGGTATGTTTTATTTTCTTCCTATTAGTGTACACTCAGAATGTTGCGCCAAAACACTCAGAGCGTACCAAAATAGTATCGCTCTTAGACTGCGTGCTAATATCGGTCTGCTTTTGACACCCTACGTCACCATTTCCATATTATAATCGCCGTTTCTACACCATGAGGTCCAATGGGTAAATTTAGTATTCAACATTCGCATCATCCCATGGCACACGCGCATCTTAATACGAGAGGTAGAGGTGGTGGTTCTGTCCCTTGATGTATCTCTGACAGCAGATTTTATTACTGTCGCCGAGGTTTCTAATAAGTCACTGTTGTCTAAGATTGCACTAACAGTAAAAACTGTATATAAGATTTTAATATATCGCTGACCACCCAAACTTCAACATCAAGGACGACCGGAGATATGAGAGCTACAGTTAATTGTGGTAAAGCATACTGTACAAAGATCACATAATTATAAATAAAGCCCCATGCGAAGTGAGCAACTATTGGCGTCATTTTTGGCTATAGCCGCTGGTGCGGAATTCAATCATAGAAGCTCTGCTTGTGGTACTGCGGTATAGCAGTCCATCTGGAACCATATATTGCAAAAGGTGATCTGGGATATAATCGTGTATCCTGGGCCAAATGCTTTCAATAGGCGAGACATTGGAAGGAGAGACTTGTGCAATGTGGCCAGCGACAAGCTAGAAAGTTATGTGAAAACAACAGGCTTCAACATGTAAGTTACGTAAGGCTGGCTCGTTAGTATACAGACAATGCGGCAAGGGTCTCTGGGAGGGAAATCCAATACTATATCAGCGATGTAGGGCCCTTGCTTTGACTCAAATTTTTCAGTGCCGTATCAGTTCTTCTCGCAATATCTTCTCTCCTATCTTACCTTCATTCCTCTTCCCTTTCTACAATGCTGCCTTCATTTCCCTTGTATAGCCTCATATACACTGCCGGAAACGAAAATTAGTACAACTCTTAGTGGCTTCCATTTTATTGTTGAAACAGTGAATATGGAGTTCATGAAGTCATTACATTTTGAGATCAGTAGATCTCAACCGGTAATATATCAATCCAGGATAAAACACCAGTATTAGGAAGACAGAATGAGGACTGAGGCAGCTGATTCTCGGTGTTTTTCATACAAGAACATATTTGCATTTTTCGTGCTCCAACAGGAGCATTTTTCAGCTGGTAATATATTTAGGGCCATCCAAAATTTGGGCCGTAGGCTTCTTAGATTTTGATGAAGTATAATCAACGTTTAGAATCTGCTGAGACCAGCTAACGAACACTGCAGCTTGTAATGTTAATTTTTGCATTTCAATTCCTTTCTGGCCAGAGAAGATCCTACTGCCAAGACAATTCCAAAAAAATTGTAATATATGCTAATTAAAATAAAGAAAATTGTGCTCTTCATTATATATTCTATTGTAAGCGTAAAACTGAACAGATTTGTAAAGGAATTTAGAGCATACTTCAAAATTTATTATATTATCCATAGGATCATTTGTTATCAAAAAGTAAGCATTTACATTTATTGCTGACAGATGAGATCAAAACGTACTGTACAGCAACAGTTTCTCCAGAGCTGTTGTCTGTGTAATACTAAAATATCCCACGTAACTTTCAGAGATTTTTTTTTGCAATTAAATAGTAAAACTTGCATACAATATGTGAAGCGGAAATGACAATGAAGCTACAATAAAAAAATAGTTATATAAATAAAGAGAATAATAAATGACACATATCGAAAAGTAGCTGTGGTTTTTTTCCACATTATTCAGAATTTACGTTCCATAATGTCAGGACAGATCATAACGAATCTTGCACAATAGAGTCACGATTTTTAAGAATTTCATCAACACTTTCCAGAAAATAACCCACGTAGTACTTCATTCAGAGACGAATTTTCAGTCGATGCGAGTGAAGTTGAACAGCTTTATATAATGGACTACGCAGCTAAATACGATTCGTAACAGAACTTTAAAAAGAATTTTAATTACAAAATATTGCGAATTTTCCGATTTTTTACTTGATGTCTATACAGATAAGCGCAGTTACCAAAAGTTAGAACATCATTGTTGCCTGTATGTCGTTATATTTCTACAAATGACGAATAGCTGTTACAGAGCTAGTTATCAATTAAATATGTCATAGAAACATCTCAATCAATAAGTTTGGACACCTATTTCAAAATTGTGGACAGGAATTTAAAATGACGCTGCCAAACTTCTTAATAAATTGCAACATCAAAGTTCTTTAAAATTCTTTCAGCAATGATAAGGTCCCTTCTGTGGCACTGTTATCTATTAATCCGTACCTTCTAATGACTAAATGAATGAATGGACATTATTTCCACTACGTTCTTTTTGTCATAAATTTTGAGTTATTTTGTTTGACAGACACACTTTCACAATTAATTATTCAAAGATCTGTATACTTAATATTGTCTAGAAATGATTAAAAACGAGGAACTGTAAAATTTTAAAGGATTCAGAATTTCAATTTTTATTGTTATGTCCATCAGTAAAAATCTCCTTCTTTGTAATATATGAAAGAGAGTGTCCTTGTCTTTGTACGTTTGTATAACATACAAATCGTTGGTTTTGTTCCAATCCTTATGAAATTTTGCACATTTGATCTTCAGAGGACGGTCACCGTAAAACTAAAGATCGCGTACAACATATACACTGGTCAAAACAATTAGAGGAACAGTTGAGATATCTAAGTTCTAAAGTACTGTCATCGGCAAAATGAACTAAAATGGTTCGACGTCTTTCTGTCGGTTCTGAGGAGTGGAGACAACTACATTGCGGGAACGAAATAATGGTAATAACAGAAGTTGCTACAGCGGGGGATGGTGTTGACTTGTGTTTACCAAACGAATTACACAAGCAGTTGGGTTAAGATGGTGTAGTGAGCAGGTAATGCAATGCAACAACATTGTGACATACCCGAAGCGACCCAAATGAAGATTGGAAACAAGAGAGATACAGAGGGAGGTGGCTGCAGCTATTGGAGTGTCCCAAAGTGTATTTTCCAAGAACTGTACGCGATTTCAACAACAGGAACCGTTAAAAGAAGGCAAGGCCAAGGTCGTCCACTGGTAACATCAGAAAGAGATAACCTTTAGCTCCGGTTACCCGCCCGTCCAGACAAGAGGCTGAATGCAACTCAGCTGCAACGCACCCTCCAGGCAGCAACAGGACGCACAATATCAACACAAACAATCCGCAATCGCCCTCGGAACTGAGGCCCGCAGAAATTGGTCGCAGGAACATCAAGATTGGTGTCCTAACGAATGGCGCCGGGTTCTGTTCACAGATAAGTGAAGAGTTTTTGTTCAGCCGGACAATCATCTTTTTCTCATCTAGAGAGAACGTCGAACAATCTTGCTTATGTGCAGGAAACATCATATCGTGATGTGGACGAATGGCGTGAACATGAGTCAGTATTGGCGGATGCGGAGCGCCAGTTACAGTCTGCATGGCCACGACGGTCGGGGGTTCGAATCCCCCCTCGGGCATGTATATTTGTGCCGTCCTTAGCATTAGCTAGTTCATAAGTAGTTTGTAAGTTTAGGGGCTGATGACCCCGTAGTTAAGTCCCATAAGCTATACAAACATTTGAATATCGATAAGGCTTGTACACAAAGCTGTACTGGTGGAAAACTGGCTTGAAGCTGAGGGAACTGAACGGATGAAGTGGCTACTTGTTCACTGGACTTGATCCCGATGGAGCATGTTTGGGATGCACTTGGCACATTCATTGCTACTAGACCAGCAACTTCCACAATGGTTTCAGAGATGGATATAGCACTTTGCTACTAATTGTATTTGCGATGTACTTTACAAACAGTATGCATTTATGCCAATGTATGTACCGAATGGTCAATTGTTTGTAAATGTACGTGACTTAACCACTGGGGCTAACTTACAAACTACTTAAACTAATCTAAGGACAACACACACTCCCATGCCCGATAGAGAAATCGAATATCTGACAGGGAGCAACCGCGCACTCCGCAGGAAGGCGCCTTAGAGAGCTCGATCGTTCCACAACAGCAATGAATGAATCTGAACATTATTTCATTATACTGCTCATAGTTTAAGAGATATGACGTCATAAACATTGGATTCGATTGCGATGTATCTTTGCACACTTGTTCTACAAAACAATAGGGAAGTTACTGCCGATGTAAAAGTTTTATAGTGGACGGGAGAGGGAACATTACCCAAGAACTGTGACATAGTGTCTTCCGATCTCGATGAAATTTTGCACACTTTACCTTCGAAAGTAGAGAAACATCTCCATCTGCCTAAGATTGGTGCATGGCGGACGGTACCTTTGAGTCCACTTAGACACCTCTTCATCGATCACCATGAAAGTTAGCAGAGTTATATAATTTTGCATTGATGGAGGAGGCAATGGACTGAGGAGGTGGAGATCGAAAGAGAAATGAGTAGGTCATTGGCAGAGAAATGGGAAGGTGGCGATGGCCATAGAGAGGGGTGCGAGATGAACTGAGAGAGGAGAGATGATGGAATGGTCATAGAAGGAAGGAGAAGGTGAATAAATAGAGAGAGAGAGAGAAAATGAAAAATAGACTAACTTTGGAATAAGTTAGTATCTAGGCCACGCCAGGTTTTCAGCTAGTAGTCAGTTAAAACGTATTTAGATGTTGTTGTTGTTGTGGTCTTCAGTCCGAAGACTAGTTTGATGCAACTCTCCACAATACCCTATCCTGAGCAAGCCTCTTCATCTCCAAATTAGAAAGGCAACCTACATCTGTTTGAATATGCTTACTGTATCCATCTCTTGGTCTTCCTCTTCTGTTTTTACCCCCACTTCCCTCCAATGCTAAATTCACAATTCCTTGATGTCTAAGAATGTGTCCTACCAATCTATCCCTTCTTTTAGTCAAGGTATGTCAGAAATTTCTTTTGTCCCCAATTCTGTTCAGTACCTCCTCATTACTTACGCGATCCACCCACCTAATCTTCAGCATTCTTCTGTAGCATCATATGTTCATACAACAGAGCTGCATATCCTCGGGAAAGGTAACGGCTGTAGTTTCCCCTTGCTTTCAGCCGTTCGCAGTAACTGTGTGCCAAAGCCACATTAGCTGATGTTACAAGACCAGCTCAGTCAATCATCCAGATTGTTGCCCCTGTAACTACTGAAAAGGCTGCTGCCCCTTTTCAGGAACCACACGTTTGTCTGGCCTCTCCACAGATACCCCTCCGCTGTGGTTGCACCTACGGTACGGCTATCTGTATCGTTGAGGCACGAAAGCCACCCCACCTCGGCAATGTTTGTGGTTCATGGGAGTGGTTTAGATTTAGATATATTTAGATATAGATGGTTCATGGGAGTGGTTTAGATTTAGATATACAGGTAAAAAAATTAATATTGGGAAACGGGTGAGCCCGCTGCTCCGCGCTGGCTAAACTGCGATTATCACATGACACGGGGCGGTGGCCATGTGAATAAGTACGTATTGATCTAACGCGAAATCACACACTAAAATAGTGAGTGAGGTAAATATAGGAAAGGTTGGGGAAATGCTAGCCGACTATATTATAACCCCATACTGCTTCAACAAGCATTTCAATATAACAATTGGAAGTAGGGAGCAGTGGAAGAAAATAGTTCGACACCGTACGGGGGATATTGTCTGGTTCACTGACGGGTCAAAATCAGACCAAGGTGTTGGGGCTGGGGTATATGGGGTGCAGCCAAGACTGGAGGGCGTCATCTCTCTAGGAAAACTGGCCTCAGTATTCCAGGCGGAAATCACTGCTATCAGGGCGTGTGTGGAGGAGAATTTGCGTAGGTGCTACAAATATTGTAGCATCTATATCTATTCAGACAGCCCGGCAGCCCTGAGATCACTGGCAGCTCCTGCAACAAGGTCTAAAATTGTTGCAGAATGTCACAGGATTCTAGTGGAGCTAGGGGAAAGCAATAGAGTAAAAACTATTGTGGGTCTCTGGCCACTCGGGGATCAGTGGCAACGAACATGATGACAGATTAGTCAGGATGGGGGCAGAGACTCCATTTATTGGACCGGAACCTGTCCTGAAAATCACCAAGGCAGTGATCAAACTGGAGCTACGTAACTGGCTCAGAAGACAGCACGTAGAATATTGGACCAAAGTCCATCAACAAAAACATGGCAAGGTAATGATGCCAAAGCCATGTTTTAAAAGAAGCTCTGCAATCCTGGGTCTGAACAGGAGAGAGATTAGACTCATGGTTGGGTTGCTGACAGGCCATGGGAATTTCAAAAAACACCTACATACAATGGGAATAACAGAAGAGGACCCTAAATTTAGGATCTGTGATGACGGTGACGAAATTGCATCACATCTAATCTTCGAATGCATTGCATTGGAGAGTAAAAGGCACAGAACATTTGGGACAACCAGACCCGAAGAAATTGTGTCCAATAAAGAACTGGTAAAGGGACTCCTTGCACTGTTCAAGGGCATTGGTTGGCTTTACTAGACATACAGGGAGCGATACCGCACAATAAACTCAGTTTCAGTGCGGGCAATGGCGGGTTGGACCAACACTGTTTTGGCTTCCCTGAAAAAATCAAATCAAATCAAATCGATCTAACTCGAGCACTATAGTCGTTCGCGAATTCCCTACAGTAAACCTTGCCGTTGTTCGGCCAATGGAGTCTGCTGACGGATGGCCGGAGCACCTCGGATCGTGCAGACGGACATGCAGATTCAGCGAGGCGTTCCGTCGTAGCGCGCAGGGCCTGTGGGCTTGTGGAGCAGCAGGCGGGATCGGCCGCAGCCGCAGCCGCAGCTGCCAACGGAAATACCGGGGCGGCGAGACGCGGCGGTCGGCGGTCGTGAGCGGGGTCGCAACCGCTGGCAGCTGGGAGGTCCGCTCTGGCCTTGGGGCAGCTCTGGAATGTGTCAGCCGAGGCCGACCAGCTGCTCTCCCATCCTACCGGCTCTCCAAGCTTCCCAGGCAAAGAACGAGAAACCAATTCAAACGGAAACTTTTCCTTTGAAATAATTTACTGCCTGATTATCAGTCAACAGCAGCAACTGGTTTTCTTTTCGATCTCTATGGAACCTAGGTCAAATTAACATTATCACTCTGTTCACAATAGTTCTAGATTTTCATGTATTCTGAAGATCCAAAGAAACTGGTACAGCTGCCTAATATCGTGTAGCACTTGTAGTGGGACGGGCGAACACATGTCTATAATTGGGTAAGAGGCTGCCTGAAAAACTGTTAATTCCGTTTTTACTTTTCTTTTGAGAAATTAAGGTTCTTCTTTATAACAGCTTAGTAGCTGACATAAAAGTTTTCTGGGTGTTGTTCCGCGTCATGATGTAAGGCTATTACTTAAATAACCGACGTTTCGGCCAACGTTACAGTAGCCTTCATGTGGATATACTTAGAAGTTGTTTATGGCAGGCCTACAAACTTTGTTTAACCGTGCATAGACTTCGTTTCCGATGTACCGCCCACTAACACACGAAAAAATATTATTAAGTTCTTCCTCTCTAAGAAGTTATCACATTTAAAGAGGATTTTAGTTTCATTTAAGACTTTGGTTCATGTGCACAAGAGCCAGGAGTCACAAATAATTTCATAAAGTTTGTACCTTCAAGAGATTCCACCAACTAACATTCACGTAAATTATTGCAAAAGTTTCTAAAGTTGGTTACCCTTCTATTTAAATAACCAACGATGACATATTTTCGCCGTTCACAAAAACATACAGTCCCATTAAAGTTTGTTAATGTTCGAGAAAATTTTTAAAATGAACTCTTCATAGAAATAACTGTGGTAACTAATACTCATTTCCATTTAAACCTTTTACACACTTCAATAAGATTCATTCATCGTAATAAATTTAACAATCTTTCACATTTATTAATATAACAAAATCTGTACAGCTTGTCATGACAATCGAAACTAATTCATTTTTCAAAGAATTTTTTTTCCATAACTTTTTACAAAGAGAAAACCTATCTTACGCCGGATCACCGGCGACTCGTAACGGTTGGTAGCCAGCAATCACATCTTTGGTTCCGGCGTGTAGGACTCTGCTGACCGCGTTGTGACGCTCTCGAAGAGACATGAAGCAGAAAAACAAATACAAACTTTTAAGTACACAATATATAAAAATTAATAACATGATCACAAACATTTAATGAAACAAATTATCAATTCTAACGCATACCTGACAAACTGAGCTTATAGACTGGCTTCTGACGGGATGTAGCTCCTTCTCCCACTACACACTCCCGCTAGCACGCAGATGTGCCACAACTTCACGTGGCATTATTAATGTCTGAAGTCGTGCTGGAGGGATTTGACACCACGCATCCTGCAGGGTTTAAGTCCGTAAGAGGACGAGAGGGTGGACATCTTTTATGAACGGGACGTTCCTGTTAAGTACCGTATAATCACAATAAAAGTGTATCAGTTGAATTAATCCTGCACTATTTCTTCATTTTTTTCGATTTCCATATTTTTTTTCGATTTCCGTCGTCCTTAGTTGCATATGAAATTGGTAGAGGTGTATTACCGTCCTTAGCAACCAAATTGAAAGGCGATTTTTTTGTGTGTGCCATACGCGTTTCGCTTCTTTATTTATGAAGCATCATCAGTGGCCTGTAATACTTGTTATTTTTGTATAATATTGTAGTACAGTCATAATATTATAGGTATTTTGCTATTTCTCTTGTCTATGTCTTTGGCATTAATACTACCAACTTCGTATTCGTACGGTAAGTAGTTTCATTGTTATAATACTGACGGATTAAAACTGTGTGACGGAACCGGGATACCAACGTGGGATCTTTGCCTTTCGCAGGCAAACGCTATACCGACTGAGATATCCCGGCAAGCTTCCCGGTTCCTCCTCACAAACCTACTTCCGCCAGAACAGTTTTATTTCGTCAGAAAAGTTTCATATCAGCGCACACTCCGCTGCAGACTGAAAATATCATTCTAGAAACATCCGTAGGGCTGTGGCTAAGACATGTCACCTCCATATTCTTTCTTCCAAGAGTGCTAGTCCTGCAACGTTCGCATGAGAACTTCTGTGAAGTTTAGAAAGTACGAGGCGAGGTACTGCAGGAAGTAACGAAGAAAGGATGCACCGTGAAGCGTGCCGGGATAGCTCAGTCGGTAGAGCGCTTGCCTGCAAAAGGCAAAGGTCCTACGTTCGTATCTCGGTTTCGGCACTCAGTTTTAATCCGCCAAGAAAGTTTCATATCCACTGCAGAGTGAAAATATCATTCAGGGACATAATAAAATGAATTTTTGTCTCCGAGACAAACAGAACTTTAAAGCTATTAAACATTTTAATATTCTTGGTCGCAGAAAAACAGACTTACAACTTTCTTATTACAGACTTATTTCGGCTAACAAGCACATCAGACCACGCTTTCCCACCACAATGTTGGCCAAAACACAATTGTTACACGTTAACAGAAATGCTTTATTCCAAATTTTCCTGATGAATTTCTCTTATTGGTAACGATACTGTGATCAGCACTGTACTCACCGCGCAAGAGCGACGACGCCATTTCACGGACTGCGCGGCCGCTCCCGACGGAGGTTTGAGTCCTTCCTCGGGTATGGGTGTCCGCGTTGTCCTTAGGATATATCTAAGGTAGTTTGTAAGTCTAGGAACAGATAACCACAGTAGTTTGGTCCCATAGGTTTACAAACAATGCAACGTTTATTTTATTTCATTTATTTATTTGTATTGCACGCGGGTACTCATTCTTTAGTAAACATCTGACGGCGACTGCTAATAAAGAGCCACCGGTTACCAGCAAATTGTAAACTGTCAAGGGGTTTGAAAAGTATCAGGCGAGGTTCCGCGAAACCAAAGCAGTGAGGACGGACAGGGAAGCGTGACGGGATAGCTCAGTCGGTAGTGCGCTAGCCCGTGAAAGGCAAAGATCCCATGTTTGCATTCCGCTTCCGGCACATAGTTGTAATCCGCAAGCAAAGTTCCCTGATAATACAACTAATCAATAAAGACGGAAAGTGATTGTACAACCATATAACGATGACTGTAAGTGCAAATGTGTCAATTGAAGACCGTCAATTCTGGTGCAGAAACGATGAAATAAAAAAAATATCTGAAAATTTAAATTAGTTTTCTCCCCTTAAATTTGATTACACACACAGTGTTTCTAATAGAATCTGATTTATGGAAACACTTCTGCCACTCGCGTTTGAATAACCTCGGTGTTATTCATACTCCGTCACGGTCAGTGTGGATTCTTGCCAGACGATCCTCTTCATCTCGACAGCCGCTTCGATCACAAGGCTTTACACATGACTGTTTCAGGGAACGTCTGCCGCAGGTGTTCGAGAGCAAGATGCGAGAGAAGAGCTGAGCTGGCAGTCCATCATGCAGCAACCACACACGTGCACACAGATCAAATGGGATATCTTCCAAAAGCCTGAGGAGAATACATCTCAGTCACATGGCGTAATCTGGCACTGGAAGCGGGAATCGAGTACTCACCGGCCTACTATGTGCGCTCACCCGCTCTCTACAGTGTTCCGTAGGACGGTCTCAAACCCGGATCCACGTAACTAAAGGATCAAGGAAGGACTGTGCAGGTTTTTCATTCATTTACACATAACTGATTAACAGTTTGCACACAATTTATTTACTCTGCATCCAGTAGTAATAATCGATAAACCTCTTTACACAGACAATTACAAATAGAATTTGCAGATTAAATTCTCCATTTGCAGCTTTAGGTAAAATCCCGAAGAACTGATTAAAAAATCTCACAGTTGCTGAATTATTTCTAGATCCAAAGGACTAGTTTAAAACAATTTTATAATTTAAAATGATATCGTTTAAAACAATGCAACGCCTCATGAGCAATTTGTGACAACAATAATTAAACGTCTGGAAGGCTAATCATTAAACAAACAACACGCCTGATGGGCTAACTTAAAATCTTCTTACAATTTTAAAAACAAGTAACGCCTAAAGGGCGACGTTTTAAAATTCGCAATCAAGATAAATATTAGGCCTGAAGGGTTGGTGTTTTACGGATAATTCTCGAAACAAGAATTTTTGGATAAATTTTAAATAATGCTGCCAAGATATAAAACAAACAAACAAAAAATCATTCAAACAAATTCACATTCCTGCTAACTGTCTTGTAACAGGTCCCACACATCCAGATGGTTTCACTTGAACACGTGCCATTATTTTCATCACCACGATCAGTAAGAACAGCTTGTTCGCTTACCTCGAGTTTTGCGAGTAGATGGACACAGCATGAGAGCTACAAAAGACTAACAAATCCAATTACCAAACAATAATGACCAGTTGCAATAATGGTTACAGATATTACCAAGAACCACCAAACATAAACTGCAGTCTAGTCGCACGTAAATGAACGTATACTAGGAAAAGTCATTTAAAGAAGGGTCGTTGTACCAACCCAGACTAAAGTGCAAACAAATACTTATGAATTCTACTCTTCAATGAGGCCTTCAGGTCAAAACATAACATTTGCAATAACTTGATCTCCAGCACAGGATTGAACCATCACTCTGTTCAACAACAGCGACGAGACAATTCAAATTACAATTGGCCAAGCGCAAGGATACCAAATAAGGCTACACGCACTGTCAAACTGACAAACGCACAATAGCACCGATTCTCACCGTAGCACTGTTTTAGAAGAATGAGATGGTAGCTGGTTCGGAACTTAATCTGCGTATCTCACACAAACAAAGCCATCACTACAGCCTTCAGAACGCATCAAGACCAGTCCTTCCGTTCCTCTGTATGGCGGCAACTCGCACGTCCCGTACCGCAGCCAACACTGGCTCCTTTCCTGGCAGAGACGTAGCGGCCACTTGCTGTCTACTGCATACAATCCACGGAGCGACTCTCCCTCCTCAAGCGTATAACTGCTAGCCACGCCCTCCAGAGACCCTTCTACTTGTCTCATTAGCTTCTCTGCCAAAAATACCGATTCAATCAAAACTAACCGACCGCTGATGGACATCATCGATCCTGACCATGCAGATCAGCATTTACGTCTTTGTAAGCGTTTTCCCTAGTCCTTGAATTACAGCGCGATTCGTCCGTTTCACTTAACCATCGAAACAACATAAGAATCAGTAAACGTCGGAAGGCAGTCACATGGATATCTGACAAGAGGGAACACATGAAAATCAGGTCTGCTAATTCTGTATTTGCGTATTCCATTTCATTGGGGAAGACTGACTGTAAATGTCAGCTTTGAAATACCTTTTGTTATACTGCAGATCTTTAACTCAAAGCAGACCATGACAGACATCAGCCAATCTGTAACGTATTGATTCCAGTCTTCACCGTTGTTGGTTGGAGATTTTTTTTTTGACCCTATAAAGAATAGGAATATCATGATTCTCATCGGAAAGACTGCATTCAATGACACGTGGGAATACTAGCGAACAAACACATTACTCATTACTGATTCCTCAAGACTGGACGTAATTGTTTACAGAAGGAAAAATCAACCTGATAGAAACCAACTCCAAGAAAGTTGACTCTGGTTTCTGTAAGAGTATGGGAACACACAAAGGAAACTAACTTATGTCAGAAGATCGAAAGACAAACTTACAGTGGTTGGCCAAAATTTTGGAAGATCGTAAAAAATGCATAACTCCCGGTAACGCTGTTCATGTTTACCACGAACAACTTCACATCAACACCCTCAATGCGTTATTAATAATGTCAATCGAGTTCACGAAAGTGCTATGTGTAGCAATTTATGTGTGAATCAGATTGCTGACGCTAGTATAATCAAATGTTTCAATGTTTGTGAAGCTTAAGGGACTTAACTACGGGTTCATCAGTCCCTAAACTTACAAACTACTTATGAACTAGCTTATACCAAAGATAACACAAACATCCATACCTGCGAGGGTATTCGAACCCCCGACGGGGAACGGCCTCGCGCATCACAGGACGGCACCTCAATGCGCTCGTCCGCTCCGCCGCGACCGCTAGTATGCGTCTGTGCGTCCGTAACCGAGGTAACCGAAACGTTTGTTGTTTAAAGATGCACACTGTCCGATATTTGTTACCGCTTAGAGGCAAAGCGGGAACTGTCATCCAGTAAGTCATAACGCAAATTACATATTTAATGACTGTGGCAGACGATCATTGATGAGAACCATGACAACATACAGGAAGATGACAACTGCAAAAATCACTGCAGAATTGAAGCTCACTCTCTCGAAACCAATCAGCAATTAACAAAATGAAACGAGCACCATAACACCAGAATTTCAGTGCAAGATGATAGTGCTGATGGTCTAAGGGTTCAGTCCACTGTCAAGCAAACAGTAGGCAATAGAAGAAAGTAATTTGGTTGTATGGGTCTATTATACTCTTTCTTCACAACTTTTGGCCCGCTTTTCCGAACGCCGTATTAGGACTATGTTGCAGAATGCTCGCTGTGCAGAGAGAAACATGCGCGGGATCTGTGATTATCTTCGCAGCCTTATCTTGGTATTCCAGAAGTTGTATTGTTACTCTGCAAATTAACACTACTGCGAAGGACTAAGTGACCATTTCGGATGATCATGTCCATCCATGGTACAATGGTTTTTCTCCCATGCTGATGTGCTTCAAAAAATTCATAGCTCTGTCAACTTCCAGAACAGGTTTTGTGAGCAAGTAGACGAATTGCCGAATCTGCCCCGGCCACAGTACTCACCAGATCTCAATATTACTGAGCTTTTGTATTCTGCATTGAAGAGGAAACTGCGTCATCGCAATCCGCGTCCATCATCGTTACCTGAACTTGGCTTCATTTTATAGGAAAATATTGTATAACTTTCACTTGAAATCATGCGGAGCATTTATCCATTCTGAGACGACTATAAGCGGTTTTAAAAGTCAACTCTTTTCCTACACAATATTACGCATGGTATTATCTTTTTGGTGATTGTAAAAGCGTATGTATTAATTTTTATACAGGAAGCTATTGACGATACTAACTGGGCTACACTCTTTGAAATTTTGAAGCTAAAATGGTAAAGTACGGAAAACGATAGGTCACACAACCTGTACATAATCCATATTGTAAGGAATATAATTTTATCAAGCATGGACCATATTTGTAATCGTTGCTGACATGCTACATAATCCAGAAAGGTGGACAATACATCAGTGACAAAGTACAGATAATACACCCCATTTAAATTTCATACCAGCAGCTATGGCCAAGTAAGTTAGTCTCCGCAAACGTATAAAAACGTGTTTATCTCAGATCAGTGTAGATTGCATTTACTTTCGTTGTTTCGATGAGTACTACCACACGTCAACGTATTCGACACTTTTTTAACAACACACCACGAAGATGTGATCTGATGGGAGTCTTGCTAAAGTAGTCCATCTAGTTTTGGTGAACGCCGTAACTGGCTGGCGTAGTGGTCAGTGCAGCTACCTTGTAAGCAGGAGAACCGTGTTGGAAACCCGGCTGGATACAAATTTTATACTTCCCCCATTGATATAATTCAACATCCGTAGGAAGGTAATGTCTTTTATTCATTTGTGCGTGGAAGGAGATATTTATTATCTACGTAAAATGTGCAGTGCCCTTGTTTATCTATAGAACTATAGCACGAACACTGCGGCGGCTACAGCTTTTAATATAAGTACAAGTTTGATTTCAAATTGTGCTCAGTGACTGTGTTGTAATATGTCAACGATGAACAGCAATCAGTCGCAAATATATATTTGCTATCGCACATCTAGATTTGAGTCCCTGTGCGATCATTATCAATGCTATAAAATTTCACAGCTTTGTTAGATCTGAAGGGATCGGAATTTAGGCCCATTTGAAGCGAATGTTCTCTACGTTGGAACATCTGTGTGTGCTCCATAATACGAGGTATATCCACAAAGTGAGTTCTGTTTGGTTATATAAAACGTGTACAGGTACAGAAAAAAATAGTTATTGTACAAAAATCTACAACTGTTACACTACTTTTCTACATAGTTTCCGAAATTTTGTGGGCACTTGTCATAGTGTGGCACAAGTTTTTGTATCCCTTCTTCAGAGTAGGTTGTTGTCTGCGTAATCAACCATATGGTAACATATTCTTTCAGCTCGTCATCATCATTGTGTTGACCACCGAGGACAGATTTTAGGTGTAAGAAGAGATGAAAGTCGCTAGGAGCGAGGTTCGGGCTGTACGTAGGATGATCAAACACGTGCCAGTGAAAGTCTAGTAAGAGTTGTTTGGTCACATTCGCCGTGAGTGTCGGGCATTATCGGGAGAAAAAAACACCTTTTCATAGAAATCCTCGGCGCTTGTTCTGTATTGCGGCGCAATTTCTTAATGGTCTCGCAATAACCATGTCCATTGATTGTCTGCCGTCGTGGTAAGAAATGAATCAGCAAAATGCCTTTTCTGTCCCAGAGAATGGTCCGCATGACTTTTCGAGATGTAGAGATTTTCTTAGGCTTAACCTTCGTTGGGGACGAAGTGTGCCTCCACGCCAATGATTGCCGTTTTCTTCTAGGGGAGTCGTACGATACGCGAGTTTCATCCCCCGTGACTATCCGAGAAAGAAAACCATATAAAACACACAAAACTTCTCGATCTTCATGTTGAACGTGATCAACATCGAAAAGTTTTACATCTTTCAAACCACGTTCTTAAAGCACTGATAATGGTCACTGAGCAACCGAAATCTAGGTATGTGATAGAAAATTAAAAAAATTTGCGACTGACTGCTGTTTATCATTAACGTATGTACGAGAAATTTATTCGCAGTTGCGAACATGGATTGTTGAAGTTTGGGTCGTTCAGGGATGCGTGCGCGGGTAGCGTAATGGCAACGCGACCACTCGCGAATAGAAGGAAATCGGGGTTCGAGTCCCGGTTAGGCACATAATTTTGATATGTTACCGGTACATCATGCAGCTGATACTGATCCGTATTCGCATTTCCGAATACATTTGTTGTATTTTCTATTTTTGCACACAGCATTTTGCGTTGACGCCGTGAGCTGAATAATTTTGTAGTACTAGATGTCTTCTCAGTTTTTGGACACAAATCAGTCTTTTTTATACATAGAGATTCGTCGTCATTTAAATATTTGGTGCTCACAACCTTTCGACGTTGCACACTTTATACAACCAGCGAACGCCTCTCTGTTAATGCAGGTTCATCACTAGAGCACCACGTTAAACGGCGTTTTTAAAATTCCCGCGGCGTATCTCATTTAGTTCGCAGCTGCCAAATCGCTGCTGGCCCGGCAGTGTGTATGCAGACCAGGAGTCACGAAAGTGCCACCAAGTGGTTCTCGTCGCTACGTAGTCGCAGTTCGCCGATGGGCGTGCCGTGCGAATTTTCAAGCAGGGCTCCTGCATAAAATACGAATCGTTGCTTATTGCTCTGGAACGAATTCTGGACGCAGAGCTGAGGCAGAAATCACAATGCGGTACACTGCGGGGGGCCTCAAGGTCTCGATCAGGGACAACGGCGCAGAAACCTCTGCTACGCCCACGTGTATTGGCACACTATTCGCGTCACTCCCTTATAAAATATCTGTTTGTGATGCCAAAAAAGGAACTAATCTACTTCTCATACAGTGCTAAGTATGCTGGAAAACTGACTTGACAACCGCTTCTACAGACAGATATTATTTCATCAGTCGTGATTTTATCATGTATTGTATCTACTGTATCTACGTTAAAAGTTCGGGCTTAGTAGATTCGTCTCCAAAGTCTAACAGAATTTGCTAGGACCCGCCTTAGATACAGTAACGTTAAACAAATAAAAGATTCCGACATCCCTGTCTGTTAAATTTCCTTATTACAAGTAGTTAAAAACAAAGTTCAATCGTATACATTATGTCTATCGAAACTGTATTATAAATAGGCTTATATATTTCTGTTACTCAACAATATTATGTATATACAGTGAAAATGCCGTGCATGTGCCAGTGCACTGTTATGAATCTCTCTACCATATTAACGCTGTAATGCATAGTGTAGCTGGTCAGCTATATACCTTAGTTTTCCATTATCTCTCAAAGTGATCAAAATTTTACAATTCATTTGTAGCTGCTTGTATACACAGTATTTCATATGCTAGTAGCTCGTCCCAGAAATTATAAGCCGGCCGCGGTGGCCGAGGAGACTGAGGCGCTCCAGTCACGGTCTGCACGGCCACTACGGTCGGGGGTTCGAATTCCCCCTCGGGCATGGATATTTGTGCCGTCCTTCTGGACTTCCAGAAGACGTTTGGCGCTGTTTTCCATACTCCAATTCTCATCTTACTACGTGTTCATGGAATATCGTCCCAACATTGCAGGTAGATTGGTGATTTTTGAGTGTGACGGGACTCATATAGTAAAAACGCAGGAAGTGTCATTGCCCTTCCTCTCCGTGAATTACTTAGAAGACTATCTGATCAGCCTTTTAAAATATTTGCTGATGATGCCGTTGTTCACCTTCTAATGAACACAACAGAAGATCAGAAACAGCAGAGAAATAATTTTGACAAGAGACCTGCGATGTTATTGAACACATTCATATCGCAGATAGGTGACGTTTGTTGTTGTAAGTAGTAAAGTCTGGAAAAAATACTTTATTGGTCAAGATTTAAATGATGATAATGTCGAAGTTTGTCTCGTCTGTAAAGAGAGTACGTGCGAAGAAAAAGGGATCACGACGTATTTGCGTATCGGCCCATCGAAAAAAAAAATGCGGGACGTCTCTCAGAATCAGAAGGCTCAATTGCTTGATATGTAAGCGATATGGGTGGAATTTAAAGTATTTTAAAACACGAGATACCGTTGATAGAGGCACGCCATGCATCCGCTGAGCCTGACGAGTTGAAAGGTGTGGATAGCATGAACTCTCAGCACGATCGCCTCTCTCGTGCTCGTCTTTCGTCTCTGTATGTTCAAGGTACGTCTTTCACTTCGTCTTACCTAATTGTTTTCTTCGTGGGATGGCGGACATCGGGATACATTTCGGTATACAAATGTTCAAATGTTCGTTTAGCTTATGGGACTTAACTGCAGGGTCATCTGTCCCTAAACTTACGCCGACCGCGGTGGCCGAGGAGACTGAGGCGCTTCAGTCACGGTCAGCGAGGCCACTACGGTTGGGGGTTCGAATCCCCCCTCGGGTATGGATATTTGTGCCGTCTTTAGTATAAGGTAGTTCTTAAGTAGTTTGTAAGTTTAGGGACTGATGACCCCGTAGTCGAGTCCCATAAGCTTAACAAACAACAAACCTAAACTACTTATAAACTAACTTATACTAAAGACAACACAAGCATCCATGCCCGAATCAGAGCTCGGTATACAAACTTTGCGCGGCTCCATAATTACGCGACACTCGAAAACAATTTTTATCATTCGCACTATTTCGAATGGCATATAAACAGCCATTTCGGACATACGTATTAGAGTCGAAAAATAAATTGTACTGATCAATTTTACTGTTCTTGATTTTGCCGGTCGTAGTGGCCGAGTGGTCTGAGGCGTGCCGGTCACGGTCTGCACAGCCGCTGCGGTCGGGGGTTCGAATCCCCCCTCGGGCATAGATGTTTGTGCCGTCTTTAGTATAAGCTAGTTCATAAGTAGTTTGTAAGTTTAGGGACTGATGACCCCGTAGTTAAATCCCATAAGCTCTACAAAGATTTGAGCATTTTTATTCTCGGTTTTCTTAGGTTTTCCCTCCAACGAACCATCCGGCAAGCGTGTTGCAGGACAACTGACTTATTACAGTGTACGCGACCCGTTTGTTTACACATGCTTGCCGTAGTATCCGCCACAATGTGAAGCGAAGCCATGCAGTTCTCAAGGGCGTCTTTTAAATTCTAATTTGAGAGGACTTCTCACTCACTTTTTAATAGAATCATCATTGCTTTTAATTCCACCGAATGTTGTTCTTATTTTCTGTACGCTTAGTCAGTGTTACCTACGATCACTTACTATTTGATTTCTTCAAAATTTTCCTGCAGCACTCCTAATTGGCTTTCCTGCAGTTCCTATTTATTTCGTTCCTCAGTGACTTGTATTTCTGTATATCTGGATATTCATGAGCGTTTATGTACTTCCTTCTTTCGTCGATCAGCTGAAGTGTTTCCTTTTTACCTACGGTCTTCTCAGTCACCTTCCTCGTCGATATCTTTGTCTTCACAACATTGTCTGTTTTAGAGATGTCCACAACATTGCAGCTGAACAGCCTATACTGGTATTCATTATCGCAGTATCCACAGTCTTCACGAAGATCACACCTTATAACTTTGATGTCGTATTTACTTCCACAATAATCCTTTCAGACGATTCTGTTTACCTTCTGTGTACGTCACTACTAAATAACTGAGTCTATATCGGCTCCTGGGATCGGTTTATTAGCCAATACCTGACTTCCAAGTCTCTGTCTGACCATGATGTAATCTTACTGAAACTTTATGTGTGTACAGGTCTTTTCCAAGTACGTGTTCCTTTTTTGTAATGCTTGAACAAAGTATTTACCATTACCACACGAACTTCAGTTCAGAATTCGATTAGTCCCTCTTCTCTCTCATTCCTACTGCCAAGTTACATTGTCCTACAGCTCTTTTTTTTCTGTTCCTTCACCGATTTCCTTCTAATCCCCCTGCGATTATTACATTTTCATCTCGCTTTACATATCGCATTATCTTTTGTATGTCATCGTACACTATTGTCTAACTTTTTGTCTTCTGCCTTTTGGCGTCGGGATGAATACCTGAAATCTCCTTGTTGGTTTGCTGTCGACTCTGATGAGAACAACCCTGTCATTGGCCATGTTCACCGTTGTCCACTCACTGTCTTGTCATGTGTTCTTCTGACCATAAATCCGTATCTTCTTTCCATTTGATTTCAATGAAAGTCATTTATGTCTAGAAAGAGGCTTTTCATTTACCTTTTCATATTTTATAGCTTCCTGTTTGTTTTTTTTTTTTTTTTTTTTTTTTTTTTTTTTTTTTTTTTTTTGGAAGTAAAATAGTAAAAAGTACATTTGTGAAAATATGATGTTCAAGAAAGATATTTACATGAAGCACATTACTGCATTTAGATTCAGTCCGTAAACGTATATCCCAGTGGGTTGAGTGACAACCATTTCTGAGAATGGCTACAAAACAATTTCATTTTAAATAGATAAAAGAGTTACGTTTCTAGCATTTTCATGTAATATCATCTACATCTACATAGATACTCTGCAAATCACATTTAAGTGCCTGGCAGAGGGTTCATTAACCACTTTCATAACTTTTCTCTACCGCTCCATTCTCTAATAACGCGCGGGAAGAAAGAACACCTAAATCGTTCCGTTTTCGATCTGATTTCTCTTATTTCATTGGGATGGTCATGTCTCCCTAAGTAGGTGGGTGCTAGCAAAATATTTTCACATTCAGAACTAAAAGTCGGTGATTGAAACTTCGTAAACAGATCACGCCGCAATGAATAACGTCTTTCTTTTAATGATTTCCACCCCAATTCGTGCAACATTTCCGTGGCGCTTTCCCCCCGTGACGTGATAAAACAAAACGAGCTGCCCTTCTCTGAACCTTCTCAATATCTTCCGTCAGTCCCACCTGGTGAGGGTCCCACAAGGGGCAACAGTACTCCAGGAGAGTACGCACAAGTGTGATGTAGATGTCTCTTTGGTGGAGCTGGTGCATCTTCTAAGCGTTCTGCCAATGAAACGTAACCTTTGGTTCCCCTTCCCCACAATATTTCTGTGTGTTCTCTCCAGTCAAAGTTGTTCGTAATTGTAACTCCTAGGTATTTGGTAGAATTTACGACCTTAAGGTTTGACTGATTTATCGCGTAATTGACATTGTACAGATCCCAGGACGCGTTGCCAGTCTTGCCGAAATGAAGAAGTGTGCGAATAAAGGACATTACAGAGAGCCATGGGCTACACAAGAAAGGATAGGAAAAGGGCAGATGACATCCGATCTGTGACGAAGGTAAAGGACATCCTTGAAATGACAGTGGGCTGCCGACGTCGTGAGAAAAAAGCAGATGGACGAATCTAGTAGTGGAGTCTGAGAGAGCATCGGAGGCCTAGAGGAGGACCACAGGACAGATGGTACAAAGATATCAAGAAGATCACTGGTAGCACTTGTACAGAAGACCGTTCTAGTTGGAGAGGACTGCTGAAATCTACCTGAATCCGCGACTCGAAGAGGCCACATCATTTAATGATTTAAATGGCTGATGAAGTTGATATCATTTGTTCTGCGTTGGTATCCCTAAACCTCAGAAGTGGCTTCACCGGTTTGAATATTTTTTTTAAGTTATTATTATTATTTCGTTATAACACAGTGGTGGTTTTGGTTTAAAATAAAGCAAGAAGAAATATAAACAAGGGAAAACTCAAAGAAACAACTGAAAAATTGTTCATCCGATTGCAATAGAATTATTCATATTTGACCTTCAAAACAAGAGGAGCGGCACTGTCTACGTAATAATTCGAACGGTGCATGGCGGTTGTATAATTTTATTCCGTTATTTATGGAATGCACATAAGATCTTCAAAATAATAGACACGGCTACCTAAAATTTCGTACGGTGCGTTACGGAAGGTACATTAATTCATACTTCCAAACCGTTTGAGCGATCACAATGAAATTTGGCCGATATAGATATGTTAGTGGAAGGAGGAGGAGATAGAAGGGGACAGCAGAAGACTTACAGAGAGCCGGGGAGATAATGGCAAAGGAGTGGGAGGAGAAGGTAGCATAGAAGGCGCAGGATGAAGAGCAGGAGCCGGGGGAGACAAAGAAGGAGGAGGACTTGGAGAGAGGAGTACCCGAGCGGCAAAGAGGAAGCTACCAAACCAGCTTAGAGGTGGGGAAGTGATGAGCAAAAATATTAAGGGGAGAGTGCACGATGTATTTCCAACTCCCTTGCACATTTTGCAATTGCGAAGCATTTCCGGGTTCCTAGTCGTGCATAAAACCCGGTGTTTTACTGGAAGTTTGACATGCATGTCGCTGAAGTGGCGTCAGCTAAAACGACTTGCAGCAGGGGAGCCGAACACGACCTCAGTTGGGTCTAACGGCCATAAATGCATGGTCGTCGTCATCAATGGAAGTGGTCTACATTGTTATGAAACAAATGATAAATCAAGCGCTGCAGGTTACCAACGTGGACGAGTCTTCTAAAATACCTTTCCTTGATCGTAGCAGTTTTGCCATCTCCGTTTCAACTATATGCCAACAAAAGCCTGATTAAAACTCGAAAAAAGTGAGCTAAAAAGCCTCTACATTAGCGGAAATCTTTAGAATAAACAAATAACGTTACTGTACGGTGGCCCAACAGCTCCTTGATGTATAGGAGCAGTATCGGCGTGAAAAACTTAGTTTTAATGCACTGTCCATCACATTCCATAGTCCATTGAATGCAGACATCGTTATAAAGTCGTGCTTACACGTGAAAAGATGTGTGCCCACTTTCATTTACCATTCGTTCTCCTTTGGATGCATCATTACTACCATTTACACGAGTCTTATAGTTTCAACGATCATTTGTATCTATTTTTCTGCTTTGTCTGTGACTTCTTTTAAGTTTTCCCACATTCCATTCTATATCTCGAAGTTGAAGACACGTCGATTCATATTAGGTACCGTATTACGATCAAGTAAAAAACCTAACGACTTTTATTTTGTCTTTGTCTGTTTATATTGTGAGTAGGCGATCCATTATTATGATAGGATAAAAAAAGGATAAAGCCAAGATGGCTAGAATTTTATTTCGACGACCGGTTTCGAAGGTCTCTGCCATCATCAACAAATGTTGACATCAGAAGATATGTCTCTTTTCTTAATTTAAGCGATCTTTCTATTATCAATGTAATTGATGTATCTTCTCATTTTATTATAATGACATGCATGTTTTAATTTCCGTCATGCCCTTTTCAACAGATGACGGCTGTGTAAAATATTTTTTGACCAGAGGATGATGGCAGAGACCATCGAAACCGATCGTCGAAATAAAATTATTTACTAGCGATCTTGGCTTTATCCTTTATGGAACCTATCATTTTATTTTGTCGCTGAAGCAACTAAACTGCATTATAAATCCTGTTAATCCAGTTGTGTAGTAAGAGTAACTGCGATGTGAAAATAAAGAGTCATGGACGAATGGCATTGTGGAAGAGATTGACTTTCTTTTAAAGTTGAAGGGAAGTAAAAGGGGGGAGGGGGAACGGGAGGGCGGCGCTCGATATTTTCGTACGGGTTTGCAAAATCACTGGAGTCGGCTGTCTACTAACATCGACAGACCATTGGCGAAAGCAAGTGGGAACTACAGTCTTTATTTTGATGTATGCTATTTCCTTTATCAGGTTTTGATTCCATAGGCGAGGAGTAAGATTTACTTGTGAGTGAAGATATCGAAGATAAAGCGTCGATCAGATCTTATGATGTAATTAAGGATTGGTAAAAGGTATTTTATGTGAGAGAAAATGTAGTGAGGAATCTAGTGTTTGAAAGACCAGCGTGCTTCACGCGAACGGTGTACTACCACTCCGTTCTTGACTGGCCCTAGTCGTCCAAAGTTTTGTTCGAGGCGTCCTAAACCACAACTAGCAACACTAGGATACCATACGTGGAAATATTTTGCTAATAATTTCGGTTGCACACACGAAAGATTCAAATTCAAATGTTTGTTAAGCTTATGGGACTTAACTACGGGGTCATCAGTCCCTAAACTTACAAACTACTTATTAACTACTTACGAACTAGGACGGCACAAATATCCATGCCCGAGGGGGGATTCGAACCCCCGACCGTAGTGGCCGTGCTGACCGTGACTGGAGCGCCTCAGACACCTCGGCCACCGCGGCCGGCCACGAAAGATTCCCAGTCTGTTTTGGCGAATATTTCCCACTACTGACCACTGACGTACTTGATAAACGTCTTCCTTGTATTGAGGTAAATATTTGTTGTAGAAGATCAGATTAGTATCCCTGTATGTGAAGGCAACTACAGTAAAGTGAAATCGTTAAGGTCATGTTGCATGCAAGAAACCAGGAGCTTCTACCTGCTGCTGTAAAACCAAACACTCGAATTCGGCAACTCTCCTAAATCAGTATACACAGTATACACACGAACTCAGCAACATTCTACCATATGGCGAGGGTTGTGTATTCCAGTTTACCATGCGTTTTCGGGTTGCCCGGTATGGAGAAACGCGACATTAATGGGCAGCTAGGCATACTTTCTTCAGGACGCGCGCTGTTGCTTCTCACGTTGTGTGGTCGCACGTTGTGCGTTGTTTATGACCTATGGTGCCTACCAGTCACTTCATTTTTGTAATCTCGTCGATGATTCACATTAATTTGCGAGAAAACGAAGCACATTGCATTATTCTGATGTTACACTGAATATAGAACCAACGGCGGCGTTATTTATCATACTTTCTCTACAGATTTAGAAAACAACGTGTAAGGTTATCTAGTTGTAAACGAGAAGACTGTATCGATATTAAAATGCAAGGGTATTAAGAACATCTTTGTCCATGGCACTAGAAATGGGACATGCAAAATTGAGTTGTAGGTATGGTGTCGCACAAGTACAAAGTGCGCGCCACCTACTTTCGCCGCGCGCCGCCATGCACGCACGGCGCGGCGTTCTCACGACGACAGCCACGAGCGCCCTCTGCTGCAACCCCGCTCGTGGCCACCACGGAAAGACACCGGGCACTTCGGACTGAGATAGCAACGAGTTAAGACCTTCGTAATCAGATAGGCACCATTGAAGACTTTGCTATTGTACAGGCACTAGGCAGGCCTCTAACAACTATGTATCAACATTCTGCAGTACTATGTAAAAGTTAAGTATTGTTACATTCTGTGCAATATATCTCTTTCTAATTTACTCGAGTGTTTATAGTTTCTGGCTGCTCCCCTCCGTACCTGCACCAGCGTGTCGGTCTCATTCCACTCGGCCACCGACACCTACGACGAGGCTGGGACACAAAAGCGGCGACGAAGTTGGGACACAAAAGTAGGGTCTGCCTACGAAAAGTTGCAAAGTCAATTGCAGTGCAGTCTTCGAAAATACGACCTTATAATACGAAAAATTCCTGGTGCAACAGTTTCAGACAACGCAAAAAAAGTAAGAGAAAGAGAATGCCGTAGTTAACAATAAAACGACGAGGAACAGGACTTCTAGGCTCTGCAATGTTTATCATTCAAGAGAACCGAGATAGAAAAGTCGGTTATTTCGGAATTTCTTCCCGATAGCTGGTGTAATAAACAAAATGCAATACATTTACGACTTGAACACCGCTGAGCAGAAACATAATGTCTTTGCTAGAACAAAATATTTCAGCTAGGGACAAAGAAAATAGGACATAGGTTTCAAAAGACCTGTGAGACAAAAAGTCAGCAAGTAGGTAACCGCTGAGTATTTAGCCTAAGGACAAAACGGTGTTTGCTCAATACAAGGAAAAAATAATAATAAAAAAATAGATAAATAAATAAATAAATGAAAAGTGTAAAAAGTATCTCGGGAAACATCGAAAATGCCCGTATGTTCTCTTCAAAGGCGTTTGCTTATCCAAGGAGAAATAAATATCATTTGTCATTCAACATTCCAAATATGGACAGAACAACTTCATAGGCAATCGGGTGCTTTAAACAATGTCTTTAGTTCAATAAAGGCTATGTCAGCAGAACCATTTGACACCAGCCAACACATTAAAATATTAATGTTACAATAATAAGCACTTTGTTAGAGAAATTCATAAAAATACTTGATGAAAGAGCGATGAAGTTGGAAGTGTGGAAACAACTTGGTGTAGCCTGAATTATGGCGTATTTTCTTATAACTTTTGAACAAGAGAAAGGTTTTTCTTCATTAAAATGCGTTGTCGGAATTCATTATTAAATCATTTTACTGACGACAAAGCACCCTCATCTGTGGTATTACATTTCTGGAACATGTTCTGCAGCACTAGCCAAATGACCTTCGGATCACCTTTTATATTTTCACGTCGTGCTGAGAAAAGTTCTGCATGGAGATCACGAAGAAAGTTTCATAGAACTGAGTAAGCTGGAACTGATGTACGGTCCTGTTGGCCTTCGAAACGCGAAGATAAGTTTTTCTTGTGTAGTGAAGAATTCGACAGAGCATCGTGAGCAGCTCGGGAGTGCCCGAGCGGTCTGGAGCGCCACGCTGCGGATTAGCAGCCTCCCGTGTCGAAAGTTCGAATCCTCCTTCGGGCCTGGATATTTGTGCTGTCTTTAGTGTAAGTTAGCTCATAAGTAATTTGTAAGTTTAGGGACTGATGACCCCGCAAGTCCCATAAGCTTATCAAACATTTGAACATTTTGATTTTTGAGCACCGTGAAGCCGGCTGCGGTGGCCGAGCGGTCTGCGGCGTGCCAGTCACGGTCTGCACGGCCGCTGCGGTCGGGGGTTCGAATCCCCCCTCGGGGATGGATGTTTGTGCCGTCTTTAGTAGAAGCTAGTTCATAAGTAGTTTGCAGGTTTACGGACTGATGAACCCGTATTTAAGTCCCATAAGCTCTACAAACATTTGAGCACCGTGAGTTATTACCGCAGCATCGTCATTGATTTTCTTTAGATTCTTAAATGCTTCTATAAGGTTTGAATTTATAGCCATCACAAATGAAATGTACAGTTCCATGATTTCTATAAACAGGTCGCTAGTCCCAACCCCTCAGTGGCACATTGACATGGTCCGGCCGCCTTTCTAGAGTTGCCGATTCGAGTGAGGGATTAAGTGACCCTTCTCCAGTACTCTTCTTGAATTCGTTAAATGTTGCCGAGTACGAGTGTGCCCAACGACTAACGGTAAAAGAAAACATTCGTGTCAAACTGGCATCAAGGATCTAAGAAAGAGGTGTGTGTGTGTGTGTGTGTGCGCGTGTGTGTGTGTGTGTGTGTGTGTGTGTGTGTGTGTGTGTGTATGTATGTATATTTGTAGTATATATATTTCTGTTTTTCTTTTTTTTGTCTTTTTTTTTTTTTTTTCTTCACATTGTCAACTGACGGTAGATGATCTTCCCTGCATATTAGCTTCATCGGCGGGTAGCTGAGCCAGTGTATTTGACATCCTAACGCTTAACAGAGTTGCAATAACGTCTCGCAAACTGTTGTTGATTGGCGTATTGCGAGACCCAACCATTACCTTGTTTTTATTGTCTCCCAAGACAAAGCCCATCCTCGAATAGGGTCTAGCACTCCCAAAAGTACGTGGTTTTTAGCTCAGCTAGGTAAAGCCTCTTCCACACCGAAATCTGGATCCGCTGCTGCACTCAACCAAGCAGAGGGTAGCTGTCTATTTGTTTACCACTGACTCTCACGTTGTCAACAGACAGAGCGATAGCTAATATTCGAAAACACTATCCTCAGATGAACCTTTGGACAGCTTATACCGCTTACATCTCTAATCAGACAAAGAGACAATCGGAACTGCTTGTTTTACTTTTTTAATAGAATGGTGAAGTAACTTAAGTCCATCGCAGGTGATACATAAACTCTCTCTTACAAAGAAAACTAACTGTCCCGCGGTATTAGCTGTGTGCTCCAAGGCGTCATGCTGCGGAGTAGGCAACCGTTCCCAGTCGGAGGGTTTGAGTCCTCCCTTAGGCATGGGTGTTTTTGTTGTTCTTAGCATAAGTTAGTTTAAGTAGTACGTATGTTTATGGACCGATGACCGCCGCGGTGGAGTATCCCAGCCGTCTAAGGCGCCTCACTGCGGAGCGCGCGGTAGCTCGCCGTCGGAGGTTCGAGTCCTTCCTGGGGCGTGTGGGCGTGTGTGTGTGTGTGTGTGTGTGTGTGTGTGTTGTCCTTAGGTTAGTTTACCTTAGTTTAAGTAGTTTGTAAGCTACGGACTGATGACCACGCAGTTTGGTCCGATAGATTTACAAACATTTGAACATTTTGACCGACGACCACTGCAGTTAGGTCCCATGGCTTTACAAACATTAGAATTTTTTTGAAAGCTAATTATCTGCATTGAAACTAGACACCTTATACAAAAAATCGTTTTCTCTTCCTAAAGACCCTTGTTTCATCCGCACCCTGAACTTCTATTTAATATAAACCAAATTAAAATATGAACAAAACCTTTCGTTGCACTCTTTGTAAATGACTTTATTGAGGGACATTCTACTTTGGAATTGTGACTTATTGAAATTATTCATGCTGCCGATGCTTTTTTATGCCCACTGTCACTAATTATAGAGTTAACTATAAGCCCTACAACAGTGTAGTAACCTTTACATTGTTGACACTGTCCTCTAAATCCATTAGTTTACCCGAAGCGAAGTGAATAATGACGATGTCTGTAATTTTCTTGGGGGACTACACACAATTCGAAGCAGGCATTTTAATTATGAAAAGCCTATGTAGTGTATGTCAGAGTTCTACTGTCAAGTACTTGGTACAAAAAGGTCTGTAGTGGTTGTAATATTTGTGGAAGAAGATATTAGTGTCTCATTAGATGTAACTTACACCACATTATGTATTTTATTTATTCCATTACTTGAAGAAAAAGCTGTAATTTTTTGTAGCTTATGTAATTAGTAAACAGTTTTAAGAAATTGAGATGATAATAATAGTAGAGTTATTTGAAAATAATTTAGTACCATGACAGAGATACTACTGAGTGCGTTTATTTTTAGCAATCAGAAAATCTAATTTTAGCTTTTAAAAGCCACTGTTTTGGACACTTCATTGACTCTTGGATGTTTAAGAGGGCTGGAGTTGGCGGATAACAGTGGCAGCCTTCCAGACGTGTGTTACTGACCAGAGGTTTGCTGTGTTGTGTTTCAGCGTTCGGGCAGCCGTTTGACGAGGTGGTGGTGGGCACCACTCTGCAAGTACGGCCGCGCAGCAGCTCCGGCCGGCAGGGCCGCCGCCTAGAGCAGAGCGGCTCCACAGAGGGCAGCGGCGTCGCCATCGGCGAGGCACGCGCTCGCCGGAGCACCAGGTAGTTCCGCTGTCCGCCGACAGATGGCACTCAACTCTCGACTGTGGTTGAAGCTCTGCAAACAATGAGGTGTGGTTACTAGCTCTCTGAAACTAACGAAAAAGGCATATCCGTACGTATTCGGTACTAAAAGTAACGACGCTCGTTAGAAACATATCGTTACTCGTTAATTCCTTTACCAAATATGTCGTAAGACTCCTTTGCAATCCAGTCTTTCATGCTACATCTTGGTGCTTAGACGCTTTTTCTTTTTCATGCGCTTTTAATAATACAATAACATATGGTAAGTTTTAAACTATTCCATGTCGAACTTAAAAATTTTTACGAATGGCAGGTACTAGATATGTATTCTAAATACATGATAAGTGAAATGAAAATAATGTTACCAATTCCTCAATCAACTAAATAAAAAATAAATAAATGCTTCATTTCAAAGTAGAATTTCATATTTTATATTAAAAAAATTTGACACATTATATGAACATACTTCACATCAGACCGGTAACTTAGAAGAAGAAGGGCAAAGTTAGTTATTGATCCCGGTATGGTGAATTACGTGTCTACATTTTACATGAGAATGTGGGGACGCGACAAATTACTATTTGTATTTTCTGAGCTGTATTGAGCTAATTGGTATTCTCTGTTATTATCTTTGATCGTTAACAAAAATAGTACAAAAAACTGTTCTTCACTTGTCACTGTATTACGCTTCCATGATGTGTGATGCGCAAGATAGAAGTAAATAAATGTGTGGAAAAATAAGTGTTAAATTTAATGTTTAATGAACCGTGTGCTACAAAATTGGTGACCCCCGACGTGATCGACAAGACGACAGTTGCGACGAAATTTTTCGGCGTAATTTTCGACGAGATTTCCGTAACTTCAGTTCGACGTATTCTGTGTCCAACAATACGCAAAATGTCGACAGGAGAAGCAAACGGTAATCAAGGGAATAGTTCTGAATGTAGCAGTAAAGTGGAAATTGATAAGGTAAGCGTTAAGCTGCCGCCGTTTTGGACGGAAA
Organism: Locusta migratoria; assembly: GCA_026315105.1. Lineage (NCBI taxonomy): Eukaryota > Metazoa > Arthropoda > Insecta > Orthoptera > Acrididae > Locusta > Locusta migratoria. The sequence continues at coordinate 400,658,869 of CM048744.1, read as the reverse complement.
AGCCGGACATCTGGTTTTGTCAAGCCGAAGCGCAATTTACGATCGCTGGTATTGTTACGGAGGTGACTAAATTTAACTATTTACTCGCTCAGCTGGAGCCAAAATTTGTTGAAAATATATGGGATCTAGTTACGAGTAACGATAACAACAAATATTCTCTCGCAAAAGAACGTCTACTGAACATATTCAGAGAAAGTGAAGAGCGCCAAATTAAAAAACTTTTGAGTGGCTTAGAACTTGACGACATGAAACCTACCCAATTATTAAGAAAAATGAGGAGCTATGCAGGTACAAATGTATCAGAAAAGATCCTAAAAACACTTTGGCTTACAAACTTCCAACTAGTATTCGAAGCATTTTAGTTATATCTGACGAAACAGTGGACAAGATTGCTCAAATGGCAGATCGTATGTTCGAATTAAACGCTGTTGACGAGGTTCAAATTGCTTCCACCCATTCCATTCCGTCAAAATCGTCTTCTTTGTCAGTACAAGATCTTCTCGTAAGAATTGATGAATTGGAAAATGAGATTAAAATGCTTCGAAACACTCGAGTCGCAGGCAAAGATCGCGCAGTAGAAGTAGAAGCAGAGCAAGATACGATAAAAACGGCAAATACTCCTATTACCATTTCAGATCCGGCACACGATGTAAGCCTGAAAAATGTGTTCAGCCTTGCCAATGGCAAAATAAGGAAAACTAGAAGTGGTAGACACAATAGCGGCTGAGTGTTCTACCCCTGTGCACACATTAGGCCGCCAATATCGCCTATTTGTCAAAGATCGAAATTGTGGAAAATATTTTCTGGCAGATAGCGGTGCAGATTTGTCCGTTATACCAGTTGCAAAAAGCCAAAAAGGTCAACCCTCTGACTTCAGAGCTGCAATTAGGTCACAAATAAAAACTTACGGTTCAAAACTGTTAAACATTGATTTAGGACTCAAACGCAATTTTGAATGGCCATTCATAGTAGCAGACGTATCAAAAGGCATATTGGGAGCCGATTTTCTTCATCATTATGGGCTACTGGTTGACCTCAAAAATAAAAAGTTGATAGACAACACCACCAAATTAAAAATTGTAGCAGAAGTAACCACTGTGGATGCTAATGAATCAGTAAGCTCACTCTATGCAACATGCCAGTTTTCAAAACTCTTAGAGAATTTTCCTGATCTAACTGAACCATCTATAGTACCAAAAATATTAAAGCATAATGTGCAGCATTATATCACCACATCTCCTGGACCACCAGTTTACTGTAAGGCTCGTAGATTGGACCCACATAAATTGAAAATTGCTAAACAAGAATTTCCATTTCTGTTAAATAATGATATTGTACGTCCATCAAAATCACAATGGGCTAGTCCACTCCACCTTGCTAAGAAGCCAAGTGGTCAATGGCGAGTCTGTGGAGATTATCGCCGTTTGAATGACAGGACTCTCCCAGACCGGTATCCAATTCCATGAATTGATGATGTAAATTTTATGCTTCAAAATAAAAATATATTCTCAAAGGTAGACCTACTAAGAGCCTATTACCAGATTCCACTAGCCGAAGAAAATAAGCCAAAATCAGCCGTTATTACACCATTTGGTCTCTATGAATTTAATTATATGCCATTTGGACTTCGCAATGCACCTAGCACATTCCAAAGGTTTATACATGAAGTTGTGAGAGAACTAGAATTTTGTTTTCCATATTTGGATGACATTCTAATAGCATCTGAATCACCAGAACAACATGTTGAGCATCTAAATTTACTTTCTGAGCAGTTGAATAAGTATGTTCTTGTCATAAATGTTTCCAAATCAGTATTTGGTGTACAACAGCTAACATTTTTAGGAAATTTAATTACACCTGCTGGAACAAAGCCAGATCCAGAGAGAGTTGCAGCAACAATGAACTACTAACGACCCAAAACAGTCCGTGAACTTAGAAAATTCTTAGGGATCATCAATTTTTATCGTCGACATTTGGAACATGCAGCTGAAAACCAAGCCTTGCTGAATGATTTCCTAAAAGGAACAACAAAAAAGGACCGACGACACATTAACTGGACAGAAGAAGCAATTGCTCAATTTGAAAAATGCAAAGAAGATCTAGCAAATGCTGCACTTTTGACATTTCCTGGTTTGAACAATCAACTTGCATTATTTGTGGATGCATCAGATTTTGCAGCAGGTGCTGCATTGCAACAATGGCAAGATGAACAGTGGAGACCAATTGGATTCTTTTCAAAAAAGTTTACAACAGCACAGAAGAAGTATTCCACGTATGATAGAGAGCTGCTTAGCATCTATATGGCTGTCAAATATTTCAAATATCTGTTGGAAGGAAGATATTTCATTATTTATACTGACCATGCGCCTCTAACATATGCATTTAAACAAAAGAATGAAAAAGCAACACCAATTCAATTACGTTACCTCCAGTACATTTCGCAATTTAGCACTGACCTACGTCATATATCTGGTAAAGAAAATGTTGTTGCTGATGGTATATCAAGTCTTGAAGAACTAGTCCAAGTTAACTGATGAGATAGCCCAAGCACAAGAAGATGATGAAGAGCTTCGTCAACTACAGACCAGCCCTCATACATCACTGAAGTTAAAACACCATCTGACACATGGAGGAAAACAGCTATGGTGTGATGTGTCAACACAAATCATTCGTCCTTATATTCCTAAACCATTTAGATACTCTATTTTCCAACACTATCATAATCTGGCTCATCCAGGCATCAAGACAACAGTAAAAATTATCTCATCAAGATTTGTCTGGATCAATTTAAAAAAGGATGTCCAAAACTGGACGAAAACATGTATTGCATGCCAGAAAAACAAAATATCACGGCACATTCAAACACCAGTAGGACACTTTCCTAGTAACGATGAACGTTTCAAAATTGTTCACCTTGATTTGATAGGACTAATGCCTCCATCTGAAGAATATATTTATTGTTTAACATGCATTGACAGAGTTACAAACTGGACAGAAGTAGTACCTCTTCGGGACATACAAGCAGAGGCAGTAGCACAAGCATTTTTCAATTGTTGGATCACTAGGTTTGGAAAACCATATCAGATAGTGACTGATCAAGGTAGGCAGTTTAATTCTGAGCTATTCCGAGCACTGTCAAAATTATGTGGGTGTAACCAAACACAAACTACAGCATACCATCCTCAATCAAATGGAATTGAAAGCAGCTATCCGTGCCCATGCAACTGCCAAATGGACTCAAGTAATACCTGTAATCCTCCTTGGCCTGCAATGCTCCATCAGAGAGAACAGTAATGCTACAATTGCAGAAATGGTTTATGGCTCACCCATCAGAATACCAGGTGATTTTTTTTCAAGTGTATGCAACAAAATTGGATGCAGACTTACCTCAATTCGTTTCACAACTGAAGCAGTACATGAATCGTCTGAAGCCTGTACAATACTCCCACAAAGCAAAAGAAAGACCTTTCATACACAGGGATCTCAATGAGTCAACACATGTATTTGTGCGAGTTGACCGAGTCAAAAAAGCATTAGAACCTCCATATGAAGGCCCATACGAAGTAATAGAAAGAACCCCAAATTTTTTTCGTGTTAAAATAAAAGACCAAGTCAAGAATATCTCCATTGATCGACTGAAACCTGCGTACCTCATGAATCATAATGAGAAGCAGCCTGAAGACACTTCAACTGGACGGTCAGCCCGGGTCAAACAACCAGACACAACCGACAGTGGAAAACCAAGAAGAACAAGATCTGGTCGTGAAGTTCGATTTCCTGCAAGATTAGTTGAAGAACTGCAGTGTTAAGTGACTATATGACTGAGAAGGGGGTGATGTGGGGACACGACAAATTACTATTTGTATTTTCTGAGCTGTATTAAGCTAATTGGTATTCTCTGTTATTATCTTTGATCGTTAACAAAAAAGAGTACAAAAAACTGTTCTTCACTTGTCACTGTATTACGCTTCCATGATGTGTGATGTGCAAGATAGAAGTAAATAAATGTGTGGAAAAATAAGTGTTAAATTTAATGTTTAATGAACCGTGTGCTACAAGAACATAAACTACATCCTCTATATCGTAACAAACCCACAACTGCGTTCACGGCCTTAAATCTTAAGAAAGATGGCCGAGTAGAACCATTGAGCCGACACGACAAAAAGTATGGTAACAAATTAATGGCAACGCCATTCATTTCGTATTCGTACGATTCAGATCACATTGCCCGTTGCTGGAGTCCCGTATGTACGTATTCCAAACTCATTTTTTCAGAGATCGTATCGATAGACGGAAGTAGAGAAATATATGTATGATTAACGATAGGGTAATTCGTCATTCGTATTCGTTGTACCAGACCGTATACATGCGGTCTATGGCAGCTTCAGTTAACAGAGAGGGTATGGTTAGCCTATTGGTGACCACTGTTTTATGTCCATCGCTCGGATTGTCATACATTAATAAATACTGTATTATTAATCAATCAGTAAGTGGTAACCTATAAAAATAAGGCAGTGACAAATCACTACATTTAGGTGCTGCACTTATTTCATAACTGTGCAACACACATTAGCTACTTTTAACACTCTGTACCCTCAGTTACATGAGGCATGGCGTTAACAATGTGTCAGTGTATGTTCTTAAACGATACCAGTTTCCACTAAGACGATTTATTCTGTCGTTTCCTATTTGTATTTGAAATTAGTTGACGTCTGCAAATGTATTACAGTATTTCTAAAATGACTATTCCTTAGCTAAAGTAACCATTATTTTGATTATTTATCAGCACTACATGTATAGGTAGCGTACTGCCGACACCAGGAGCCTAATTATTATTTACACCTCATATTTAAGTAATGTTATATTGTCCTGTGGAAATGGAACTTCATGTGGCTCACGATGAACGAATGATTCATCCTTTTACACTTCTTTGTAGAAATATTTGCACAGAAACGATAATACAAACATAGTACGTACTTCAACTCCTAATATACAAAATTATCGCCTTACCCATTTACAGTTTTAATATTTAGGTGTCATCAATTACTTCTCACCTTCAAGTCTAGATTATTTTTTCAATTCCATTGTTCTTTTATCTATCACAAAAAATTTTGCAGTTCTTCAAATACTCAACACTTTATTTTCCTACCTTCAAACAGAGTTCACAAGCTTTTATTTTTTCGGGTCTATATAACTCTTAACCAATTTATATAGTGCGAATGTGACAATCTAGTGTTTATTTATTCCCTAAATTAAAATTCCTCTTCTTATTCTAGTTCAAGTTTTTTATCTCTATGAACCACAGACATTGCCGAGCTGGGTTGGCTCGACGATATCATTAACCGGACCGTAGGTGAAAGCACAGTGGAGACGTCTCTGTGGAGAGACCACCAGGCATTTCAGTACCTATATGGGCAACAGTCTGGATGACTGACTTGCTGCAATTGTAACATTAACTAAAGTGGCTTTGCCATTTAGTTACTGCGAATGGACGAATCCAAGAGAAAACTACATTCGTTATTTCTACCGAGGACATGCAGCTCTACAGTATGAAGATATGATAATGGCATCCTCTCGGGTCAAATGTTTCTGAGGTAAGATAGTCCTCAATTCCGACCTCCGGGTAGGATGTCGGATGTCGTCGTCAGGAAAGACAAAACTGGCAGTCTACGGATCCGGGCGTGGACTGTTAGATCGTTCAAACTGGTAGAGGGGAATGAAAATATAAAAAGCTAAATAAATTGTTTGAAGTTAGATTTAGTAGGAATTAGTAGTTTGTGAAGCTTATGGGACTTAACTGCGGGGTCATCAGTCCCTAAACTTACAAAATACCTATGAACTACCTTATACTAAAGACAACACAAACATCCATGCCCGAAGTGGGATTCAAACCCCGACATGGAACGGTCTCGCGTGGCCGAGGGGACTAAGGCGCTCCAGTCATGGTCTGCACGGCCACTACGGTCGGGGGTTCGAATCCCCCCTCGGGTATGGATATTTGTGCCGTCCTAGTTCGTAAGTAGTTCATAAGTAGTTTGTAAGTTTAGGGACTGATGACCCCGTAGTTAAGTCCCATAGACTATACAAACATTTTGAACGGTCTCGCGCATCACAACATAGCTCTTCAATGCACTCGGCCGCTCCGCCGCGGCGGGGAATTAGTAAAGTTCGGTGGAAAGATGAGCAGGATTTCTGGTCATGTGGGTAAAGGGTTATAAAAACAAAATCAAATGGGGTATTACAAAGTAGGTTTAATGATGAATAAGAAAACAGGTTGCGGGTAAACTACTATGAACAGCACAGTGGTCGCATTATCGTTGTCAAGATAGATACGAAGCCAACTCCAAACACATTAGTGCACGTTTATATGCCAACTAGCTTTGCCAATGATGAGGAATTATAAGAAATGCATAAGGAGCAAACGAAAATTATTCAGACGGTTAATGGAGAGGTAACCTCGACTTTGATAAAGGACTGCTACTCGGTAGTACGAAAAGGAAGGGGAGGAAAAGTATTGGTGAAAATGGGCTGGTAAAAGGAATGAAATAGGAAGCCGCCTATAAATAAATTAACCACAACGAACACTTGGTTTAAGAATCACGAAAGAGGTTGTATACGTGGAACAGACCAGGAAACACCGCAACGTACGAAATAGATTTTATAATGGTAAGTCATAGCTTTAGGGATCAAGTTTTAAACTGTAAGTCACACATAATGCCAGATATAGACTAGGCCGTATCTTACTGGTTATGAACTGTAGGCTGAAACTGAACAAACTGCAGAGAGGTAGAAAAGTAAGGAGATGGGACCTGGATAAATTGAAATCTCATGAGGTTCTTGAGAGTTTCAGGAGGGAGATTAAGGCAACAGCTGACAGAAATTGGGGAAAATAACACAGTAGTAGACGAATGGGTAGCGTTGAGAGATGAAATAGTGAAGGTAACAGAGGACCATTAGATAGAAAGACAAGACCTGCAAAAAGTCCTTGCATCACACAGGAAGTACTGAATGTAATTGATGAAAGGAGAAAAAAATTTAAAAAAATGCAGGAAATGATGCAGGTAAAATGGAGAACAGGCGACTAATAATGAGATTGGTAAGAAATGGAAAATGGCGAAGGAGTGGCTAGAGGGCAAATGCAAGCCTGTAGAATAATTTATACCTAGGGGAAAGATAGATAATGCCCACAGGAAAATTAAAAGAGACATTTGGAGACAAGAAAAGCAGCTACATTAATATCAAGTCCTCATATGGGAAATCAGTTCTAGCAAAGAAGGGGAGGCCGAAAAGTGGAAATAATATATAGAGGGGCTCCACAAAGGAAATGAACTCCGAGACAATATTGTAGACGACATTCCCTCAGCGCTCGTACTTCAGTCTATGACGTCCAGCCATGCCACAACTGGTGTCTAAGATGTATGAGACGGCGAAATATCCACATTCAAGAAAAATGAAATAATCCCAATTCCAAAGAAAGCAGGCGGAGACAGGCATTAAAACAACAGAACCATCAGTTTAGTCAGTCAAGATTACAACATTGTAACACGAATTATTTACAGAAGAATGGAAAAGATTATAGCAGCTGACCTTGAGGAAGATCAATTTGGATTTAGGAGAAATATAGGAACACGGGAGGCAACACTCACCTTACGAGTAATCTAAGAAGAGAGATTCAGAAAAGGAAAAAATTGCATTTCAACCTTTCACAGATTTGCAGAAGCTTTTAACAGTTTTGATTGGAATACATTCTTTGAAATTCTTAAGTCTGAAGGTGTAAAATATAGGGAACGAAGGTATAAGAGTCGAAGGGCATGAAAGGGAAGCATTAACTGGGAAGGGAGTGATGAAGAGTTGTAGACTTCCCCCAATGTTATCCAAATTGGACACTGAGCAGTCTATGAAGGAAAGCAAGGAGAACTTAGGAGAAAGAATTAAAGTTGACGGTGAAGAAAAATTACTTTTCGGTTTGCCTATGACATTGTAATTCTGGCAGAGGCAGCAAAGGACCTGAAACAGCAACTGAATGGAATGGACAGCGTGTTGAAAGGAACATATAATATGAATATTAACAGCAGCAAAACATGGGTAACGGAATATACTCTAAGACAATCAGGCGATGGTGAAGGAAATAATTTAGGGAACGAAACAAAGATGGTAGATCAGTTTTGTTACTTGAGCAGTAAAGTAACATTCTAAGGTAGCTGTACAGATTATATAAAATGTAGAATGAAAATGGGAAGAAAAGCGTTTCTGAAAAAGAGTAATTGGTTAACATTGTATATTAAGAGTTACACAGTCATTTCTGAAAGCATTTGTGTGGAGTGCGGCCTTGTATGTTAGTGAAACTTGGACGATGAATTGATCAGACAGGAAGATGAAACAAGGTTTTTAAATATGGCGTGGCAGACGAATACTGAACATTATGTGAGAATATCACGTAACTATAGTTGGAGGTACTGAACAGAAGTGGAAGGAAAAGGAATAGCCAGCCGCAGTGGCCGAGCGGTCTGCGGCGCGCCGGTCACGTTCTGCACGGCCACTTCGGTCGGGCATGGATGTTTTTGCCGCCCTTAGTATTAGCTAGTTCATAAGTAGTTTGTATGTTTAGGAACTGAGGATCCCGTAGTTAAGTCCTATAAGCTCTACAAAGGGGGTTGGGGTTGTTTGTTTGGGTTAGGGGACTAAACTACTGAGGTTATCAGTCCCCCGGTGGGGAGGGGAAGGAGTGACGGTAAGAAAGGATGGGAGGGGGAAGGAAATGCAGGCTCAACAAACGTTTGAACATTATTTTGAAAAGGAATTTTTGGTATACCTAGACTAAAAAGAGGGATAGACTGGCAGGACACACCCGAGACATCAAGGAATCGTGAATTTAGCATTAGAGAGAGCTGTGTGAGATATCAAACGCAGAGGGAGACCAAGATATGAATACACTAATCAGGATGAAATGGATGTGGGTTGCCGTTATTATAGGGAGATAAAGAGGTTTGCTCAGAATAGATCAACCCACTCCCCTGACAGAAGACCAGAACAACAACAACATTAGATGTAATACAGTGCTAGTGTCACTTACTTACTGTTATGTAATTAACTATTATTCATTTCTGTTAATAACTCTTTCGTTAAGAAAAGTTTTCTGATACACCCTCTGTATCCTGTCAGAAAATCCAACAATTTCACATTTACTAGGTATATTTTTTTCCAAAATTCAACCAATAGTTCGTTGCATTAATTGTCTTAACTCCTTTTGGTACTGATAGAAATTCAATGTTCGTAAAAAAATAAAAATAAAAAAAAAATAAAAATAAAAAAACAGAGAGAGAGAGAGAGAGAGAGAGAGAGAGAGAGAGAGAGAGAGACGGAGCACAAGCTCGAATTGTTTTCTTAATGATAGGGAAATAAATCGGCCGTGCCCTCGGAAAGAAGCCAACCCGTCATTTGCCTCAATGATATTGGTAAATCAATGAACAACTAAACCCTGGTGGCCGGAGTCGGATTTGAACCGTCTTTCTCCCGAATTGGAGTTCAATGAGCTAACCACTGCGCCGTCTCATTCACCGATAACATAATGTACATATATATTCTTTCTCTGTAAGTATAACAAAAACTTTCGTAGTTGATATAATTTGGTAAATTTTGTAATGAATATTTGAGACTGTATCTACAATATAGTCATGCTTGAGAATGTGAGTCGCACGAAATTTTCGTTTCTTGAAACACGTTTAACTTCGATAGCGTATGCTTCTCCAACAGTGGCGTCTCATTCTCTACATAAATCTCCCAAATGTCGCTAATACCTGTAATTTACCTCTTCATTCATTAACATATACCCTTTATCTGGTACCATTAGTTAAAGGAGCTCGTAAAAAAGTCTGAACCTAACTCGCCTATACTTTTCCCTATACATATGAGTTTAACACAGACAATTATGAAAACCTATGATATGACCAACTGGTAACGTTAATCATCTAGGCTAATACAAGAAACAAAATCTAATGATGACCACAAAATTGATGTTAAACAGGAGAACCGTGCATAATTAAAAAGCTTACGCAAAACGTTGAGATACTCCCATCACAGGTATTCATAAGGCAGGAAGTAAGATTAAGGTTTCATAATCTGTCAACAACGACGCTCCTAGACGAGAAACTTAACCTCAGATGGATGAGGTAGGAAAGCGATCAGGCTTTTTTTTTTTACCACCACATGAAGGAGTAACAAAGCACTGGCTGCCATATGAGAAGAGTATGGAAGGGAGGTACAATTTTGTTAGAGAAAAAATTTGGATGAAGCTATTCTGTACAGAATGAGATTTCGCAATGTAAATGAGCAAAAACACCCATTCGGTTCATTATAATGCTTCTTCTTAACAGCCTGGCGTATCCTTCTCAAGAGGTTTTCGCAATATATTGTTGTGATAGTTTCATCCTTGTGAGAGGGGAAAAGTCCTAAAAATATTAATCGTTCCTCTTCCGAATTACGATCTGGTCTTCGCATTTTTGGCAGTAGCGAATCCTCTAATTGTCATTGCTTGCTATGTGACTTTGCGACTGGGTCAAACCTGATGACAGAATGACACTGATTAAAAATTAACCCTTACATGTGATAGCCGTATTTCACACTATTTAATAAATACACGCTATATAAAATGTAAGATAAAGTAGTTTAGTTAAAGTTACCTTTGAAAAGTAACGCGAATGAACGGAAATCACAGTGCCTGCAGTCCAAAGGTTTCAAATCTGGGCACCGCTGTGACCATCTCTTAGATGCCCCACTGAATGTTTCTGGAGTCATTCCTGGGCGACCTGGGAAATACGTGACGGCGCCTTGTGGTCTTGAAACATCGTAGCTCCGTCAGAATATTGGAAGGTCAAAATGGGTATTGATGGTACAGAGTAGCTCACTATACGGTGCACCATTCAGAGTCGATTTCAGTACAAGTAAGAGGCCCATTCCATACGAGGAAAAGAGACGCGTAGTTTCTTGGGAGGCGGAATCTATCGATTCATGTGCACAACACATACTATCTCCCGTCCGTGCTGGTTGGCGTCAAATTCAAGCCGTTGTGCCCGATAAGGCTGTGTTAACAGAGCCATACGTGTGCGGCGCAGACTATATTCCGTGTGACCCATGGTCCTACTGATTTTCCATTGGGAGACGTATCTAGCATTGATTTTTTTCATTGTTCACAGATGTTTCCGTCCACAGATACTGAAGGTGCCGGGATGGCTGTTAGTTCGTTTCTTATGGACTGCGACATCCTCAATTAGATATTCTCGATACACCCTGGACACAGAAGCAAAATTCACGCGCCACTGCCTAAATCAAAATCTATTTGACAACGACCACCGTACGACATGGCGGCATCTCGCGACGACGTTCTGTTTTTGTTATGGTCTTCAGTCGGGAGACTGGTTTGATACAGCTCTCCACCCTACTCTATCCTGAGCAAGCCTTTTCATCTCCTCATAAGAACGGCAACCCACATCCACTTGAATCTGCTTACTATACGCGTCTCTTTGTCTCCCTCTGCGATTTTTACCCCACACACTTCCCTCCAATGCTAAAATACGATTCCTCTATGTCTAAGAATTTGTCCTACCAAGCGATCCCTTCTTTTAGTCAGGGTATGCCAAAAATTCCTTTTCTCACCAAATCTGTTCAGTACCTCTTCATTAGTTATGCGATCTACCCACCTAATCTTCAGCATTCTTCTGTAGCACCACATTTCAAAAGCCTCTATTCTCTTCCTGTCCACACTGCTTATCGTCCATGTTTCACTCCCGTACAAGGCAACACTCCACACAAATGCCTTCAGAAAAAGACTTCCTTACACGTAAATTAATATTCGATGTTAGCAAATTTCTCTTTTCTTCCCATTGCGATTCTGCATTTTATATCCTCTGTACTGCGACCATCGCATGTTACTTTACTACCTAAGTAACAAAACTCATCTACCACCTTCATTGTTTCGTTACCTAATCTAATTCCTTCAGCATCGCCTGATTTTCTAAGACCGCATTCCATTATTTTTGTTTTGCTCTTGTTAATGTTCATTTTATACGCTCTCTTCAACAGTTTCCATTCCATTCCACTGCTCTTCCAGGTCCTTTGCTGTCTCTGACAGAATTACAATGTCATCAGCAAAACGCAATGGTTTTTTTTTTTTTTTTTTTTTTTTTTTTTTTTTTTTTTTTTTTTTTTTTAAAGTATTGTCAAATGCTTTCTCCAAATATACCAAAGCTAAAAACGTAGATTTGACTTTCCTTAATCTATCTTCTACGATAAGACGTAAAGTGAGTATTGCCTCCCGGGTTCCTACGTTCCTCCTGAATCCAAACTGATCTTCCCTGAGGTCAGCTTCTACCAGCTTTTCCATTCTCCTGTAGATAATTCGTGTTAAAATTTTGCAACCATGACTTATCAAACTGATGGTTCTGTAATTTTCACACCTGTCTGCGCCTGATTTCTTTGGAATAGGGATTATTACATTTTTCTTAAAGTCTGGGGGTATTTCGCCTGTCTCATACATCCTACACACCAGTTCAAATAGTTTTGTCATGGCTGGCTCTCCCAGAGACTTTAGTAGCTCTGAGGGTATGTCATCTACTCCTGGGGCCTTGTTCCGACCTAGGTCTTTCAGGGCTCTGTCAAATTCTTCTCTCAGTATAGTATCTCCTATTTCATCTTGATCTACTTCCTCTTCCCTTCCTACAACATCGTCTCTAAGTTCATTTCCTTTGTAGAGCTGCTCTATGTACTCTTTCCACCTTTCAGTTTTCCCTTCTTTGCTGAGAACTGGTTTCCCATCTGAGTTCTTGATATTGGTAGAGTTGCTTTTCTTGTCCCCAAATGTCTCTTTTATTGTCCTGTAGGCGGTATCTACTTTTCCCCCTCTTATACATTCTTCTACAGATTTGCATTTGGCTTCTAGCCACTCCTGCTTAGCCATTTTGCACTTCCTGTCAATCTCATTTTTTAGTCGTCTGTACTCCATTTTGCCTGTTTCATTTACTGCATTTTTTATTTTCTCCTTTCATCAATTAAATTTAGTATTTCCTGTGATATCCAAGGATTTTTTGTTGGTCTTGCCTTTCTACCTATTTTACCCTCTGCTGCCTTCACTATTTCATCTCTCAATGCTACCCATTCCTCTTCTACTGTTTTATTTCCCCCTGTTTCTGTCAATTGTTGCCTAAATCCCTCTCTGAAATTCTCCAGAACTTCACTTTCTTCAATTTATCTAAGTTCCATCTCCTTATTTTTCTACCTTTCTGCAGTTTTTTCAGTTTCAGCCTACAGTTCATAACTAACAAGTTATGGTCAGAGTCTATATCTGCCCCTGGGTACGTCTTACAGTTTATAACCTGGTTCCGCAATCTATGTCTTACCATTATAAAATCTATTTGATACCTTCCGGTGTCTCCTGGTCTCTTCCACGTATACAACCTTCTTTTGTGATTCTTAAACCACGTGTTTGTTACGATTAAATCATGTTCCGTGCAAAATTCTACCAGGCGACTTCCTCTTTCATTCCTTGTGCCCAGTCCACATTCACCTACTATTTTTCCTTCTCTTCCTTTTCCTACTACCGAATTCCAGTCTCCCATCACAATTAAGTTTTCCTCTCCCTTAACTGTCTGAATAATTTCCTTTAGCTCCTCATATATTTCTTCGATCTCCTCATCATCGGCAGAGCTAGTGGGCATATAAACCTGTACTACTGTTGTCGGTGTTGGCTTCGTACCTATCTTGACAATGAGAATGCGATCACTGTGCTGTTCATAGTAGTTTACCCGCATTCCTATTTTCTTGTTCATTATCAGTCCTACTCCTGTGATACCCCCAACTGATTTTGTATTTATAATCCTGTACTCACCTGACCAGAAATCCTGTTCATCCTGCCACCGAACATCATTAATCCCCACTATATCTAACTTCAACCTATCCATTTCCCTTTTTAAATTTTCTTATTTTCCTACCCGATTAAGGGTAGAATGCCAGTATTGTCTTTCCTGGTGATCACATCCTCCTGAGTAGTCCCCGCCCGGAGATCCGAATGGGGGACTATTTTACCTCCGGAATATTTTACCCGAGAGGATGCCATCATCATATGTTCATACAGTAGAGCTGCATGTCCTCGGGGCCGGCCGCGGTGGCCGAGGTGGCTGAGGCGCTCCAGTCACGGTCAGCACGGCCACTACGGTCGGGGGTTCGAATCCCCCCTCGGGCATGGATATTTGTGTCGTCTTTAGTCTTAGCTAGTTCATAAGTAGTTTGTAAGCTTAGGGACTGATGACCCCGTAGTTAAGTCCCATAAGTTGTACAAACATTTGAATCTGATGTCCTCGGGAAAAGTAACGGCTGTAGTTTCCCCTTGCTTTCAGCCGTTCGCATTAACTCTTAGGCAAAGCCACATTAGCTGATGTTACAAGGCCAGCTCAGTCAATCATGCAGACTGTTGCCCCTGTAACTACTGAAAAGGCTGCTGCCTCTCTTCAGGAACAACACGTTTGTCTGGCCTCTCCACAGATACCCCTCCGCTGTGGTTGCACCTACGGTACGGCTATCTGTATCGTTGAGGCACGCAAGCCACCCCACCTCGGCAATGTCTGTGGTTTATGGGGGTTTCATAAATCACATTCTCAACCACATCTCATAAGCTCTTGTACACACCTGCAAATAGCAAAAGGTGACTGTGATGCGTAAACAACACACCTGCGTCATCTGTACTGCACTACCGCATGACGTTGGCATAGTCAGTTACACCCCCGACATTTGTCCATGGTAATGAAACTAGTAGGGTATACATGGTATCGATAGTGCACAGCTTCAGTACTTCTGCTGGTGCCTTCGGTCGGTGAGATTTTTGAGTAGGTGTGAGTAACCATGAAAACCAACGGGTGGGAATCTCTGTCAAGTACTGACTGCTGGTCAGAGTTCTCTCCATAAACATCAAACAGGAGAGTTGTGGCTTATGACGCCCCAGACAGCAGGGTTATGGACTGGCACCAGTGTACCTTGGACGTATGAACTCCACGAGACACCACTCACCTTGTCTACATCGTCCGAGTGCACAACCATCACCCGCATTAACGCAGAAACTGCTTTCATCGGTGGAGATCCAGCATACCAAAACATCAAGAGAGTAATGGTTCCGTATTTTGGTAATCTATCTCAGAAAGTGGGTAACATACTAAAACCTTTTAAAGCAGAAGCTGCTTTTAAAACTAATAATACGTTACATCCTAAATTACGGAATAACTTAAACCAAGAGACTGATAAACATGACAAAGCAGGGGTTTATAAGTGTAGTAGTAGCAATACCAACTACATTGGTCAGACCGGTAGCTCGTTTAAAGTTAGGTACAAGGAACATATGCACGCCTTCCGACTTAATAATTTTGACAAGGCCACTGTAGATACGCATATCCGCGGAACTGGCCACCCATTAAATCGGATTGAAGATGACCTCAAGATTTTGCATATACAGGATAATGGAAGGAAGTTAGATCTGCTAGAACAGCTGGAGATTATAATACATAACGCTAAAAGCGACATTTCATTAAATGAACAAGTTCAAGGTAATACATACAGCTTTTTTTTAAACTTTGTGGATCTTTTATAACAAAAGTAGTTTATTTTAAATTTCAACCTCTGTCTGTAGAAGCTCGCCTACATGAGTGAGAAAGTACACGTGGCAATCACATTGTACATCTGACGCAACACGTACAGCTTGTATGACAATTCCACAGCTATTACAGCCGTATGTAGCATGTATACCCCCTCTTCTAACCATTTGCCACTTCTGTAAAGTACGCCGACAATTGATGTCAAGTGTTCTGAGTCTCAGTGTTAATCGGCCGTGTACAACTCACGCCGCTGTTATCTTTATAAGCTATTTGATATTACCACTGCCTACCGTTAACTGCTGCTTCGACTCTGCTAATTACTTCTTATTTAACTATATGCCTATGGTCCCCTACCCTTGGTTGTATAACACAAAGAATTAATTGCGCCGCAGTGGAGTAGCCGAGCGGTCTAAGGCGTCTCGCTGCGGAGCGCGCGGTTGCTCGCCGTGGAGATTCGAGTCCTCCCTGGGGCATGGGTGTGTGTGTTTGTCCTTAGGTTAGTTTACCTAGGTTTAAGTAGTTTGTAAGCTACGGACTGATGACCACGCTGTTTGGTCCGATAGATTTACAGACATTTGAACATTTCAAGTTCCACTATCCTCTTTTATTGCCAGCAACTGTTTGACGATATTGGCTCTGTGTAGGCGAGCGTTGTCGTGCAACTTGAACAACCACCATACTCGCCGGATCTCAATCCTCCAAACTTTTTTCTATTCCCACGGCTCAAAAAATTCCCTCGACTCAAACACTCTTTGAAAGACAAGAGATTTGACGATATTTCTGACACCCAAAGAAACGTGACAACGTTTCTGAACATCGTTCCAAAGAAAGACTTCGTGAAAACAAATTACTGTGGAATTCTATAGTCTCATTCAATAATACACAAAGCCATGATTACATTACGAAGTATTATTGTTTTTGTGTCGTCTAGAGTTACAGTTGTTACAGCGTAATCGGTATCGTTTTTGCTTGTTGAATGTAGGTGATACTGTGATGTTTACTGTATCCAATGTTTTTATGCTTGTCAGGTAGTAACGGGGCAAACAAATAATACATCATGACCAACGGAAATTTTTATTTAATCATATTCTTTGTGAGACAGTTTAGAACAATTGTGTTCGTGAGACATCTAATACACCTACCGGAACGGTAAGGTGACATTTTTCTCGTGTTAGTCTTCCAGGAAGAATAGTTCAGTGTCATTCCATTGGTTGTAGCTTAAACATTTGAACATTTATGAATTAACTGCGTAGTTTAGTTTTCCATTATGACCGCACGTGCGCCGTGCCTATCGCGCTCCCAGCTAGCGGCCGCAGCGACCCCTGAGTGTCATATGGTGGCGCACAGGTCGCGTCGTCAGGCGCCCGGCCCTCCTCCTCCTCCTCGGCCGCCGCTGCCGCCGCCGCCGGCGTTCTTCCCGTCGACGTCCGCGTCGCAGGCGGGCGCGCAGTCGTTCCGCCTGCCCGGCGGCCGCTCCTCCGACGTCTCCTACAGCGCCGCCTACTCCGCCGGCCCCACGGGCTTCCGCGTCTCCGCCTCCTTCAGTTACACCGCCCCAGACGGAACCCGCCGCCGCTTCGTTTACGGGTACGCTCTCATCACAGGCTCGAACGTCAACGCCGCTGATCTCAAACTGAATAACCTTTAGTTTATTTTCGCCCACTTTATGTTACGGTAATAACAGTGGGTCTTTGCAATCGCCCTTTTCGAAGCTCGAAATTTATATGAAAATAACGACTTAATCGTTCATCTGAGACGAAAATTTAATAAACTAATTTGTAGAGGAGAAAATTCTCGACAACTTCGCTATCTTACGTTTTTTCCATAACTCGCACCGTTTTAGAGATATTTGCAAAAATAAAGACGATTTGACGTAAACCGGTACAGGCATAAATAATAGACTTCAAAAAGAGGACAAACAGGCATAAATAATAAACTTGAAAAAGAGTACAAACTACCACGGGATGACAGGTATTCATATTTCATATTAAAATATGGACAAAATATTAAAACAATACGGAACCTTGATACTACCGGCCGCGGTGGCCGAGCACTCTGCGGCGCGCCAGTCACAGTCTGCACGGCCACTACGGTCGGGGGTTCGAATCCCCTCTCCAGCATGGATATTTGTGCCGTCCTTAGTATTAGCTAGTTCATAAGTAGTTTGTAAGTTTAGGGACTGATGACCCCGTAGTTAAGTCCCATAAGCTCTACAAAAATTTGAACATTTTTGATCCCCGATACCGTTTTGCCAAGATCGGTTTTCTATTTACCACATTAACCTGCTTCGACTAAGCTTGCAGTCATTATCAGATCTACAAAAGGGAAAAAGAAGAAGAGCAATCAGTGTAACTGCTTCTTTACATCCATGAATGCTAAAAATCAAAGGTTTATATATATTTTTTCGGGTATCTACATACCTGTGGAACTGTGGTCAATTTAGTCATAACAATATTTAGCTCTGTCCATACGGCGTTCTGTGGGTTTGTCAAACACATCAAATTCCATAGTCATGTAATAAAAACCATTAATAGCCCCCTCAGTATACACGATGGGCGATATGCGTTTACACCACATTAAACCCAACTGCGCGGACTCACGTCAAACTAACTAGTAGAAGTTACCAAATCTTTATAAATCTATCGGACTCAACTGCCTGGTTATTAGACCGTAGCTTACAAACTACTTAAAGCCGGCCGCGGTGGCCAAGCGATCTGCGGCGCGCCAGTCACAGTCTGCACGGCCACTACGGTCGGGGGTTCGAAACCCCCCTAGGGCATGGATATTCGTGCCGTCCTTAGTATTAGCTAGTTAAGTAGTTTGTAAGTTTAGGGACTGATGACCCCGTAGTTAAGTTCCATAGGCAAAAAACAGAAAAAAAGTTAACTTACTTAAGGACAACACAAACATCCTTGCCCGAGGGAGGATTCTAACCCTCGACGGCGAACGACCGCCCCCACCGCAGCACGGCGCCCCAGTACGCACGGCTAATCCGCCGCGGCAAGTAGTTACCACACAGACCTCTAGGTGGCGTTCATGGTTCGTGATGTCACAAACACATATCGTACGCAACAGTATCGAACCATGTGGATACTCCTAATTTCACAACACCTTGCTAATAATATTAAAAAGTTATTCTCCACCACAGCCCGCTGATCGTTGAGAAAACGTTTCTTATGATGTTTTAAATGTTTATAAATCTGCATATTCTCTAGGATGTTTAATTTCTTTCGTTTGGGTGCTTGATGTAGAATCTCTGTCGAATGTCTTTTTTGACAAACCTACATAACGCCGTATCAGTGGAGTTGTAAAAGGGGGAACGGGGGTGGGGGTCGGGGGGGGGGGAGGACGGAGAGGCGGACCGCGACGTATGGACAGAGCTACATATTTTTACTGGTATGTCTAAATTCACCACAGTTCCACAGGTATGTAGACATCCAAAATAAAACTTTTTCCCTTCATAGAACTGATGATGACTGCAAGCTCAGTCGAAATGGTTAATGCGGTAAATAGGAAAGCGATCTTGGTAAAGTAATAAAAAGGTTCCGCATAGAAAGAGATCGCACGCAGCAACAAGTGTAAATTAAAATAATAGTTTAAAGAGATAAAAATTAAACTCTGAAGTATCAGTTTTGACTGTGTGTTAAAACACTGTCCGAGTGAATATTACGTCTTGAATGCATAGGTATTATCACAATAGTAGAGTCGTAATCGTTTCGTCCATAAACGTTTTAACAGCAGAACCTTATTTGTTTAAAACGAATTTATTATGATTAAAGCAGCGTGCTCATTGCAAAATTTCACCAGTGTTCCTTTGATGTTTTTGGGGATTTCGGACGGTTTACTATAGTCGTACCTATACATGAGTCTACGTATTACATCCCCTGATAAACATCATTTTCGCCTTATTTTATTTTATATGATTTCCAGCCTCTGAGAGTAAAGTTCGGTGAATAGTCCTGTAGATGAACTAACTACAATTACCTTGCTGCCCTTCGAAATAGCCACCTCCCGTAACCATACACCGCTGAGCTGTGCGATACATGTCCTAGAAACTTTGCACGAGGTCTTCCTTTGGGTTGGTGTTGAAAAGCCTCGTCGCGGTTTGTTGGGTGTCAGGAATATTGTCAAATCTCTTTCCTTTCAAGACGAGTTTGAATCGAGGGAATAGGACGAAGTCTGGAGGATTGAGATCCGGCGACTATGGTGGATCAAGTTGACGACAACATTCGCCCACACGCAGCCAAAATTATTATAAAATTCCTTAAACAAAAGTGGTGGTGCAACTGAACATTCCACCATACTCGACGGACCTCAATCCTGCATATTTTTTCCTATTCCTCTGACCAAATGTTCAAATGTTTGTTAAGCTTAAGGGACTTAACTACGGGGTCATCAGTCCCTAAACTTACAAACTACTTATGAACTACCTACAACTAAGGACGGCACAAATATCCATGCTCGAGGGGGGATTCGAACCCCCGACTGTAGTGGCCGTGCAGACCGTGATTGAAGCGCCTCAGTCCCCTCGGCCACCGCGGCCGGCATTCCTCTGACCCAAATACACTTTGAAAGGTAAGAGATATGACAATATTCCTCACATACGATGAAACGCGGCTGCGGTTATGAACACTACACCAAACGAAGACATTATCGCAGATCTCAGCAGTGCGCAGTTACGAGAGGTGACTATTTCGAAGGACAGTAAGGTAACTATAATTAACACTTCATCTACGTTAATGTTACAGGACTGAACATCGAACTTCATTATAATTGGCTGCATATTTTCAGTGCGGTTGTCCGAAATATTTGCAAAAAATCATAAAACTACAGGAGAACATAAAGTTCTCGGAATTTTGGTCGCAAAAAGGTCGAAAACTTGTATTCTACAAACTCTCAACTATATACAGGGTGAATCACCTAACACTTGCACCGCAAATATTGCGGAAACGGAAAGTGCGATTGATGTGCGGTTTTCACAGAATGGATTGTTAGTAAGAGGCTCGTATTTTTGGCCAACAAACAGCTTATAATATTACTTAGGAAGTGTATTTTTAATGCAAACATACAGTTTTTTAAATGATTGTTTCTATCATCCACTAGAATGTTTGACACCCGCTGTGTACAAAGAATTTTGAATGACATTTTTATCATGTTTAGTTTGGCAGCTACAACCGTTCAAAGTTTCTGGGCCGGAGGCTGCGATATCGTAGCTAACTGGCCTAGTGGCTATCCCCTAGGGCACAGCCAACTGTCTCATGACCAGTAGCCATTCAGCTTTGATGTCGTAGCCTCCGCCCCCCAAAACTTTGAATGGTTGTAGCTGCCAAACTAAATGTGATAAAATTGTCATTCAAAATTCTTTGTACACAGCTGGTGCCAAAAACCCCAGTGCATGATACAAACAACCATTGTTCCATTTGAAAAATTGTTTGCATAAAAACTTAATTTTCTAGCGCACTTTGCGTTTCCGCCCGCAATATTTGCGGTGCAATTGTTAGGTGATTCACCGTGTACATATCATAACAAAACTTGTACCTCTATCTCTCTCTTTCTTTTTGTTAACTGCCATTTCTAACTTGGAAGACGTTAAACCGGCTGCACACACAACCTATTGAAACTGGATATAGTGATAACAGTTGTGAATGCGGGGAAATGCAGGATTTCAACCATCTATGAACTTGTCCAAACATGTCAGTAACATGTTAAAATGTTTGTAAATCCGTCGGACAACTACGTGCTCATTAGTCCGTAGCTTACAAACGACTTAAACTAAGGTAAACTAACCTAAGAACAACACAAACACCCATGCCCGAGGGAGGACTCGAACCCCAGGAGGAGAACGGATGCGAGCACCGGCGCTACAGTTCGCACGACGAATCCGACGCGGCTCAATAAGATGTACGACGGACGATATTCTTAAAGTAAACGAGAAAACAACCTATGTTTCTGATTGCTGGAAAGGGAGAATATAATTGGTGTAACCTTACACAGCAGAAGAAAGTCTTCACGTGGTCAGTAAAGGTTTCAAATTGTTGGAGGAATTTGAAATATCGAAACACATATTTTTTAAATCCCCGAACCTTTTAAACGAACAAATTATCTCGAAAAATCACAACTTTTTCGACATAATGATGGCCATCTTCCGGTAACGGCTGCCATCCATGGTAAAATTGTTTACATCACACATGCTAATCTGTTGCTGTTGTCACACACAAACGCGCCATCTACGAGTGTTTCGACGCGCAGGGTTGGACAGTGACTAGCAAGACACGAGCGCGGAAGCAATCCGCGGTTGTGGCAGGTAGTGGCTTTCACGTGAGTAAACAAAGCTTCGCGCGGCTAAATTGTGTTTTACCGTTGACTTCATTGCCCCCCATTCTTGAGCAACAGTTACCACATCTGTTATAAAGGTTCCATTTTATTGAATTTAATAATTTCACGCTCTGCTACCTCAGCGATAAGTAATTTTATTGGTTAAACTTTCTTTATTAGTTCAATCTTTATTCCCTCCATGCCAAAATGTGAATGTGGTCAAGTGGCCTGCAGTTTTATCAGTCTACACCTTCCCTATTTCTAATATTCCTTGCTTAGGAAAGATTTTACATATCTTAAAATAGTTAACTCCTATTTTTTAAAGAACGTTGTAAATTTTCCCCCTTTCAACATCTAATGATGCCCAGAAGAGGCGAAACTCATCATGTATAAATAAATGAAACATCGCTTTTGTGTAACCAAGACTGGTTTGTACCGAAGAAGATGAGATCATTGTCTTGGTGAGGTGCTGGGCCATCACTTCAGAGTTGCTACACAAGTGATGGGCTAGCTCCTCACCAAGGACAGGATCTAATGATGATCATTGCTGATCGAAACTGGTCATCATAATGAAATAAAATAAATTACAGAAATGTAATAGTATGGGATTAGAAATAAGAGATGGAGTTTATCTACATCATTTATTATTTGCTGATGATCAAGTTGTCATAGCACAAGACGGGGAAGATGCAAACTACATGTGTAATCAACTATCAATAGCATACAAAAATTGGGGTCTGAAGATTAATTATGAAAAAAAAACAGAATACTTCACTAATGATTCACATGAACTATACATAGAGGGAAAGAAAATCAATAAAATTAACGCTTTCTGTTATTTCGGGTCCATTTTAGAAACTGAGGGAAAATCCGACTCAGAAATTAATAAAGGAATTAGCAGTGGACGAAAAGTCATTGGGGTGCTCAATTCAGTCCTATGGAACAGAAATGTAATGAACAGAACAAAAAAAGCATATACAAATATATATTTGAGAGTGTAGTTGTGTACGGAGCGGAAACCTGGACCATTAACCAGAAGCACACTAAGAAACTACAACCTTTAAAGATGGATTTCTGGAGAATATCGGCCAGAATTTCCAGGAAAGAAAAAAGAAGAAACGCCGAAGTAATAAAGAAGTAAGAAAGAATAGATGAGGTGATGGATAGAAAGAAATTACGGTGGTACGGACATGTACGAAGAATGGAGGACACCAGAAAACCGAAACTGGTACTGGAGTGGGAACCTGAGGGGAGAAGAAGAAGAGGACGACCTGTGACCACCTGGATCCAAAATGTGCCTCACAATGAATAGACTGGGCGCAGAAGAAGAGGACACACAAGATCGAGACACCTGGAGAAATATACTGAATAATTAGTGTAGAGCCTTATGTACTAGGTGTACTCATTTCTGGGCGAATAATTATGTTGGTTTAACCCTCTGTAAGCGATCTACACTGCCGCAATTATTATACTATTTCAAAAATTTTAGACCGCTATTATTTTCCACGGGGACCATGTACCATAAAATATTAGAAGTTGAAGATATTTGGAAGCATTCCGTACCCTTTCCGATACTGCGTGGCTGTCGACAGGACGCGAGAAACAGATGAGCATGTGTGTGGCGCGCTTGGAATGGCAAGTGCGTGTGCATCCGGTACCGTTCCCGTTGTGAAATATTGGCGAGATTGGCTCCGGATAAGCGGCGCGCGGCTGTTTTAAAGTTGGCGCGCGCGCATGCGCACTTCGTGACTGGCCTGGGGCCCGCCGTTTCACGGATGTGGGAGCGCGGGCGCCGTCTGCTGGACCGGACCACACATTTGTCCTCGCAGTCTCCCACACAAGCTCACGCGCTTCCCGGAAAAGGGGTCTGCATGCACCTGCGCGCAACTGTACTCACCTCTTACAAAGCGTTACTCACTGAGATTGTATCTGGTACACATGCAACTTACTGCGTTATTTATGATATATCAGTGCTTTAGTTGGGAAAAAATTTTAGGCGGTACTCTGCTCGGCGAAAAAACATTTTTTTGCGGTACTCTGCTCATACCAAATTTTTAGAAAATCAAAAAAGTAAATATTTGACCATGTGAACACACTAACAAAATAAAGATATAACTTACAGATTTTAAATTCATTTTTATTGTATTCCAGGGTTTAGTGTAGATGAGGATACCACCCATCGGCTTTGGACAACGATAATCTATCGTAACTAATCAGGGCTGGCGTTCCAGAAGACAATAAGAGTGGTGTTGCTGCCGGGAATTAAAATTAGTTAATTGTTCCTGATGGTAATGTGGTGGTTACATGAGCAATTAAAACATTGATTTGGTAACTGTGTGGCGTCAATTGTTTTGATATTTACGCTTCGCGTAGTAAGATTTAACGAAGTCGTGTTGGCTCACGACGACTTCCTGAATGCAATGTCTCAAAGATGGCTGCCTGAATGCCACTCCTCATTGGCTGCCTTCATGTGCCTGGTCAAAGCCGACGAGTGGTAGCCTCATCTACACTACTCCCGTATTAAAGATTTTTGGTAGTGCACTGTCATCTCCAAGATAGTAGTGGAATATATTAATTGAAGAGAAACTTTGTTATATTGCCTGAACTGATTTGCTTTCTGTGCATCAGATGATGTCACAGAGGGGCCTGTTATGTAACATTAGGCTTCCTTGATATCCTACACAGATTTTTTTTTCCTTTTTGAAAGTGCCAGGTGCTATTGTCACACCTGTGACAAAAAAAAAAAAAGTTTACTTTGATAGCTAATTTTTGTTCTCACTCTGCTGTATCAAATCATGTTCTGGAATTGAAATTGAGTGCAATTTCTTTGTCACTTCACAAGGAAAATTCATTAGAATTATTCACGAGCCCTTTCCAACTTCTGATTCCTCTCCATAATGTTTTCTTCAGTGTTCTTCCTATCCCATATACGGACCGCGTCTTAGTCACCCTTTCACTGAAATTATTCGGTCCACAGCTTTTCCCTCTAATAACCGGCAATAATCAGAGAAACATTAACCGGACTGCAACAGCTCACATAATTAACTAATCGCCTCATCCATCGCAGCCACAAGCCGATCCTCGCGTCGTGCAAGTGGGTCACACTCCAAGCGTCACTACCTGGATGTTGAGCTGCAGATTAGCTTGACAACCAAACATGTTCATAATCTGTTTCTTGACTAATTACAACATTGTGCTAGGAAGTATTATGCAAGAAAACGAAAAGAAATATGTTTCGATTTCGTACTCATACGAGTCTGTTAGTTCACATAGTGACACAAATTTCAAATCCACAGGCAATCAAGCAATTATTTGTCACGTACTAACTGTAAGAAATTCGTTTTGTCTAATTACAACATGGCGGACAATGCAAAATTGTGTACAGAACATATTAATGTAAAGGCACGCTACAGTTCTATGCTCCGACACCAAAGTTATACATCCATGTTATATAGAGATCGCTGGTCACGAACGTCGCTGCCCTTCACCGTTTTATCACTTCCTCGTGTCTCACCCGGGACTCCACTTTCCTCTCTGGATGGCCGTCTACCACCGCCACGGAACGATAAATCGATATTAGACACGTTCACTTTTTTTTTAATGTATGATGTTCATTCACTAAGATATTTATATCTAAATTTCCCTTTTTTCTGGATGACTTTGTAAAAATCTGTATTACTAAATGAATTCAACACGATAAGACAGTTATTAAAACTATGAACTTTGTGTTTGTCTTGAAGCTGACGACGCTCAAATGTTCCAAATGTACGCGCCTGTAATTATAACACTTAGCTACTTCCAACAAATTTCGCATATAACTTCAAACGTTTACTAAATATTTTCTCGCTATGTCCCGTACGAAATGCGTAAGGGGGAACATATACGAAAGCAATCAAAAGTTTGAAAATATGTTCATTGTCTCTTCACTTACTACATGGAAGTGAAATTTCAATTGCTGCATATTACTTTCCAATTCTACTCTTAGTGCTATAAATGTTTTGTGCAATACTTGCATGAGGCGACAGCATATTCTTGTTGTGTATTTTCTCACATTATTTATTCCTGTAGCGTTTTCTTCCAGTTTTCTGATTGCTGCGAATGAGTGTGACTAGAGGTCTGCACGTCGCTCGGTTGCTCGCTCGAATCGCGTGATACGCGTCGTTCTCTGACAGTCAGACAGGTGTCGGTGCTGCAGCTTGCGGCAAGGCGTGTGGCTGCGCTCGACTTCCTGCACGATCGTTCGAGCGGGGCACGCTCGACCGACCCGACTGTCTACACTGCCCGCTCGCCACTCGGTCGCCCACCACAGCGACACTCGAGTCCAAGGCGAGTGTCGGCAGCAAACTAGACGCTTGAGAATAAATCCTGAGTGCGAAATTTGGATTTGTTTCCTTTCCTTGGTGCTTCGAAAGCTGTTCTCTCGATCCAGTTGAACTAGCTATTCAGTTTCACATTTTGTACTTTACCATACCAGTTATTATACGTGATTAACATAAAGTTTCTGTGCTAAGATCATTTACTAAATGAGTTTTGCATGATCTTTCTTACTTTCTTGTTCCCATTTCGTGAACTGTTAGTTTTTGTTTAGTGGTAGGTGTTACTTGCCGTCTTAACGAGCAAATGATTGAATTTTATATCCATTCCTCTTAACACTCAAGTCTTGGAATACTTTGTCCGTCTTTTATATTGATATTAAATACACGATATTCATTTACACCAGTTAGGTTTGGATTGTGCATCTCTCTGTTGCACCCCGTTAATATATATTCCTGTAGCATTTTGGCACTGTGCGTGGTTGCTGCGTCTCTACCTTTTTCGAGTGAGTCCTTAACGGGAGTTTTTCCAATTTCATCATTCATATATTCCCCACTGCCACTGTCGTCTTTCTTATCTACATAATAAAGAACGCATGCAAGCTTTTGTACAATATATAGGATCCGCGCTTTCTTCCGTCGTCAGGGTCATATGCCGGTCTAATCCTCATATATTCTGTACCTGTTTCAAATCCTCTTATTCCAACTGTTTACACAGCTGTACGAATTTATGGTGCTCCTGCTGTTTCAGTGATATCTGTGTTATATTTATTTAGGGCCCTCTGAAGAATGTCACCGGGTGCACCAGCCAAAAGAATGAAGTGCATGTTTTTGGAATGGCTGGACTGTGAAATGCGCGAGGCGCAATCCACCAATGAGGTGGACCTTTATTTAGCACGAATTGATGGTGCTGACGAGGATCTGCTTGAATGGTAGAAACGCAACAGTAATCTTTCGTAAGCTAGCTGTATTGGCAAACAGTATTTTGTGTGCCCGCCTCAAATGCACCTAGTGAACGCACTTTCAGTGCGGCAGGGAACCTGTTCTTCGATAGAACTCGACTCGGTCTACAACGTGTCAATTATATTTTAACAATACCTTGCAATTACAATGCCACTAACGAATAGTTTGGGGATAATGTTACTTTTCGATGTATATTTTGTTGTACGGTAACTTTCACTTTTGTACATTGCAATAAAA
The DNA here is from genome assembly GCA_026315105.1 of Locusta migratoria. Lineage (NCBI taxonomy): Eukaryota > Metazoa > Arthropoda > Insecta > Orthoptera > Acrididae > Locusta > Locusta migratoria. The sequence goes on along the minus strand of CM048744.1, from coordinate 400,631,409 downwards.
ACGTTGTTCGTTCCGTAGTTTCCCTTTGGATCCTTCACATTACTTTCAAATGTTTTAGTTAGTGAAAACAACCTTTTTGTCTCGTTTCCGGTATAATGATATTGCGGTTACATGCTACTATGCAGGAATACACGTCTACAGCATAACTGATTTTAGTTCCTTTAGTTAGCGGGGCTCCGTCAAACGCAGCAGCAGCCCACACCTCAGAACCGCTGCCGTAGCGATTGACAAGTGTCACTCTCCGTTTTTTTAAATGAAATTTGGATTTGTTAAAATACATGAAAAACTGTGGGACCCGTATTTTTATTTTCATTTATTTATTAATTTTTTAAGCGGTGGAAAAACATTTAAGGGGTGAAACGGTCTCTCCAAAATTGGGGCTAAAGTAGAAAAATCGTGATAACTTAGAGATTAATGAAGCGATTTTAATGATTTTTTGGTATGAAAGAATCTTTTGATAACAGATCGGCCTGGGTACATTGCAGGGAGAGTGGCAATTAGGGGGCAACTACCACTAAATTGAACAATTTTTGGTGCTAAAAAATTGTTTTGATATAATCGAAGTTGAATCTGTGAAATTTCTTTTATCAAAAGATAATTTCATACCAAAAATCATTAAAATCGCTTCACTAATCTCTAAGTTATCGTCATTTTTCTATTTTAGCCCCAATGTGGGAGGGACCGTTTCACCCATTAAATGTTTTTTCGCCGCTAAAAAGTTACATGTCCCATAGTTTTTCATTTATTATAAAATATGCAAATTTCATATAAATAGGAGAGTGGTTCAAAAGTCTAACCTTTACGAAAGTTGTGTGTAGATACATCACTACTTTGCAGCATGGCTCGTTCAAATAAAGTGTTTAAAAAGGTTAGGAAGTCAAGACTATAAGGAACAACTGTGTATATTTGAAAAAATGCAGAAAACTATTTCTTTTCAAAAACTACCAAATGATGACAAACCTATACATAATTTTTGACATATAATGGTGCAAATTCAAGAAAGCTGAGCATGATAGTAGCAACTATTCACACAATCACAGTTTACCTAAAGCTGTATTAAAAACAAAAAAAGCAAAATTTTAGTGTTTAGCAGATCCAGAATTTCTACAAAAGTGTGTGCATGGAGAAACACAAAATCCTAATGAAAGTGACACTCTCTGTTATGGAAACGTCACCGCAAGACAAGATTTATTACCTCAACTACTGTTGAAATTGCAGCTTGCGATGTTTAACTGTGACAGTCTTTGCGGAACATAAATTCTACAAAGGCTGGGATTTGGTACAGGAGCTTTCACTCTGTCAATTATGAATGAAATTGGGAGCATGAAAGTTACTGCTGCTGACGTTGCTGCTACTCATTTTGAAAACAAGCAAAGAAGAGGCTGCTTGACGATGAAGATGAGTATGCATTTGGCTTGTACTGGTACACTCCAATAGGAAGTGACTTACATTTCGTAAACTTTATGTACCTTTCACTAAAAGAACAATAATATTTCGACATATAAATTTGCCATGCAACTAGACACTATTATACAATTATAGCAAATCACTATGTAGAAGTAATTTTTATTTAATACAACAGCAAGGCATTAATGTAAGTGAATATCGTTAAAAATTGTTGCAAATTTGTTTCATAAGATTTTCGGAGAGCTGTAAAAATCCAGAAACTAAAGATATCACAATTCTGTTCCACAGATACTCGTAGTATTGGTATATCAAACATTGTACAAACATAAATTCCGGTACTACATTCGAAAAAAAAAAAAAAAAAACAATATTTCTACTAAACTTGATGAAAAAATTTCAATTGTTTGTAATTAAAAACGTATGAAAACTCATTTCTGTAAGCATATAACATTTCTTAAAAACTTAAACTCAGTAAATGTCTTAAAAACATTGGACTTTATAATTTTTTGTACAATCTGGTGTAATTTTGCATACGCCCCCCAGGGCAAAAGGTATCTTATTACTACTTGTTCCCTGTTCGTGCGGTTCGTGTTGTTGTCGTCTTCAGTTCGGAGACTGGTTTAATGCAGCTCTCCACAATACCCTATCCTGAGCAAGCCTCTTCATCTCCACATAAGAACGGCAATCTACATCTGTCTGAATCTGCTTACTGTATCCATCTCTTGGTCTTCCTCTGCGGTTTTTACCCCACACACTTCCCTCCAACGCTAAATTCACAATTCCTTGATGTCTAAGAATATGCCCTACCAATCTATCCCTTCTTTTAGTCAAGATATGCCAGAAATTTCTTTTCTCCCCAATTCTGTTCAGTACTTCCTCGTTAGTTACGCGATCCACACACCCAATCTTCAGCATTCTTCTGTAGCACCACATTTCAAAAGCCTCAATCCTCTTCCTGTCCGCACTATTTATCGTCCATGTTGCACTCCCATACAAGGCAACGCTCCATACAAATGCCTTCAGAAAGGACTTCCTTAGGCTTAAATCAATATTCGATGTTAACAAATTTCTCTTTTTCAAAAACGCTTTTCTACCCATTGTCATTCTGCATTTTAAATCCTCAGTACTGCGACCTTAATTTGTTATTTTACTGCCCAAGTAACAAAACTCATCTACCTTCTTTATTGCTTCGTTACCTAATCTAATTCCTTCAGCATCACTTGATTTTCTTAGACTGCACTCCATTACACTAGTTTTGCTCTTGTTAATGTTCATCTTATAGACATCTTTCAGCACACTGTCCATTCCGTTCAGTTGCTCTTCCAGGTCCTTTGCTGTATCTGACAGAATTACTATGTCGTCGGCAAAACGCAAAGTTTTTAATTCTTCCCCCTGAACTTTAATTCCTTCACCAAATTTCTCCTTGCTTTCCTTTATAGCTTGCTCAATGTACAAATTGAATTACATTGGAGAAAGGCTACAACCCTGTCTTACACCCTTTCCAACCACTGCAACCCTTTCATGCCCTTCAACTCTGACAACCGCTGTCTGGTTTTTGTACAAGTTGTAAATAACCTTACGCTCCCTATATTTTACTCCTGCTTGCTTCAGAACTTGAAAGAGTTTATCCCAATCAACATTGTCAAAAGCCTTCTCCAAATCTACAAAAGCAAGAAATGTAGGTTTGCCTTTTCTTATTTTATCTTCTAGGATAAGCCGTAAAGTGGTATTGCCTCCCGAGTTCCTACATTTCTTCTGAACCAAAACTGATCTTACCCCGAGATCGGCTTCTACCAGCTTTTCCATCCTTCTGTAAATAATTCGTGTTAATATTTTGCAACCATGACTTATTAAACTGATGGTTCTGTAGTTTTCACACCTGACTGCACCAGCTTTCTTTGGAATGGGTATTATAACATTTTTCTTGAAGTATGAGGGTACTTCACCTGCCTCATACATCTTACACACCAAGTGAAACAATTTTGTCATGGCTGGTTCTCCCAGAGACTTCAGTAGCTCTGAGGGAATATCATCTACTCCAGGGGCCTTGTTTCGACTTAGGTCTTTCAGTGCTCTGTCAAATTCAACTCTCAGTATAGTATCTTCTATTTCATCCTCATCTACTTCTTCTCCCCTTTCTACAATATTGCCGCTAAGTTCATTTCCTTCATAGAGCCTCTCTATGTACTCTTTCCACCTTTCAGCTTTCCCTTCTTTACTGAGAACTGGTTTTCCATCAGAGTCCTTGATATTCATAGAGTTGTTTTTCTTATCTCCAAATGTTTCTTTTATTTTCCGGTAGGCTGTATCTATTTTTCCCCTATTTATACATCCTTCTACATCCTTGCATTTGCCTTCTAGCCACTCCTGCTTAGCCATTTTGCACTTCCTGTCAATGTCATTTCTTATTCGTCTGTACTCCATTTTACCTGTTTCATTTACTACATTTTTATATTTTCTCCTTTCATCGATTAAATTTAGTATCTCCTGTGATATCCAAGGATTTTTTGTAGGTCTTGCCTTCCTACCTATTTTCTCCTCTGCTGCCTTCACTATTTCATCTCTCAATGTTACCCATTCCTCCTCTACTGTTTTATTTTCCCCTGTTTCTGTCAATTGTTGCCTAAAGCTCCCTCTGAAATTCTTAAGAACTTCAGTTTCCTTCAATTTATCCAGGTCCCATCTCCTTATTTTGCTACCTTTTTGTAGTTTCTTCAGTTTCAGCCTACAGTTCATAACCAACAAGTTATGAGTTATGGTCAGAGTCTATATCTGCTCTTGGGTATGTCTTACAGTTTAAAACCTGGTTCCGAAATCTATGTCTTACCATTATAAAATCTATCTGGTATCTCCCGGTGTCTCCTGGTCTCTTCCACGTATACAACCTTCTTTTGTGATTCTTAAACCAGGTGTTTGTCATATATAAATTATGTTCCGTGCAAAATTCTACCAGGCGACTTCCTCTTTCATTCCTTTTGCCCAGACCATATTCACCTACTATCTGCCCTTCCCTTCCTTGTCCTACTACCGAATTCCAGTCTCCCATAACAATTAAGTTTTGCTCTCCCTTAATTGTCTGAATAATTTCCTTTAGCTCCTCATATATTTCTTCGATCTCCTCATCGGCAGAACTAGTTGGCATATAAACCTGTACTACAGTGGTCGGTGTTGGCTTCGTGTCTATCTTGACTACAATAATGCGATCACTGTGTTGCACATAGTAGTTTACCCGCATTTCTACTTTCTTATTCACTACCAGACCTACTCCTGTAATACCCCCAGCCGATTTGGTATTTATAATCCTGTACTCGCCTGACCAGAAATCCTGTTCCTCCTTCCACCGAACTTCACTAATCCCTACTATATCTAACTTCAACCTATCCATTTCCCTTTTTAAATTTTCTAGCTTACCTACCCGATTAAGGGATCTAACATTCCACGCTCCGATCCGTAGAATGCCAGTGTTGTCTTTCGTGATTATCACAGCCTCCTGAGTAGTCCCCGCCCGGAGATCCGAATGGGGGACTATTTTACCTCCGGAATATTTTACCCGAGAGGATGCCATTATCATATGTTCATACAGTAGAGCTGCATGTCCTCGGGAAAAGTAACGGCTGTAGTTTCCCCTTGCTTTCAGCCGTTCGCAGTAACTCTTCGGCAAAGCCACATTAGCTGATGTTACAAGGCCAGCTCAGTCAATCATCCAGACTGTTGCCCCTGTAACTACTGAAAAGGCTGCTGCCCCTCTTCAGGAACCACACGTTTGTATGGCCTCTCCATAGATACCCCTCCGCTGTGGTTGCATCTACGGTACGGCTATCTGTATCGTTGAGGCACGCAAGCCACCCCACCTCGGCAATGTCTGTGGTTCATTTTTAATTCATCTATTGCGAACTATTAATTTCATAAGCCACAACTTTTGCAGATAATATATATTATGGTCTCTGAATGAACGCAAAGATACGTCACTGTGTAACATTTAGTTACATAGATGTGACGTGACAGACACTTATACGTGTCAGAAACTTCCCCACTTTCCGCTTACGTTAGCGTACATCAAGCGTTACATATTACTGTATTGTTTCTTTAGATTCTGATGACGTTATCTCCATATATCACTGAACCTACAATTATATCATGGTATGGCATATAGTCTAAGATACATGACATCATAAACACTGAGATGCGTGAACAGTTAACGTCTGCCTTAAATGGAGCTCAAATTACCTACATTCATCCTGTGTTTAATGATAGCGCATAGAAACTATCAATAAGCTTTAAACACAATTTATTTTCTTGATTAAATGAATAGAGTCCTTACCTCATTAAGGTAAGCACACGTATGGAGCATTCTATACATGCGAATTCATTTCATAATGGAATCGGGTGTGTTACTAGTGGTTTTTTTTCTCTATTTAATGCTTTTACGCTTGGTTGTAGATCTGAGAAACTTGCTCAGACAACGGAAAATCGTCTAGTCATCCTATTTTATTTCACTTATTCTTACAACATCTTTTAATTTCCATAGATGTATACGATCTAAGCAATTCGAAGAATGTGGAAAATAAATTAAAACCTAATACACAGACAAGACAGAATTTATCGATGTAGAGACGTAACCATCATCAACATCGCCTTTATATGAGAGGAGAGACGAAGGAAGATAGAAGATTGCGGTTTAACGTCTGTCGACATCGTCGGCATTAAAGACGGATCACATGCTCGGATAATTTTGTAAACAACGACGCACTGTCCATCTACCGAACGCTTAGAGAGTAACCAACCACGTGGAGAACATTCTGCTTTTACTGGAGTTTTAGTTACCTATCTCGTCATCAAGAAAATTAGTGCACTGCAGGGATACACCAAAGATAAAGCATGTATACTGCTCTTGCCAGTAGTGTCTTGTGAGTATGGCTTACACAGAATAGAAAGGTTGACTTAACAGAACACGACCAAATGTGCAGAGGCGTCATGTACCCCTTGCAAAATTTCTATCGCAGGGGTAAATGTAAACGCATAGAGCCCAGGGAGTCTCTTGTGCTATCTAGAGAGGGAAAAGAAATAGGTGATGCCACCCCCCCCCCCCGCCTCCCCCAATACGAGTAGCGGTAATGATGAGAGGCTCCATTCCTCTTGGCTGCCAGCAACTTATGATACGTTCATGGGGAGCTTCGTGAGTATGCCCAACATCACCCAAGGTGAAGGCCTCGGCACTGTCGTGTTATGTCACACAACCTCACACGACAGCGAGGGTGACTTCTCTTTAGGTGGTTTCGAGGTGTTTCACTACTCGCGACCTTAAACTCTCCTGCGGAGCAAACAGTCGGGCATGCCCCATTCTAACTTCCTCTGGAACTGCCGGAGTGCACAAGAAAACAAAACCGTCCCCTACCTAGATTTCCACTGCATGTAGTAAATTGCGCTGGTGCAGCCGTAGTAGCTGGTGTTGCTAGTGCATTTATTATTCCACTCTTCTGTTAGTCCAACTCCTCTCTGTCAATCTCCTTCTCCTTTCTCTCTCGGGCTCTCTCTCTCTCCGCCCATGTCCTTCTTCTATAATCTTTCCCCTCGATTTTCTCTTCCTCCTTCTCCTTCACCATTGCTATCAATCTTTCCACTCTCCCTACTATATCCTCCTTCTGATCGCCACTCATATTCCTTCATCCTCTCTCCCTTTCTCTTTCTGTCTGTTCATTTCGTCCTTTTGCTCATCCACTCTTCCTTTCAATGTCCAGCTTCTCGAATTCTTTCAATCTCCTCTTTCCGTTAGACACTATGATAGTTATCTGTGAAACGGTATCAAAGCTAACTACAATGTACCCTCCGTCATGCGCCATAACGTGCCTTGCAGAGTGTAAAAACATTTCGTATGAAAATATAGATACGTGTGCCAAATTTCATGGAGATCGCTAAAATGGCGTATAACTTCATTCTAATGTATCCTTTGCTGTGCAGCATACGGCGGCTTGCGGCTTACAAAGCCCTTGTGAATCTTCATGGTTTCGAGGCGGAGTTTACGCTCGGGTTGTTTCGATATAGATGGGGAAGGAAATCGGGCGTGCCCTTTGAAAGGAACCGTCCCGGCATTTGCCTGGAATGATTTATGGAAATCACGGAAAAATAAATCTGGATGGCCAGAGGTGGATTTGAACCACCATCCTACCGAATGCGAGTCCAGTCTGTTACCACTGCACCACCTCTCTCGGTGATCCATAAGATTTCGGCTGCGTGCCACCCATCCACTTTCCGGCTGAGTCCAGAGACTACGCAGCCGAAATATTTTGATGGATCTATAAAAGATTTCTTCGTGAAAATGTAGATACATGTGCCCAAAGTCCACGGCACTTCAAACAGTTTAGTTCTGTTGTGATTTAATGGTATTCTTCGCCATGTAGAGAATGAAATCTTGTGTCGACATTGATCATCGTCTTCTTTTGTGCAAAAGTGTTGAAAATTACACCAAGACCGGAATTAAAGACACAAACGGACACCCTCCTTTATGAGTTTATTTCGCTTTTTGTCTTTGATTCTTTACAGATCGTCGCTAAATTTTGAAATTAAAAATTTGATTTTACAAGACGTTATTAGTCTGTATAACGAAAATGAGGAAGCATTATATTATGGCGGGAGAATGAAACAATAAACGCATTGCCATATGTATGTTCGTATAGTATTTATTGCTAGATATTACTCTAAATTTCTGTTCCCTTTGGAGCAACCATCTAGCTCGCTATCTGTCGCAAAAATAATTATGAATTCATTTTTTTCTCGTTTCCGCTCCATTACTCTTGGTAGTACATAATCATCGTTGTCTCTATAGATGTGGAGCAAATTTGTAGATTATTTTGGTACTGAATATCATAAATTTCTTCTCAAGTCTTTTTTTTTTTTAATTTTTATTTTTTATTACTTACCTACCCACTTACATTTCTTATGACAACTTTCAGACGTTCCAAGCTTCAAGTTTAATTTTCTTCAATTTTACCTAGATCTCTGTGTCACATCTATGGTATATACTTATAAAATGCGACGTAGTTATCACAGAGATGCACATTTTCTATCAGCATAAAGCCATGACGAGGGAGAAAACAAATCCAGACGTGCCTGTTGTTTGAGTAGATGCTCGCTAAGAAGGGAAAATCAAACTAGAACATGTGTAAATGGTAATATGTGTACCTACTATTATTTCATTCACAAACCGGAAACAGAAACCATGTTACCGCATTGTACTTTGATCTCATTCGTCATATAATTACTTATCGGCTCCACCCATCGTAGAGCCAGTTCTTTATTTAAGACACAATACTGTTTAGTCTTTGTCCTACTTCTATTTTTTCATCGTTGAACGCTGTAATTTATACGTAGAGGAGTCTGATCCTAACAGCTTAAGCAATTAAGACCTACACAAGTTGCTCTACTGAAAAGGCTCACAGTAAGTAATGCTTCTTTTTGTTTACAGATGAACGGCCGTCATATGAAGAATCTGGGAGACTAACTGCAACAAAGGCGTTCCATACATCCAAAAAATGGCACAAGGAGAACATAACAATGGACAATAATACAGACTGAAATAAATATTTAAATCAAATAATGTAGAATTCTGTTTATTATATACTCACTTCAGTACTATGTAGTCTGCAGATTAATAATAATTTGCTGACCGCTGTCTTTCACCTAGTACATTAAAATCTCGAGTAACTTCGCATTGGGACATACAAGTGTTACCTAACTTGAACTTCACACAGCAGAATTCAGAAACTTCTCCCTACCATTCAAGTTGTTTTAAAATTCAACAGTAATCAAGTAATCGAGAACTAACAAAAAATAAAAATAAAAAGGAAAGAAATTTTGTCGAAGATCATTCCCTTAAAATCGGGACTGTCACTACAACTGTTTGCCTCATCAGACAAACCCAGTAAAGTAGAAACTATACCAGTGAGGCGCAGCAGTCTCCTTTGCAGATAACAGAATATCTGTGTAACCTTTAGGACAGTGAGACCTTCTTGAATATAGTTCCACCTTAACCACAGTATTCATTATATGTGATGACGGAGTAACAGAACAAAATTAGTAACTTGGTTTCAGTAGCAAGATATCATGAGACAGGTAAGTAGATAAGCTGATTCCTGAAACTGAGGGCTATCAAGAATAGGGCCAGTCTACATTGATGAAGATACAAAGTTATTTCTTTTTGCTGATGATACATGTATAGTAATAACACAAAAAAGTGATGTAATCGTAAATAATGTTTTTTACACAATTATGAAGAGGTTCTCAGAAAACTGACTCTCATTAAATTTTGATGAAACACAGTGCATACAGTAAATGACACAACTCCAGTAATAAATATAGACTTTGAACAGAAGTCTGTAGCCAAGCTAGAATTTTCAAAAACATTTGGTGTGTGCATTGATGAGATATTAAACTGCAAGCAACACATTGATGGTCTTCTGAAACATTTGAGATCAGCTACGTATGCTATTAGAGTTATTGCAAATTTTGGTGATAAGACTCTCAATAAATTAGCTTACCATGCCTATTTTCATTCACTGCTTCCGCATGGCATCATATTCAGGGGTGATTCATCATTGAGTAAAAAAGTATTCATTGCACAAATGCGTGTAATCAGAATAATTACTGAAGGCCCCCCCCCCAAGATCATACTGCACACATCCTCACAGTAACTTCACAGTACATACACTACTGGCCATTAAAATTGCTACACCAAGAAGAAATGCAGATGATAAACGGGTATTCATTGGACAAATGTATTATACTAGAACTAACATGTGATTACATTTTCACGGAATTTGAGTGCATAGATCCTGACAAATCGGTACTCAGAACAACCACCTCTGGCCGTAATAACGGCGTTGATACGCCTGGGCATTGAGTCAAAAAGAGCTTGGATGGCATGTACAGGTACAGATGCCATGGAGCTTCAACACGATAACACAGTTCACCTAGAGTAGTGAGTGGTGTATTGTGACGAGCCAGTTGCTCGGCCACAATTGACCAGAAGTTGTCAATTGGTGAGAGATCTGGAGAATGTGCTGGCCAGGGCAGCAGTAAAACATCTTCCGTATCCAGAAAGACCCGTACAGGACATGCAACATGCGGTCGTGCATTGTTGTTGTTATGGTCTTCAGTCCGGAGACTGGTTTGATGCAGCTCTCCACAATACCCTATCCTGAGCAAGCCTTTTCATCTCCTCATAAGAACGACAACCCACATCCACTTGAATCTGTTTACTATACGTGTCTCTTGGTCTCCCTCTGCGACTTTTACCCCACACACTTCCCTCCAATGCTAAATTTAAGATTCCTCGATTTCTAAGAATGTGTCCTACCAAGCGATCCCTTCTTTTAGTCAGGGTATGTCAAAAATTCCTTTTCTCACCAATTCTGTTCAGTACCTCTTCATTAGTTATGTGATCTACCCACCTAATCTTCAGCATTCTTCTGTAGCACCACATTTCAAAAGCCTTTATCCTCTTCTTGTCCGCACGGCTTATCGTCCATGTTTCACTCCCACACAAGGCAACACTCCACACAAATGCCTTCAGAAAAGACTTCTTTACATTTAAATTAATATTCGATGTTAGCAAATTTCTCTTTTTCAAAAATGCTTTTCTTCCCATTGCCATTCTGCATTTTATATCCTCTGTACTGCGGCCATCATTTGTTATTTTACTGCCCAAGTAACAAAACTCATCTACCTCCTTTATTGCTTCGTTACCTAATCTAATTCCTTCAGCATCGCCTGATTTTCTTAGACTGCACACCATTACCCTAGTTTTGCTCTTGTTAATGTTCATCTTATATGCACCTTTCAGCACACTGTCCATTCCGTTCAATTGCTCTTCCAGGTCCTTTGCTGTATCTGACAAAATTACTATGTCGTCGGCAAAACGCAATGTTTTTAATTCTTCCCCCTGAACTTTAATTCCTTCACCAAATTTCTCCTTATTTTCCTGTATAGCTTGCTCAATGTACAAATTGAACAACATTGGAGAAAGGCTACAACCCTGTCTTACTCCCATCCCAACTGATGCTTCCCTTTCATGCTCTTTGAGTTTAATAACTGCGGTCTGGCTTTCGTACAAGTTGTAAATAACTCTCCTTTCCCTGTATTTTACCTCTGCTGACTTCAGAATTTGAAAGAGTGTATTCCAGTCAACATTGTCAAAAGCTTTCTCCAAATCTACAAATGCTAAAAATGTAGATTTGCCTTTCCTTAATCTATCTTCTAAGATAAGATGTAGCACTATCCTGCTGAAATGTAGGGTTTCGCAGGGTTCATAGAAGGGAAAAGCCATGGGTCGTAACTCATCTGAAATGCAACGGCCACTTTTCAAAGTGCCGTCGATGGGAACAAGAGGTGACTGAAACGTGTACCCAATGGCGCACCATACTATCACTCCGGGTGATACGCCATTAAGGCGATGACGAATACACGCTTCCAATGTGCGTTCACCGCGATGTCGCCAGACATGAATGCGACTATCATGATGGTGTAAACAGAACCTGCATTCATACGAAGACATTACGTTTTGCCATTCGTGCACCCAGGTGCGTCGTTGCGTACACCATCGCAAGCGCTCCTGTCTGTGATGCAGCGTCAAGGGTAACCGCAGCCATGGTCTCCGAGCTGATTGCCCATGCTGCTGCAAACGTCGTCGATATGTTCGTGCAGATGGTTGTTGTCTTGCATACGTCCTCATCTTTTGACAAAGGGATCGAGACGTGGCTGTACGATCCGTTACAGCCATGCGGATAAGATACCTGTCATGTAGACTGCTAGTGGTAAGAGGCCGTTTGGATCCAGCACGGCGTTCCGTATTGCCCACCGATTTCATATTCTGCTAACAGTCGATGGATCGCGACCAATGCGAGCAGCAATTTCGAGATACAATAAACCGTAATCACGATAGGCTACAATGCGACCTTTATCAATGTCAGAAACGTGATGATACGCATTTCTCCTCCATACACGAGGCATCACAACAACGTTTCACCAGGCAACGCGGGTGAACTTCTGTTTGTGTATGAGAAAACGGTTGGAAACTTTCCTCATGTCAGCATGTTGTAGGTGTCGCCACCGGATCCAACCTTGTGTGAATGGTCTGGAAAGATAATCATTTGCATATCACAGCATCTTCGTGGTGTAGCAATTTTAATGGTCAGGAGTGTGTATTCACTTATTAAATTGGTTGTTAATAATCCAACCCTCTTCAAAAGTAATAACAGGGTTCATAGCTATAACACCAGGAGAAAGGATCCTCTTCACTATGCAGGATTAAACCTGATTTTGGTACAGAAGGGGTGAATTTTGCTGTCACAAATTCTTTGGTCACCTGCGAAACAGCATCAAAAGCCAGATAGATAACCAACTAGCATTCAAAAATAAATGAAAATAAATATCTCAGTAAATCTTTAAACAACAACAACAACAACAACAACAACATTGGTGTAATGTTATTTTTGTGTAATGTAATATCTTGTAATCTTGTACAGATACCTTTCATGAACTGGATACGTTACGAAGTATCGTATTTATTAACTATGGAACAACTATTATTATAAACTAATCTTGAAAATAATATTCATGCTACTGGAATGCAGGCCGCGGTGGAGTAGCCGAGCGGTCTAAAGCGTCTCGCTGCGGAGCGCGCGGTTGCTCGCCGTGGAGATTCGAGACCTCCCTGGGGTATGGGTGTGTGTGTGTTTTCCTTAGGTTAGTTTACCTAGGTTTAAGTAGTTTGTAAGCTACGGACTGATGATTACGCAGTTTGGTCCGATAGAATTACAAACACTTTTTGAACTGGAATGCAATTTAGCAGATAACATAGGCTACTCACCAAGAGTATCCATGACCAATTGAGTCTCAGCACCGATTTCTTGGCGACTCAAATGAATAATTTTATGCACAGATAAGCATCTAATACACATATATTTTGGTGAATGATATATTAGAACTGTGTTGTCTAAGGATTTAAAAAAATTAAAAAAAGAAACCCCTTAAGTGGCTTTACCACGAGGATAGACCAATTTCGTCGAAGATTCTGAAATCTTACGTGGGTGAAGTAGATGGGCAGGGCCGAAGTTGGGACAACAGTAGGAGATGAATAACGGGCTGTCAGCCCCCTCCACTCCCCCCTCCCCCTTCACCACTCCCAATAGGACAAGTTCAAGGTCACCATCCTTACAAGGGCAGTTTCGGGGACAACCGCGGCTTCTGCAACAACCGTGACTAATTCATGATTTATGAACTTAATTAAAAATCTGCATGATTTATGACCTTAATTATAAAAAGTTTGCATGATTTTTGACCGTAATTATAAAATTTGACATGATTAATGACTTCTATGGTACCCCCTCCCCGTCACACCAATCGCTGACTGCAGGACCCCTCCCCCTCCCACCACAGAGCTCAAATTCACGTTCGGGAATCGAACCTGTGACCTCCGACCTCAGAATCCCACCACAGTGCATGTGTTTCGAGTATTTTATATTACGCAGAGCTATCGCTGTTAATGTAAATAATTGCCTCCCCCTTCCATACATAAACATAACTCTATAAAAAAATCTGATTTCTATCACGCCATGGACCAATGGCATCGCAAAAAATGGCGAGACACCGCACGCTACGGGCCAGGAACAACCGTGGCCAATTGATGATTTATGACTGTAATCTACGACCCTAAGTTAAAATTGACGTGATTCCAAAGGAGGCGTGGCATCTCGCATTCCTTTGAAAGGTCCGGGGCTTCAAAGAGACCACGCGCAGCTGCGTTTTATCAATCAGGCGGTGGGGCATGGCGGGCTACAACTCTGACATACACTTCAGCCGGGACAGAGTTGGCGCGCAGTGTAGAGGATAGGGGCACCCGCGCACAACAGCCACACATACACACACACGCACACACCATCGAGGACGTGGAAGACGACGGCATAATCACACTGTAATAAAGTTCATACTTTGAGATTAATTCCCGTGCGGTACCCTATGAATACCGCAACCCTTCTCACACCGGAGTTTTGTGATGCACTATAAACAGTATTTCTCACTTGGAGAGAATTGTGATTCTCTTTTTATTTTTTTATATTTTTTATTTTTTTTTATTTTATTTTTTTTATTTATTTTTTATTTTTTAATTTTTTTTTTGTTTGTACAGGTTATGAGACCCAACTACCGGGTCATCAGTCCCCAAATCCACAAACTACTTACGAACTAGCTAATACTACGGATGGCACAAACATCCATGCCCGAGGGGGGATCTGAACCCCCGTCCGCAGCGGCCGTGCAGACCGTGACCTACGCGCCGCAGTCCCCTCGGCCACTGCGGCCAGCAGTTGTGATTTTTGTCATTCTTATTATCACAAGGATTGCAGTTTTTGGAAACTGTTTTCTATACCAGGGAATTATCTGGGAAAACAGCTAACACTTCGTCAAACGTGCAAGAAATTACTAATTTATTTCAGTGTTAGATGTCTCGAACGGCCGCACGCATCGCTCAAGACGTCCTAGTGCGCTCAGCTATCCCATCGCAGCTCACCTTTTGCTTCGAGTCTTCAAAAACACGGTATCCTTCGATCAGAGTGTAAAACACGCCATGATTGCGTTTAGGAAGCTGTTCCTCCAAAAGATTTCATTACCGACTTCCATGACCAGCAATACAACTCCCTCTCGATTAGAGTCATTACTAAAAGTTGACAGAACGTAATTTACAAGCTTTTCTAGGTATTTCGTGTCTGGAAGATTTATCTGCACACCAGTCAGTTTTCGGGTATTCTTATTAACCCAGCAAACAATTTGCAAAAAACAAAACAACTGCTCTCTATTGTATTTTTTAGCCAAAACCACATGGATGGGATTGACACACAGTACAGCGTTGCACTTTGTAAATATTGCTTATCCTTGAGAAATAGTTGAAACATTTTGGATAGTATTTGAAACAGAGGTACTTGTTAGAGCTATAATTACATCCAGCTTAATTTTTAACTTTTTTTAAAACGAGTCGTCATTCCAAAATAAATATTGGCACATAGAGCATAGAAAATTTGAGGTTCTTAGGATTTTTATTAAGGGCTAGACTTTTCTTCTTCCTCCAGCATTAGATTGTATTCGCCGTTTGTCATCTGCTTTAACCATATATTCAAGTTTCCGTTTCTTGGCTTCGATATACCCTACAAATGTTTCTACAGCTTATGGGACTTAACTATGGGGTCATCAGTCCCTGAACTTACAAACTACTTATGAAATAACTAATACTAAGGACGGCACAAATATCCATGCTCGAGGAGGGATTCGAACCCCCAACCGTAGTGGCCGTGAAGACCGTGACTGGAGCGCCTCAGACTCCTCGGCCACCGCGGCCGCCTCGATATACCCTACGTATATTTCTTTTGTGTCCCAGCCTCGTCGCCGCTTTTGTGTCCCTTTTCCGTCGTAGGTGTCGGTGGCCGAGTGGAATGAGACCGACACAGGAATAAAGATAGCACGCTGGTGCAGGTACGGAGGGGACCAGCCAGAAACTAGAAACACTAGAGTAAATTAGAACGAGATATATAATGCACAGAATTTTTACAATACTTAACTTTTACATAGATCAGTACTGCAGATACATAGTTGAGCTAGAGGCCTGCCTAGTACTGCTTCCTAGTGCCTATACGATAGCCAAGTCTTCACTGGTGCCTATCTCAGTCCCAAGTGAACGATGTCGTTCAGTTGTGGCCACGAGCGGAGTTGCAGCAGAGGGCGCTCGTGGCTGTCGTCGTAAGAACACCGCGCCGTGCGTGCATGGCGGTGCGCGGCGAAAGTAGGTGGCGTGCACTTTGTACTTGTGCGACATCACACCCCTCCCCTCCAAACCGCCGCGCCGTCGTGGCGTAGGGCTGAGGGCCACGGCGACGGCACTGGGAGGAGGGCCTGGGCGGGGGCGTTACTGGTGGGACGGGCGTCGTACCTGAGGCTGGGATCGAGACGCCGTCCACGCCCCGGCATCCGCCTTGCGATCCTCCAGGAAACCCACCGAAACCTGGGGAAGGACGCACACCCCCGCCCATAGGGAGCAGGTCATCTTCTTCTGAGGTGCGTGGCCCAGACGGCGAGGGCACGCACGGTCCCGGAGTCCTTCTTGGTGACGCTGTCATCTGCGGCGGCGACGGAGGCGGAGAAGCGGACTGCGTAGGAGGCGCGTCCACCTCCATGGGTACGATCTCGTAGTCCGGGGACGCTGGGCCCGGCGGCGAGCGATGTGGCTGTGCTCCCTGGCGGTGAACTGGGTCTGGAATCAAGAAACCCGAGACAGGATCGAGCAGCCTGTGCAGGCGCAATTGGTTTGCGTGGCGCCGCAGCTCCGACCCTGTGGAAGAACGTACAACATACATATTGCGACCGAGCATGCGCTGAATGGTGCCCGGCAACCATGTTTTCTTGTTGCCAGCAAGCACCCTGTACAGCACCGGCGTGGAAACCTGAAAACGTGTAGCGTCATACGAACCGACTCGGTGCGTGGGAGGCTGCAGCAGGTGAAGGAGAGTGCGGTGACGGCGGCAATGTAGCAGCTCGGCAGGAGACGGGCCGTCACGTGGCATGCACCGATACGTAGACAGGAAAATTTGAAGAGCTTGCTGCCTGGAGTGCTGACCTTTCATCTTTTCCATGTGTGACTTGAAAGTTCGTACGAAACGTTCTGCTTCCCCATTGGACTGAGGGTGAAAAGGTGCGGTGGTGATATGCTGAATGCCATTCACACGACAAAACTGTTGAAATTCCACACTAACAAACTGAGGTCCATTGTCACTGACGATAGTTTCAGGCAAACCTTCGATGCAAAACACTGATGTTAAGGCACTGATTGTACTAGACGCCGTCGTTGAGTTCATGGCAATCACAAAAGGAAACTTTCTGAAAGCGTCTACAACAATTAACCATCGCGTATTCCAGAAAGGTCCGGCAAAGTCAATGTGTAAACGTTGCCATGGTCCCTTGGGGCGTGGCCAGTCTGAGAAACGTTGCGGAGGAGCCGCCTGATGCTCCGCACAAACAGTACACTGTGACGTCATGTTCTCTATCTGAGCGTCCATACCAACCCACGTACAATGACGTCTGGCCAGTTGCTTTGTCCTAACAATACCCCAATGTCCTTGGTGCAGGAGGCGTAACACTTCTCGTTGCAGGGAACGGGGAACTATCACCCTTGTTTGGTCGTTGTCCGTATGTAACAACAGAACACCCTGACTTAAAGACAATGCATGACGTTGTGCAAAATAACGTCGAACCAGAGGCCGATCAATGTCTTTGGCTCTGGCAGGCCACCCTGAGCGAACAAAACGTGCTACCACACTTAAGTCTGCATCCGCAGCTGTTTCCTGTGCAACCCAACGAGAGTTCAAAGGGAAATCTGCGACAGCGGTAGCATCTCTGGAGTCTATCTGACAACATGCCATTTCCGAAGAATCAAACGACACATCCTGGCCAACCGGAAGTCGGGAAAGTGTGTCCGCGTTGGTGTGTTTAGAGGTAGGTCAGTACAAAATCTCATACTGATAATTTGACAGTATCAAGGACCATCTCTGAAGCTTTTGTGCCGTTCGTGGCGGAATTGGCTTTGTGGGTGAGAACAACGACATGAGAGGCTTGTGGTCTGTCAACAAATAGAGATAATGATGAAACTTTGTGACGCCGTAAATGATTGCGAAGGCCTCCTTTTCTATCTGACTGTAATTCTGTTGCGTTGGCGTCAGAAGCTTGGACGCAAAGGCAATAGGTCGATCTTGAAATCCAATGCGATGTGACAAAACTGCACCCAGACCGTACGACGAGGCATCAACTGCTAGCACTACAGGCTTCTGTGGGTCAAAGGGAATCAAACATGCATCACTGAGTAGTGCAGACTTTAGTTTGTCAAAGGCAACTTGGCAATCTTTAGACCATACAAAAGGAACATTCTTCCTACGTAAGCGATGCAGTGGAGCTGCAATCTGAGACGCATTGGGAATAAACCTGAAATAATAGTTAAGCTTTCCCATTACTGCTTGCAGTTCGTGCACATTTTTAGGAGGAGGCAAGTCTTTGATTGCTCTAAGATGTGACTGTAAGGGATGAATTCCTTGGGCATTAATCACATGGCCTAGTTACACTATTTCAGTCTGGAAAAATGAACACTTTGCTTTATTGCAACGGAGACCTGCTGCAGTCAACACTTTGAAAAGGCACTCCAGGTTTGCTAAATGTTCTTCAACTGTACGTCCGGATACCACAATATCATCTAAATAGTTCGAGCAACACGGTACAGAAACTGTCAGCTGTTCCAAAAAGAGCTGAAAAATAGCGGGAGTGGAAGAACTGCCAAAGGGTAGGCGTTGAAATTGAAAAAGGCCCATGTGAGTATTAATGACGAAGAACTTTTTTTGACTCGACATCAAGCGGAATCTGTAAGTATGCATCTAATAAATCAATCTTAGAAAAGAAGCGAGACTGTCCTAATTTGTCCATTAGTTCTTCAGGTCTGGGCAGGGGATAAGTGTCTACAATCGTTTGACTGTTCACTGTTGATTTGAAGTCCGCACAGAGACGAAGTTTTCCCGACAGCTTGGGTATAATTACTATAGGCGAGGCCCACTGACTCGCAGAAACAGGAGAAATGACACCACTATCTTGCCAACGTTTAAGTTCTTCGGCAACTGTATCACGCATTGCGATAGGCACTGGTCTAGCTTTACGAAATTTTGGAACTGCAGAGTCTTTTAAAGTTACATGTGCCACGAAGTCTTTTGCACAACCTAGTTCCTGCGAAAACAAGTCACTGTATTTTACACACAATGCATTTATTTTGTCCTGAGGCACTACTGACGAAATATGAAGCACATCTCTTTGAATTGATAAACCAAATAAATCGAATGCATCTAGTCCAAAAATATTCTGCGTAGATTTGGCCTGAAGAACTACAAAAGCAATTGTTTTTGTTACACCTTGAAAAGAGGCGGGCAGGCTACACGTTCCTAGCACGGGAATATTTTGATCTGTATATGCCGTTAGCACATGTTGAGACGGCGACAATTTTGGCGAACCCAGCAGTTCATAAGTGTCTTTATTCATTAAAGTAACAGCGGAACCAGTATCAAGCTGAAATTGCACAGTCTTATTTTCTATGCAAAGATTCACAAAATGCTTTTGCTTGTGGCACACGACAGGTGCGCGAATGTGGGCAACGTCTGATTGAACTTGTTTACTACGCTTGCAAATGTGCGGGCTGCGTAGTGAAGTAAGCGGCACAGACTCGGCACACAGATTAATATCACTATCACTAGATGGCACTACCGCCGGATCGGCGTTCGCGCAATGCGAGGCTACTACAGAGTCACTAACTACTGCACTACACTCTTGAGCAGCTACTTGATGTCTACTGTCACTAGCTACACAGGACTGGGCACTTTTACAATAAGAAGTTGCAGAAGGCACTAGATTCACTACAGGATTGCACTGTACATAGTCATTTTGCTTGTCCCGAACCCGTTTCCGTTGCACTGTTTTACGCGCTTGCTACGTGGCTCACTATATAGTTTTGCAATAGGTGCAGAAGAATTTCCTTGCAATTGAGAATCAAGTAAAGCACTGTTCAATTCCACAGCGTCTATGATATTGACTGTATGCACTGCTCTCGCACTTTGCAAATCACTGTTTCTAACGTTACTGTTCTTTGAGTTTTTAATTTGCATACACACAGACTGCACATGTCCCGATTTGCCACATTGATAACAGGTGGCGTTGCGACTAGGGCAATGAGCACGCTTGTGGCGAGACACACACTGGGGGCAAGATTTACGTACATTTTTCTGAAATGAGCGTTGGCGCCCGTAATTCAAATTACCGTTTCTAACACGACGAGGCGACCTTTGTGTCGCACTTTTACACTGGCTACTGTTCACTGTCTGTGCAGCACGGCCTGTACTATTGTAAGAATCACTAGTGCTACACTGAGAACTACGGCTAGGAAAGCGTCCATTACGGCACACTGAATTTACACTGTGGCTTTGCATTTCTACATCTGCTAAGTGAAATGTATCATGCGCTTCTATAAGCTGCAGTACACTGTCTAATGAAGGGTCTGACTGTTTTAGAATTGCTGCCCTAATTCTGGGGTCCTGAATGTTCTGCGTAATTGCATCCCTCAACATCACGTCACTATACGAAAGTCCACAAGAGCAAGTAAATTTACATTTGCGGGTTAAGCCCTTCAATTCCGTAATCCACTCTTGGTGTGACTGCTGCGGTAATTTTTTAAGTCTGAAAAATCGGTACCGTACCGCAGCTACGAGAACTTTTCTCTCATAATGAGCATTTAGTGCCTCTACTATTTGTTCAAAGTCTACATCCCGAGGAGATGCGTCGGGGAAAAGTTTTTTCAGTAACACGAAGGTGTTGGTGCCCACCACAGATAATAACAGATGCTTCACTTTCTGACCGGTAATTTGAAAAGCCGCGACGAGTTCTGGAAACTGTGCAAAGTAGTCGCTCCATTCTTCCTCACGTTCGTTGTACTGGCGAAATGTAGGAAGCGGTGCAGCGGCAGGTGTGGGCTGCTGATGTGACGGCTGTTGTTGTTGGTGAGCAGCCTGTGCCGTTAACTGCGACACCGCCTGCAGGAGTTGAGTGATTTGTGCCGTCTGTAACTGAATAATTTCCATTAAGTTTGGGTTCGGGATAGTGGCCATGCTGACCGATTAGGCGCCGCGCATACAAGTAAATTAGAACAAAACACAAATGCAATATGAAAGACGACGCTCTGCAAAAAAAAGTCTACAAACACGTAACTGAAAATCTTCCCCAAAAATCTTATAATAAGGGTGGGTGGGCGGGAGCAATTTCTGCGTGCTCCGACTGCTGCTGTCTGGCTGCTGCAAGCGGGCTGGTCCAAGGTTCGTCTATCACTCCTCATCGCCACTTTTGTGTCCCAGCCTCGTCGCCGCTTTTGTGTCTCGTTTCCGTCGTAGGTGTCGGTGGCTGAGTGGAATGAGACCGACACAGGAATAAAGATGGCACTGGTGCCTATCTCAGTCCCAAGTGAACGATGTCGTTCAGTGGTGGCCACGAGCGGAGTTGCAGCAGAGGGCGCTCGTGGCTGTCGTCGTAAGAACGCCGCGCCGTGCGTGCATGGCGGCGCGCGGCGAAAGTAGGTGGCGCGCACTTTGTACTTGTGCGACACCACAATTTCAAATATGGGTTTTAAAGCGTATAAACATGTATCGCCAAAGCAGCCCTGATAGTTGGTGCATGGTAGTAGTACTAAGTGGATGTATTCCGCTATATATCTTCTCCTGCTTTAGTATAGCTCTTTTGTCAAGAATTTAACTTTTATTTTCTAAATAATACAACTCTTAAGGCAAATTTACTCCACAGTAATGCGGAATTTCAATACAGAATTTTAAGTTTATAATTTGCTTTTGAAACGAATCGTCATACCCCTATAAATATAGGCACATAGAGCACAATAAATTTGGGGTTCTTAGGATTTTTAGTAACGGCTAGACGACGATGTTTTTGTAGGTGCCAGATCTAATAGTGCGATAACTGTTTCTGAGGGCATTGTGAGAAAAATGTTGTGGACTGGGAGAAATATGATTCTCCTGCTATAATATAGCTCTTCTGTGTAATACTTATATCGTCCTTGATGACGTCAGTATTAAGAATCTCCACGTAATTTACAGATAGGTAAGAAAAGTACATTGCGGCTACCGACTGGAGGATACTTTCCTGCAGCTATTAAATCGATAATACATGGAAGGTAAGTTTTCTAAATCCAATACATATCTCTTTGTGACTACACCATTTACTGCTTTAATAGAAACTACTTTCATCATGTTCGCCGAGCACTCCAACATATGACCGCTTAGTACATCGTTCTGTTTTATACAATTCAAATAACTTAATACATCGATCCTTAATTGTAACTCGTATGTAATGGAATTTTGCAGCTAAATACAGACATGCCACACCCCATCACCTGTGTGATTAAATGCTTGCAGATGCATGCGGTCTCTTTGAAGTCCCGGATCTGTCACAGTAATGTGAGATGCCACGCCCCCTTCGGAATCATGTCAATTTTAACTTAGGGTCGTAGATTAGAGTCATAAATCATCAATTAGCCACGGTAGTCCCAGAAACCATCCTCGTAAGGGGAGGGAAGCCGACACGATACCCCTCAGCTAATGGCAGCCATGCAACCGTCCCCTCGCCCGGCCTGCGGGGAGTGGCGTCTCGCTGTTTTTTGCGATGCTGCAGGCCCATGGCGTGTAAGAAATCTGATTTCTTTATAAAGTGATGGTTCTGTATAGAAGGGGAGTCTATTATTTACATTAACAGCGATGGCTCTACGTACACTGTGGGGGGATTCCAAGGGCGGAGCTCTGTGGTGGGAGGGGGAGGGGTCTAGTAGTCAGCGAATGGTGGGACAGGGAGTGGGTATCGTAGAAGTCATTACTCACATCAAATTTTACAATTAGGGTAAAAAATCATGCACATTTTTAATAATTAGGGTCATAAATCATGAATCAGTCACGGTTGTCCCAGAAACTGCGGTTGTCCCAGAAATCGCCCTCGTAAGGTCGGTGACCTTGAACGTGACCTCTAGGGACTGGTGAAGGGGAAGGGGGGAGTGGAGAGGGTGACAGCCCGTTATTAATGACCAACTTCGGCGCTGCCCACCTACTGGGTTAACCGTCCACTTTTAATGTTGTAGAAATTTTGCGATTAAATCGAAGCAACTTTTTAGACCTGCGATTTGTTAAAACATAACTGCAAGTGCCTGTCGTTCACAAGATATTTCATTGATGCAGACGTTTTTCAGATATTTTTGACTCGCACCATTAGTTTTATAATAAAGTAATGCTGTTGACGTAGAAAATTATACAAGGGCTTACAAACGGAATGGTAGGACATGGTAAATTTTCTATGGCCATATGAAATAAAAGCTACTCACCTGAAAATGCGCCTGTTACTGTACTGAACCACTTGTGGATCCTAATAAATGATCTTTATAGGCTAATGCGGCGTGGAAGACTTTGTATTTACTCTACATAAATGTTTTATGAGATTTTGTATGATACTGAACTGGTTACTTACTCTTTGTTTTAATGTCAATATGTGATGTAATAGACTGGTGTAGGAATAGAATCGAAACTTATTTTACTTTTTTACCCTAGAAACACTTCATGACAGCCATGCTGAAATATGGCAAGAAACATAAAATGAACATCTATGGTTGACTCGGTCAAAAATATTAACATTCAGAAACTACAGAGATCTTGGTTACTTAGCAAAGATATACGCACAACACAGACTTAGGACTATTGCTGAATCAAAAACTTTTTATTATATAAAAAGTCATAGAATACAGATTGCATTCAGTTCTTCGTCACTTACAACTGATATGCATTTCAAGCAAAGTAATACTAATAAACAACACGGGATTGGACTTCCATCATTTGGTTTGAGACTGATATTACATAAATTATCATTTGAAGGGTCTACACAAGATGATGTACGTTAACAACTCTCCAATAGTCGGCTGTATAGTTTTTTCTCTGGAGAAGATTTTGCAAGAAATCGAAATAGGGACGATAGCAGATGAAGTCAATGAATCTTTAATTCTTAATAATTACCATATTATGTTAATTTAATTCCCAAAATAGTTAATGGATATTAACATCAGCGACTGCTAAATTACATAACAGATTTAAGCTTAGAATTTCAAACTGTAACATTATCGGATGTCTGGTAATTATAGGATAGATTTATTGATGGTATCGATATCGACAGCAAGCAAAAACTATCGAGATTATCGATTCTTGCGGTGTATGGCCTATGTATGTCCCTATTCCCTCATCAGTCGGATAAATCTAAGAAATGTGCTCATTCTACTGAAACATATGATTTAAATGATCCCTGTTTGCCGCAGTGGAGGCCGAGTGCTCTAAAGCGCCTTGCTGCGGAGGTTTTCCCTCAGGCATTGGTGTGTGCGTTGTCATTAGCTGAACTTAGTTTAACCTTCCTATTGTGTTCGAAACAGAGACACACATATTTTGAATGCGTCAGTTAGACCCACAATTTATATATATATATTCTTCGATGTTACATCAAAATATATTTTGTATATAGTTTTTTTTTTTTCTTCGCGTACAAAACATATGATGAAGCTTTCCAGCATTTGTTGAACATAATTAGTGTACAAAATTATTTATTACATTTTAGATTGTGAAAAAAATAATGTTCATACAAGGTTTCATAAGTGAATTATTGCATAAAAGTGCAAGCTACTTCTTAAATTTTGGCATTTATTGCAATCATTAATTAATCTAAAATTACATTTTAATATTATAATTAATTCTGAAGAACTATATTTAGCTTCAATATATGTGTGTTGTATTACTTTACACAATTATTGCAGTAAATATCTGCATGCTCTTGACATAAGAATGACTGACAATTGTGACATTTCTTATTAGTCTTTCGATCTTTCTTCGGACCACACTCTTTGCATTAGCCCCTTTTCTGTTCCATTGCTCCAGAACTCGTTCCTGCAATATTTTCCAAATTTACTTTTATCTTGTTATGAATATTTTTAGACATTCTTTCCTCTTGCATTGGTCGTGTTAGCTCATATCCAAGCTCTCTTAGAAAAAGGCGTCTTTTAAAAAATTTGTTTTGATAGTAGCCTGGATTAGTGTGTACATACAACACATAAGCATTTATTGCAGCAATGTCTAGCATGCTATAAAATAAACAAACAGGCCATCGCTTAGTACACCTTTTACAGGAATAAGTACTGGCGAGTTCATCTATCGTGTCAATTCTTCCTTTTGTTTTGTTGTAATGCAGTTGTATCTCCGGCTTCTTATGCTCTTCTGAAGTTACGGTAGAGTCATGGTGCATCGTAGAGAGTAATATGACAGCTTTATTCTTTTATAGCACGTACGAAACCAGTGTTACATCCTTCTGAAATACAAAAATGGTTGAAAACACTTGTCTACTGTTGTTTTCCAGCATTTCGTTCGGAATCTCAGCATTGTTCTTTCTGAGAATTCCAACTAATGTTAGATTTTTCTTCAGAAGTTCTTTGGCCAGAATGTAGTCCGTAGAGAAATTATCAGTGGTTATGTTTCGCCCAGTTTTCTCAATTCTTTCCACAAGCCTCAATACAACATATCTACCTTGATTTACTTCTCGTGGTCCATTTTCCGGCTTTCCTGTACATACTTCCGCTACACAAACATATGCTGTTTTCACATCAGATAAGAACCAAAATTTTATGCCATATTTTCCTCTTGGTTTTGAAGGCATGTACTGACGGAAGGGACACTTTCCTCTGAATTGAACCAGTTGCTCGTCCACTGTGACATTTTCATAAGGGACTAACATTTTAGGAAACTGTTCCACAAACATTTCAAAGACAGTCCTATTAGCAGTCAGTTTATCATGGCGTCGCCTATGTGGTCGATCTTCTTTGTTGTCAAATGTGAGAAATCTGCTGATTGTATAGAAACGCTGAAGTGCCACTGTTGCGCGAAAAACTGGTCGACTATTCATGTTGTCCCATATCTCTTCGAGAGATTCTGTATACACCAGCTAATATAAGAAGTCCCAAATAAGCCTTCATTTCCTCATTTATAATAGAAATGAGAGTCGCATTTTTGGCTTGTGATATCCGTGTCATCTCCCTGTTGGTTTCTTCCAAAATCAATGCCAACATTTCTTCAGTTATAAATAGTGAAAATGACGATACTTTCGTTTCGTCAATCCGCTGAAGAGCAAATTGAGCAGGACCAAGGATGTTTCCAGCCCTAAATAAATGAAAAATAAAGGAATATAAACTAAACTGAAATAAACGTCCACAGAACAAAAAATAACAATCATAAGGAAATATAATACAACGTAAAAATTGCACTAGGTAAAAGGTAAATACAGTTGATGAATGATACAGGTTATCATCTTTCTAGACTGTCGGTATAAAGAGGAGATGAAGGGAGAACCACTGGAAAGTCTTTCTCAGCACTTCATTCCCCACCATAAAAATCAACTTTGGCTGAGACGAGTTTCAATCCCAAAGCCACAGTTGTGACCGCCCAGCATGTTAGACACGAGACTACTAAGTAGCGCTGTAACGATAATGGTAAAATCGTAAAATACAGATAATTATATTATAATAGTTATGCTCACACAGCTAGAGGATTTGTAGGCCATTCGGTACCATTCCGCGACGTAAATACATTCCCAATTACGCTGGTTTCTTTAGAAAAGAAAACCACACTTTCGTGTCCTCACTTCTAATCGATACATTATCAACATCACTTGAACTGTCAACAGAATCTTGATCATTGACAGTATCATCTATTTCGTCATATGACTCATTTACAAGCCTTTCCAACCATCATTTAGAAACCGACTAGCCATGTTGACAAACAAAATCAGACTGTATATGCAGTCTTTATACAGAGTAGAAAATAAATAAAAATTTCCGCCTTGGTGTGAAAGGCGCAGTCACAATAAGTGTGTCAAAGCTACGTATCTCCGAAAGTATTTTATATTTTGAAACGATATTGAGAATAACATAAATTATTACGTATTTGAGGAATACATAACGCCATGTTGCAAAATAACATTTATGGGTTTATGTTAATTTTAGTAAACGAACTGGGTGAGACCCACTCACAATAGGAAGGTTGAGTAGTTCATAAGTTTAGGGACTGATGTTCTAAATAATTAATACTCTTAGATTTACAAATATTTGAACATTTTTAATGCCTGTTTTCAAAATTATATATACCGATTTAGATTTTTGTTGATTGTAGAGTCTCCATCATTCAATGAGAAATAAGGTGTAATACAACTGTTAAGAATTTTTCCATTATAATGTGAATTACTAATAAAAATGAAAGAGGGCGGGATGAGAAGCCTATTTAACAATTCAAAATTGATTTTCCACCCTTCCTACCCCTGCTGGCATGTGTTTAAAATCTCGCCATGTTTTAAATGCTTCATTCTAAATATATTACTTGCGGTTAGGTTTTTGCAATGTATCACTGAGGTTAGTCAGTCCAAACAAATACTTAACATAGCTTCCTTAATCTGAAAGCATCTGTTTTTTAAAAACATTTGCTAGTACCGTCCCAAATCTGTGTAATTTGATATTTGTTCTATCGATACGTATTTACTGGGACAGCAAAACACGAATAATAACCAGCAGAATCTGGCAGCATTGATGCATATCGACGGCAGTAAGCCAGGGAAGTCCTGTCTCACAGTCTCAATCAATACATACAGTCTCAATAAGCAAATATCACATTACACTGATTGTACAGTACATGTAATTTTCCGCTTTAAAAGCCATTTTGTTTGAAACTGAACACAATCGGACACCTTCCGTTGCCATCGGGCATAGTATCATAAATAAATGATAAACAGTATATGGTTCGACTGTCTCTGATTGAAAACGTTCACTGGAAAATAATTAAATGCAAATAAATGGCCAATCACCAGAGTAAGAGCGTCTTACGACCCAAACATTGATCTATATATTACTAGCTGTTGATGTCCACATTTCTTTTGTTGCCAACTTGCAACATGGCTGGTACGCTTTGACTTTGCTTCCGTTCCAACCTATCACATCGAATTTTGACGTGAGGTTCTAAACAAGAAATAAGCAAGCAGTTCTTGAAACTTATGAAAAATACTTTGCCAAATTAAAACATGGCAGACTACGCAAAATCTTGGAAAAACATACGGATGTGCAGGCTTGCTGCAGTCCTACGCTCAGAGACCAGAGTTATACATCCGGAACTCCAGTCAATTAAATAAGTAATTACTTTGTTTCAACACTTACCTCCTGTAATTATTCAATTGTTATGAGAGTGGAAGTGTATAATTTATGTCTCAAAACGAAGATGTATAGATTGTTATTTTAGTCACTGGAATTGGGTTATAAAAGAGGAGTAAGAATATAAAGCCATTTGTTTACAATTAACAACTAAATATCTGGAAAAAGAAGCATATTATGGAGATTAAAGTTCTTTGATGAACAGTTATCATTATACAAATACGCTAAGTCCAAAATTGAAGTTCATATTTTAATATTAATTACTCATGGACGCCAAGGGGCTTTGCCAAAGTTGACAAAAAAAGAAAGAAAAAATCATGTGTGTAGACACGAATTGAGAGTGGTGAAAAGAAGTGGATTATTCTAAAGGTAATGGGTGTATTAGACAGTTCTATCACGACAGCTATCGACCAGTAGAATAGATCTAAATATGAGGTCGACATTGTTGTCATAGGTGGAAATCGAAATTTCGAGGCACGGAATGTTAAATTCTTGGCGTCGCTAATCAGCGTATTATCCTGAAAAAATAACTTCGTAGTCATCTGCAGCTGCTACCTGATTTTTAACGTCTTCCTACTTCCCTTATGGGCATGGGTGTGCGTGTGTGTTGTCCTTAGGTTAGTTTACCTTAGTTTAAGTAGTTTGTAAACTAAGGACTGATGACCACTCAGTTTGGACCGATAGATTTACAAACATTGAACATATTTTAACTTCCCTTGTAGTATGAAAATGCAGGGTTCAGATAGGATCTAAGAATCTTCATACTTATGTATTCCAATCAAATAACTGCTTATAAAGATAATAGCGGAAACTCCTTGCCATTTACATGCTGTTGGTTCGAGTTGCAGGCTAATTTTGCCTTGACATATGTGATTCCGTATTTTATTTCCCTGCGTACCAAAATTTTAGATAGCTCTCATTACAGACCAATGAAGAAGTTTTGTATTCAGTTAAACGAAACGCAGTTGGTGAAAAAAGATCGCACATACTGTAGTTGCATAGACGGACAAATAATACCCTCATAATGTGTACAGATTATTTGGATAGAATTCGAACTGAAAATAACACAATACATGAACGCAGTTTCCATTACCAGTTAGGCAGCAAAATTGAAGGCAGTGCATCATATCAAATACTGGAAATACAACGAAAATGTAAGACATTATTTTAAATTTCTGTTTAGCCTCGTGTTTCATAAAATATAATTTTTGTTTAAATACAAATAGCTGACATTGAAGGTATTGTACTGATGTTTCTAAAGCATCGTCTACACTTTAAATAAAGGGATTCAAATTAAACTTGCTGTTATATATTTATTGCTATAACTAGATAACCCGGTTAGATTTAAAACATGTAAAATAATGAGGTGGTTATTGTGTTGGGTGCCATCAGAAATGTTCTTTGAAAGAGTAAAGTTCGCATTACACGATGTGAACCCGTATATGAACTGTCAAAGATAAAAGTGAATTCCTGTTCGTTAGTCTCGCTAAAACTCGACAAGGCTGATCTGATTTGACTATATATCATTACATAAACCACTGAATCTATTGTGATGAAATTGTGTGTGGAGATAGCTTGAACGATGAAGTAACGGATAAGATACTTTAGAAAGTGTGTAATTCAAAATATTTTTTGATTTGAAGTATATATAGGAAATATCAAACAATAGCTGTTTACTCTTTGACTTCTTAACTGTTTTTCAGAAGTTATAATTAACTAAAAATGATTTCCAATCCATGGTGTACAGCAATCAGTGACAATAAATATTCCTTCAAACCATCTTCATTGCAAATTATTTTATCGATTAATGACGCGTTTGGCCCTTTAGCAGGGCATCTTCAGATGCTAAAGAGCGAAACGCGTCATTAATTAATAAAATAATTTGCAATCAAGACGGTTTGAAGGAATATTTATAATTAACTTTTAAAAATGCGTTCTCCCTTTTGTAAAAAGTAGTTAGAACGGCAGAACAACAGAAGTACCTGTCATTACATGTTTTAAATCCAACTTTTCCTCGCAATTTTTCCAAATTTTATCACCGTTTAAACCTTCTCTGAACTTCCACCAACGTGACATGAACATTATCCTGGACATGTGTGCGTGATTTGCCCATTCTTTCCGCTTACTATCGATCCGATAGTTTGACTATCTGATGATGCCTTTATAAAGCTACTGGGTTTTAAATACATATGATTTAAATTAATATGGCTTATATTAAAAGGTAAGTGGTACGAAGTTCACCGGGCCATCTAGTCGACCCGGCAATGCTTCGAAATCGTACGACTGATATTGATATCCTAAAGAAAAGAGCTCTATCAGTTTTCAGCAAATTTAACTATTTTCTGGCGAACTATTCCAAACTTTTACTTCACTCAAACCTTCCTCTCGCTTTGAACATCGAATGTGCGAAATTTTATCACAATCAGATGAATGGTATTGATATTTCATAGAAAAATTTTTCTATTTTTTTCTGAATTTTCCAATTTACGGGAAATTTTTCCAAATTTTTATTTCTTAAGAACATTACTCTTGCTTTGAACGTCAAATATGCAAAATTTGATCGCAATCGGATGAACGTTTCTAAACTTATAGTGTTGAGTTCACTTAGATACACACTGAAAAAGGAACTTGGTTAAAATTTTGCGACTTTCCTTTTTAACAGTCCTTAGTTTTGTATTGAAAACTATTCCAAGACCATAATGAACAAAATAAAAAATGAATTACCCTTCTCCGTCGTGCGAATAATCAGTTTTATAGTGCTGAATTCAATCAAAAACACAATGAAAAATGCACTTTCACTTTTTTTTCAAATTTCCCAATTTCAGGCAGATTTTCAAAAAAAAAAATGTTATAAAAACCTTGTCCTGTCAAGCCGTACTCAAGTGATGCTCTTACAACCATGTGGCAATTGATTTCTGTTCATAGAAAAATTTTCCTACTTTCCAGGAGACTTTTCCGAATTTTTATTTGATGTGATCCGTCATCTTGCTTTCAACATGAAAAGTACGAAATCTTATCGCTATTTGACGAATGCTATTGATAGCTCACTGGAAAAAGCTGTTACAATTTTCCCCGATTTTCCTCTTTTCCGGACAACGTTTCCATATATTATTACCGTTTAAAGCTTCCTTGGACTTATACGAATATTTCAAGACTAAAATTAGCCAAATCGGTTCAGCTGTGCTCGAGTTTTAGCGAGACTAACGAATAGCAATTCATTATATATATATATATATATATATATATATATATATATATATATATATATATATATATATATATATATATATATATATATTAACAACTATTTAAAAAAAACTACACGCAATTAACAAATTACATTTACCCTTAGCTTTACAAAATCTTATTTCTGAAATATTTCTCCACAAAGTAGTCTGGGCACAACACATAGCTTTTATTCAAATGCTATCGGCCCTTGTTTCTCAAAATTTTACCCAAGTTAGTTCTTCGCTCACGAATAACACCCTGCCTGTATATATAAAGAACGTATAGAAAAGGGTAAATCAAAGCGTTAATGACACTGTTTATTAAAAGTAAACGATCCCAGTAGGCCTAATAGTAACCTCCTTAAACTATCATTTAGAATTCTCTATTTTTCGGGAACCTGAAGAAGTATTTCGGAATGTATCGCTGTTTGTGGTTAGCTATTAGAGCCGCATGTAGGACATACACTCCCTCTTCCAACCCTTTCGTACCTCTATAAAGTATGCTGACGAATGATGTAAGTATTCTTAGTCATCCAGTTTTAGTTTACCAGTCACACCGCTACAAGGTGCTTGGGAGTGGTGTTGCGCGTTTCGGAGAAAAGTTTTCGCTATTATCTTCATAAGCTGTTTGTTCCAATTACATTTTGTTACTTTGTAAACACAACTGGTCGAATTCCGACCACGAGAAATACTAATGTTAGTAAATGGATATACGCTTCTCGTAAGTTGTCCACCTTCTAGCCATCCTTCCTATTTGGACGAGGTCAGCTTTGTATTGTCAAACAGAAACTTACCATTTTAATGCATATTCGCAGTCTACTCCAAAATATGCCTACGGTTTACTAAAAGCTGCAATTGACAAATATCAAGGCTTTAAAAAAGATTAAGAACAGACAAGTGATTATACATTAAATTTAAGATGTATCGATTTGTTAGGTCGTAAGTTCGGTCGTTTTATTGGGAATTGCAGTTACGGAGAAAGTTTAGGAAACTCAATGAAGTGAAACACCACAGTGGCCACAGGCAAGGGGACTCACAACTATGCAGCGTCTTAACTGGAGCATACAACTGTTATTTCTATGCCGTTGTAGCTGGGTGGCGATGAATTTATTTTGTACGTCGGCTACCTACAAATGTACCTTCAAAGTTGCAATACTAGAGTAAATTTGAAAACAGTTATCAACCGTCAGAAAACAAAATTTTACGACTTAAATGAAATGCAGAATCAAATGCGTCTGTTTTTAACTGCAGAAACAGGCACCTTTCAATGTCTCGATTTTAGTGCCACCTATAAAAAAATATGTTTACGGTTTGAGGAAGCCGAACGTAATAAGGAGGTTGAGCCATAAAGCATAAGAGAATTGTCATCATTACTACTTCTACTTGTATACCAATTAGTTTCCTCTCAGAGTACGCTGATGCAATAGCCCCGTACCTAGTTATCATAATTATACAACCGCTCGCTCAGCAAACGTTCCGTACCCAAAGACTAGAAAGTTGTTGCACAGGTTACGCCAATATTTAAAAAAGGCAATATGAGTGATCCGCATAATTACAGGCCTATATCATGGACGTCGGTTTGCAGCAGAGTTTAGAGTTTAGAACACATCCTCCTGAGACCTGCCGGCCACTATCACAATATTTTTCGAAATAGGTATTATGTACATGTTAAAAAGAGGATAGAAAAAGGCAACATTTTTGGATTTATTTTTTTCATTAAATTAGTTATTTTCAAATGAGTCCATCACTGTGGCAAGTGAGTTTTGCTGACATATAATGAAGCACTGAAGGAAATATTAAATGTAAAAAGAATTTAAAAAAATATCTTTGGGCTTACATAACAGACTTACTAGGCAGATATCGCACGTACCTTTTCCACGAAATTAAAAAAAAAAACTAACACGCATAAAAAAGCAGGTTAGCCGCGGTGGAGTAGCCGAGCGGTCTAAAGCGTCTCGCTGCGGAGCGCGCGGTTGCTCGCCGTGGAGGTTCGAGTCCTCCCTGGGGCATGGGTGTGTGTGTTTGTCCGTAGGTTAGTTTACCTAGGTTTAAGTAGTTTGTAAGCTACGGACTGATGACCACGCAGTTTGGTCCGATAGATTAACAGACATTTGAACATTTGAAAAGCAGCTTATTGGTGCCAAGTGATCTTAGTAACCATTTCTCCTTCGAAATAGCTGCAAAGTACTGTCCACTGAAATGGAACGTATATACAGAGAATTGAATATGAGGGCAGAAACTTGTATGTCCATTATAATGGACATCAGGTCTCAGGAGGATATACTTTTCTCAAACATTATGAACTACCTATTGACCCATGATCAACACGGATTGAGAAAGTATCGTTCTTGTGAAACACAGATCTTTACTCACATGATGTGATGAGTTCTATAGACAAGGAATGTCAAATCAATTCTGTATTTCTAGATTTCTGGAAGGCTTTCGACACTGTATACACGAGTTGGGGTGGTAGTCATTAGAAAAAGAGCGTTATTTGTTGCTACGAGATCTGTTTGTGCATTATGTTTCACCAACTTTCTCTTCCGAATGTGAACATATTTTGTTGACACTAACCTACATAGGAAGACATGATCATAAAAATAAAATAAGAGACATCAGATCGAAAACTGATAGATTAGGTGTTCCTTTTTCCCGCGAGCTATTTGAGAATGGAACTGCAGAGAAACATAACAAAAGCGGTTCGATGAACCCTGTGCTATGCGCTTCAATGTGACTTCCAAAGTATCCATGTAGATTTAGATTACTAATATTACCTTTTCACGTAGAACATTTTCTTCAAATGAGATTGTGATTCGGTCTGTCTCAACACCGTGTATGTTGCAAACTACACAGACGTGTTGGAAGTCGTGTGATACACATGGCATACGCGAGGTATAAATACGTCGGTGCAATGGCAGAACAGTCTTTTCTACCTTGGCGTTGATGTGAAAAGCTTTCCAGCGTGTTATGGCCGCACGACGGGAATTAAGACTTCAAGCGCGTAATGACAGTTGGGGCTAGACGCAAAGGACATTCTATTTCTTAAATCCTCTGGGGAATTCAGTATTCCGGGGTCCATTGTGTAAAAAGCGTACAAAGAATACTTAATGACCGAGAGGTGTGGCGTTTGCATAGAGGGATCAGTGCTAAGACATATTCAGTACTGCGTGAAACAATCAAAAAGGGACGTTCGTCGGACATATCCGTTAGGACAATGCAGTACAATCTGGCGATAATGGGCTATGGTAACCTTACGGCAAAGTGCGTGTCGCTCCCAGTCGGAGGTTCGAGTACTTCCGCGGATGTATGTGTCTGTGTGTGTGTGTGTGTGTGTGTGTGTGTGTGTGTGTTGTCATTAGCGTAAGTCAGTTTAAGTACTTTTTGAGTCTAAGGACTGATGACCACTGCAGTTTGGTCGATAGCTTTACAAATATTTAAACATTATGGGTAATAATTCTAGCGAATGATTTAACCAAATCTCCCGGGGTGAAGCGCGGTCTGTGAATATCACCCTGTTCCGGTACGACTTTTGGAGTTATGTACGGATGCTTAGCCAGTATGGCTAAATATTCCTGCAGGGGACTTCCAAGGACTTACGGAGACCACGCCATCTCGACGTGCTGAACTTTGCCGCTCAAAAGAAGCTCCCAGACGGAGTTAGGAGGTATCCCGTGACTTTTGTCACTTAAGTGTATACTTAGCGACGGCACGGACCAAGCGAGGTGGCACAATGGTAACAATGGACTAGCATTCGGGAGGACAGTGGTTCAAATCCACTTCCGGTTTTCCAGATTCAGGTTTTCCGTGATTTCCCTAAATCACTGCAGGAAAATGCCGGGATGGTTCCTTTCAAAAGGCACGATCGATATCCCCAATCTTCACCAAATAATCGGCCATGACCTCCGTCTCTAATGACCACGAAGTCGACGGGCGTTAAGCCCTAACCTTCCTTCTTTCATTTTTGTATGGTACATGCTGTGTGCCGCGCAGGAGAGTCGCGCGAACTGAGGCGCTATTTCACTGATGGTGCGGTGCTCTCATCTAAAGATCCACACTCCGCAATCCACCAAAGGTGCGTGGCGAAGGGTATTCAGTACCACTACTGGTTAGTTGCTTTCCTGTTCCACTTCCATATAGAACGAGAGAAAAATGAATGCTTGTATGCATCCGTACGAGCCCTAATCTTTATAATCTTTGTGATCTTTACGCGATCTCTAGGTTGGCGGCAGTAGAATCATTCTTCAGTCCGCCACAAATTCGGGCCCTCTAAATTTCTTCAACAGTCTTTCTCGAAAAGAACGTCGTCTTCCCTCTAGGAACTCCCATTTGAGTTCTCGAACCATTTTGGTAACACCCGCGCATTGATTGAATCTACCAGTTACAAACCTAGCCGCCCGCCTCTGAACTGCCTCTAAGTCCTACTTTAAATCGATCTGGTGGGGATCCCAGACACTAGAGGAATACACACGACGGGGTTGTACAAACGTGTTATACGTGGTCTCATTTACAGACGAATCACATCTTTCCCAAATTCTCCTAATAAACTGGTCGATCATACGCCTTCCCCACGCCTGTCCTTATATGCTTGTTGCATTTCATATCGCTGTGCAGCGTTACGCCTAGGTACTTAACTGACGCGTCTCTCTCAAGGAGCACACTACTATTGCTGTTCTCCTCTTCGAACATTACGGGATTATTGCTCCTACTCATCTGCATCAGATTTAGCGCTAGTTCCCATTCCTCACACTAACTATAAATTTGGTCCAAGTCATCCTGCATCCTACGGCAGCCTCCTGCACACCACAGAATCATCTACAAACAGCCGCAGATTGCAAGATAGAAAATAAT
The DNA here is from genome assembly GCA_026315105.1 of Locusta migratoria. Taxonomy (NCBI): domain Eukaryota; kingdom Metazoa; phylum Arthropoda; class Insecta; order Orthoptera; family Acrididae; genus Locusta; species Locusta migratoria. The sequence goes on along the minus strand of CM048744.1, from coordinate 400,595,046 downwards.
AGCGGTCTTACCGCAATTCCCTGTGGCACTCCTGATGATACCCTAGCCCCTAACGAACACTCGCCATCAAGGTCAATTCTGTTACTTAAATAGTTTTTGAGACATTCACATATTTGGGTACCTATTCCATAAGTTCGAACCTTCGTTAGCAGTCTTTAGTGTGGTATTAAACGCCTTTCGAAAATCGAGAAATATGCAGTCTGCCTGTTGTACTTCATCCATAGCACGCAAGATATCATGGGAAGAAAAATGCACGCTGGGTTTCGCACGATCGATGATTCCTAAAGCCTTGCTGAAGCATGGACAGAAGCTTTTCCGTCTCAATTAAATTTACTATATTAGCCCCAAGAATATGGTCATGAATTCTATAGGAAACTCATGTTAATGATATAGGTCTGTAATTTCTTGGATCTGTTCTTTTGACTTTCTTATACACAGTAGATATCTGTGCCGTTTTCCAGTCACTTAGAACTCTGCGCTGGGTCAAAGATTTGCGATAAAAACTAAGTAAAGGGCCAATGCTGCTGAGTACTCTTAGTAAAACCGGAATGGTACCCCATCTGGACCTGTCGACTTGTTTGTTTTAAAATCTCTCAGCTGCTTCTCTACACCAGCTATGCCTGTTACCTATGTCCTCCATTTGGGAGTAAGTGCGACGATCATGAAGGTACGTTTGCACCGAAGTGGCGCCTTGCTGCGGAGCGCCCGGTTGTTCCCTACCGGAGGTTCGAGTCCTCCCTCGGACATAGCTTTGTGTGTGTTGGTTTTTAGGCCATTGTGATTTAGTTTAAATAATTTGTAAGCCTAGGGACTGATAAGCAGAGTAGTTAAGTCCCATGGATTTACAAACATATGAACATTATTTTCACCGATAGGTCGAATGCTCCCTTGGATATGGGTGTGTGAGCTGCCCTTAGCATTAGTTAGTTTAAGTAGAAACTGATAACGCCAGGGGTTTGGTCCATTAAATGGGGGAAAAACACACATCTAGGTGTACAACCGTAAGGTATATCTCCCACTTGATTTTACTTTGAATCGTTGTCTTTGTATGTCAGCATTGAAAATGTGTAGAGGAAGGATGCCGTTTCAGAGGTACACTGAACCCCTCATGAAGAGGGTGGACAAAATAACATGAACAGCGTGCAGCGTACCAGATGTTACAAGCAGGCGCAACTGCGCGCGCGTCAACGCTGAGACGCGGTCGGAGAGCACAGTTGGCGTCACACTGCAGTGTATTATGCCTTTTATTATGGGACGGTCAACACAAGTGGTTGGTGAAATTCGTGATCTTTTAGACTTCCAAAGGGGTCAACTCGATGGTGAGCAGGTAGTAGGACCATCTCTGATAAACACAGCTGCACAGTCTAAAGCCGTCGGCAGATGGAGCGTGTGCAATCCACGTGCCGAGTCCAAAGTGCGGCTGAACGCTGGGAGACGGCGCGACTTGTGTATACGAGACGTGTGCCTCAACGAGCTACATGCGACCGCTGCGCGCTACAGCTACAGTAGTTGGCGACATCAGCTTCTGGAATCACACTGCTTACGAAATCATACATAAGACGTAAGTTATATACATAAAACTCATGAAATACGACGGGCAATATGGCCTCTTCATCTCTCTACCGAAAACAGCTGCCCCCTCCCCGAATAGCCACGTGGTGTGACGTAGGTGGCGTTCTCCCACATTATTGGTGATCGTTCAGACGCGCGTTGGGAATATCTGGTATGTTTAATACTGCCCGACACGTTGGGAAATCGTCGTCAACGTGCGGTTCGCATGTTGCGACGTCAGAGACTCGCCACGTTGGCCACACTCGTTCAGATACACCCTCTGTGTGCCGACGGCTTAAAGTTTCACTAGCGATACTATTCTCAGTAATGACAGTGTACACAAAACAAGAAAAAACATCACTGGCGAAGAAGAATAGTGGCCGAAACTGACTAATACCAACGAGCACTAGTCACAATTATGGGCAGACAGCATACAACTACCACACCAAAAGCGATTGAATACTTTTCGATAAATATACTACGCCCTTGATCTTTTCTTCAAATGACTGCAGTTGCTAACCCTTAATAACGGAAGGCAACACAAAGCTGCGAAGGAAGCTGTGCTACGATCGTAAAACATGGTCACATGATGACTGGAAAAATGAAGTTATGTCAAATGAACCATCGCTTACATTGCTTCCTACAGAAAACCGCCTTTAGGCATCGAAAAGCCCAAAAAAAAAGCCTACGATACGGCATGCCTGGTTCCTACAGGTAAGAACGAGGGATGATCCGTCATGATATCGTGGTATTCAGCTGTTTCTATCAGTACCCTCACTCGTCGTATAACTGTGAAGGAATATTTCTTCATCCTCGACAACAAACTGCTTACTATGACTAAAATATTGTTAACAAACACTGCTTTATACCAGATTGATAATGCACCACACACACAATGAAAAATATTCAGGCGTGATTAGTACAGCATTCGAAAATCGTCATGTCTCAACATAACTGAATCGTTATGGCGAGTTTTAGAGCTGAGAGTGAGGACCAAATCTACAGCTCCAACATCTTGGAACTAATTGGCGGAAATGTTGGTACAAAATGCATAACTTTCTGTTGGAAATTCTAAAGACAGATATCTAATCTGTTCCACGAAGAGTTTCCGCAGTACTCAAAGCCAATGGAGGGGCCACTTCCTTACTAATAAATAAGTATTGTTTTGATTGAAATACACAAAATAAATGTGTAAATATTCTGTGCATTTATTGTGTTTAGAAACCGGTTTTCGAGCGCTGCGCCTTCATCAGGTAAACACTACAGAGGTGGCAATGAAGCTTGGAAGTTTTACGTTCAAAAATATTACGTTGTCGATATGTAATGCATGTAGCCTACGTTAATTTTCAAAGGAGAGCAGGGTGACAGTCATAGAACATTGATAACATATGGCACAAGATATAAAGTGCAACATATTTCCTAAGAAAATATACTGAACAATAGAAATTGCCTGAACAAATTATTATATGTTTAATTGGTCAAATATTTGGAACATAAAGGGTGACAAAAAACTGCGTGAAACATCTGTGACTATATAGGTTAAAATATCAAATGGTTAAATTAAACTATATTTGCTGGCCTAAAGGTCCAATATTTACTAACACAATAGTAAATTACAATTAACATCAGACAAGTAGCTAAACTACTGTAATTATAAAAAGCGATTGGGCTATGGATCTGAAGTAGGGACTTGTTCAAAAATGTTCAAATATTTGTGTAGCCTATAGGACTTAACTACGGGGTCATCAGTCCCTAAACTTACAAACTACTTATGAATTAGCTAACACTAAGGACGGCACAAATATCCATCCCCGAGGGGGGATTCGAACCCCCGACCGTAGTGTAGGGACATAAGGCAAGTAAGTAGGAGCGGGTAGTTCGCGTGGCCTGGTTAGATTCTATAGGCAGAAGTGTCGAGAATCGAAATTGTGACTGGTCATTTAGTACAAGGTTTGGGGAAGTTTACATATGTTTATTAATTTCCAGTATCTCATAGTAGTTCATTTTCTTCCCTTTCTGGATATGGTGTAGAACTTCATGTGTAACCTTGTAGCTGTGGACGTATATAGTTACTAGTACAAATTGCCCTGTCTCATTTACCAATGTACAAATTTGCCACAGTTGCAAGTAATTTTGCATATTAGATTCTTTTACCATTGGAAAGAAAATGACCAATGGTATTGATTACATGAAAGGATGTCCTTAAATTTATGGATTTAAGTTTTCTGGCCACATGCAGAGCCTAAATATGGGATTGTGCACCATTTAGTTGGGTCTTGGGGTGCAGAGGTGTTAAGAAGAGGGGAAAGATGAGAAGTGCCTTTTTTATCTTTTTATTTTTTCTGCATAGTGAAGTCTACCAAAATAGGATGGTTTGTTGCTATTTGTTCGGTAGTATTTAATCCAATTGGGAAGTCTTCTTTACTCATGGTGAAAGATAATAAGCGATGGATCATAGAGGGAAGTTAATTTCGTTAGATGTCAGCCGGCCGCGGTGGCCGAGGAAATTACGGCGCTCCAGTCACGGTCTGCACGGCCACTACGCACGGGGGTTCGAATCCCCCCTCGGGCATGGATATTTGTGCCGTCCTTAGGATTAGCTAGTTCGTAAGTAGTTTGTAAGTTTAGGGACTGATGACCCCGTAGTTAAGTCCCATAAGCTCTACAAACATTTGAACATTGAATTTTTTTAGATGCCAGCAGATGTGGCAACTGGTCCTGCAGATGACTGGGGTTTACTTCTTTGAGTGCCCCAGATATTGATAGTGGCGCCCCCACCCCCCTCCTGCGCTCGGCGTCCAAAGATACAATTTGGTCCACCTTTGCGAGTGGCGCCGGGAGAAGGCCGCCGCCCACCCTTTTATATATATTTTAGTTAAAAGATCTGCATAATGTCTTACTTCGACTTGTTTGCACTTGCTTCAACTCGATCTGAGGTGTCGGCCTACCAACCTTCTTTATTCACACTTTTGTCCAACGTTTAAGGCTCAGTAATTTGTTTCTAAATGATATTGAACATTGTTCATTTTTGTTTGATAATAAACGACAAGAACATATGAGAATGCACATGAACACTAAAACACAATAACTGATTACACTTGCTAAAAAGTCCAAAGATATGTGGCAATTAACAACATGAAAGTCATTGTTGTTCCCGTATCTGTAGAAAGGAAGATTGGGTTTTAATTTAAAAAAAAAAAAAAAAAAAAAAAAAAAAAAAAAAAAAAAAAAAATGCTTCCAGTCGGTTCGAGAACGCAGCACGATGCCGCTAACCACACGGCTATTCTTGCCAGATGGAGAGTAGAGTTTTCATTACTATTCATGATCGGATCTTCCTAAGTCTTCTACAGTTGATGCGTCTTTAGTTTATAGCTATATTTTACCTAATATGACATGTTTTTGATGACTCTTCAATGGCCAGCCGTAGTGGCCAAGCGGTCTGCGGCGAGCCAGTCACGTTCTGCACGGCCACTGCGGTCGGGGGTTCGAATCCCCCCTCAGGCATGGATATTTGTGCCGTCCTTAGTATTAAGCTAATTCATAAATAGATTGTAAGTTTAGGGACTGATGACCCCGTAGTTAAGTCCCATAAGCTCTTCAAACATCTGAACATTTGAACTCTTCAATGCGCCCGAAACAAATATGGAAGGCGGATGTTGCCTTCATGGAGGATTTGCACATTCGCAAGGCGAGGTGCATAGTAGCTCCATTGTCTTTGCTTCGGGACCATTCATGCGTAACCGCCAGAGCTCTAGTAGCCAGGAGCTGGTGTATCTACCAACGCCAAAAAAACGGCGTTTCCTCTTGCCCCTCCCTGCCGCGGGAGCGCCCATACGGATGCCTGCAGGGGGTTGAGAAGAGAATTTGAACCTCAGCCGCGCATGCGCTTTGTAACGTTGCAGCCGCTGCCGCCTATATTAAGTGGCCGCGCTAAGAATCGTATACATGCTGTCTGCAAGACATAAAACATTTCTCATGTGATAAAAATACTTTGAATGTGCATATAAAACGATCTGATAGAAGAACGAAACGAAGAATAATAGTTTAAAACAGTTTTTATTTTATTTATTTACTTTTTTCACGACGAGGATTTTTCCGGGGCTTCACTGAACGATGAAATTAAGCCGGAACTCGTCAAATACAGTGGAATATCAGGTATCAAATGGTTACACAGGATAATTGAGAAAGCGTGGGAGTCGGAACAGGTTCCGTCTGACTGGACGAAAGCGGTAACCACGCCAATTTTCAAACATGGAAACAGAAAAGATTGTAACAACTATAGAGGTATCTCTTTAATTAGCGTTGTATGTAAAATAATCTCAGGTGTTGTTGAAAGGAGAGTGCGAGTATTAATTGAGGACAAGTTAGATGAAAATCAGTGTGGGTTTAGGCCTCTTACATGCTGTCAGGACCAGATCTTTAGCTTACGGCAGGTAATGGAAAAGTGCTATGAGTGGAACAGGGAATTGTATCTATGTTTCATAGATCTAGAGAAGGTTTATGACCGTTTTCCTAGGAAGAAGCTACTGTCAGTTCTACAAGATTATGGTATAGGAGGCAAACATCCGCAGGCAATTAAAGGGCTTTACGTTGACTGTCAGGCAGCAGTTAGAGTAGATGGCAAATTAAGCTCATGGTTCAGGGTAGTTTCAGGGGTAAGACAAGGCTGTAACCTGTCACCGCTGTTGTTAATCCTATTCATGGATCATATTTTGAAAACAGTAGACTGGCAGGGCGGTATTAAAATAGGTGAAAACAAAATAAGCAGTCTCGCATATGCGGAGGACTTAGTTGTAATGGGCGATTCGATTGAAAGGTTGCAAACTAATATTTCAGAGCTCGATCAGAGGTGCAATGATTATGGTATGAAGATCAGCATCTCCAAAACGAAAGTAATGTCTGTGGGAAAGAGATTTAAACAGATTGAGTGCCAAATAGGAGGAACAAAGTAAGAACAGGTAGACAGTTTCAAGTACCTGGGATGTATTTTCTCACAGGATGGCAATATAGCGAAAGAACTGGAATCGAGGTGCAGCAAAGCTAATGCACTGAGTGCTCAGCTAAGATCTACTCTCTTCTGCAAGAAGGAAGTAAGTACCAAGACTAAGTTAGCGGTGCACCGCTCTATCTTTCGACCAACTTTGTTGTATGGGAGTGAAAGTTGGGTGGATACAGGTTACCTTATTCATAAGGTAGAGTTTACAGATTTGAAAGTAGCAAGAATGATTGCAGGCACTAATAGATGGGAACAATGGCAGGAGGGTGTCCATAATGAGGAAATCAAAGAAAAACTGGGAATGAGCACCATAGATGAAGCAGTTAGAGCGAACAGACTGAGATGGTGGGGTCATATTACACGCATGATAGAAACAAGGTTACCTAATAGACTCATGAGCTTGGCAGCGGAGGGTAAGAGGAGTCGAGGTAGACCAAGAAGAAAGTACTTAGATTCAGTGAAGAATGATTTTGAAGTAAAAGGCATAACATCAGACGAGGATTCAATGTTAGCATTGAATAGGGGATCATGGAGGAATTTTATTAGAGGCTCTATGCTCCACACTGAACGCTGAAAGACATAATAATAATAAAAAAAATGTTCAAATGTTTGTAAATCTATCGGACCAAACTGCATGGTCATCAGTCCGTAGCTTAGAAACTACTTAAACCTAGGTAAACTAACCTAAGGGCAACACGCAGACACCCATGCCCCAGGGAGGACTCGAACCTCCACGGCGACCAACCGCGCGCTCCGCAGCAAGACGATTTAGACAGCTTTTTATATATATATATATATATATATATATATATATATATATATATATATATATATTTTTAAATTAACTTTTTGTTACCAAAATAATAATCTAAATAATAAAAAGTTAGTTAATAAGAGTTTCTGAAACCATCTTTACCGTCATAGTCCAACGCCTTACCTACTACGCTACATTCTTTAAAATTTTTTTCAGAAATAATCATAAATAAATAAATGAAAAGTTTGTAGCAAAGAAATATTTCCTCTTCAATGTATACAGGAATAAAGAAAGACTTCTCCAATGAAGAATATGATTTCCATAATAAATCAGCTGGTACAAAATTTCAGTATTGCAAACAAAAATGGTGCGTACTTCCGCACCCTTTAAGAAATTCCCCAACTTAAACAGAAGAAGGAAGGACACTAGAACATTTTGTGCAGCGTCGCTGGCATTATACACAGAGTATAGATAGACCATACGGCTAGGAACGCACAGAAATAGAAATAATAGTAATCAACAATAAAATTAAATTAAAAAAAAGAAACTGCCTTGTTTGTCGATAACTTAAAGGTGTCCATCGTTTAATGCAATGGTGAGGAAATTCTGAAACGTCTTTTTATACTTTCGATATTTTTTTATTGCAAAATATTCCGCAGTGAGGTATATATGATAGCCATTAAGAGTTGGAGTTTTCGGCTACTCCACCGCGGCAAGGCATAATCAGTCTGTAATGATGATGATGATGATGATTCACTGAACGAGCGAACACATAGAAAAAATGTTTAAATGTTTGTATAGTCTATGGGACTTAACTACGGGGTCATCAGTCCCTAAACTTACAAACTACTTATGAACTACTTACAAACTATGACGGCACTAATATCCATGCCCGAGGGGGGATTCGAACCCCCGACCGTAGTGGCCGTGCAGACCGTGACTGGAGCGCCTTAGTTCCCTCGGCCACCGCGGCCGACAGCGAACACATAGAACGCACCGCCACTGGTCAGCAGCTTATTCACAAATATACCTGTAAATGAGTACCTACACATGCTTACAGACTTACTAGAGCCAGCCGCGGAGCTGAGGGGACTGAGGCGCTCCAGTCACGGTCTGCACGGCCACTACGGTCGGGGGTTTGAATCCCCCGTCGGGCATGGATATTTGTGCCGTCCTAGCTCGTAAGTAGTTCATAAGTAGTTTGTAAGTTTAGGGACTGATGACCCCGTAGTTACGTCCCTTAAGCTTAACAAACATGTGAACATTTGACTAACTAGATAAAACAGGAGCTAACCCTGTTACAACAGATGATAGTCAAACCACCAAGGGAAGAATTCTCGGCATTACTACCCAGTAATGGAACCTATACAGACGTATCGCGTGACATGGTGTTCGGCCTTACCGTTAGGAATGACACGCATTGTGTATGCTCGTGTGACAGTGAGAGTTTGCGTGGATGTCTGTGTGGCTGGGATTCCAGTAATTGTGAAGGGGAGGGGAGTCGTGTGCACGCGGTGGTGTCGTGACGTGGCGACGGCCAGCCGCCAGCAGCCAGCAGCCAGTAGTCAGCAGCAGCAGCAGCGGGTCGTGACTGCGGGCAGGGCGCGGTCAGTGCCCGGTCACGGCTGCTCTGCCTGTGACTCACTCGCGCCGTGACCACGACACGCTATAACGAGGCCCGCCGCGCCTCATCACCATACCACGCGGGACCCATGCAGACGCCGCGCACCGCCGGAACGGCTGCAATTCGCTACCAGGTCTTTCAGGTATCAGGGCAATCAGGGCGAGTCAAATTGTCAGTGGCGGCTGGTGACCAGAGAAGATGTTACTGCACTTTATTCCACCAATAAAAAGTTCCGCCTCCCCAGTGTGGCAGCGCAACGCCTTCGGGAAAAAAAAAGAAAATGCAATCATCTATATCTATAAATGTGAAATTCTGTTCGGTGTACGTTTATCACGTCTGAACCACAAGACATAAAGAGCTAGAAATTTGTACAGTTACTAATGTCTACCCGGGGAAGGCTTTCGGCACGGATTTATGGCGATCGCATACCTATATATATACATATATTGTTTCAAATGTTTTTAAGCTTAAGGGACATAACTACGGGATCATCAGTCCCTAAACTTACAAACTACTTATGAACTACCTACAACTAAGGACGGCACAAATATCCATGCCCGAGTGGGGAATCGAACCCCCGACCGTAGTGACCGTGTAGACCGTGACTGAAGCGCCTCAGTCCCCTCGGCCACCGCGGCCGTATATATATATATATATTTAATGTGAATGCCTGTTCGGTGTACGCTTATCGCGTCCGAACGACAAGACGCAGAGACTTGAATATTTTTACAGTTACTAATTTATAACTGAGGAAGGTTTTAGGCACGGTTTTATAGCGATATGATAGATATTTAGTAATCTGAAGAATATAACGCGAAATGCGGAACAATGATTACTCTTTGAAAATTATATTTACTCTTTGAAAATGGTTTTATTGGCTGCATTGTTGCTTGAGGGTTGATAATAATAAAAAGGTGGAGTATACTGAGATGGAAAGTTATCGGTGTTTGAAAGTCGTCAAATTATAAAAAAAATTTATGACTGAAGGCCAGCGATGACGTTTGCGACTCTATGGCAAGGAGGTTACATACAGCGAAACGTGATGCCACAGGCTATATCTTTGGTCTATGCGTGCTACAATGCCTTCAGTTCTTTCTCTGCAAAGAAATATAAGAATAAATAAATAAAGCAGTAAAAAATAAATTTCTTTTAATATATCTGTTTTAAAAAAAGTTAACAGTGTTTGTAGTATCAATTCTGTGGCACAACCACGTCCTATGCTGCTGAAGAGATACAGCCATTTTAATCTAGTTGGCCTGCAAGAAGATGGATGCATCTATCGATGCTCTGTTGTATATATTGGCCTCTTCGATATACAGCTGATACGACGTAACGTGTGGTATCATCATCAGGTGAGACTGACGGAGGACGTCGAAAGAGTTCAAAGAAGGGCGGCTCGTTTTGTATCATCGCAACACCGGGGAGAGAGTGTCACGGAAATTATACAGAAATTGGGATGTAAATCATCACAACAACGGCGTATATTGTTTCCGCGACATCTTCTTACTAAATTTCGATCGCCAACATTCTCTTCTGAATCCGAAAGTATGTGGTTAAATTTCAACTACATGGGAAGAAAAGAACATCATATGAGAAATCATAGCTCAAACGGAGAGATTTAGATGTTCTTTCTTCCCGCGCTCTGTTCGAGAATGGAATGGTAGCTAAATAGTATGAAGGTGCTTCGATGAACCCTTTGCCAGGTTGTGTTCCAAATTTAGATGGATGGTCATTATGAAGTGGAATCTTATGCGTTCCCCACAGCACACAAAAACTATTTGCGAAATGCAACAAAAGACGCAAGATACTTGGGCAGTCCATTAATGGCTTGCCTTTGCTTTCAACACTGGTCTGTAGCACATTTCCACATCGGTCGACCAGATCTGGACATCCACATTGTACATAAGCATGCTAAGATCGGGGCATTGTGCGAGCAGCTGTAACTGAGCGAACATCAGCCAAAGACGAAACCCAGGCAGAAGTTCCTCCTTCTTTATCATCTGGAACAGATGGGCACCGTGTGCTCGGCTAACACTGGCACCACGACACTTGAAAGTAAGGTTACTATGATGTGAATGGGTTGATCGAGAGTTGAATGGCACTCTGTTGTCTTCAATGATGAATTTTCAAATGTTTGTATAGTCTATGGGACTCAACTACGGGGTCATCAGTCCCCAAACTTACAAACTACTTATGAACTACTTACGAACTAGGACGGCACAAATATCCATGCCCGAGGGGAGATTCGAACCCCCGACCGTAGTGGCCGTGCAGACCGTGACTGGAGCGCCTCAGTCTCCTCGGCCACCGCGGCCGGCTTCAATGATGAGAGTAGGTCTGCTGGTACGCGAGGGTTGAGGGGCATACATGTACACTATGTGATCAAAAGTATCCGGCCGGAGGTCCCCAAAGACATACGTTTTTCATATTAGGTGCATTGTGCTGCCATAATTTGCCAGATACTCCATATCGACCTCAGTAGTGAGAGAGCGCAATAAGGTGCTCCGCTGAACTCACGGATTTCTAACGTGGTCCGGTGATTGAGTGTCACTTGTGTCAGAAGAGAGTACGCGAGATTTCCATACCCTTAAAATCCCTAGGCCCACTGCTTGTGATGTGGCAGTAAAGTGGGAAACGTGAAGGAACACGTTCAGCACGAAAGCCTTAGGCCGACCTCGTCTGTTGACTGATAGAGACCGCCGGCAATTGAAGAGGGTAGTACAATGTAAAAGGCAGGCATCTACCAAGACCATCACACAGAAATTCTTTACTGCATCAAGATACACTCCAAGTACTGCGACAGTTACAAGGGAGGTGAGAAAACTTAGGTTCGATGGTCAAGCGGCTGCCCTTAAGCTATACATCACTCAGGTCAATGGCAAACGATGCCTCGCTTGGTGTAAAGAGCGTAAACATTGGGCGATTGAACAGTGGAAAAACGTTCTGTGGAGTGACGAGTCACGGTACACAATGTGGCGATCCGATAGCAGGGTGTGGGTATGGTGAACGCCTCGTGAACGTCATCTGCCAGCGCGTTTCGTGCCAAAAGGAAAATTCGGAGGAGGTGCTGTTGTGTGATCGTGTTTTCCATGGAGAAGACTGCACCCTTGTTGTTTTGCTTGGCACTGTTACAGCACAGGCCTACATTGAATTTTAAGCAGCTTTTTGGTTCCCACTGTTGAAGAGCAAATTCGGGGATGGCGATTGCATCTTACAACACGATCGAGCACCTGTTCATGATGCGGAGTGGCGAAGTGGTTACACGACAGTAACATCCCTGTAATCGACTGGCCTGTACAGAGTCCTGACGAATCCTATAGAACACCTTTGTGACGTTTTGGAACGTCGATGTCATGCCAGTCCTCATCGACCTACATCGATACCTCTCCCCTGTGCAGAACTCCGTGAAAAATGGGCTGTCGCTCCCTAAGAATCCTTCCAGCACCTGGCTGAACGTATGACTGCGAGAGTGGAATCTGCCGTAAAAGTTAAGTGTGGCCAACACCATACTGAATTCCAGCATTACCGATGGAGGGCGCCACGAACTTGTCTTTTCGCCCAAGTGTCCGGATACTTTTGATCACATAGATATATATCGCGTACATCTGGTAAGCTATGTGTCCCAGAGGACATTCGTTGACAACTCACAGATCACCTCCCATGGTTCAAGATGTCGCTGGGAGAAAGGAGAGAGGGGAGGGGGAGGGCGTAATCAGTTAAGGAGCATCCCCCTGCTACCAACGCACACCGCGTCCATGTTATCCACGCCAATTCAAAACGTCGGTGATAGTGGGACAGTACAGAGGAGACGATGGTAGTCACAGTGGAGTTGCAGGCGTTATTCGTGGAACGTTACGTAACAATAGACTCGTGGGCATTTGTGTACTAAGAAATGTACGGTGTCAATGTGCCAGAAAAGCCTGCCATGAGATGCGTCTAGCAGGATCTGTTTTCAGCAAGTCCACATTCCCGAACGCGCCCTTACTTGAGTAAGCGCTGCTATGGTTCACAAGAAAGTCCTTCAGAACCCTACCTTGACAGCCCGACGCTCGTCACAAGAGTGCAGCATATCTCGTTGATCATGCGGACGAATACTCCACCTGGAACTGCACAGGCATCACCATCCGTTAAACTCAGCAGATTCTCTTCAGTGCCTCCAGTTTCGTGAGTAGCTTTCCACTGAAATAACAATGAATGGCATGAACATAGATCCGCTCTTTATATCTGATGAAGGCTGGTTATGTCAAATCTCAGAATCACAGGGTCAAGGCAGTAGAGAATCCGCAAAAACAGTTATTTATGTCTGATGAAGCCTGGTTATCTCAACTGACCGAAACACAGGGTCAGGGCAGTGGAGAATCCGCAAAAACTTTCACAAAACACCACTGTATATTCAGAAGGTTGGGTTTTTGTGGGCAATGTCTGCACGTCACATTATTGCTCCCATATTCTTAAACAGAGGTTGGCATCGGCGCATTACATTTCCATCATTTTGAAATCATTTATTGCATCATTAACGGAAGAGGAAAGACTTACTTCAAAAGGATGGATCAACTGCCCATACGACCTTAGAGCTGATTTCCATATTCCTAAAGGCTGACAGAGTTGTCAGCATGGGTCAGCGTGGTTTTGGCCCTACCTAGCCACTCAGGTTGCTTTGTGTGGGGAGCCCTCAAGTACAAGGTGAATCGCAACAACCCTCATAGTCTTGAAGAACTGCATTAGAACAGATCTGATGAGATTGCCATGATTCTAGCTGTCCATCTTCAATCCACCTTAAGAAAATTGATGACCAGAGCCCAAAATTGCCATAAGATGAATGATGGTCACTTTCAACATGTGCTATAGCCAGATTAGTAGTACACTGCCTTTTCTCAGCTGTGTTTCTTTCTACATTAGAACTCTTTACTGCATGCAGGCAGAGGAGAATGCAAGGGTCAGTGGATTAAGTAATTATTTCGTTTCCATAATTTTCAGATTCATACATGATACCAAGATAATTTATGTTTAGGCACAAGTTTGTTTCCACTGGAAAAAATGGAACAAGTGCTTTAACGAGGGATTTCAAATCGATTCCATATTTATTATTTCCGGAAGGCTTTTTACGCTGTACCTAATTAGCGTCTTTAGTCAAAATGCATGCTTAGGGAATATCGCCACAGTTGTGCGACTGGATTCGCCATTTCCTGTAATAAAGGAAAAAAGTACGTAGCAGTTGATGGAAACTCATCGAGTAAAACGAAAGTAATACCTGGCTTTCCCAGGAATTGATTTGATTTGATTTTTTCAGGGAAGCCAAAACAGTCTTGGTCCAACCCGCCACTGCCCGCACCGAAACTAAGTTTATTGTGCGGTATCGCTCCCTGTATATCTAGTAAAGCCAACCAATGCCCTTGAACAGTGCAAGGAGTCCCTTTACCAGTTTTTTATTAGATACAATTTCTTCGGGTCTGCTTGTCCCAAATGTTCTGTGCCTTTTATTCTCCAATGCAATGCATTCGAAGTTTAGATGAGATGCAGTTTCATCACCGTCATCACAGATCCTACATTTAGGGTCATCTTCTGTTATCCCATTGTGTTTTTTTAAATTCCCATGGCCTGTCAGCAATCCAACCATGAGTCTAATATCTCTCCTGTTCAGGCCCAGGATTTCAGAGCTTCCTTTAAAACATGGCTTTGGCATCATTACCTTGCCATGTTTTTGTTGATAGACTTTGGTCCAATATTCTACATGCTGTCTTCTGAGCCAGTTACGTAGCTCCAGTTTGATCATTGCCTTGGTGATTTTCAGGACAGTTTCCGGTCCAATAAATTGAGTCTCTGCCCCCATCCTGGCTAATCTGTCGGCATGTTCGTTGTCACTGATCCCCAAGTGGCCAGAGACCCACAATAGGTTTACTCTATTGCTTTCCCCTAGCTCCACCAGAACCCTGTGACATTCTGCAACAATTTTAGACCTTGTTTCAGGAGCTGCCAGTGATCTCAGGGCTGCCTGGCTGTCTGAATAGATATAGATGCTACGATCTTTGTAGCACCTACGCAAATTCTCCTCCACACACGCCCTGATAGCAGTGATTTCGGCCAGGAATACTGAGGCCAGTTTCCCTACAGAGACGACGCCCTCCAGTCTTGGCTGCACCCCGTATACCCCAGCAGCAACGCCTTGGTCTGATTTTAACCCGTCAGTGAACCAGACAATATCACCCGTACGGTGTCGAACTATTTCCTCCCGCTGCTCCAATTGTTATATTGAAAGGCTTGTTGAAGCAGTATGGGGTTATAATATAGTCGGCTGGCATTTCCCCAACCTTTACTATATTTACCTCACTCACTATTTTAGTGTGTGATTCTGGATATCCCAAAGAGTTCCAGTTGTTCCCAGTTTTGAGTCTGTATGCACCATCCACTGCCTCCTACTTGACCCAAAGGTGTAATGGGGACATATCCAGCATGGTTTCCATCCCAGCAGTTGGTGTGCTGCTAAATCCGCCTGTTATGGCTAAGCAGGCTAGTCTCTGCACCTTATCAAGCTCCTTAGCAGCAACCTGAGTTCTGCCTTCTTCCACCACACGACCGCCCCATAGGTGATCCTGTGTCTAATCACCGTGGTGTATATCCAGTGCATACCCTTGGGACTCAGGCCCTAATTTTTGGCACAAGCTTTCCTGGTACTTACTAGAGCACCTTTTGCCTTGGAGCAAATATTCCTAATGTGAGGGGTCCATGTCAGTTTCTTATCTAGGGTAACCCCTAGATATTTCACTGTCCCCTTCACAGGTAGCGCTTCATTGAAAAACTTTAGATTCCAACTTACATGTTGGATATGCTTCTTTGTGAATGGTACAACAACAGTCTTCTTAGGACTAACCCCCAGATCCTGTTTTCTCCACCAGTCTTGCACAATGTCCAATGCACCTTGTGCCATATTCTTCACTGTGTCAGCTAATTTGCCAAGTATTACTATGACAAGATCATCTGTGTATCCTTGGCAAAAGTACTGCCTAGAGTTTAATTCTCCAATGAGATCATTCACCACTAGATTCCACAATAAAGGGGAAAGAACGCCTCCTTGCGGGCAACCCCTAGTGGTGTTGATTACCATTTTTTCATTCATCATGGTAGCCCCTACCTTTCTTCTACTGAGCAAGGCCCTAGTCCACCTACATAAAGTGGTCCCTAGGTCATGCACCTCTGCTGCCTTAACCATGGAATCGAAGGTCGTGTTGCTAAAAGCGTCCTCGATGTCCAGGAAGATACAGAGGGCTATTTTCTTAAAGTGTAGTGCTTTCTCCACCTTCCCAACGAGTTAGTGGAGAGCTGTCTCACATGAATTACCTGGCTGATATGCATGTTGGTTTGAATGTAGAGGAGCCCTGCTTAACCTCCTTTCTCCAGCATGCTGCACATTAACCAGCTTTTCCAATGTCTTAAGAATGAAGGAGGACAGGCTGATTGGTGTCATATCCTTGGCCTTGGTATGACCAAATCTCCCTGGTTTTGGAATGAAGACAACCTTCACTGCCCTCCAGGCATTGGGAATGATTTCTGCTGCTAGGATAACCCTGAATCTAATAAGATTTTTTCCCGCTTGTTGCAGGAGAGCTGGAAAGATTCCATCGGGGCCAGGTGACTTGAACGGTTGAAATGTTCCCACCGCCCATCGGACCTTACTGAAATCGACCCACTCCTTGGCCAAAGCCCAGTCCTCTTTGCGAATACCTGAGAACCGTTGTCTCTCAGGAATCGCATTCTGGTCTGAGTTATCCCCCAGAGTATAATGAGGAAAGTGAGTCTTGAGGAGCAGTTCCAGCGTTTCATGTGCTGTCTTTGTATACTCCCCATCCTCCTTCTTCAATGTTCCTCCTGGATTAGTTGGTACCCTAGTGAGGATTTTATGAAGTCTCGCTTGAGCAGCCGTGCCCTCCACTTCCTCACAGAATACCTTCCAGGATGCTTCCTTTGCCCGTCTGATGGCAAGGTTGTATTTGACAAGGGCCTCACGATACTTTGCCCATTGTCCTTTGCGTCTCGCAAGGTTAAACAGTCTTCGTACCTGTTTCCTTTGCATTTCCAAGTTATTATTCCACCAAGGCACACTCCTATTTGTGCACTTCTTGGTGATTGAGCAGTTGTCTTGGTATGAGGTCACTTTCCCAGGGAAAGATAATGTTTGTATAGTCTATGGGACTGAACTACGGGGTCATTAGTCCCTAAACTTACAAACTACTTATGAACTACTTACGAACTAGGACGGCACAAATATCCATGCCCGAGGGGGGATTCGAACCCCCGACCGTAGTGGCCGTGCAGACCGTGACTGGAGCGCCTTAGTCCCCTCGGCCACCGCGGCCGGCCCAGGGAAAGACCCCTGCTGTTCCTTACCTAAGCAGCTCTGATAGTTTGTTAGATTGTTCGCGGATGAGGCTGTCTTTTATTGGTTAGTAAAATCACCAGAAGATCAAGCGCAACTAAAAAATGATTTATATATCTCCATGGTGCAAAAAATTGTCAATCGAGTCTAAAAAATGAAAAGTGTGAAGTCATCCATATAAGCACCAAAAGAAATCCGTTAAATTTCATCACACAATACATCAGTAAAAATCTACAGGCCGTAAATTCAACTAAACACATAGGAATTACAAGTGCGAAAAACTGAAATGGGAAAGAACACGTTGAAAATATTATAGGGAAGGTGAATATTAGGATACTTTTCATTGAAAGAATGCTTAGAATATGCAAGAGTTCTACTAAAGAAATAACTTACCCTACACTTGGGCGACCTATTTTCGAGTATTGCTTCCTATTGTTGGATCCCAACCAACTGGGACTGCCGGATAACATAGAGAAAGTACAGAAATGGCAGCTCATTTTGTATTATCCCGATATAGTGGAGAGAGTGTCACAGAAATATCAACTTCTCTACCGAATGCGAACATATTTTGTTAGTATCCACCTACATAGGGAGTCACGATCATCATAATAAAACAAGCTATAGGTGTTCCTTTTCACCGTGTGCTATTAGAGTATGGAACGGTAGAGAAATATCCTAAAAGCGGTGCGATGAATCCTCTAACATGGACTTATATGTCATTAGTGGATATTATGTAGCAGTAGATGCCACACAGTGACATTTAAAACGACAGGAATTCTTTGCTCTCACCATTATCATTAATAGATTAGAGTCGTATTTCGTCTAAAACAAATTCAAAAAAGCTACAGACATACCCCTTTCAGGAAGAGTAGGAAAACGGTAAACAGAATCAGATAATTTCAATAATTATCAGAAAGTCGAGAGTAACCTAATAGGAAGGGATTACGTAAAAAGTACCCTAAGGATGGAGGAGCAAATCTCACTCTGTACTACTTTATCGGGAGTTAAAACATTACAAATTTGCAGGGTGATTGTGGAGTACCGTAAAAAATATGGAGAATGTTCTTGAAAAACTTTGGATTCAAAGGATGTCGTATCTGCAATGATTCTCAAGGAGTTTAGAAGCCACGTATGTTGGCCGACGACTCAAAGTATTCGCCACGTAAGGCAATCCATTCAGTTTTGTATTGGCCTGTCTTCCTCAAGGCTACTGTACGCCTCGTGGAACAACAGGGTATGAATCAGCGACGGGACATGTCCTTGGACGTACGTGAGAAGATGTGGTTCGGGCATGACAAACATACTCAGTTCATTCTGTGTGTCAGTAACACCTCACTACTTCTTGTACTGGTTGCTACATTTAGGACGAGTGAGCAACTCGATCATGGAGGTCAGATTTCTTTTCCAAAGCATCTGTGCATACCTCTGAGATTACTCTCACTAATAGAAAAGAAACGTTTATAAAACTATATTCTAGTATCGTGATATATAAAATTTATATTTTTGCAAAAAATTGGGATTACATATTCATTGCAGCGTCTGCAAATATATTATACCTTTCATTTACTGTAGTAATAATACATCTCATGATGAGAACCTGAATAATATCCATGACATTTGGCTGTTGTGTGAATGTATGTGTCGTCTGTAGAATGAAAGCGCCCACCAATGGAACGATGTAAAAGAAAATGTTCATCCATGAAGCTTGCAGGGTCACAATTATAAATAAATATATAGCTGTTTCATTTATAGGAATACCAGTCCACAAATTATCGCATACTGTGGCATCCTTTTCACTGATGTTCATCGAATAAGGTGCAAATATAAGATACAGATGCTGGCATTTTTCCTCTCTGAAAGTACTAGAGATTCTAGGAAACACCATTACGGTCCTAGAATCAATGAAAGGGACATACTGACATTCACCTCCACGGGGTAGAGAGGAGACAACGCTTGCATAGCAAGCGGCTAACGAATGCAGGGACCGAATATCTTCTGGGATAAGGGGATCCCTATAACCAAGTGCCAAAGGCTTCCATAAGGGCGGAGGAGCGGGTATAGGATAGGGCACTCTCTTGTCCTTGGAGTGTGAAATCGCCTCTGAAGGTGGAAGAACCAGCAAGGTCAACGGCATAGAATGGAGAAGGCAAAAGGGAAACAACTCCATTCATGATCCTTTTGGATATCCCATGTCAAGCAGCAATGACGACAGGCTTTGTAACTAAACAATCCAGAGATCTCTGGCAGGGGACAGTCTCAGAGCGCGTTATCAAAGATGACAGAAGATATGTCAGAATAGGAACGTGGAACATCAGATCTCTTAACATCTGTGGGAAATTCGACAATGTTAAAGAAAATGGAAGGACATGATATAGACATACTAGGAATACGTGAAATACGATGGTCTGAAAAGGGGAGACTTTTGGAGTGGTAATTTTAAAATTATATACTCTGGAGAAGAAGGAAGTTATGAAGGCGTAGGAATAATACTAAGGAAACATTTTGGCACCCATGTTAAGATCTACGCGCAATACAGTGATAGAAAATAATGTTAAGAATAGAAAATTACCCTATTGATACCGTAATAATGCAGGTATACATGCCAACGACTAGTCATGCTGATGAAGAAGTGGACCAGGTATATGAACAACTAGAGGAAATAATTGAAATGGTTAAGGATAAAGACAACATCATCAATCTTGAAGATTAGACTGCTTCTGTAGGTGAAGAGGAGATCGAATACTGTGAGAAAAACGGATCTGGTAGGAGAAATGACGTAGCTGACTTTTGTAAAGAAAAGGAACTAATAATTGCAAACACGTGGTTCCAGCAGCCTAAGAGATGCGCCTAAACTGCACCGCGGGACAGAGCACGGTACCAAATAGACTACATAATTGTGAGACGAAGGTATCGCAACCAAGCTAAACAATGGAAAACTTATCCTGGCGCTGATGTACCCACTGAACACAATCTAGTTATGTTAAAATCTATTCTAAGATTAAGAAGATAGGGACAAAATAATAAAGGATATTGTAAATATGATGTCAAAAAGTTAGGGCAAGGCAGTATTAAAGAAAGATACCAAAAGCAGGCAAAGCTGAAGGCTTGGACTGAAACACTCAAACCTGGATGCAGCTGATCAAGAAATCGGAAACATCAAAATAACATGCAACCCAACCGTGGATTAGTGATTACACACTTGAAGTCATAGAAGAAAGGACAAAGTTCAAGAATTCGACGAGTGAAGAAGGAATAAAGCTATAAAAGGATCCGAAACATGGTCAACAGGAAAGCAAAGAATGATAAAGAAGAACATATAATGAGGTGGTGCAAGGAAATAGAAGAAAAGCTACAGAAAGGAAATATAGAAGCAACCTATGAACTAATTAAGAAACAATTCAAGAAAGTCAACGGCCGAAAAATAACGCAATAGAAGAAAATGGAAAACTAATATTTGAGAACAACGAAGTGGAATAAAGATTGATAAGTTATATAGAAAAATTAAACGAAGATCCAGAGATCAGTTAGGAGCCTCATTAACAATAGAAGAATACCTAAAGGCTGAGAGAGAACTAAAGAATAACAAAGCACCAGGATGCGACACATTAACTGCAGAAATGATACAAGGATTGGATGACGAAACACATAACTATATCTTCAAACTAATCCAAGATATGTATGAAACTGGAGAAATGCCGGAAGATTTTAAAAATACTATCATAATTTCTATACCAAAAAAACCAGGCACTATAAAATGTGAAGAACATCGTACCTTGATCCTAACATCACAAATGTCAAAAATATTAACAAAAATAATACATAACAGAATAAAAAGTAAAATTGAACAGAATCTGGAGGAAGATTAATTGGGATTTCAACAGAACAGTGGAACAAGAGAAGCTATCTTAATGGATAAGATACTGGACCTAAAGAAAACCACTGTTCATTGCTTTCGTGAACTTGGAAAAAGCCTTTGATAATGTGAATGGGAATGTTCTGATGGAAATTATGACTAATGTTAGTCTAGATTTAAGAGACAGACGGATACTGCATGAACTCTACAAAAATCAAAGAGGGGTTATAAATATACATGGTGAAACACAAGAGAATTACACAAAAAAATAAGTACGACAAGGATGCAGTTTATCACCAGCGCTCATCAACTTGTATATTGAGGAGGGAATTAAGGAATGTAAAGAGTCTATGGAAGGATTTAAGTTCAATGGAGCACAAATTAAAATGATAAGGTTGCTGATGACATAGCCATCATTCAAGAGAGTGAATAAAATCTGCAATAGGCGTTATCAAGAATGAATAAGATCCTGCCACTTAAATATAACATGAAAATGAACACAAAAAAGACAGAGATCATGGTATGCAGTCACGATCATATTACAACTGATATTAAGATTAATGATGTACCATTAAAAGAAGTTAATGTATTTACCTACTTAGGAAGTAAAATTACAACAGATGACAAAAGTTCAGGACACATAAAAAGCAGAATTGCGCAAACTAAAATAGCCTTCAAAAATAAACCGATGCTTCTCACATCAAGCAATATAAAAAAGAGACCAAAAAAGCATTTACAAAATTCTATGTGTGGAGTGTGGGATTGTATGGCTCTGAAACTTGGACACTCGGTGTTTGCGACAATAGAAGACTAGAGGCATTTGAATTGTGGTTTTGGAGGAGGATGCAGACAATACCTTGGACGGCAAAGATGACAAACGAAGAAGTTCTTAGTAGAATCGACGAAAAAAGAGCACTTGTGAAAACAATAATGAAGAGAAGAGAAGTTAATAGGTCATCTGTATAGGCACAATGTGTTTAGAGTCAATGCTATGGAAGGAATGATAGAAGGGAAAAGAGGCAAAGACAGACCCAGATTGCAGTACTTGAAACAGATTCAAAGAGATATAGGAGAGGAATCATATCAGAAAATAAAGAGGCTATCCGAGAACAGACAAGTGTGGAGGAGAGATTTGCTGCCAACCAATCTTTAAGAACAGTCCGACACTGACTTGTGATGACAATGGCCGTCTCTTACGATGTAGACCAGTGTTGGTAATGTAAAGATTCGCAAGCTGACGAGCTCAAGATCGCTTTTTAAAGAACTTCACGGGAAACTTTTTTGAACTTTATTTAGACAGGTTTCAGCAAGTCTCTGTTGCTACCTTCTGATGTAAATACTTCAATATTACACAGACGTTGAAGTATTATACAGTAATATGAGGAATGCCGATGTATTAAGAGGCCTGAAGACGCTAACAGAAACTGTAAGAAACCTATCAAAATAAAATTTCATGCACACTTCTAAAAGAAATACACTACCTGATCAAAAGTATCCGGAAACCTGGCTGAAAATGACTTACAAGTTCGTCGCGTCCTCCATCGTTAATGCGAGAATTCAATATACTGTTGGCCCATCCTTAACCTTGATGACAGCTCTCACTCTCACAGAGAAGCTGGAAGGTTTCTTGAGGAATGGCAGCCCATTCTTCACAGAATGCTGCACTGAGGAGAGGTTTCGAAGGAGGTCGGTGAGGCCTAGCACTAAATCGACGATCCAAAACATCCCAAAGGTGTTCTACAGGATTCAAGTCACGACTATGTACAGGCCATTTCATTATATGGACGTTACTGTCGTTTAATCACTCCGTCACAGGTCACGCTTTACGAACAGTTGCTCGACCATGTTGAAAGATGCAATCGCCATCCTCGAATTGCCCATCCACAGTGGGAAGCAAGAAGGTGCTTAAAAGGCCAACAAAGGTTGCAATCTCTCTCTCTCTCTCTCTCTCTCTCTCTCTCTCTCCACGAAAAATACGACCACGCCAGCGCCTCTGAATTTTATTGTTGGCACAGCACACGTTGACATATGACGTTCACCGGGAATTCACAATACCCGCACCCTACCTTGGGATTGCCACATTGTACAACATGATTCGTTACTCCCCACATCGGTTTTCCATTTTCAATCGATCAACGTTTACGCTCCTTACACCACGCGAAGTGTCGTTTGACATTGATCTGTGGCATATGGGCACTCACTCGACCATTAAGTTCAAGTTTTCTTACCTCCCACCAAACTTTCATATTACGTGGAGTGGATCCTGATGCAGGTTGGAATTCCTGTGTGACGCTTTAGATAGATATCTGCCTATTACACTGTACGACCATCTTGAGCTGTCAGCGGTCTCTATTAGTCAACAGAAGAGGTCGGCCTGTACGCTTTCGAGCTGTACGTGTCCCTTTACGTTTCCACTTCGCTATCACATCAGAAACAGTGTACCTAGGGATGTTTAGGACTGTGGAAAAGTCTCGTACAGACTTCTGACACAAAGTGACACCCAATAACCTGACCACCTTCGAAGTCCGTGAGTTCCGCGGAGAGTCCCATTCTGCTCTCTCAAGAAGTGGCTGATAAGGAGTACCTGTCAGAAGGTGGCAGCACAGTTCACGTAACAAAAAAAAAAAAAAAAGTGTTTTTATGGGTGCGGCCGGATAGTTTGGACCACATAGTGTATGTCTTGGCTCTTTCTGCTTACGCGGATTTTCATTATAAACTACTAGTACTGGTCCAGAACTTGTAAGATGTCAAGCAGATATCGCCATTGTACAGTCGGTGACAGAATTCGCGAGACCCATCGCCTGATCGCTATACACAACCGCAAAGTTCTGCTGCTTGGTGGGAAGTATACACAGCTAGGCAACACGATCGTACATACTGTCGATTACCCATCTGACACGAAATCTGAGAGGAAAAATGTTATTTTCCAGTATCGCAGCCAGTCGTAACAACACGCGTGCTTTCTATGCGACGTGAAGGCGACTTCGAAAACTGATTTTTTCGTATTAGCCATAGCGTTTTAAGCTGTTCGCGACCGACAAATTCCTTTGCACATTTCTTTTCTTATAGTTTCAATGAACAAAGACAGCAATTAGAATTGAGATGCTGCAGTCCGTGAATATTTTCGGACGTTACTGACACATTCAAATGGAAAAATTGCATGCCTATCATAGAATTAATTCAATTACATGAATGGACTTTGTTATAAAGCTAAGTGTTAACATCATGGTGCATCATGTTCCGAGTATCGCTGACGGTTTCGGCCCACCACCTCGGTTGCGCTATAAAGACGACAACCGTTTGGCGCCGCATATCACTGATGGTATTTCCGAGAGTGAAGGTATCGTGTCATTTCCACTGGTTCTCTATCGGTTGATGTTGCAACTAAGATATCAGCACAAATTTAACAAACATAAGCCAGCTGTGTCACCACGAACTACAGTTCTCCTCAGATTTTTGGTACTTTTCCATACTCCTTGTCTTATTGAAATGCCTAATAGTAAGCATTCGACAACATATCGGACTATTATAATACCAGATACGATTATGTCAAATGAATATGCAGAGAAGCAAACAAATGATAAAGATAAGCTTACTTAACTCGCCAAATGGCCAACTACTGATCAACGAGCGACAGTTCGATTATTGACTCTTTCACATTTTTCTTATATTTTGAAATATGGCTTATTATGTTTCTCACGTAACAATAACAAACACACATGATAATTGTCGCGATGGAGTAGCCGAGCGGTCTAAAGCGCCTCGCTGCGGAGCGCGCGGTTGTTCGCCGTGGAGGTTCGAGTCCTCCCTGGGGCATTGGTGTGTGTGTTTGTCCTTAGCTTAGTTTACCTAGGTTTAAGCAGTTTTTAAGATACGGACTGATGACCACGCAGTTTGCTCCGATAGATTTACAGACATTTGAACATTTGAATACATGATAATTGAGTAATAATCTGTATCGCAATCATTGTGAGGAAATTATTATTCTGTAACCATGAAAATATATTGATAATACTATATGAAACATGTGCAACAGAGAATTGTGTTGCATCAAATGAATTTCTTTAAACTATCGTATCCAACACATAATTGTATTTTAATCCCGTTTCTTTCAATAACGACGCAAAAGCTACGTTTTTCGTGCAAGTAACATTAGGAATATTAAATTGCTGTGACATTCAAATCCGTAATCGTTTAATATAATCCTGTTTCAATCCAGACAATAGTACGACAACAAGAATTCCGAATACTGGCGAGCTCGGTGTTCGCCATTTGGCATCCCCAGAGGTTAAAGAGATCTTTTGGAGTGAGTTGGTCACTGCCGACTATCGAAGACGATATGTTTCGCATACTAATCAAAAATACAAACCCGCCAAACCACCCGCGCCTACTAATACATCATGCAGGAAGTAGACGTCTGAACAATCACCTTAGAATGAAGTCGGTCATCTATTCAAAGAAGCAGGCATTAATTTGATAATGCAAACAGCAAAAACAAGTAGATTGAATAATTTGTAAAATCTCAAACCCAAGAGTCGACTTTTAGTGATTATCCATCGTAGCAATTAGAGGAGTGAAAGATTCTAAAGTTAATTCCTTGGTTTTAGAAGCGCAGCCGTTTATTCTGTAGTAGGACAGCATTACACACCGGTGGGTTTCAGTTACTGTGCAGAATACAAAACCACGGTTTTTCGTCAAAAGCGTGCGTAGTTTCCTGCCACTTATGAATAGGTAGTACACCTATGTTCCTGCAGAGATTCGATAAACGGCTATGCTATAGTATGTGTGGGTGGCGCAGGCATAAATGCGCAGATGCGTAACACGAGGTCCTAGGATCGATCTGACATCCGCAGCACTTTTATTTTTAATTATTCACTCATTTTCACGAGTTTCAATCCGTATTTTTCACACACGGAACGTTTCTGTTCAGTATCAACTTTGGTAGCGTATATAGTATCAAAACGTTTTAACTAATTTAATTAATATATCTTATTTCATCATTTAATTTTCATAATTCGATGAAGTATTAAATGAAAATAATATTTCCAAAATTGTAGCACATATTTGTATGCCGAAGTTATATTACATTCCTTAGGGTGTCTCCACACTATGGAGACTTTACCAAAGTATTTTAAGCGATAAATTTTATCCGAAATATGCTTCGGCGCAAAGCATACTTTATTCAAGTTTTTAAGTAAATAACTTTTCACTGTTGATTTTTGTGCATACCAAGTGTATGGATGGGAATTGTGGCACTGAACTGATGCTGTAGGATTGAATGTGTTTTAATTGAGACACCTCTTGACATCAACGTTCGTGGAACACTGAAACTTTTAAGTAAATTTAAATTTCATAAATAAAAGGTTTACATTGCGAGGGGTAATATGAAATGAACAAAAATGTAAGGAGTACCGGAGAATCGAACCTTCACTTACAACTTTGCATTCCAACCACTTGTCCACTACGCTAGGCACACTCCTCAAGGACTGGAAGTTAATAAGCAGCTTATATAACAACTATTTGTCTGTGAGAAATTTTCGCCACCGTATTCCCTTTCCCTTTAGCCAACTCGGACGGGATATCTTGGGAATTTGAAAGGTTTATCAACTTCCTTCTCGCAGGGTTTGAAAAAAATCTTTGAAAACCATCCCGCAATCTACTCTGTCAGTCATAAACATTTTACAGTATAAACTGAAAGACATAATCGTTGAGGAAATGTCTGCCCCCCCCCTCCCCAATCCTTGAGGGTTAAAATTCTAGGAGTAGGAACATCCTCATCCATGAGCACGGACTGAGACGCGATATTTTTGTGAAATTCAGTGTCCTGTTACAGCGACAACCGTAAAAATTGTGGGAATAAAGTTTATAAAGTAGTTTCTGTTAATATTTATAAAGAAACTTTACGCTGTAGCTACGAATGCCTGTTCTACGAAACAGCAACGAATCTAAATCATTAATACGAACGTGTTTCTGACGGCATTTTGACTCGTGAGTGTTCTATAGTTCAAAGGCACATGCGGTAACTTGAGAGTAATTTTGCGAATAATTTGTAACAAAAAGTGAGGGAGACGTATGTCGACCACGCTACTAAACACCCACATGCAAGGTCTTGGTATTCTGGGGTGTTCATTCTACTATCAATCTCTGTTTTATGTCCTCCGACTTTATTGAAAGCAGTACGTTTTTTTTTAATAAATAAAGCATGTCAAGTTACCAAAAAAATGTGGTCTTATTTTTGTCACCCTGATTTCTTTAATGAACAGTTTCATATTAACTACATACCTAACGCAAGAAACATTTATGAAACGTCTGAGACCAACTGAATAACAGTCGGTAAGATTTAGCTGCAGTAGATTGTCGTGTAAGGAAGTTTGTTTACACGTGCTAGCCGTGCTGTGAAGTGCCCCGTTTACTTCCGTTCAAACCTCTGGCCGGCCACAAGCACTGACTGGAGGACGAGACATTCGCTGCGATTGAGCAGAGGCATGCCTCGCCTCTTCTCGACTGCCCACTGATGTGTCTGAACCTGTCTTTTGTTAAATGGACTGTTTGCCTTATGATGCCTGGTTATCCTGATACCGATCTCCTAATGGATACCCGTTCTAGGTTATGTTATTGTGCACTGAATTAAAATTTTTATTATTCGATGGTTTCAGATAGCCCGCCTGTTAGTTGCCATATTTAGCGGCAATTATTACATTATTAAACAATAAGTCTATAATAACTTCTTTGTATTTGAACATTAACATGTCGTGACGCTGAAAAAAAGGCGTGTATGGTCTATTACAATTGTACTCTGTTGCATGTGTAACACATTAACCTCGAAGCAACTATCAAATTATATCTTAATAATGAGAACGACCAAGCGCATTGAGGCGCTACGCTACGATGTGCGAGGCCGTTCCCCCTCGGGGATTCGAATCCCCCCCCCCCTTTGGGCATGGATGTTACTACCGTCTGCAGTATAAGGTTGTTCGTAAGTAGTTTGTAAGTTTAGGGACTGATGACCCCGCAGTTAAATCCCATAAGCTTAACAAAAATTTAAACTTTTTTTTATGTCATGGCAGTTACGTATTGATTTGAACGTCTAGTCTGTTTGTTGGTTTTGAGTTTTTAATGTTTTTAATACCATTTCGATAGTCTTAGCTGCAAGCAAAGAACTAACCTTCGGGAAATCTAATGGTGAAACAAAGTACGCTGTTGTATGAACAAAAAATACAAAAGTTTCGAACCTCTGTTATAGCCTCTGTATCTGTTAGCTGGTTCAGAAGTGAGTTTTATGCACAACTTCAAGTCGTATTTGAAAGTAATGTATAAAATACATTACTCCACGACCCAAGTTATTGGCGCTTACCTTGTATACTATCGATATACCCGGAACATTATTACTATATATCGTACAAAGAGCTTTCCAACCTACTTCGAGAAACCTACTGGAAACCTCTGACCTGAATAAAAAGACATGTCTTTTATGGCTGCTTACCACCAACAATAGTTATGATAAAGGGTTTCATTGTGTTTTATTTTTTATTTGGCCTTCATCGCCCTTCCAGACGAACCTGCTCCTTCCACAACGCTTTTTTATACTTGCTTAGTCTTCTGTACTATAATTGTTCACAATATGTCATTCATTCCCTAAATTAATGTTTAAAAGTAATACTGATCTCCCTCATTGAAAAAATAGTACACAATATTAAAATGAAATCATTGATTAGAACGTTAAAACATACTACATCCGCTTTAAAAGAAATATACTAAAATGATTTCATTTCGTAGGTGAATTTTTTTTCTATTCTATTGAACCTCGGTGTTTCTCAAACAGTTTGACTCGTTTGTTTTTTTTGCCAATGGTAGCCAAACAGTGGGACCTATGAGTAGTACTCTTATACTGTTACATACTAAACCATTATAAATAAATGAACGTCTTCTGCTAATACTGCTTCCGCATCGACTCGAAGCCTATTCGGTATTCTCGTTTCTTATTATATTGGTGTGGTGTCTGTTATTTCGGGCATATACGAAGTAACAGACACCATACCAATATAATTAATTACGACTCGCGAAGACGGCGTTTCTTCAGTCACTTCACCGGATATGCGGTCATACGTTCGACCTCGCACGATATGGGCGCTACAGCCATAGCGTGCAACTTGTGGAAGTTTGAGACAGACGCGGGGCGAGCACCGGTAGCCACGTTGTTAAGTTCACCGCTGGCACACAGCGGGAGACACGTGTTCGATTCCCTCCCGCTTCATATTTTCACTTATCGCCATTGTTTAATTTCAATGCCCTAATTCAGCACTATCATTCCTTTCCTTCCTAATTCTTATTACTTCACCTCGTTCATAAATATTTGCCAGTTCTTGTTTCTTTTTCTTTGGACCTCCTTATCTGCTCTTCTAGGCTGAACTGAACTTCGCTCACAAATTACGCCTTCATCGGCGATCTTGTACACTAAACATTTTGCAGATGATTAGATGTTTAAAATACAGTTCTGCACATACATGTTTTATTATTACTATTATTAAATCTAGAAACTGAATAGTTCTACTCACGGAAAATTAAAAATTATTATTACGAATCCTGATGAAAATTAGTTTTATACGTACTGTTTAAACTTACAACTGTCCCTTAAAATAAAAGTAAATAACTCTTCTTTATAAGAAATAAATTCTCTGACTGCTTAAAAAACGAACCAAACAAAACAAGAAATCAGAACAAAATGTTCAAATGTTTTAGAGCTAATGGGACTTCCGTACGGGGTCATCAGTCCATAAACTTACAACCTGTTTATGAACTAGCTAATACAATTGACGGCACAAATATATATGCCCAAGGCGGAACTCGAACCCCCGACCGTAGTGGCATTGCAGACCCTGACTGGCGTGCCGCAGACCGCTCGGCCACTGCGGCCGGCCAAGAAACTCTACTAATACTGTTCAACATCCCGTATATCCTCCTTCAGCCTCAAAGACGGCTCGAAGTCCGTCGGGCAGTGAACCTACAACTCTAATCACGTAACATGGACATTCAAGTAACTGGTTCCAAGTGTATTGCCTCGGTCGGTTTTGCGCCAACACCGTTTCCACATGGCACGGTTTCACCTGCCCTCCACCCCCAGCATATTTTTAAAAACTAGTACTAACGCAACAGCATTCAAGTTTTATACTTTTTAATGAGGACGTGAAGTTAAGCTTTCGATTGTTTTAAATTTAACGTGAACGCTGGGGAAGGCTAAATGGCAGATATGTTTTTCATAGATATAAGATTTGCTGATGCAGGCGTAATTTGTGAGGGAAGTTCAGCCTAGAAGGGGAGATAGAGAGGCCCAAACAAAAAGAAACAAGAATTTTTAAACAGTTATGAATGAATATCAATGTAAAAGCAAATACACAAAACCTGAGACGGTTTTTCTCCTCAAACGTGCCAAAGACATTAAAGATAAAGGTGAAGCACTGAATTAAAATTTGTGATGCGGTCGGGGATCGAACACAGACCTCCATGCTTACTAGTCTATTTCGCTGCGTGGGGAGCCTTGGCAGTTGTTCCAACATTCTTTGGAACGCAGAAGCTGAAGTAAAGTTTGTGACGGGGAGGCGCCTTAATCGCTAGTGGTGCGATGGTCTAGTGGAGAGTAGTCTCCCTAGTAAGCAATTGTGAAGTAGGTGACGGAATAAGGATTAAGAAGAAAAGGATTGATAGTGCTGCATTAGGATATTGAAATTAAACAATGGCGACAAGTGAAAATGTGAAGCTGGGCGGTAATCGAACCTGGGTCTCCAGCTTCGGGCCAGCGGTGAACTTAACCACGTGGATCCCGGTGCTCGCCCCGCGTCCGTCTCAAACTTCCACAAGTTGCACGCTATGGCTGTAGCGCCCATATCGTGCGAGGTCGAACGTATGACTACATATGCTGTGAAGTGATTGAAGAAACGCCGTCTTCGC
Source organism: Locusta migratoria (assembly GCA_026315105.1). Classification (NCBI taxonomy): domain Eukaryota; kingdom Metazoa; phylum Arthropoda; class Insecta; order Orthoptera; family Acrididae; genus Locusta; species Locusta migratoria. The sequence goes on along the minus strand of CM048744.1, from coordinate 400,563,951 downwards.
GTTTCGTAATTTATTATATTGGTATGGTGTCTGTTACTTCGGATAGCCCGAAATAACAGACACCACACCAATATAATACGAAACGAGAATACCCAATAAGCTTAGAATCGTTGCGGAAGCAGAAGACGGTTATACGTGATTCAGAGCAACATTAGCAGGAGAAGTTTACTTATTTAGAATGGTTAAGTATGCAACGGTGTAAGAATGCTACTCATAAGATCCACCTTTTGTATACCATAGGCAAAAAAGCAAAGGTTTCAAACAGTTTGAGAAACACTGAGGTTCACTAGAACAGACTCAAGATATCACCAACGAAATGAAACGATGTTTAGTTTATTTCTTTTAAAGCACATGCAGTTCAAATGTTCAAATGTTTGTTAATCTTAAGGGACTTAACTACGGGGTCATCAGTCCCTAAACTTACAAACTACTTATGAACTACTTACGAACTAAGACGGCACAAATATCCTTGCCCGAGGGGGGATTCGAACCCCCGACCGTAGTGGCCGTGCTGACCGTGACTGGAGCGCCTCAGTCACCTCGGCCACCGCGGTCGGCGCACATGCAGTATGTTTTAACGTTTTAATTTATGATTTCATTTTATTATTGTGTATTTTTTCAACGAGAAAGAACAGTATAACGTTTCAAGATTAATTTAAGGAATAAATAAATTAACGAATTGTGAAAAATTATAGTACAGTAGACGAAACAAGTATGATAAAGCATTGTGGACGAAGCACGTTGGTCAGGAAGGATGATGAAGGCAAAATTTAAAAAATTTAAAAAGAAGTTAAACTCTTTATCACAACTATCGTTGATAGTAAGAAGTCAGAAACGATATCTGAATTTTTTTTTCTTTCAGGTCGGAGGTTTTCCGAGTGTTTTTTTCTCCAAGTTGGTTGCAAAGCTCTTTGTACGATATATAGTAGTAATATTCCCGGTATATCGATAGTATAGAAGGTAATCGTCAAATGTTCAAATGTTTGTTAAGCTTAAGGGACCTAACTACGGGGTCAACAGTCCCTAAACTTACAAACTACTTACGAACTGCCTACAACTAAGGACGGCACAAATATCCATGCCCGAGGGGGATTCGAACCCCCGACCGTAGTGGCCGTGCAGACCGTGACTGAAGCGCCTAAGTCCCCTCGGCCACCGCGGCCGGCGGTATTCGTCACCAACTTTGGTCGTCATGTAATGGAACTTACACAAAATTGCTTTTAAATTCTTTTTGAAGCCGTGTCCAAAACGCACTTCTGAACCAGCTGACAGACCATGACAAGAGGTTCAAAACTTATTGTATTTCTTGTCACACAAACAGCAAACTTTGTTACCCCATCAGATTTCCGGCAGGTTAGTTCTTTGCTTGCAGCGAAACCTATCAAAATTATTAAAATAAAATTTTAAAACCAACAAACAACCTCAATGTTCAAATCAATCTGTAACTGCCATGTCATCATTCAGATAGAATTTGAAAGCTACTTCGAGCTTAATGTGTTGCACATTCAACAGAATACAGTTTTAGTAGAACACACACTCCTTTTTTAAAGCATCATAACTTGTTACTGTTCCAAGTTAAAACAAAGTTATTATACACTTGTTGTTTAGCAATGTAAGAATTACCACTAAATATAGTAACTAACAGTACGTCTATCCGAAACCAACCAATAATATAATTTTTAATTCAGTGCACAAGCATATAGACTAGGACGACAATCCATTAGTAGATCGGTATGAGGCAAACCGTATAAGAAAAGACAGGTCCGGCCACATCCGTGAGCAGTCGAGGAAAGGCAAGGCATTCCTCTACTCTGCTCAATCGCAGCGAATATCTCGTACTTGGGGCCGCAAGAGGTTTACGCGGAAGTAAACGGGGCACTCATAGCACGGCGAGCGCGTATAAACAAAGTTTCTTAGTCGACAACCTACTCCAAATAGCCTTCCCAATGGTATTCAGTTTGCCTCACCAAGCAGGCCGGTAATCGAACCTAGGTCTCCAGCTTCGGGCCAGCGGTGAACTTAACCACGTGGCTACCGGGGCTCGCCCCGCGTCTGTCTCAAACTTCCACAAGTTGCACGCTATGGCTGTAGCGCCCATATCGTGCGAGGTCGAACTTATGACCGCATATGCGGTGAAGTGATTGAAGAAACGCCGTCTTCGCGAGTGGTAATTAATTATATACGTAACTGCCATGACATAAAAAAGTTTAAATTTTTGTTAAGCTTATGGGATTTAACTGCGGGGTCATCAGTCCCTAAACTTACAAACTACTTACGAACAACCTTATACTGCAGACGGTACAAACATCCATGCCCAAGGGGGGGGGGGGGGAATCGCATCCCCGAGGGGGAACGGCCTCGCACATCGTAGCGTAGCGCCTCAATGCGCTTGGTCGTTCTCATTATTAAGATATAATTTGATAGTTGCTTCGAGGTTAATGTGTTACACATGCAACAGAATACAATTTTAATAGACCATACACGCCTTTTTTCAGCGTCACGACATGTTAATGTTCAAATACAAAGAAGTTATTATAGACTTATTGTTTAATAATGTCAGAATTGCCACTAAATATGGCAACTAACAGGCGGGCTATCTGAAACCATCGAATAATAAAAATTTAAATTCAGTGCACAATAACATAACCTAGAACGGGTATCCATTAGGAGATCGGTATCAGGATAACCAGGCATCATAAGGCAAACAGTCCATTTAACAAAAGACAGGTTCAGACACATCAGTGGGCAGTCGAGAAGAGGCGAAGCATGCCTCGCTACCAAAGTTGTTACTGAACAGAAAAGTTCCGTGTGTGAAAAATACGGATTGAAACTCGTGAAAATGAGTGAATAATTAAAAATAAAAGTGCTGCGGATGTCAGATCGATCCTAGGACGTCGTGTTATGCATCTGCGCATTTATGCCTGCGCCACCCACACATACTATAGCATAGCCGTTTATCGAATCTCTGCAGGAACATAGGTGTACTACCTATTCATAAGTGGCAGGAAACTACGCACGCTTTTGACGAAAAACCGTGGTTTTGTATTCTGCACAGTAACTGAAACCCACCGGTGTGTAATGCTGTCCTACTACAGAATAAACGGCTGTGGCTTCTAAAACCAAGGAATTATCTTTAGAATCTTTCACTCCTCTAATTGCTACGATGGAGAATCACTAAAAGTCGACTCTTGGGTTTGAGATTTTACAAATTATTCAATCTACTTGTTTTTGCTGTTTGCATTATCAAATTAATGCCTGCTTCTTTGAATAAATGACCGATTTCATTCTAAGGTGATTGTTCAGACGTCTACTTCCTGCATGATGTATTACTAGGCGCGGGTGGTTTGGCGGGTTTATATTTTTGATTAGTATGCGAAACATATCGTCTTCGATAGTCGGCAGTGACCAACTCACACCAAAAGATCCCTTTAACCTCTGGGGAAGCCAAATGGCGAACACCGAGCTCGCCAGTATTCGGAATTCTTGTTGTCGTACTATTGTCTGGATTGAAACAGGATTATATTAAACGACTACGGATTTGAATATCACAGCAATTTAATATTCCTAATGTTACTTGCACGAAAAACGTAGCTTTTGCGTCGTTATTGAAAGAAACGGGATAAAAATACAATTATGTGTTGGATACGATAGTTTGAAGAAATTCATTTGATGCAACACAATTCTCTGTTGCACATGTTTCATATAGTATTATCAATATATTTTCATGGTTACGGAATAATAATTTCCTCACAATGATTGCGATACAGATTATTACTCAATTATCATGTATTCAAATATTCAAATGTCTGTAAATCTATCGGACCAAACTGCGTCGTCATCAGTCCGTATCTTACAAACTGCTTAAACCTAGGTAAACTAAGCTAAGGACAAACACACACACCAATGCCCCAGGGAGGACTCGAACCTCCACGGCGAACAACCGCGCGCTCCGCAGCGAGGCGCTTTAGACCGCTCGGCTACTCCATCGCGACAATTATCATGTGTGTTTGTTATTGTTACGTGAGAAACATAATAAGCCATATTTCAAAATATAAGAAAAATGTGAAAGAGTCAATAATCGAACTGTCGCTCGTTGATCAGTAGTTTGCCATTTGGCGAGTTAAGTAAGCTTATCTTTATCATTTGTGTGCTTCTCTGCATATTCATTCGTATCTGGTATCTGGTATCTGGTATTTTAATAGTCCGATATGTTGTCGAATGCTTACTATTAGGCATTTCAATAAGACAAGGAGTATGGAAAAGTACCAAAAATCTGAGGAGAACTGTAGTTTGTGGTGACACAGCTGGCTTATGTTTGTTAAATTTGTGCTGATATCTTAGTTGCAATATCAACCGATAGAGGACCAGTGGAAATGACACGATACCTTCACTCTCGGAAATACCATCAGTGATCTGCGGCGCCAAACGGTTGTCGTCTTTATAGCGCAACCGAGGCGGTGGGCGGAAACCGTCAGCGATACTCGGAACATGATGCACCATGATGTTAACACTTAGCTTCATAACAAAGTCCATTCATGTAATTGAATTAATTCTATGATAGGCATGCAATTTTTCCATTTGAATGTGTCAGTAACGTCCGAAAATATTCACGGACTGCAGCATCTCAATTCTAATTGCTGTCTTTGTTCATTGAAACTATAAGAAAACAAATGTGGAAAGGAATTTGTCGGTCGCGAACAGCTTAAAACGCTACGGCTAATACGCAAAAATCAGTTTTCGAAGTCGCCTTCACGTCGCATAGAAAGCACGCGTGTTGTTACAACTGGCTGCGATATTGGGAAGATAACATTTTTCCTCTCAGATTTCGTATCAGATGGGTAATCAACAGTATGTACGATCGTGTTGCCTAGCTGTGTATACTTCCCACCAAGCAGCAGAACTTTGCGGTTGTGTATAGCGATCAGGTGATGGGTCTCGCGAATTCTGTCACCAACTGTACATGGTGGGGCACCCAAAGCAGACACTTCCTTCAATGTCAAGCGGTAGGCACTACAGACTTTGCTGACTTCCTGCTTACGTCACACCGTCTCAGGGCTGGGCACAACCTTCCTTGTCAAAGCAGGTAAAATAAATCGTGCTTACAATTAAGTCCATATATCTTTATTTCGTTATAGTAACAATAACACACTACATGAGCTGAAGGTGGTGTCCTCAGACGATGATGATTTCGTGTTGTTTTCGTGGTCGTTAGACCCCAGCTGAAATCTTGTAAGTCTTTACGTTACGCCATATGGGCGACTTGCGCGTCGATGATGGTGAAATTATGATGAGGTCAACACAACACCCAGATTTCGAGTGGAGAAAATCTCTGACCCGGCCGGGAATGAAACCCGGACCCCCTGCGTGGCAATCTACCAAGCTGTCCACTTGACTACGGAGACGGACAAGCACTCAGATGAAGTGGAGCAAACGGAATCGAATTTCACGGACTGGTGTGTGCTAGCAAAATTTCCAAAGTATGTAACAGTTACGTGTGCTTCAGTGGCTCAGTGTTCAAGTCAAATGGACAGATTGTGCTGTTTATATGCCCAGTCAGACCTAGAATTCTTTCGCCTCTGGAAATATCTGTTGGTGTGAAAAATGCCGAGCTGAACCTGGGTCCATTTGAAACAGTTGGTTTCCCAATTATTGACTGGGGAAGTCAGTTCAAAGGTCGAAGAAAGGCAACAACATACCACCTTCAACAGTATCATGGTTAGTAAAGCAGCGAATGTAGGCAGGTTTTTAAAGTATCGTCGATATTAGGTACCTGGAAAAATGGCCGTGGTCCTGCCTGACGTTTCGTCATCCACTGCTGAAGCTATCTTCAGAGCATATGTAGACGTTGATTCTCTCTAACGTAACAGTGTCACTATGTTTTGGAAACAGGAAGAACGGAGACCTCTCAATGCACAGTATTGCTGTTAGTTTTTGGAGCATCACCTGCGACCAGCTTTGCGAAAGGAGCAGCAATACTTTCCGCACAACCCACCCATCATTTTGCACGACAATGCGCGACCGCATACTAGCGCAATCTGTGGCTGTTCGGTAGATGGGACTGGGAAGTACTATACCATCCATCATACTCCCCGGACTTAAGTCCTTGTGACTTTGATTTGATTCCGAAGATGAAGCAACCACTTCGTGACATTCGCTTCAGGACTGTTCCAGATTCGATAGGCAGTAGACCGCTCCATTCGCTCAGTCAACAGAACAGGTGCGAACACGTAACGCTTTTGTATCATTTGCAAATAAATAGGTGCCACTGTTTAAGTTCCAACCGTTGTAGTTTGTAAGTCTAGGTACCAATGACCAACGTACATTGGTACCATAGGATTACAAACATCTGAGCATACGTCGACACAACTGCATGTCACCAGTGTCTGTAAAGCTTCCGAAGACATCTTGAGCGGTGGAGCACGAAACGTAAGACAGAGGACCATACGCTGTATGAAGGCCTTATTTCCTGATATTTAACAACGGCAATAATATTCCCACTGACGACCGTTGTACTTTATGACAGTGTGAGCCTGCTTATAATACTGTTGCCCTTATAGTCTGATTAAATGAGGCAAGCTGCTCCAAAACTGTGGTAACTTGTGCCTAATATACCTGGGATTAATATACTGCTGACTGCGGATATTGCATAGAGTTCACGTCCCAGCTGAAGCCACAAGTGTTCCACTGAGGAAAGGTCTGGGGATCGGGTTAGCTACACTGAGTACCTCAACATCATGTAGATTGTCCATAGTGTGTGCCCTTTTGGAATATATTAGCAGGATAACGTCAGATGCCACGTGATACCTGAGGACTGAAGATGTCTCAAAACTCCGCTTATGCCTTCGGAGCTGTGATCTGAAGTCGAGCCTCTTAGCTCCCCATACCATGATGCCAAAATTAACGCCACTGTGTCTTCTCAAATCAAAGGCAGAATGACACAGCGCCCCAGATCGGATCGACATACTCGGATGGACCTGTAAGTTACTGCAGAGCGGGAACTCGTCGTTAAACGCTGCAAGGACACCTTTCATAAGGAGGTCAGACGTCCTGGCTACGGAATAGCTTCAGCTGTAGTATTAATGACACCTTCCACACGATATGATAACTGTCCAATCTCTGTGCCGGTCCCTTCCGACCAGTGTTGCAGCGAGTCCATTACATGTGAGAGGGCGGCAAAGTGGGGCGATCCACCTGTGTGATGGTGTGTCCTGGTAGGAACGAGTAGGCTCGTCTTGGGAAATATTGTTACACACATGTTCTAACTATTCACGTAGTTATGAAACAGTTGTGGGTTGTGGAGTAAGATGTGTCAGTTGTAGTTGCATCATATCTCACACGTACCGATTGGAAACAAGTCAAAACACCGTACTGGCCAGGAAAGGTGCTGCACTTCTTATAGATCACGCTGAGTTTAACGCGCTCCTCCTGATGAAAGAATGGCAAAGAACGAATCTCGTAACATTATGTAAGAACAGAATGCTGGTCAGCGTTCCCTCTGCATACACCATAGATATATGAGAAATGCAGCTTTCCACACCTCAGACCCTAAGGCCTGCGGTGGGGCCAATGTCTCTACGACGAATGCAATCTAAAAGACAGTGCTCGCCATGACTACCTCGTAAGCGCAAACGACCATCAAGCAGAATGTGCTTTCATCACTATAGACTACGGCTAGCCATTCCAAGTGATCCTCTGACGTCATCGCTCGAGCCGTACACGTCGATGTTGGCGCGAATTGAAGATGGCCTAGAGGGGTGGGTGCCCATGTTCCATTCTAGTATGCGGTTGGCAACAGTTTTGGCTGTTGTGGTAGTTGTACGATTTGCCACTGCAGCACGTATAATAAGACGATAGAGGCGGACGTCTGTGCTGCATCATGAGCGTCCAGAAACTCGACTACAGGTCTGAGAGTATTGATGTTCCCATTGTAAGCAGCATTGTTGTACAACTGACGCTGCACGACCAACGTGTGTGGTAATTCTCCGAAAGAACCATTCCGCCACTCGGAAGGTTACAATTGGACACTTTTCAAACTCGGTCATTTAGCTGTAAGGAGCACGATAGCGCTTCCGTGGCCTGGCGCCAGTTTGCTTCACACATTAATGCCATACTAAGCCTTACGACAGTAAACATTCCCTCACTGACGGGTGTGTTTCTCAGACCTGCTTGCACTTTCCAGTTGAATGACTATTGAGAAGTTGATCTAGCGTTGCTAAGTACTTTATTTTAGTATGTGGCTCACGAACGGCGCCTTCGGGCGTGTGCCTCTGGAGAGTCCATCTACGGCGCATAGTTGTGAGGTCGGAGCCCGGCAGCGCGCTGCATGGAGGGTGGGCGGCCTCTGGGAAGACGATTTGTTGGCTGGTGAGCGCCCGCAACCGCCGTGAGTCAGCGGGAGATGCGCCGACGGCCGGCGAGGCGTGGCACCGACCGACACGCTCCGCCGAGCGGCCTACCCCTTACCCACGCTCCAGCGGGGCTACGCCTCACTACCTGCTGCTGAGCCCGCGACCTCAGTACTGCAGATGGACCGAACCAATATTACACCTAATGGCTCACACTTTTTTTGTATTGCGACACCACAAACTTCATATCCACTAGACGTCTACATTACAAAAAAAGACATTGTTTTATTAGGCATCCGCAGATAGACTCGTGGGATATTGAAGGACGCTGTTTCAGATGTACTGCATTCTTCATTTACACCAACTCGTTTACAGGCGCTATAGCTATATCATCAAGGTTCCCAATTACTTCATAAATTACTGACAGTTGCTGAGTGATGGTCTGCGGTGCTAGGCCATGAGTTCCACATACACTATGCTATGTGATCAAAAGTATCCGGACACCTGGCTGAAAATAACTTACAATTTCATGCGCCCTCCATCGGTAATGCTGCAATTCAATACGGTATTGACCCACCTTTATGACAGCTTCTACTCTCGCAGGCATACGTTGAATCACGTGCTGGAAGGTTTCTCGGAGAATGGCAGTCCATTCTTCAAGGAGTGCTGCACAGTGGAGAGGTATCGATAAAGGTCGGTGAAGCTGGCACGAAGTCCCGTTCCAAAATATCCCAAAGGTGTTCTATAGGATTCAAGGACTCTGTGCAGGTCAGTCCATCACAGGGATGTTATCGTCAGAAAGGTGCTTAAACATCAATGCAGGCCTGTGCTGTGATAGTGCCACGCAAAATAACAAGAGGTGCAGCCCCACGTGACCACATCATAACACCACCGCATCCGAATGTTACTGTTCGCACTACACACGATGGCAGATGACGTTCACCGTGCATTCGCCATACCCACATCCTGGCAGAGGATCACCATATTGTGTACCGTGATTCGTCACTCCACACAGCGTTGCAATCCAAGTTTTCTCACCTCCCACCGGATCTGGCATAGTACTTGTGGTGGATCCTGATGCAGTTTGGAATTCCCGCATGGGTCTGGAGAGATTCCTGCCTTTTGCACCCTCCTCTTCAACTGTCGGCGGTATCTATCAGTCAACATACGATATCGGTCTGTACGCTTTCGTGCTGTACATGTTCCTTCGCGTTTCCACTTCACTATCACACTAGAAACAGTGGACCTAGGAAAGTTTAGGAGTGTGTAAATGTCGTGTACAGACTTCTGACATAAGTGACACTCGTTCACCTGACAATGTTTGAAGTCTGTGAGTTTCGCGAAGTGCCCCATTCTCCTCTCTCACGAAGTCTAATGACTACTGAGGTCACTGATATGGAGTACCTGGTAGTAGGTGGCAGTACAATGTACCTAACATATAAAATGTGTGTTTTTGGTAGTGTCTGGATACTTTATCACATAGTGTATGTGGGGGTACATCCGAAATGGTGACGAACAAAATCATAAATTGAAGTGCCGTCCTCCGGGAGCCGTCTGTCAAATATCACGCCGCCGCGGTGGAGTAGCCGAGCGGTCTAAAGCACCTCGCTGCGGAGCGCGCGGTTGCTCGCCGTGGAGGTTCGAGTCCTCCCTGGGGCATGGGTGTTTGCGTTTGTCCGTAGGTTAGTTTACCTAGGTTTAAGTAGTTTGTAAGCTACGGACTGATGAACACGCAGTTTGGTCCGATAGATTTACAGACATTTTTGAAATATCACGCCTAAAAGCACGCCGTCAAATCAGTGAGTTTGAAACAGGGAGCATTATTTGCCTGCGATACACGGCAGGTAGCAGCAACCAGACCACAAACCGAAAAGATCGAGACCTCATCTGAATGGCATTGAGGATAGACCTGTGGTCTCCTGGGCTCTATAACAACTGTGGTAATGTGTAGAAATATGGTAGACAGTAATGGAGTGTGGAACGACGTCTCACGACGTCACTGGGAACAGTAGTAGGGTCATGTAAGGCTTTCGGACGAATCCAGGATGATTATTTGTAAATGTTGGCCGAATTTTGGTTTAACGCAGACAGATCGGCAATAAAGTACCTTCACTGTCACAAGACGCACAACGTAAACTCAAGGCCGTAAGGTGTAGGGCGCTACTGGGTACAAGCACACATCACACTTGTGATGTCCCGGGCACTATGATCAGTTTGACCGACGTGAATAACATCCTGCGACCTGGAGCTATCCCTCTCTGCACGACACCCCAGACGCTATTTTTATATGCACGATCATATTTTGCTGAACAAACTCGTGCCTTCTTTGTGTCAAATGCTTTTTGTCCCGACCCTCCAGATCTCTAAACTTGACGCCAATCTCAATTGTGTTGTGGTTCAAATCCACCTCCGGCCATCCAGATTTAGGTTTTCCGTGATTTCCCTAAATCGCTCCAGGCATATGCCGGGATGGTTCCTTTCAAAGGGCACGGCCGATTTCCTCCCCCATCCTTACCCAAATACTCCGAGCGTAAGCTCCGTCTCTAATGACCACGCTGTCGACGGGACGTTAAACTCCAAGCTTCCTTCCTTCCTTCTTCAATTGTGTTGGATTTGATGAAATGACGGATGCAACGCATTGACCCAGAAGAACTCTCTCACTTGGGGCACGTCAGAAATAACTTTTACAACGAAGACTTACTTCCGGTGAGAACGACTTGCTGTGTGCTGTTAGCTAGAAACTCTTCAATCCAATCGCACAATTGGTCTGATGTTCTGCTTTTATTTTTTCATTACATGGATCACCATGTTGAAGTAAAGAAACACAGCATCTATTTGGGAGACTGTATCTACTGCTTTCTGCACTTCTGCACTGGACCTACAGTGCGAGCTTGATTTCACGTGATCGATTCTTTCGGAATCCATGTTGAAACTCGATCTTTGGTTATCACAAATATCATAGTACTCGAAATAATTTCATTCCATTCCATGATGGTGGTGGTGGCGGCTGGTGCAGCAACAGTGTTGAATAATTAAATATGTTAAATGTTATACTAAAGACTGACAAATTGTTTTTCTCTTCTATTCGACGACCTTTCTATTGAACGGGAATGACTTGCGCTTTTTGCACTAATTAGGATCGCTTCGCTTTTCTAGAGACCGACGGTACACTGCTGTTATAATGGGGGACAAATTCCTTCGCGTACTCCGTGTAAAATTAAATTGTTATGCCATCAGGTGCAGCTGCTATTCGTCTCTTGCGCAATTTCAGTTCGTTTTCATTCATTTCGGTATCTGCCATTCTTTCGACCGTGCGACGATTTATAAGAGGAACTTCAGTCCACTCTTTCTTTGTGAATAAGCTTTTTGAAAAATAGATTTAGGATTTTGGCCTTTTGAATGCCATCCTCTGTTTAACGCCAAAATAGTCACATCATCTCTGGCCTTATGGTGCCATCATTTACCAATTTACATAAGACCATTTGTCTTTGGACTTCTGCCAAGTCGGTACACAGAAAATTATTTTCGAAGTCGTTCATCACATCACTCATGCCCTTCCTTACGCTAATTATATATTGTATGATTTTTGCTTGTCTGAAAGACATTGGCAACGCATATTTTTTTGCAGTGAAGTTTTCTTTGCTTTCGTCGTAGTTTCCTAACTCGGTCATTAAACCACGGTAGATTTTTCCCATCTATCACGATTTCAATCTTCGCATACTTGTTTGTATAAAGCGTACTGTACGATGCTCTGAAACTCTGCCAACTGAAGCTCAAAACTGTCATCGCTGGTGAAGCTTTCGCGTTGTACCGTCAAGTGCTCTGAGATACCTTGGCGCTTTTAGTAAATGTAATTCTTCCTACCTTTCTTTCTATTTACAGCTGTATTCAGTGATGCTGTAACGGCTTTCTGCGTTAAGCGAGACGTAAAGGTCGTATCTCTTAGTCATCAGAAGGCCTAAGATATTGTTTGGAAAAGTCGGTTCAATATTTAATTACTCAAGGTAATTTTCAGACAATGCATGTAAAACAATTACACTTGATTCTCTGTCCCTAGCAGTCGTCTTCAATATCCGATAAGTCAAAATGTCCATCTAATAGCGTGATATGACTAGGAAATTTGTGCGAAATATTTTGCAAGTTTTCCCTCAGTTGGTCCTCCATTACTGCTGCTGAGTTAGAGGGTCTATAAATACATCCAATGAACATGTACTAGCCACCCAAATTATCTCACTTTCCGAATACAATCGATGTATCGTCTTTCTTGCGGCTACAAACGCGACTCAAACATCAGTATTCAGACCGTCTCTGCGATACACGTCCCAGTCTGGTTCCGACCAGCCATCGTCCCTAGTGCGATGTGGACTTTGTGAACATTTATGAGTGAAGTTTCATTTCATAGAAACCCCTGCAGTCATCTATTACTATACTAACCTTTTCTTGCTCCATGTCGAATGTCGCCCTGTCTGGAATCAGGAAGCGTCTTATCGGATAAAATGTTCAAATATTTGTATAGCTTATGGGACTTAACTACGGGGTCATCAGTCCCTAAACTTACAAACTACTTATGAACTAACTAAGACTAAGGACGGCACAAATATCTATGCCCGAGGGGGGATTCGAACTCCCGACCGTAGTGACCGTGCAGACCGTGTGTGAGCGCCTCATTCCCCTCGGCCACCGCTGCCGGCTCTTATCAGATATTTGGAGGGATTATCCAACCTGAAAGAAACATGTGCAGTCTGCTCATAATCCGTGATCGAAATAAGTTCTTACTTATAGTGTACGCCTGACCTATTTAGGAGAATCCCACATTTTTCACTTGACAGCAGAGACTGAGTAAGTTCCACCGAAGACCGACACATAATGGACTGAGCCCTCTCGGCTCAAACCAGAGGACCTTGAGTGGTCCTGGGAACGATGCTACAAAATCAAAGCTCTGCTTCCACCATTCGAGCGGAGCCAGATTCCTTTACCAAATGCACCAGCTTGTCGTAGGAACCGAAGATGGCATTTTAACCCAGACAGAAGGCGCCAATGCCGCCATCGGCAGATACTCCTTTACATCTTCGATGAGACCCTCATAAGCAATCGAAATGGACAATAGGCTTCTTCCCCGAAATTCCCGTTATTTTCCTAATGGGCTCCATTGCCTGCTACCTATAATAAACAAACTCCTCGTTCTGTACTTATCCAGACGTTTCAGGAAAATCGGCTACTGCCGCAACTACGGTGCCATGCTGAAATACTACCAGCGGTGGATAACACCACAAACCTCTGGCTGAGACGTAAGAGGACAGCCTTACGGACGGCCTCCCAGATTCGCCTTCCGCTTTGAGATTCGCGCCCCCACGTAGTTTGCCAATCCCGTGAGGCAATTGTCGACTGACAGTGACATGGTAACTTGGAGACAAATAGACATCAGGTGCCACAGGTGGTGTTATAAGCTCCAGAGATTCCTCAGCATTCACCCCAGGTGCTCCAGTGACGACGCAGCCCAGGTCAGCAGTCTGAAACCTGTCGATGGAGGCCAAAAATTCTTCCAGCTGTTTACGGACGGGGCTAATTCCTGCTGAATCCGTTCATATGTTTTTGTATAGTCTATGGGACTTAACTACGGGGTTATCAGTCCCTAAACTTACAAACTACTTATGAACTAGCTAAGACAAAGGACGGCACAAATATCCATGCCCGAGGGGGGATTCGAACCCCCGACCGTAGTGGCTGTGCAGACCGTGACTGGAGCGCCTCAGTCCCCTCGGCCACCGCGGCCGGCTCCCTAACCATGCTGATAAAGCTATTTTCTCGGTAGACAGACTGAATATCTGAAACAACGGACTCTCTTCAAGTGAGCAAATCACAAAAGTCAGCTCTACAGACTGTCTGAATTTAAACTATCAGTGGAAATAACATAACGAGGAAAACATGCATCTTCCCACAAAGACAACCGTTGAGCTGCAGATAAGCACGTAATAGAGAGAGGGGCCGTTTTTACGTGCCTATCTGCCGTTCGATGATCGTCTTTGCAGTGGATTTACAGTAAGTGGCAAAAACGCGCGAATAAAGCTCTTAAAATAAAAAAAGACACGTACGAAATTTCAGAATTAAATGCTAATAAAAATATAGACTGCTGGCTTTTCGTCTTTGAGTGGTAGTTCTACAAGGGACCTCTGTAGCAGAGAGTAGGCGAAGTAGTGGCAGCAGTAAAGTTCTGAGGACTGGCCGTTAGTAGGGTAATTAAGGCTCAAGAACACTGGGCCGCCAAAGTCGTAGGTCTGGAGTTTGAGTCTCGGTCTGCTACATAGTTGTATATGCTAGTATTTCATATCAGTTCACATTCCTCTGCAGAGTAAAAATTTCCGTCTGAAGACAGTTGGTGTTTACAATAAAGGATCAAGTGGATCACTTCTGAAGCTCCATGAAGCTGTTCGCAGATTACGAAATTGTAAAAATGTACTAGTAACTTCAATCATTCAGAGGATTGGAAAACGGTGCAGCAAACAGGTGATTATTGAAGTAAATAAATATAACATATTGAGCATACATTGGAGAATAAATGCACTACAGTATAATTACACCATTATTTGAAAATACCTAGGAGTGAGCAAAACTGAAATAAACAAACAACGTGGATACTTGGAAAAGCAGATGTCAGACGCATTCAAAAGACTTTGTAGTCAGGACGACCACAGCTGTAATTCGTATAACTGAAGAGATAAACCATTTCATTTTTAAATTCCTTTCTCAATAAACGAATTTTGTAGCTGATGTGGTTTATCTCTTCACTAACACTCAAAAGAAGAATCCAAAGGAAAAATAGTTCATCCACGAAAACAAGTTTGTTTCCTTGGATGAATTATTTGCTATAACTTATAGCAAACAGTTCAGATTAATAAGTAAACGACCTCATGAGCGGTACTTATACTGGACAAGTCACCAGCCACGAGGCAAGTGCTCCAATTGCAAAATACAATGAAACGATTAAGCAATTTAATCCACAAAACATATATCATCGCGTTACTACAACCACTGAACTCCCAATGAAACGATCGCATAACAAAATATGCCAAAGCGCACAGCATTGCAAGCTCGCTTTTACCACCACATCGCAGCTCCGTGGTCCACGTCCAGTCACCAAGGCGACAGAAGTCACCGCAACTTTCTTTCCGTTGATCACGGCTGTCACGTGAATCGCCCTGTCCCGATTGGCAGAGGCGGTGCCTCTCTACCTTGCGAATTCACCCCCGTAAACTTCCGTCAGCCATTCCTGTGGCAAACCCCTTGCCTTCCTTCCTTGAGATACTACTTCACTACATAAGCGTCTTTGAACCACCCTGCCGTCTACTACCCAAGAATCTCTGTTCCATCCTACCAACACATTCATAAACCACAAGACAGCCCCACTACATGCAGCAATTCTTACAAGGAAAGAAAAGGGCAACGGGAAAAAGGAAGCCGATAAAAATACAATCAAGTGATAAGGAAATGAAACACAGTTGCTACTTTTCATGTCCAATAGTTGGTAACTTCAATAACTACGCAAGACCCGTCTGCAGAATCCATAAATGATAATTTAAAGTTAAGAGTAGCTTTACAGCACCTAGGACTGCTGTTTGTAGTACGTAATAAGATACATGAAGCGTACCTACAATACCGCTTCACTGATTTTGCGAGGAACTATCCTCACAGAAGAGTTGGTACACACATTAATTCCTCCTACAAACGTCTCGAGCAGTGACCACAACAACAAACCATAAATCATCCTTCCCACGCACCACTTGCTTATGGGAGAGGGAATTGGGGGAGAGGGAAATCAGATACTAGAAATACAAGTGCCACACACCGGTTTGCAGAATGTAGACGAAGTTGAAGATTTTGACAATTGTAACAGGACTTAATTCTATATAGGGACCTGTAACTTCAATAAAAGCTCAGAGTTGTATTACCTACGCATTTACATTTATCATGTTCCGCATGACTGGATGACGGTTAAGAAACGAGTCATTACATGAAGTCGTAACAGAAGAATATTAATAGATGGAATGGGCATGGGCAAGACAGGCCTAAGCATAAGTAAACGCAATCACTAACGTAACAAACGTAACCAACGTAACACAGAAATTAGCTAATTAATTTAATCTTTTCAGAAGGTCCTCGATAGAATAGAAAGATCGAGCCGTTAGGATAGTTTTTAGTTTCGCCTCTAAAGTGCGAATATTACCACAGATACTTTTAAATTCTTGTGGCACCTTATTGAAATTGGATGCGGCAGAACACCGCACGTCTTTCCTCACAAAAGTCAAGGAGGTGTGATCCAAACGCAGATTCGATTGCTCTCTAGCATTAACTGCGTGAAAGCCACTTTTGCGAATAAGCTCATATTGATAATAACAAACGACACTTAAAAATGAATTGCGAGGCCAACGTCAGAATTCCCAGACTAATAGGCAGGGGTCTACAAGAGGTTCACTAACAGCACATATTCCTCCAACCGCCCGCTACTGCGCCATAAATGCCCTTTTTGAATCAGAAGATCTACGTCATAAGCGAATGAAAATAAGCTAATCACACTACTTTCGGTGTTGAACGATCACTTATTTCAGATTCTGTTCTAATGGCAAACAAGGCAGTATTTAGTTGTTGAACAAGATCCTGAATGGTCTTTCCACGACATTTTATTATCTATCTCATCGTTTAGAAATTTGAACTGTTTAGTCTCACTTTTCTATATTCCCATTCTGTTTAATCAAAATGTCAATTTTTTTTAAATTGTTTAGTATAAACTGTAAAATCTTTGTCAGTTTGATTTAGCATCAACTAATTTTCTACAAGCCATTAAGTTAAGACTTCAAATGCATTATTTGATACTGTTCAATATTGCAAACAGTCTCTGTATCAATCTGGTGTCATTAGCAAGCACAAATATTTCGGAATTATATATTATGCTAAAAGGCATATCATTTACATAAATAAGAAACAATAGTGGCCTCAGAACAGATCCCTGAGGCACCCCTCACTTAACTGTGCCCAATTGTGAGAGCATATCGTAGGTATTTTCAACACTGCTGTGTATTGAACCAATATTAAGATACTTCACTTATTCTAAAAATGTTCCAATTTCTGCCACAATGTTATTTGATGAGAACGTTCAAACAACTTTGTTCTTCGTTCGTGATTATGAAATGAGTTACACACCTACAAAACAGATAGAGCAGAAAGTGAAAGGATGTTGCATACGGCTGGTGCTCTGCCTCGCGGCAGCCGTCGCTTTACCGAGAAGGCGCGTGTCTCAGCGTGGAGACAAAATAGTCACGGACGTTGATGGCGTGTAGCGGCTGCTAAAATGACCGTTATGGTTGACGTGTGAGCCCGTGCGCGGACTGCAGTCTGCTCGCCACCGGGTGAATGAGGGGCGTCCGGTTGGGCGACCCTTCACGGGCGACAAGAAGTGCCTGTACGTGAGCAGAGCGCGTCTGCGGCCCAGCTGAACAATACCTGGCGTCAGCGCCTCTACCTGCGACCACCGCCCGCGCCAGAATACAGAACACCTGCTTACCTTCTCACTGTTTCACGGATGCTGTGGTTTCCTTTCCAGAATGTGTACATCATTTCAACAGAAAGTTGGGTAGTGAATGATGATTCTAACAGGAACTGTTGTGAGACATTGCTCAAATTATAGCTAATAGTCATTTTTTATTATTTATTTATTTATTTATTGAGGTCCACAGTCTCCATATACTTCGCAAATGAAAACATGCTCCATAATTGTCTAACGGTTTTTTAATTTTTTAATTTTTTTTTTTTTTTGATAAAAAATTCGACACTATTTTTAAGCTCTTGTATTATCACAAGAAACAGTATTTATAATACATTATCTTGAAAATGACTTAGCGTCTAAATTAGCTAATCGAAAAATTTAAAAAATCGTAAGACAACCTATAATGGACTATGTTTCCATGTGTAAATTATAGTTTTGCCAATGGGTATTGTATTTTTATTGTTTTTTTTTTTTAACAAAGTGATGGATAAAATTTCTGTTCGTTATGCGAAAAACTTAATTTTTTTCTACGATGCAACTATATGTCAGCGCATATTTTCAACGATATATTAGAAAGAGGTTGTTACAACTGAAGCGCAATTCTGCAGTATCTATGAAATGGCAACTATAATATTCCTATCCCTATGCAATGATATCAATTATTTACAAATTTTCCTTTAATTAATTCCACATGCAATTCTACACATGCAAAAAAGACATCAGGCCATCTTTCAATGTCTTTGGTGTTAATAATCTACGGAAGAAGGAGGCTGGACCTCCTCACGCCGCACCCGGCGAGAGGAGGTCATCCTGGCCCGGTTGCGTATCAGTCGCTGCCGATTCAACCACCGTAATTTGCTAACCCCTGACCCTGTATCGCTGTGCTCCTGTGGTGAATTGCTGACGGTGCGACATCTTTTACTGTCTTGTCTTAATTTTAATCATCTCCGTGTAGCCCTTAATTTGCCATCTACTCAGGAGGAACTTTTAGCTGATGACACACGAGCAGCTGCTCGAGTTTTGCGTTTTATCAACATGGCTAATTCATCAAAGGATATTTAACTCTTCTATTTGATATTTTTATCCTTCTGTTATAGCTTTCTCTTGATACTCTCCTTTCTGGCAGTTATCAATTCTTTCGAGATCTAGCGAATCTCTGTTTCAATCCAGGCGCTAATGACCTGAGAGGTTGTTCGCTCTAAAACCACAAAAAAAGGAGACTTGACTACTCTATGGTGGTATTCAAGATTTAAACTGATATATAATTCACGCATTCATGTACCTACGGAATGTTAATCGACGCTACGAGTTGTAAACTATCATTAAGTTGCGATCAGCAAAAAATGGTACGAATGAAACGTAAGCAATTTTGTAGCTTATTCACTGACCGAAATAACTACATTTCTTAGATCTGGATGTCTGTCTATGTCGTATTACAAAGGGGGCTATCAACCTGGAACGGATAGAACCTGTACACGGTCAAATTTAAATGTCTCTCAATATTTAGCATAAGAGAAAAAGCACGCAATTCTTACGCCGTAAACCGGTATTGACAGTGATCGACTTTGATTACACAATCAATGATCGACATCTCGACGCACTACTAATGTTTATCTTAGATTGGTTTTCAGTATCGACAAGACTGTCACTTCGACGCTGTGTACCACAATCGGCGGCATCGGAACATCTCATCGAGCTATGAGAGAATTACAGCAAACTTTAACCCGTTCTCTTTCAGCTTACTCAGAGTATCAACATTGTCAATTCCCTCAGATAAACACTGCACATTACCAGACAAAACTAATTCTGACTGTGAATTTTATTAACTGACAAATTGAATTTTAGGACTTTGATTATTCCAACTATAAGATACAGACCCCAGAGACTTTTTTTGTTCTTTTTTAATTGTTATTTTACATAATGTCATAATTCAAGCCCCGTGCAGCACTAATATCCTTCTCCATACACAAAACTGTGACACCTCACTCCAAATATGATTGCTTATTACTACCTTTTAATACGATTTTTCTGAATCAAATATCAATTTCAAAAACTATGAATATTGTGTTAATGAAAAATTATGGAAGAGTGAGAAGCAATCTGAGACTGTTACTTGATGGTAATGTGATTTTCAGGAAGCTATCGTCATTAAATGGGTGTAGTAGGATGCAAGATTAGTCAGGCGAAATTTCCAGTCGGTGTGATGCTTAGTAACTGGCTCTAAATGCTGAAGAATGTTAGACGAGGCGGAAGAGTAGAAGAAAGTATCCCATAATGTTCGAATACAGCATTGGCAGAGTGCTGCTTGACACGGTCCGCTGCCCGGTCGATTAAATATCTAAGCCTACCGTTTCATAAGGATATGAAATGGAATTTAAGGACAGTCACGTGACTTTAAAGTCAACATTAAAAGTACGACGTGGGTCCATATTCATCGTATCACTAAACCCTCTCTTGACAAACATCTATGGAGATATAGAATTCACCAAAATTTCATCGCCCTAGGACATTTAGAAGTTTGAAATATTTTTCTGTTACATCACGTGTACCATATGGGTCATTTTTGAACCTACACAGTTTATTACAATTTGACATCAGTAAGGACAGGTTTTAATCATGAAATAATTTCTGGGCATGCCCCAATGTTATTCACGAGTAGTTGGGATATATTACGACACTTTATGCCAAAAACAACGTGAAATACTAAAAATTTGTGTGTGGGGCGACGCCTTATATCAGCGCGGCTTTAGGTTTTCTGTGGACTAGTGACATTGAGACCTATGAAGTGATACTGAGGAGCCCCAAAATAATTGCACCTCTGTATGAGGCACTACTAATAGATCTATGACACGACAGAAGATGTCAGGCGGGTCGCCCTTACACAAGTTTCCTCTAGGCATAACTTTTTATTATTATTATTATTATGTGGGGAGGGGAGTAAACAACCCTTATATTGCCACGCTCGTTTTATACTGCCCATTAAACACTTCGTGAATCTATATTTTTTACCTGTTTCATCTCTTCAGTATAGTGGTATTTAAAGTCGCTGAATCACAACCTGAAATCCAATTCTCAAAATTCGATATGGTTGATCCAGCATAGCGGACGAAAACTCGAATAGATAGTAACTCGACATGCGACATTCAAAATACTGTACAATCAACGTTTGAAATAATAGTGAATACAAGTGAATAAAACATATTAGGGTTCAGTGGCTTTTATTACCAATATATTGAAGAGATGAAACAGTTAAAAAATGTAAAATCTCAAGGTGTTTCATGGGCAGTATAAAACGAGCGCGGCAACATAAGGGTTGCTTACCACTACAATATTGATATATAAAACAAACAAACAAAAAACACTTATTCCTTAATTCGCCTTCCTTTTGAAGTTTTCATAGATTCTACTTCGATTAAATCAAAAGAATTTTTGAGCACAAAAAATTGTTCACTTTAGGGGTAGTTGCCGTCCTAATTGTCACCCCCCCCTGCAATATACCTAGGCCGATGTTCCTATTTTATCAATAGATACTTTCATATTAAAAATAATTAAAATTGCTTCACTAATCTCTAAGTTATCGTGATTTTTCCATTTTAGCCCCAATTTTGGAGGGACCGTTTCACCCCTTAAACATGTTTTTTTTCCGAAGCAAAAGAAAATAATAATAAATAAATAAATAAAATAAAAATAAAAAATACGTTTCCCATCGTTTTTCATGTATTATAAAATATTCAAATTTCATAAAAATCGGAGAATGACGCTTGGGTAGATTTCATTGTCAGCGATTAAGCCCTTTATTTTTCTCTTTGAAACACTTGTATTGACTGATTCTGAGGAAAGCTATGCGTCAACAGTCAACATCCATTTTTTTTCCTAATTTTTTTGTCATTACACTAACGGTGCTCAGTATTCGCACGGGTCCTCTAGTAGTTTCTTTTTATTTACTTCCTAATTAATTTTGATAGTGCAGTCTCACTGTTGATCGAGTTTCTTCGAAGGAATTCCGAGACGTACGCACCAGCTCACATGGTACAGCAGTAGCGATGATCAGTTTTGTTTGATTAGGAATAGCGAAGACCCAGACACAAAGAAAACCGATTACTAGAGTAATTATTCCATCTATTACGCTACATCATCATGAGTCAAGACATTCCAGTTTCGCCTATCATCCCACCTGAAGACAGTTCTGCTGACGAAAATAACGGTATTGTAAGCGTAACCGGTTTCATATTGGGGAACGAGACGAGAATTACTTTCCACAGTAGCATCCCGTTCGTTGTGATATAAAGGAGTGATTTGTAGACGAGATGGCGGCAGGTGGTAGGGGGGACTCCTAGTTCTCTTATTGGGATGAGACGGACAAAAGACCAATCGGCGCACGCCCGGCGCCGCTGGCTTCCTGGAACCAGGGGTCAACAGCACGGCATTATATCGCCCCGGCGCGGCGGCTGGCTTATTCAGGAGGCGAACATCTGTCGCAACCGTCGCGTCACGTCCTTCTCGGAACAAAACGCCTCGGCATCGTTAACCTCGCGCAAGCCCATGCTGTTCTTGCGTTTGAAATGCTGCAGCGCGAGCTCGTTTTATTTCTCTGAAGCCAGGACGCAGCGGAATGCATAGACCTAGACCTCCCCGTTTGTGCTGTGGGATCCCTACGAATCTTCCAATTGACTTAACCAGCAAGAATGGGATGTGGCTTTGAGTCTCGCTGTACACAGCACTGAGGATAGTGCGTTCAGTTTACCTAGTGTCTAGCGAAGAGACTTTTTCAGGAAGCCACGTAATGTGGAGTATCATATAAATTTTCTACTTCCAAAAACTACAGAAAATCCAACTTGGAGCTTATGATACAAAATATTATTTAAAAATATAGCACAATGATTTAGTTCATTGGATGAACATCCTAGCCGGCCGCGGTGGCCGAGGAGACTGAGGCGCTTCAGTCACGGACTGCGCAGCCACTACGCTCGGGGGTTCGAATCCCCCCTTGGGCATGGATATTTGTGCCGTCTTTAGTATAAGGTAGTTCATAAGTAGTTTGTAAGTTTAGGGACTGATGACCCCGTAGTTAAGTCCCATAAGCTTAACAAACATTTGAACTTTTTATTTATTTATTTTTTATTTTTTTTTATTTTTTTTTTATGAACATCCTCAGTACCGTGTAAAATAAGGTCAGTGAGTCAGGCAGAAGATGCGCGTGTTATAACTATATTACTTGTTGTGAAGCTCGGGGTTGCTCCCCGTCGGAGGTTCGTGCGCGCGGCCATACCACCGCGCCGTTCAACTCTTCACATACCAAGTGGGGTCCTCTAGGAACCACAGACAGTGTTTCTTGTGATACTTCTGCAACTATAAATACAAATTCATTCTTATTGTCATATGTGTCTTGCATCCATGTAAGATATATACCTCTATGATGTAAAACTGGGTCCTGGTGGGACCCCGCTTGTTAGACAACGTTATATATTTATTTTTTTATACTTTTCAGACTTAGAGCTCTATAAATACACAAAAATGGCCCACAAGAAAATCTCAGAAGATGAAATCCTTTGGATGCTAAATCAAAGTGATCTTAGTGACTCAGAAGATACATTGAGCGAATCTGATGAGGACTGTATTCCAGAACGAGATGCAAGAGAATCTGAACATAACAATGAAGTGAATTCATCTGAAAGTGACATTGCCGGCGAAATTGCTGATGGGGTTTCCGACGATGGAGATGCGTTCATTGCAAAGTCAGGAGAAAACGAATAAATTCTATTCTACCATTGGCCCGCCGTCGTCAGTGTAACATTGTGAATGGATCTACCGTGTCAACGTTAGCAATTAATGTTGCAAACACAATGTCTGATGTTTTCAACGTGTTCTTTGATGTCAAAATTATAAATAGTATATACCCTTTCACCAATGCTGAAGCTTCGCGTGTTGTTCAGCATTACAATGCAAATGCAGTTGTGACGCGAATGAGAATTTGGACAGATGTAGATTCTCTCAAACGAAGAGTGATTATAGCTCTCCGTTGCCGAAAAAATCAATTTCTGAAACGTTGACAACAGACGAAAGCATTCGTCCTGCAGTTTTCAAATGTTCAAATGTCTGTAAATCTATCGGACCAAACTGCGTGGTCATCAGTCCGTAGCTTACAAACTACTTAAACCTACATAAACTAACTTAAGGACAACACACACACCCATGCCCCAGGGAGGACTCGAACCTCCACCGCGAGCAACCACGCGCTCCGCAGCGAGGCGCTTTAGACCGCTCGGCTACTCCACCGCGGCGTGCAGTTATCACTGCTGCCTTCTCACGAAATCGATTTGTACGTATCCTTCAGTTTATCAGGTTTGACGATAAAGCAACACGTGCACAGCGAAAGAAAAATGATAAACTTGCAGCCATACGCGATGTTTGAAGCTGGTTTGTAGAAAATTGTAAGAAGCTTTACGAACCGTTCGAAGACATTATTACAGTGGATGAGCAGCTAGTCGCATTTCAATGCAGATGCTACAACCACGAAAATAAAAATATTATTTGATGTCAACAAGGGCTATACAGCAAAAATATAGACTTCCAAAAAATCTAATTATAGTAACTTTGTTCAAAATGTTCAAATGTTTGTAAAGCTTATGGGAGTTAACAGCGGGATCATTAGTCTCTAAACTTACAAACTACTTATGAACTAGCTTTATACTAAAGACGACACAAACATTAATGCCCGAGGGGGGATACAAACCCCCGGCGGGGAACGACCTCGCGCATCGTAGCCTAGCGCCCCAATGCGCTCAGCCGCTCCGCCGCGGTAGTAACTTTGTACCCTACTATATTGAGAAAATAAAAAAAGAACGTGGAGTCCTAAGAGGATCCCTGCTTGGTAAACAACGTTGATGACACAGGCTGGGTATGTTAAGGGTTAACGAAGCATTCAATATCGAAAAGATATCGCATATAATAAGGAACATCTAATGTGAATGCCCAACAAACATAATCACGTAGGAATTGTTGCGTGTTGGGTATAACATTGGAAATCTGCTTGCAGGCTAGGTCCGGAGGGTAAGGTATCTGAAGGTCTTTGTGAGGCCTTCGGCATATTGGGTTATGGACTTCTCATCATTGCAAATTCGCCGTCCAGAAGTGGCAAGGCTGTATGAGAGGGATTTTTTGTTGTGGAATGGACGGCAGCTATCAAAGTGCAGGTACTGTTGGTAATTAGTAGACGGAGGTGTGGATGGAGCCATCTATGAGGTGGAGGTTTACATCTAGGAGGGTGACATGCCGGGTTGAGAAGAATCAAATGAATCTGGGGAGAAGGAGTTGAGGTTCTGAAGGAACGAGGGCAGGCTGTCCTGGCCCTGAGTCCAAATCATGAAGATATCATCAATGAACCAGTCCAGGGGTTTGGGGTTTTGGGAGGCTAGAAAAGTTTCCTCTAGACAGCCCATGAATAGATTGGCACAGGAGGGTGCCTATAGCTGTGTTGTGGGTTTGATTGTATAGTTTTCCTTCAAAGGAAATGATGAGTAATTGTAAGGGTTATAAGGAATGAGGTTTCGGGCTTGAAGTGTGAAGGACATTGAGAAAGGTGGTGTTCGAAAGCAGCAAGACCATGTGTACGTGGGGTGTTGGAGTATAGCAAATTGGCATCAACAGTAAGGATCGAGTCGGTAAAGAGGTGGGTATGGTGGAGAGTATATGAAGTGGTTGGTATCTTGGATTTGGGAGGCTAGGTTTAGAATAATTGGTTGGAGGTGCTGGTCACTTCTTTCAGCCACAACTGGCCGTCGAGGTTTTTTCTGTTTATGGATTTTTTGGAGAAAATCAAATGTAGGTTTGTGGGGTGTTTTTGGAGAGAGGAGGGAGATGGATTTGGGGAGAAGTTCTGGGAAGGGCTATAAGATTTCAGAAGAGATTGTAGATAAGATAGTTTATGGTGTAATGGCAGCATTATGGTGATATTGGCTAGCTCTATAAATCTGATGAAGGTTCAATGGAACTAGGCCACTTTACTGGTGGTCAAATTCTTAGTGCAGCCTCACTAAAATTACAATTTTCACATCCATGGTTTGTCTGCAGACAGAATCAGTGGTACCGTATTACTTGCTAAAAGAGTTTGCGCTGAGGCAACCAGTGCTTGCTGGAGACGTGAACCCGGATCCCGCGGTGCGTGTGGTGCGCCATTCGGCCTGCGGCTAAGCCCGCACGTACTCACGAACGCCGCGCGGTGACCAGTTTATATGCCGGCAGGCGGCGCCGCCGCAGCCGGTCGTGACAGGCGGCGCGCGCTCAGCTGCTACGTCATTGGGGAACAGCAGTAAAACCATGTAAGCAGCCTCCTCTGTCCACTGTTTCTCGGAACACCAGCAAACGAGGCGCACTAAAGCCGAGCACAGCGGCAGTTTATCTCCAGGTGAATTGTGCTCCTAGACTGCTCAGAAGACGTTTAGAGTCCGCAGACTGCATAGAAGTGTACCTTGTACGATGAAGATTTTCACGCACTTTCGTGAAGTTGCTACTGTTCTTTGGTCCAGCCACAGAGGATAATTCAGAATGCTACACATGTTTAGAACCAATCTTCTGAACGCATAAAACGAGCAGAAAAGACATTTAATTACGTACAGATAGATGAGTTATGGGAACCAGTGGTGTAACTAGGACTTGGCTTTGGGTGTGGGGGGGGGGGATAGATCTGCTTGACGAGCAAAATTTTAGTAAGCTTCCAGACAGACTACCATCTACCACTCCCGTTGAAGAAACTAATTCACTCCCATCCAATGAAAGATTATGGTAAAACACCCCAAGTTTTCAATCTTTACCTTTACCAGATTGCTGTTACACGATTTCTTTCTTCTTCTTTTTTTTATGAGTTCTGGGGGGGGGGGGTTCTACCCCCTCATCCGCCCTCCTCATAGTTACGCCACTGATGGGAACCAATAAGGCTATGTTACCTGTACATCGGCCATTCAAAACTTGCCATTATGACTGCCACTCTTGACTTTCAAATGCGAACGACGACATCAAAGAATGGAAAGTCAGACCTAACAACGTCTTCGATATGACAATAGTTCTATTCATTCTGGACGTCCTAATCTGTACGGAATAACTCCTGGTTATAACACCTGAGGCACATTGTTTGTTCCTCCCCGATTCACACATTCCTAACAGTTGGGATTCAATTCATGACAGGGTGCTTTATCCTCTTGTCAGATTAATAACATTTGTTTTCAAAATGCTGAAGTGTTTGTAAACATAATAAACCAAACCGAGGTGGTCTTCGGTCACTAGACGCACATGCTACTTAAATTAACTTACGCTAAGGACAACTAACACACACAAACCCATGCCCGAAGAGGACTCGAGCATCCGATGGGGAGTGGCCGCGCAATTCGTGACATGGCAACTTAGACCACACAGCCATTCCTGCATGGCATATTTCTTTTGCTACTGTCTTTGACATCGTTAACTAACAAGTTTATCAATTCAGATACTTACGTAGACTCTTTAATAGACCATGGTACTGAGTCTTTAGCGAGTCGGTTAGTCATCAGCCAATAGAATTCGTTGGCAGCAGGCAAGGTATGCGAGTTTCTCGTTCGAAGGAAGTCAGTCATTATTCTAATTATTTACTTCCCGTTGCATTAATAAGACGTGTGTGAATTTCAAGCTATATTTGAGGATGCCGATTTACAGTGTGAGGTCAGTCTTTGTCTTTTAATTTATTTACTCCTTTGGTATTGCTACGTGTGCTGGTATTCTTCTGCGATCTTAGGATGGGAGAAGTAACGTATTTAAGGTCCTTGTAAGCTGTCGAATGTCTTATTAATTTAATTTCACTCTGAATACTCTTCAAGCCCTCAGTTTTAAATGTGCATGCAGTGTAAGACTTTTTCAGTCAGATTTTCTGGTTTAAATGAAAAAAGTAAGTGAATGGAAACAAAAACTAAAAGATCATAAGCTATCACCAATCAGACTGGGGACTAAACACAAAGGTATTGAAATTCACTGTCTAGCATTTGCGGATGATTTTGCCATTCTTTCTGAAAACCTAACAAATGCAGCAATACAAATCAATCTCTTAGAAGAAATAGCCAACAAAGCAGGTTTGAAAATTTTTGTAGAGAAAACAAAATTTATGACAAACATAAAAAATGCTCCAGAAATCCTATTAACAGATATTGGGCCGATAAAGAGGGTAAATAAATGTAAATATTTGGGAGAAATGATTCAGGAAAATGGCTTAGAAAAATTTGCTGTAGAAGAAAGAGTACACAAAATGGAAAGAGCATATGGTATAACCAGGAACATTTACGACAAAAGGTGTCTCTAAAAATCTGAAAATACAGCACTACAACACGGTAGTAAAGCCATAATGTCTTTATGCAAGTGAATGTTTAGTACTGAATTACAAACTACATAATCTTGAAGTACTAGAAAGAAAAATCATGCGAAAAATACTTGGTCCACTAAGAAATACTGAGGTATGGAAACTAAGAAGTTATGCAGAAGTTTATCGCAACATGAAAATCATAACCGAAACACTACGGAAGAGGCGACTGGTATTTTTTGGACATTTATACCGAATGAACAGCAACAGTTTAACCAAACAGATTATAAAATATCTCTGGGACAAAAAGTCAACAATAGTATGGATTCAAGAAGTTAGGAAAGATTTGGAAAGAAACAATATAAGTGAAAAAGATGCAACAGAAAGAGAAACTTTTAAAAAGAAAGTGTTAAAAATGGAAGGAAGGCAGGTGGGAGAAGAAGACAGGAGTAAAGTGGTCTAAGGAGAGAAAAAGGATGCATAGTGGAAAGATGCAAGAATACTGGAGGAAAAATGAGAAGAACAAAGGAGAAAACAAAATTGGTGCATGGTCCTTAGATGGCCGTAACGAAGAAAGAAAGATATGATTTTGGTCATGAAATGTGTGGGTTGAATTATGCCTATGGAGACGTCAGAAGAGTGTAGTTTTAGGACAATGTTTCTACGTTACGATGACACCACAAGATCAAGATTATTGCCGCCACATGCAGTGGCCAAAGAGCAACGTGGAAAGAAGACAAGCTTCCATGTCGATGCTTACGAAAGTTATTTAGTACCTAGTACCGTGACGCACACTCTAATTTCATTTACTAATCTAGGAAATGTTGGTATGTGAATGCATAAATTTCTCCAATTTAAGTTCATTTACTATGCAGACTCTAAGACGTTCTTGTATGTTAGTTCACAAGTTTCTGTAATTTCATTTACTACGAAGAATCTAAGAAGTGCTTGTATGTTAGTTAACAAATTGCTCGAATTTCATTTACTAAGCAGAATATATGAAGTGCTCGTATGTCACTTCATGAATTTCTCTAATTTAGGTTCATTTACTACTCATAATCCAAGCTGTGGCTGCAAGTAGGTACAACAAATTAACTACATTAAAGTTATTATTTGATAATGACATAGTCTGACAGCTACCAAGTTTCATGTCTACAAATACAAGTAACAAGACCTCAAACACACACCATAAAAAAGGAAAGAATCTAGATTGAGTTCACGAAGACGTTGCACACAGTTATGTATATCGAATTATCCACATTCCTACCATTATCTGCTGACATCTGGGAGGACTCAACTACCAGAGTAACACCTCACAAGCTAAACGTGAATCAGTACATCTGCCAAATATAACAGCCGAGGCTAACATCCTCGAGAAATGCGATGTGTCTGCCAACCCTTTGAACACTGCCGTCCGACTTGGAGGATTGGGTTCTCCAGTTTGCCACCGTTGCGCCCTGATTGCTGTCTTTGCACTACTCGTGTCCCAGACTGCCTCCTCAGACAGCGCCCACGCGCGTATCCTCTATTACCTCACCAGAAAACCTTGGCCAGACATGATCAATACCAGTAGTAGTCAGCACGACACAGCTATAATAGCTACAACAGTTATTAGTGCACTTTCATATAATATTTCTGATAACAATATTTAATTTGCATGTGTGTCATCCGTTGCACAAATAAACGAAGTATTGCGACAAACAGCTGAAAAATTCACATAAAATAATTCCTGTTTAAAAGACTGACAGAGAAATGTGGAACCAGCTGTCTCATTCTACCTTCATCACCAATAACCAAATCGACGAAATAGAAACGACTTTCAGACATCACACTCGAGTATTTTATACAGCTCTTAAATCACAACTCTCCAAGTTTAAAACTCCTACGTTACATATAAAAGGACTCGATGTAAAAATAAATTTAAATGACAAATCGTGTGCTGCAGGTAATAGAAATTAATTTTTATTCCTACTAAATACTGAAAATTGAAATGAAAAGCTCGACTTCTATCCTAGTGTTCCTCCGCCAGGTAGTCCCCCTCCCACAATGGATGAAATCATGGAAACTATACAAGGCATGAAAAAATAACAAATCTGGATGTGAAGATCGATGTTGGCTGAAATGTGGAAATCCATAGATCATTATACAATAAAATATCTCCATGACACCATAGGGAATATTTGCGAAACACACTGCCTTCTGATTCGACCATAGCAGTTATTCACCCACTTCATAGAAAAGGCGAATACAGTTAACTGAATAACTACCGAGGAGTCTATTTGCTACTTACAAAGAACAAGATCTTTTCCAGACTATTGTTAAAGAGAGCTGAATCATTTTTTAATTGTTAGATCAACAACTGGGCGAATATCAAACCGGTTTCAGGACATCGAGATGCTGTTCAAAGCAAATCCATAATCTGTTATAACAAAATAAGATCAAAGGTTCGTTGTGACCTTTGTTGACTCTCAAAAGGCGTATGACTCAATTGTTCGAGAAACAATAAAGAATACCCTTGGCGAATTTGGTCTGGATAGGAAAATAATTAGTTTGTTAAGTGCAACCTTAAATAACACTGTGTGTGAAAGGTCAAGTTCAGAGTTGAACTATCGGAACCATTTGAAATCTGTACAGGAGTGAGACAAGGTGACCTGTTGTCTCCATTGCTGTTCAACTGTGTCCTGGAAAAGATAGTCAGAGAATGGAAGACAACAGTACCGCCACGTTATGGAATTCAAATTGGACACAAGAGAAAATGCCTAAATGTAAACTGCTTGGCTTTTGCTGATGATTATTGCGAATCATATTGACGAAGCTAAGGTTCAAGTATGCAGCCTACAATCAATTGCCGCTAAAACTGGCCTAAAAATAGCATTTAACAAAACTGAATTCATCTCAAACATCCAACATGCACCTCCTCACATTGAAGTGTAACAAGAGAAGGCATGGAGATTTGTGCCGTCCTAGTTCGTAAGTAGTTCATAAGTAGTTTGTAAGTTTAGGGACTGATGACCCCGTAGTTAAGTCCCATAAAAAAAAAAAAAAAAAAAACAAAAAAAAAACAAGAGAAGATCAAGTAGTCGGAAAAGTTTAAATACTTTGAATTACACATAACTGTGTGCAACGTCTTCGTGAACTCAATCTAGATTCTTTCCTTTTTTATAGTGTGTGTTTGACGTCTTGTTATTTGTATTTAAAATAGACATGAAACTTGGTAGCTGTCAGACTATGTCATTATCAAATAATAACTTTTATGTAGTTAATTTGTTGTACCTACTTGCAGCCACATCTTGAGACCGTGTACTTATGTTTTAAACTTGGGGCCCAATAGTACTGTACATTTCCTAATAATTTATTCAGCTTAATCAGATATTTAACTTTTTGTGTGCATTTTTTCAGACCTTGAGTTTTACATTTAAATATCTGAGGCCACTGCATTACGAGTAATTCCCAAATAAAAGTCTTTATATTTCTTGTGGTTATGGTCTGATGCCATCCAGCTTGCAATGAGAGACCTATTAAAATTTTGTTGTTACGAAGTAAGGCCGCATACACTAAGTGATTTCTTCTAAACAATTTTGGGTTCTTGTGTTTTTTACTTGATTCCAGATAATTTTTTAATCATAAAAATGCTAGAATTACAACACCAGGAAGAACTGCTCGGGTAATCCAAGATGATTACTGGTTTAGCAATCACAGGTGTCTATCGCTAATGGCCCTCTTTGTTATAATCGGATTGCTCATCTGACTCAAAGATTTGAGAATTTCGCTGCAGATTAGTCACAATGCACTCAGAGTACTAACTATATTGAGGGAAGTTATGTAACCTTACAGGCCTACGCTACCGACAATGGCGAGTATTTAAACTTTGGAATGACGCGTGTGTCTGCCTAATGAATTAATTACCCCGCGATCTAATTCGCTATGACGATCGTTTGGTGAGGGACGTTTTCAATAAATGTCTTAAATTTGATAAACCCAAGAAAAAACTGTAATGAGTGAACAATTTTGAATACGTAGGTAGATACGGTCGCCAGTCCGATGTACGAGCAACAGATTTGTTTAATAGGAATATACCGTGTAAATGCAATAATCACCGCTTGATTAATTTAGACACAACGCGGTCACAGAATGGAGACTAAGCGCGCACACCACAGCACCAGGAAACACAGAGAAATATAAAGTCAGTAAATTTATCTTATTTATGCAATGGAAATAACTAGCACAAATTCTTCTAATGAACATGAAAGTTGTTACAAGAAAAAAATTCATGCAGTAATTCTACGTAAAATCAAACCATCAGGATAATGCTTCCCATACCAATTTACTGTACCTTGATTAGCATTTAGTAACTGAAACTGTTAGGGTTGAATTGTGCCAAAAATGACTAGCTGACTGATTACATAAGTTAATTACTGAGAAATTGTGCAGTTTACTTTTCTTTAACACACGGAGTAAAATGTTATTTCTGAAAAGTAAAATTATGGCATTACCTATTGTTCTCTATAATAGCAACAATTTATATGTCATCAAACATTTTTGCAGTATAATTGAATTGTTCACTTTAATTCTTTAACCAAGTGCTGCAGTGCATTTTTTTAGCAGACGTAAATTGAATATCTAACACAAAATTAATATTCCCAACTTTGTACTAATCAGTGATTACACAATATTCTCATAATAAATAACCTGCAATTGTTGTTAACTGTACTTTGAATTTTTATAAATGTACTAATTGTTGTTTGCTTACTGAAAACTTTCAAAAGTTCACTGACTTTAATTATATTTACATAAAGTCTTTTATTATTCAGGTTCATCCTCAGAATATTAAAGGTAGCAGAATAAGTACCTGTTTGGATAGTGTCATAGGTGAATAATTTTATCGACACTAATTAATTGCACACAAGTTCGCTATTAATCATTTGCAAAACCAAACTTTGGCTTAGTATCACACATCTAAAGACGGTTAATTGCTTAGATCTTACTTTGCAGCAGTGGTGAGGTGTAGCTGGTAATTGTTGCTGGCACTTTATAATGGTTGGCAAGAATGGGATCTTCTTGGCGACGAAATATTGTTTAAACATTGGGCCCACAGCAATCCTCTTGACGTTACTCCTCTTGATGTTTTAACGCTGTGCCCTTGTTAATTATCCGACAGTGCCCAATTGCCAAAACTGCTGTTTCTACCAACACGTCGTAAAAGACCATGCCACTACAGTTTGCTACCGCTGTCCAACTTTTCTACCGTTCACCTGGAGATCTCAACAACAGCATAAATTCGGATTCCGCATTTTCCTATGTCAATAAATGAATGGTAAAAATCTGGAAATAAGAAGTGGACTTTGGGTGTTACTGTGCACCAACATTGGCCAAGGGGGGTCTGCACGGCCACTACGGTCGGGGGTTCGAATCCCCTCTCGGGCATGGATATTTGTGCCATCCTTAGTTTGTTGTTGTGGTCTTCAGTCTGGAGACTGGTTTGATGCAGCTCTCCACAATACCCTATCCTGAGCAAGCCTCTTCATCTCCACATAAGAACGGCAACCTACATCTGTCTGAATCTGCTTACTGTATCCATCTCTTGGTCTTCCTCTGCGATTTTTGCCCCACACACTTCCCTCCAACGCTAAATTAACCATTCCTTGATGTCTAAGAATGTGTCTTACCAATCTATCCCTTCTTTTAGTCAAGGTATGCCAGAAATTTCTTTTCTCCCCAATTCTGTTCAGTACCTCCTCATTATTTACGCGATCCACCCACCTAATCTTCAGCATTCTTCTGTAGCACCACATTTCAAAAGCCTCAATCCTCTTCCTGTCCGCACTGTTTATCGCCCACATGTCACTCCCATACAAGGCAACACTCCATACAAATGCCTTCACGAAGGACTTCCTTAAGCTTAAATCAATATTCGACGTTAACAAATTTCTCTTTTTCAAAAACGCTTTTCTACCCATTGCCATTCTGCATTTTATATTCTCTGTACTGCGACCATCATTTGTTATTTTACTGCACAAGTAACAAAACTCATCTACCTCCTTTATTGCTTCGTTTCCCAATCTAATTCCTTCAGTATCACCTGATTTTCTTACACTGCACTCCATTACCCTAGTTTTGCTGTTGTTAATGTCCATCTTATACGCACCTTTCAGCACACTGTCCATTCCGTTCAATTGCTCTTCCAGGTCCTTTGCTGTATCTGACAGAATTACTATGTCGTCGGCAAAACGCAATGTTTTTAATTCTTCACCCTGAACTTTAATTCCTTCTCCAAATTTCTCCTTGCTTTCCTTTATAACTTGCTCAATGTACAAATTTAATAACAATGGAGAAAGGCTACAACCCTGTCTCACTCCCTTTCCAACCACTGCATCCCTTTCATGCCCTTCAACTCTGAGAACCGCTGTCTGGTTTTTGTACAAGTTGTAAATAACCTTACGCTCCCTATATTTTACTCCTGCTTGCCTCAGAACTTGAAAGAGTTTATTCCAATCAACATTGTCAAAAGCCTTCTCCAAATCTACAAAAGCTAGAAATGTAGGTTTGCCTTTTCTTAATCTATCTTCTAGGATAAGCCGTAAAGTGAGTATTGCCTCCCGTGTTCCTACATTTCTCCTGAACCCAAACTGATCTTCCCTGAGGTCGGCTTCTACCAGCTTTTTCATCCTTCTGTATATAATTCGTGTTAATATTTTGCAACCATGACTTATTAAACTGATGGTTCTGTAGTTTTCACATGTCTGCACCTGCTTTCTTTGGAATGGGGATTATAACATTTTTCTTAAAGTCTGAGGGTACTTCGCCTGTCTCATACATCTTCAGGTGAAACAGATTTGTCATGGCTGGTTCTCCCAGAGACTTCAGTAGCTCTGAGGGAATATCATCTACTCCAGGAGCCTTGTTTTCGACTTACGTCTTTCAGGGCTCTGTGAAATTATTCTCTCAGTACAGTATCTCCTATTTCATCTTCATCTACATACTCTTCCCTTCCTACAATATTGTCTCGAAGTTCATTTCCTTTGTAGGGCCCCTCTATATACTCTTTCCACCTTTCAGCTTTCCCTTCTTTGCTGAGAACTGGTTTTCCATCAGTGTCCTTGATATTCATAAAACTGTTTTTCTTATCTCCAAATATTTCTTTTATTTTCCTGTATGCTATATCTATTTTTCCCCTATTTATACATTCTTCTACATCCTTTTATTTGCCTTCTAGCCACTCCTGCTTAGCCATGGTCGTGGTAGTCTGTTTCAATCTATACGACGCATGTGCCCATACCCTCTCAGCCACTGTGTAGTTATTCAGTTTTGTAGTTTTATGGCTTGAGTCTGGTTACGGAATTCCACGTCCGGAGTTTTATCTATGCGTCTTTCCGACCATACTACGAACTAATTTCATTTACTCTGCTTGGATTTTGCTGACATCCTTGTTTCTCATGGTCCGTACGTCAAAACAGGTATGTATTATGTTTCATAGATGACTCTTTTGGATTTTCGTGCTATTTTTGTGTTCCCTATTAGATCCTTGACTATTCTGTAGAACTTGCTAGCTGTTTGAATTCCGTGTGTGATTTCTTTATCTATAGAACCATTATTGAGATAACACTACCAAGGTACTTAAACTGATGACGCATCCGCATTTGTTTCCCTTCCGGTTCTATGTGTCCCATAGGTTGTCCAGGTGTTCTCATGACTATAACCTCGCTTTTCTCTTGGCTGAAGATGAGACCATATTCTTTAGCAGATTCTGCTCATGTATTTAGGTGTGTTTTGAGCTCTTCTCTAGACTCGCCCCCACAAACATATGTCGTCAGCGAACAAGATGGCTCTCAATGATTCATCTCCGATGCTTTGGTGTACTTTTCTTTGAATCTCGTTCATAACAGTGATGAACGGAAGAGTTAACAGAATCCCACCCTGCGTTAGCCCAGATTTTATACCGAAGGTTTCGGTCATTCCCACGGTTTTTTTTTTTCTTTTTTTTTTCTTTAGTGTGAGCATCTTCATACAAGTTCTAAATCGTAATTAACGGTTCACTAATTATTCCAGAAATCAGTGAAATACCTTATTTTCCCCTCGAAGCTGTCATTAGCCAAGCGGCTGACGGGCCAGCGCGCTGCGACAGGACTCGCGGCTGGCCAGACTAAAGCGTTCGCAACCTGTGCCGCGGTCCACATGCGAAAGCCGCTGCGTGCCCGCGTTGGCCATGTGCGTCACGCAGGAGGGGGCTTGTCCCAGCGCTCTGCTGCAAGCGCCGTTTCCCAACGCTGGCCGTCAAAACACGGCGCCTCGGTGCTCCACTCTCACTGTTTACAGACTTGAGAGCTGCTCTCCTCGTATGAATAACACCGACTGTTATTTTTGCATATTGCCCCATCTGTAGCTCTGCAACACTTTTACCAATAGGGTTGGGAAAAGGTCCTAAGCGCCACTGTTGTAAAGGAGACGAGTTTTAACTTGGGTCTGTAGGTAGGAAGTGACTTCAGAAACTAGGTTACACTCTTCATGCACGTCGAGACCACATTAGCTAACTACAGTGGTGCATTGTCAGAAATGTATACATTACCCTCCGTATGTTTGGAAACACCCACTAACTATATACAATGGAAAGGAAATACAGTATAAAATCCATTTTGTTGTTTGCCAAAGGAAGATGCAACAATTAAATTTTCGATTCCTCAAAATAGCTACCTTTGCTGCCTTGCACACTCTCAGCATCCACTGCATCAGTTTTGCCAAGGTTGGAATTCATCTCCATTCTTGTTGCAGTACCTCTCACAATTGTGTACCCGTCCTTATTTCCCTTTTTCGGATCCTCCTGTACAAATCTTTCCACAGCAGCTGGATTGGGTTACAATCAGGGGATTTGGGACTCCAGTCCATTTTTTCAATATTTTACAAACCTCCAGAGATTTCAAATAGTTCTCACACCAGCGCGACGTATGTTTCGGGTCGTGGTCTTGCTGCAAGCCAAACCCTTTCCCAATAAGGCGAAAAACCAGATGTCTTAAAATATCGCTGGAGAATGACATGATAATACTTTTCGTTCATTTCTCCATCTATTTTTACCAAATCGCTTTATTCTCACCAAAGGATCCCCATCCTATCAGAGAACATCCTCCATGCTTGACAGTTGGAATTACGCACTGAGGATTCAAGCATTCATGGGGTAAACGGCGTACAAATTGACACTGTTTACTTCCAAATATTTCGAACTTCACAATCCCCCGCTGTCGAATGTTGGTGTGGCTTACCTCACTGAAGCCTTTTATTTTTGTTAACAGGGCGCAACAGCGGTTTTCTTGTTGCTACATAACCTCGAAGGAATTCTGCCAGGCGTCGTCTCACTGGTGACTTAATCACCGGTGTATCCCTCGTTCCGTTTATTTTAGCACTCAATTCACGGACAGTTTTTAATCTGTTACGTTTACTAGTCACTGCGAAATACTTTTCCTGGCGTTCTGATATTTTCCTGAGTGCTCCTGTACGAAGACGATCTTTATAGGAGCCTGTTCCTCGTTGTCGGTGTATGGTTTTGATAACTCCGCTGATGGAAATCTTGTTTCTTTGCTATTTGTCGAACACTATTGCCTTCTTGGTGCAAAGTGATTATCATTACCCGTGATTCATAAGGAATCTGGCACCTTGAACCATTTTCAACTACTTTCGTCTTTTGTTATACCTTTATGCAAACGCAGCTACAGGTGAACAGCACTGTAAACAACGTACCTCTACATAGCCATGCGGTCTACAAGCGCCACGTAAGAACTGCTTGCACAGGTAACGCCGGTTTACATAAAACGGAGCAATACTAGTATATTCTAATATATAAGTATTTGTAAAATAATTAAGTGTACAATACTGCAAGTGTCGCTATTAACCGTTATTTGAGATTGCTATTTCGTATTCTAACCAATAACTCACATCTACGTCTACATCTACATCTACATAGTTACTCTGCAAATCACATTTAAGTGCCTGGCAGAGGGTTCATTAATCACTTTCATAACCTTTCTCTGCCGTTCCATTGTCTAAAAGCGCGCGGGAAGAATCGTTCCGATCCGATTTCTCTTATTTTATTGGGATAGACATGTCTCCCTATGTAGGTGGGTGCCAGCAAAATATTTTCACATTCAGAAGTAAAAGTCGGTGATTGAAATTTCGCAAATAGATCTCGTCGTAACGAATAACGTCGTTCTTTTAATGATTTCCACCTGAAATCGTGCAACATGTCAGTGACGCGTTCCCCCCCATAACGTGATGAAACAAAACGAGCTGCCCTTTTCTGAACCTTCTCAATGTCTTCCGCCAGTCCCACCTGGTGAGGGTCCTACAATGGACAACAGTACTCCCGAAGAGGACGCACAAGTGTGATGTAGGCAGTCTTTGGCAGTCTTTGGTGGAGCTGGTGCATCTTCGAAGCGATCTGCCAATGAAACGTAACCTTTGGTTCGCCTTCCCCACAATATTTTCTGTGTGTTCTCTCCAGTCAATTTTGTCGTCAATTGTAACTCCTAGGTAGAATTTACGACATTAAGGTTTGACTTGTTTATCGCGTAATTGAAGTTCAGAGGATTTCTTTTATTGGTCATGTGTATTACTTCACAGCGATTTTGACCAAATTTCTCCATGGTGCGAAAATCGGCAATTAACACTAAATAAGGAATTATTTAGTGTTAATTGCCGATTTTCGCACCATGGAGAAATTTGGTCAAAATCGCTTTACAGTTGGTTTTGATCCTCTGTTGACTTCACTAACCGATAAACGACAGCATCATCCTCGAACTGTCTAAGGGAGCTATTCAGATTGTCTCCTAAATCGTTTATAAACGCAAGGAATAGTAGGGGACCTATAACTCTTTCATGGGGAACGCCAGATATCACTTCTGTTTTACTGGATGACTTACCGTTAATTACTACGAACTGTGTCCTTTCTGATAGGAAATTGTGAATTCAATAGCACAATTGGAGCGATATTCCATAAGCAAGCGATTTCATTAGAAGCCGGTTGAGAGGTAAAGTGACAAAACCATGGAGTCGAATTGAGATCCTTGTCGATGGCACTTATCACTTCATGTGAATAAAGGGCAAGCTGTGTTTCGCAAGAGCGATACTTTCTGAATCCGTGCTGACTATTGTTTCATAGGTCGTTCTCTTTGAGGTAGTTCATAATGTTCGGACAAAGTATATGTTCCAAATCCTACTGCATATCGACGTCAATGAGATTGGACTGTAATTTTGGGGATCATTCCTATTGCCTTTCTTGAATATTGGAATGACTTGGGCAACTTTCCAGTCTTTAGGTACGGATCTTTCACTGTCACTGAGTGAACGCTTGTATATGATAGCTAAGTATGGAGCTATTCCATAAGCATACTCTGAGAGGAATCTAGTTTGTATACAATCTGGCCCAAAAGTTTAATTTTAATTTTTTTATTTATTTTTTTCTTTGTCTTAAATTGCTTTACCATTCCAGGAACATCTACTTCTAAATTTCGCATGCTGGCAGCTGTTCTTGGTTTGAATTCTGGAGTGTTCACTTCGTCTTCTTTGGTGAACGAATTCCGGTAAGCTGTGTTTAGCAATTCTGCTTTAGCAGTACTGTCATCGGTAATATTACCATTGCTATCGCGTAGTGAAGTTATTGTTTGTGTTTTGCCGCTAGTTTACTTCACACATGACCAGAATTTCTTTGGATTTTCTGCGAGATTACGAGACAGGATTTCCTTGTGAAAACTACTATAAGCTTCTCGCATTGACGTCCGCGCAAGGTTGCGAGTTTACGTAAAAGATAGCCAGTCTTGGGGATTTTGAGTCTTTTTAAATTTTGCATGCGTTTTTCTTTGCTCCTGCAACAGTTATCTGAGCTGTTTTGTGTACCACGGTGCGTCAGCCCCCTCTTTTATTAATTTATTTGGTATGAATCTCTCCATTGCTACTGATAAAATGTCTTCGAAAGTAAGCCACAACTGATATAGACTCGCATTTTTAGTTTTGAAAGCTTGGAGACTATCACTCAGGGAAGCGTGAAGCGAATTTTTATCTGCTCTATTGAATAGATACATTTTTCGTTTATTTTTGGTGCATTTGGCAATTTAGATATTCAGTCTCGCTGCTACAACTCTATATTCGCTAATCCCTGTATCTGTTTTGATGCTATTTACTAGCTCAGGATTACTTCCCTCTTGCTCCGTTGTAATATGCAGCATGGTGTTTCCAAACTTATGGAGGGCAGTGTATTTGTCCTTGGTTTGCTGCAAATACATTTCTTTTGTGATATGTTTCACTGGTGCACCAAAGTTGGGAGTGAAATGACGCTGTAGCTTGAATAGTATTCCAAAGTTAAGACATTCATAAGTCGATCATTGCTACCGTGGCAGAGTTACGTTTTATTCTCTAAGGAAGGAAATTATGGTTTGGCATTGTTTCGCAGTTGAAATGCATAGTCCTTGCTTAGGTGCATCATCGTTCTCATTTGAGCCAGGAAGATGTATAAAGATGAATTCGAGGTGGGAAAAATTCTTAACAATTTACACTGAATCCGCGTTTGTAGGGAAAAGGCTTTTCCAGCGCCTGGAGACGTCCTTTGATCTTCTTTCTATCTTACTCCTCAAAATACAGCTTGTGTCAGTACGAAGTCTTTCACTGGCAACATCTAAAGAACATCTTTAAAAATCATTATTGTTAGATATTTAATTTAGGTAAGTACGAAAAGCCTGTAGTTTTCATTCTGTCAGATATGTGTAAAAATAAAAGTAGCAAACTAGAGTACAGACACTTTCCACATAACACTCCGAGCATCCGTATGGTGACAGTTACAGGACTGTTACAAGTAGTGGCAGTTTAGGTAGCAACCTCTCGACAGAGTCCATCATTCGTTGAATGTTGAAAAGATCTATATTATACAGATTGATTTTTTACTGAAGAAAACAACAAAAGTACTTTATTGTTGGTCGCAACATCATACAGGTAGACTTTCTTCTTACTTAAGTGGGTACTTACAGTGGCAATCCTTTTCATTCACTGCAGCACTTAATGTTTTGTCGTAAGTGGTGAGACGTTGACTAATTTTTCCGCTGAAGTGCTTTTTAGAAACTTAGCAACTGTAGTCTACATTGCGAGAAATAATTTACGACCACAGTACCTTCTAATAAATGTTGTTTCTGTATCATAATCAGCTTGTTCCTTTCAAGCATTAGGCTGTTGCCCGTTTCGAACTCACAAAGTATTCTCATATTTTCTGTGGTCTTCCAAAGTATCTTCTATTTCAGGATCTTCGGGGGCCGCGTGAAAGTGGACCAGTGACCTAAGGCGCCTTGCTGCGGAGTGCGCCACTGTGTCCTGTCGGACTCCGTCGGTCATGGTTTTGCGTGTGTGTGAGTGTGAGTCTGTGTGCGCGCGCGCGCGCGCGTGTGTGTGTGTTGTCCTTAGCGTAAGTTAGTTTAAATAGTCTGTAAGTCTAGGAAATGATGATTACTGTACTTTGGTCCTATAGCTTCACAAACATTTGAACATTACTTTTTATTATCTTCTGGAGAATCTGCGCGCGAAAATGGCTGCGTAGTCTAAGGCGTCATGCTACTGACTGGGCGACCGTTCTCGCCAGAGGTTCTAACCCTCCTTCTGGGATGTGTTGTCCTTAGTTTTAGTATAAGTAGTTTGTAAGTCTAGGCCCGATGACCATAG
Organism: Locusta migratoria; assembly: GCA_026315105.1. Taxonomy (NCBI): domain Eukaryota; kingdom Metazoa; phylum Arthropoda; class Insecta; order Orthoptera; family Acrididae; genus Locusta; species Locusta migratoria. The sequence goes on along the minus strand of CM048744.1, from coordinate 400,522,067 downwards.
CAATTTGCCCCAATGGGTTTACAAACATTTTCATTTCTGTGGAATCCTGTGCTCTGGCATTCTCAGAAGGTGCTGTCTCCAATTTTCGCGATAGTGTTGAATCTTTTCATCATGTTTAAAAAGTTTAATGTTTATATTACTGTCATTTCTAATCATGTATTCTTCTTCATTCTTTTGTCTTTCACAGGAATCTTATATATGCAGTTTGAATTTTACTTCCTTGTCTTTTTGTGATAATCTACCTTTCGATTGCTTATGTTAACACAGGAACTGTCATTATTTTATTCTATAATTTCAAGGTGTACTTTATGGTCCAATGTTCTGATAACGTACCTGTAATGTGGATATTTTATTTTCAGTATCACAAGTAAAAATATTCTCTTTCTTAAACACGCCTTACGTTTTGTTTTATACAGTTCGCATCATAATGCCTTTCTATTTCTCGTTTCTTCAACATTATTTTCATTTCTTCAGTCAAAACTGAATACGAGTTAGCAGCTTAAATTTTAATTATACCCCAGTTTTCAGTACATCTGAATAGTTGTTTCGTAAAATTTTCGCCATAAATGTTATACTTAGTGAATATTCCTTATACTTCTTGTAATTTCCGATCCTGTTCTGTTGTTCTACCTACAACATTTCTTTCTATGGATTACTTCGTTTTAGTATTTGTCGTTTTAGCTGTAGACTTAAGTAGTATTGCCATCGCATTTATAAAAGTTTTGCAATACACATTTATGTCATAGTTATACTTTTTGGACTTAATTCGTTTATTTTTTAAGATAGTTACGGATAGTTATAGAATTTTTGCTCCCTGTCTGTTTTTAGTATGTTTCTCCTTATTCATTCTTACATCTTTTAGAATCTGTTTACGATAATCTATGACTTCGTAAACCAGTCTTTCTGTTAAATAGATATATACATCTACAGTAATACTGTGCATTTCACTCTTACCATTTTTTAAATGTAAATTTTTGCCGTTTTACTATGGAAATATTTTTAAACATTGCTCTTAACGTATATTTTAAAAATTCTGTGTATCAAATATTCTTACTGCCTAACGTCTCTATACCTTCTTCGGTTTAACATTAATATCACCTGAATGACGAATTGAAAGATCATGCGATGCACTTTTAAGGCCATTACATTTACCGACATATTTTATTCCTTTCCTGAGTTATGTTGTCGTTGTTGTTGTGTGCTTTATCTTGGTCTCCCTCTTCGATTTTACGCCACACACTTACCTAAAAGCTAAATTGACACACCCTTAATGTCTAAGAATGTGTCTTACGAGTCATTCCTTCTTTAAGTCAAGGTATCCCAGAAACTAGGAATTCCCTTTTCAGTACTTTCCAATAAGTTACACGATCTACTCTTCAAATCTTCTGTAGCACCACATTTCTAAAGCTTCTATCCTCCTCATGTCTGATTTATCTTCCAAATTTGGCTCCCGTACAAGGAAACTCTCCACTCAAATGCCTTCAGTTAAGACTTGCTCAAATGAATATTGGGTTTTAAGGAAATTTTCTTTTTCAGAAACGCTTTTCTTTCCATTGTCATTCTGCATTTTATATAACCCGTGCTGCGACCATCGTAAGCTGTCTTACTGGCCTGGTAACAAAACTAATCTACCACCTTCATTGTTTCGTTACCTAATCTAATTCCTTCAGCATCACCTGACATTCTAAGACCGCATTCCATTATTTTTGTTTTTCTCTTGTTAATGTTCATTTTGTACGCTCTCTTCAACACAATATCCATTCCATTCAACTGCTCTTTCAGGTCCTTTGCTGTCTCTGACAGAATTACAATGTCATCAGCAAAACGCAATGTTTTTATTTCTTCCCCCTAAACTTTAATCCCTATTCCAAATTTTTCCTTGCTTTCCTCCACCGCCTGCTCCATGTACAAATTGAATAACATCGGAGAAAGGAGAAAGGCTACAACCTTGTCTTACTCCCTTCCCCACTGATGCTTCCCTTTCATGCCCTTCGAGTCTAATAACTGCGGTCTGGCTTTTGTACAAGTTGTAAATAACTCTCCTTTCCCTGTATTTTACCCCTGCTGATTTCAGAATTTGAAAGAATGTATTCCAGTCAACATTGTCAAAAGCTTTCTCCAAATCTACAAAAGCTAAAAATGTAGGTTTGCCTTTCCTTAATCTATCTTCTAAGATAAGACGTAAAATGAGTATTGCCTCCCGGGTTCCTATGTTCCTCCTGAATCCAAACTGATCTTCCCCGAGGTCAGCTTCTACATGCTTTTCCATTCTCCTGTAGATAATTCGTGTTAAAATTTTGCAACCTTGACTTATCAAACTGATGGTTCGGTAATTTTCGCACCTGTCTGCACCTGATTTCTTTGGAATGGGGATTATTACATTTTTCCCTAAAGTCTGAGGGTATTTCGCCTGTCTCATACATCCTACACACCAGTTCAAATAGTTTTTTCATGGCTGGCTCTCCCAGAGACTTTAGTAGCTCTGAGGGTATGTCATCTACTCCGGGGGCCTTGTTCCGATCAAGGTCTTTCAGGGCTCTGTCAAATTCATCTCTCAGTATAATATCTCCTATTTCATCTTGATCTACTACCTCTTCCCTTCCTACAACATCGTCTCTAAGTTCATATCCTTTGTAGAGCTGCTCTATGTATTCTTTCCACCTTTCAGCTTTCCCTTCTTAGCTGAGAACTGGTTTTCCATCAGAGTCCTTGATATTCATAGAGCTGTTTTTCTTATCTCCAAATGTTTCTTTTATTTTCCTGTAGGCTGTATCTATTTTTCCCCTATTTATACATTTTCTACAGATCTGCATTTGGCTTCTAGCCACTCCTGCTTACCCATTTTGCACTTCCTGTCAATCTCATTTCTTAGTCGTCTGTACTCCATTTTGTCTGTTTCATTTAGTGCATTTTTATATTTTCTCCTTTCATCAATTAAATTTAGTATTTCCTGTGATATCCAAGGATTTTTTGTAGGTCTTGCCTTTGTACCTATTTTGTCCTCTGCTGCCTTCACTATTTCATCTCTCAATGCTACCCATTCCTCTTCTACTGTTTTATTTCCCCCTTTTTCTGTCAATTGATACCTAAATCTCCATCTGAATTTCTCCAGAACTTCACGTTCCTTCAATTTATCTAAGTCCCATCTCCTTATTTTCCTAACTTTCTGCAGTTTTTTTTCAGTTTCAGCCTACAGTTCATGACTAACAAGTTATGGTCAGAGTCTATATCTGCCCTGGGTATGTTTTGCAGTTTATCACCTGGTTCCGGAATCTATGTTTTACCATTATAAAATCTATCTGATACCTCCCGGTGTCTCCTGGTCTCTTCCACGTATACAACCTTCTTTTGTGGTTCTTAAACCATGTGTTTGTTACGATTAAATCATGTTCCGTGCAAAATTCTACCAGGCGACTTCCTCTTTCATTCCTTCTACCCAGCCCATATTCACCTACTATTTTTCCTTCTCTTCCTTTTCCTACTACCTAATTCCAGTCTCCCATCACAATTAAGTTTTCCTCTCCCTTAACTGTCTGAATAATTTCCTTTAGCTCCTCATATATTTCTTCGATTTCCTCATCATCGGCAGAGCTAGTTGGCATATAAACCTGTACTACTGTTGTCGGTGTTGGCTTCGTATCTATCTTGACAATGATAATGCGATCACTGTGCTGCTCATAGTAGTTTACCCGCATTCCTATCTTCTTATTCATTATCAGTCCTACTCCTGTGACACCCCCAACTGATTTTGTATTTATACTCCTGTACTCACCTGACCAGAAATCCTGTTCATCCTGCCACCGAACGTCACTAATCCTCACTATATCTAACTTCAACCTGTCCATTTCCCTTTTTAAATTTTCTAATTTTCCTACTCGATTAAGGGATCTAACATTCCACGCTCCGATCCGTAGAATGCCAGTATTGTCTTTTCTGATGACGACATCCTCCTGAGTAGTCCCCGCCCGGAGATCCGAATGGGGGACTATTTTACCTCCGGAATATTTTACCCGAGAGGATGCCATCATCATATTTTCATACAGTAGAGCTGCATGTCCTCGGGAAAAGTAACGGCTGTAGTTTCCCCTTGCTTTCAGCCGTTCGCAGTAACTGTGTGGCAAAGCCACATTAGCTGATTTTACAAGGCCACCTCAGTCAATCATCCAGACTGTTGCCCCTGTAACTACTGAAAAGGCTGCTGCCCCTCTTCAGGAACCACACGTTTGTCTGGCTTCTCCACAGATACCCCTCCGCTGTGGTTACACCTACGGTACGGCTATCTGCATCGTTGAGGCACGCAACGCTATTTCTTACCATTTCAAAATCAATCTGATACCTTCCGGTTCTCCCGTTTACATCCTACTTCCATGATTCTTAAACCGTGTGTTTTAATCATTTTTATCATAAAATTATGCCCTGTGCCACATTCTACCATGCGGCTTCCTCTTTCATTCATTTACCCCACTCCATATTCACTTACTATTTTGCCTTCTCTTCTTCTTCTTCTTACTACCGAATACCAGTCTCAACAGCAATCAAGTTTTCCTCTCTCTTAAATGTCTGAATAATTTCTTGATCTCCTACTTAATTTCTTCGACTTCCTCATAATCGGAAGAGCCTGTTGGTGTTTAAATTTGAATTATTGTGGTGGATTTCGGCTTCATATCTATTTTGGCCACGTTAACGCGAACACTTCGTTGTTTATAATAGTTCACCTGCATTCCTATTTTCTTATTCATTATTGGACCTACTACTGCTTTACCTCTAACTGGTTTTGTATATATATTACTGTACTCACCAGACCATAAGTCCTGTTCATCTTTCTGTCGTACTTCGTGAATGCCCACTATATCTGACTTTAATCTATCCATCTCCATTTTAAAATTTTCTATCCTCCCTACCCTATTAACTGGTTTTGTATATATATTACTGTACTCACCAGACCATAAGTCCTGTTCATCTTTCTGTCGTACTTCGTGAATGCCCACTATATCTGACTTTAATCTATCCATCTCCATTTTAAAATTTTCTATCCTCCCTACCCTATTAAGGGATCGATCATTGCACGTTTCGATTCGCAGAATGCCAGTGATGACGACATCCAGGTGAGAGATACCCTCCTCTAGGGGGCTCACGGTTCTTTCGTAAGTACGTGGCGAACAGGAGGCCCTGACCTAATGCAGTCTTCCTTCCTTCTTTGCTCCCTAGACGGCAATTCCTTTCCCTTCTCCACTTCCCTATCCTGACTTCTTCCCCACCACACCAGGGGACTGATGACATTGGCAATTTGCTCCCCGCGTCTCGAACAGACAAACAAACAACCAGAGATCCCCGTCGGGAGATGCAAATTGGGGGACTATTTTATCTCCAAACTATTTTCCCCAAAAGGATTCCGTTATACAAAAGAGCTGCTCGTCCTGGGTAACAGTGACGTCTGCAGCTTTCCCTTGCTTTCAGCAGTTCGCAGTATGGAAAAGCCATGTTAGCTGACGTTACAAGGCCACATCAATCAGTCATCCACACTCTTTCCCTGCAACTACTGAAAAGGCAGCCTTCCCTCTTCATGATCACTCGTTTGTGAGTTATTAGTAGTGAAATGAAATTATAATTGGCCGGGAGACTACTCGGTGCTATTTCGCCACATAATGAAACTCTTTTGATACGATACCACTTTGACGATGCAGCGTTGATTCTGATGAAATCATAATGAGGATTACAAATTTTCCGACAGTGCCGTTGCTCGAACTCGAGAACCCCTGAAACTGTAACCAGAAGACAACGTGTTTGTGTCAAAATTTTATTTCAAGTGTAAGAATCGGTATGTTGTGAAATGGAAGCTTGAGAAATTATAAATATTATATAATAATTTATTACAAAGATGTCACTACTGCGGTGTGCACGGTTGCTCGCCGTGGGAGGTTCGAATCCTCCCTCGGGCGTGGGTGTGTGTGTTCTCCTTAGGTTAGTTTGAGTTTGTTTGAGTAGTTTGTAAGCCTAGGGACTGGTGACCAAGTTAAGTCTCATACATTTACAAACATTTCAATTTGAACAGAAATCACCTAATTAGTACTCTAGTCAAATTATCAGTTTCAGCGACTAACTCGTTTAGTTTTATTTATTGCTTAGTTCCCACTATGTCCCAGTATGAATCAGTCACAAATATTTCTTTATTTCCATTCTTTCTAATAGTGTTTGGATCTCAGCATTGTATCATCACAACATAACAGTCGCGAATATCGATTCTGGATTTCATTTTCAATCCTTAGCGTCGCACTGTTGGCAACCGATTGTGTCACTTAAAGTAATGAAAAGCATTCTCCTTCGCTTTCAACAAAATTTGTATTCTCATTTACCTACACTGCCTTACCTAAGACCTAGTTCAATCCCTTTGATCTCTGTCAAAGTAAAATACTATGTATCTGTAAATAACAACAACACACTTTGCTTCTACCTAATCCTGATTCAGTCCTCGTCACCCATTTCAGGTGCTCTGTTTCTATCACTTGTAGTCTCGTCTTATTTCTCCTTGTTCCAACACTTCTAGTTTTACTTCAATGCATTTCTAATGTTATATTTTTTTCATAATATTGCTTTCCACGGCATTTTACATTTGGACACGCAATCAAGAGAATACTTATGATGGAAATTCTCCTGTAGAATTATTCATGCCACTATTTTCCCTTGTAGTGTAGGATCTATTTCGTGAAAAGAATGCACGTGACAACTTTTAACACATGCAATAAAAATTAAACACAGTGGGGTATATGCTGTTTGTTGCCTTCTGCTTTGTTCTGTTTCCCCAACAAGCCTAGTTTTAACCTATCCGCGTCCTACATTTCATTTTTCCTAATGAATAAAACAATCGAAGACAAAAAGTTAGCATTTTTGAGACACCACGCAATTATACAAAATTATTTTTTTAGAAAAGTAAGAAACGCTCGGGAGTGATATTCCTTTAACGGTTTGTGGGCAAGTACAAATGTGTGTTTTACAAGGTGCGTCTAAGATTGTAAATGGGCTCAGAAAATTAAAAAAGAAAAAAAAGTAGTTAAAGATGACATACCAATAAATGACCTTGAAAGTTTTACCAAAGCATTAACTATAACAAATTTGTGGCATCAGCTGATTTCTTTTCTTCCTTTGCAATGTCTATAAATATTCTGCGTGTTCAGCCCTCGTCAAATCGCACACGTTTAAACGGTAGCCCAGTGTCAGTGACGTTTCAAAAATTTGGAACTACTAGTATCATACTATTTCTGTGGTAGAGGTGGAGCGTAAACTCTCCCTGATAAAACCCACAAGTAAACATGCAATGTATGTTGTCTATTCGAAGAGCGCCAAGTTATTAGCCGAAACACACTTTGACTAGCGACAATACATGTCCCATTCTGGTAATCTCGTACAGAATCGTAGAAGTGTCTAAGGACACCATCTTGTTGAAAGTTCAAAACCTCTTCATCAGTCTCAATTTGTGACATTAGACACAATAGTTCGGAATAAGTTGACTTTGTGTATCACGTACGCACTCAAGAGTTGCATTTAGATTCTGTGTCCCTCAACAACGTGTATTGTGACAATTGACTTTGCCCGAGAGCTGAGAAGTGATTATCACTAAAAATCAATTCACCTACTAAGTCGTTATTTCAAACATGATTCAATAGATAAATTAAGAACTCCAGACCGTGCAATTTTATTGGCCGCTTAGGAATGATCGCGTGGTCTGAGGCGTCATGTCATGTATTGCGCGACCGTACCCACCGGAGGTTGAAGTACTCCTTCGGGTATGCGCGTGCGCGCCTGTGTGTGTGTGTGTGTGTTTGTTGTCCACAGCATAAGTCAGTTTAACTTGTGTGCAAGTCTATCGACCGATGACCCTAGTAGTTAGGCCCCTCATTTTCACAAACTGTTTTTGTAATTTGTCTTGATAGGTATCGTGTTTGCTGGTACATTCTTAATATTTTCAAAGTTTCCCCACCTATTTGGCTCCGAGATATTAGGTTCAGCGACAGCTTGCTGGATAGACTTCAATACCCCCACACGATTCACTGATACGACGTGCCCGGTCGTTTTCATCGCACAAACAACGATCTTCCTCGAATTACTTGTAGAAGAACACTATACTGTGGTAAAGTAATGGCGTCTTGTGAAAATTCAATCAGAGGGTCCTTGGTCAGTGATTACCAACTGGAAATAGGTAAAGGCTATAACAGCAAATGTTTTCCCTGGCTGGTACGCTGCCATTTTCTGCTACTATGATGTGTGGTGGCCTGACTGCTCATTTATAAGCTAACTTGCTGGCACAAGTGCAGAAAACAAACTCTGGGAGTATATCATTCAGATACTGTATTACTTGTTATACTACTTCTTGACATTTACTTTGTGGGAACATCAGCCACAATAGTAACAGCACACTTACCGATGTCAAACACACAAAGATATTTATTGAACAAATCATCGGAAAACATCTAACAAGACAAAAAGAGAAGTCAAACAGAACGTAATGGAAATATGTCTTCACTTACATATTTTTGCCAAAGTACATAGAACTGCCAAGTTTCAAAATGTATTCTTTCTTTCCTTGTAACAAGTTCCTAGCCTAAATTATCAAATATTCCAACAATCAGTGCAATTACATGAATGATCTTTGTAGTTCAACAGATCTCAGCTTATCTCGATCATAATGCATGTTATTGCATAGTTCATTTGATACTGAACTTAGGCTTTAAACTAGTCATCAATTAAGTAAACAAATTAATTACTGTACCTTCGGCGTTCTTTGTAACTTATTGTATGATGTGGTTATTCAAGTTAGTTGCCGACCACGTTCGTAACAAAATTCTGGAAATTGTAAAGCTGTTTTCTTTGAATGATTTCGTCGACTCTACCTGTACGGCTAGATAAAAGTTTTATGCGCTTTATAATTACCCTGTGGAATATAAAGAGTGTTTCTAGATGAATCTATGTATATTATAAAAATGGCTGTATGTATGTACTTATGTTCCACATCTCCGAAACTACTGGACCAATTTTAACTAAATTTGAGACACATACTGCTTGCAACATGAGAATCATCACCAGCTCCCATAAGAGTGGAGATACGGGAAAATATGTTTTCCAGCACCTAAATTTAGGCTGTCCTGCACAAACGGTGTATTATGTGGGAATAGTATCGGCCTGCCTTTTGAAACTGCTCTCCAGAGCAGCATGTATGTTAGGGAAAGAAATAGGGAGAAAAGTTGCGGATGAGATGGATAGAGAGAATGAGGAGGATGTGAGAGATGCAGTTGGACAGACAGGGCGGAGCAGGACATCAACAGAGGAAAGGATATAAGAGAGGGGGTATTAAGAAGTGGCCAGACAGGTTATGGGAGGAGATATAAGGAGACAGGCTTGAGTAGAAATGGTCTGAGAGATCGGGGTGAAGGTGAGGATGGTCAGAGAGAGAGGGGGGTGGGGTGGGGGAGGAAGAAATAGTTGGAGACAGGAAGGTATGGACAGGGGCCAACAAGGAGAAACAAGAGGAGGCAGATATGAATTGAGAGAACGGATATGAAGAGATTTATACAATGAGATGATGTACAGACATAGATTTTGGTGTAGGAAATGGGGGCAGCGAGGGGGTAAGGAGATGGAGAGACAGAGTGGAAAGGAAGATATAAATGAAAGGGTGAGATGGGACAGAGAGAGACAGGGAGGAGGAGGAGGAGATTGGCAAACATAGAGTGGGTAAGAATAGACATGTGAGGAAGAGATGGATGGAGAGAGGAGCTGGATTTGACATGAGACAAACAGGAGGGGGGGAGGACGACGACTGGTAGGAGAAGGAGAAGGTGATGCAGAGAAAGAGGAGTGAGGAAGGGGGGAGGCTTGTGAAGAAAGATGGGGGAAATGGATAAGAGGTATGAGAATGAGATGGTCATACATTAAGGGAGGATGAGATAGATGAAACGATGGGGAAGAGGAAATGCGTACAAAGAGTGTATAGAATGTGTCTGTAGGTTCGAAGTGCAGATGGGCATGGCTGAGCATCGAGTGGGTGCGGGGGAGATGGTGATAGAGAAGGATTATGTTGAGAGGGACAAAGAGATGGAAAATAGTGGTTCTGGGAATGGATACACAGAAAGGGGGAGCTAGAGATGGACAGAAAGAGCAGAACATGGACAGGATAGGTGGGGTGAGAGGAGGTAGATAATGAGAAGAGAAGAAGAGATTGAGATGGAGCAGAGGCAAGAAATGATAGCAACAGGAGCACGTGAATAGACAGAAGGGAAGACATATTATATGGAGTGAGAGTGAGTGAAGGACAGAGGGCCGAAAAGGGGATGGAAGGATGAGGTTCTCTAACATAAGACGCAGGACGAAAAAGCAAAAAGAGAGGGGGTGGGTGGAGATGGACTGCTACAAAAATGGAGTAAATACATACCCACAGAATGCCAGGTTCTGCTATACCGGCCCTGAAGAACGGGTGAGTTATAGACCTGTTCTCCAGGGCACCCTATGTGTCAGGGTCGAGAAACAGTGAGAGACATGGATGAGACGGAGAGAAGAGATGGATACAAAGAAATGATGAACAGACATTGATTTGGTTGTACAAGTTGGGCATAGAGAGAGGAGGATATGGAAAAAGGTTGTGAAATATAAATGAGAAAGTGATATGGAACAGAGAAATAGGGAGTAAGAGGAGGGCAAAGATGGAGTTAGTAGGTATAGATGTACGAGAAGGAATGGATGGGGAGGTGGCATGAGACATTGGAGAAGAGAATACTGGCAGATAGAGTGGGCAGGAGGAGATGCAGAGAGAGAAAAAAGTAGGGAGGGAAGGGAGAAGGCTGGAGAGAGAGAGAGAGAAAGCGAACATGGACAGGAGGATGAGATATACTGTAGATTAACGGACGGTAGGATGAATGAAGAGATGGAGAAAATAGGTACAAAAAGAATACAGACTACATCCATGAGTTAGATCTGGAGATAGGCCTGGCTGTGCATTGAGATGAGCGGGCGGGGGGGAGGGGAGTGAAGAGGTAGAGGGTGAGAGAGGAGAGGGGGAGGATTATGATAACAGAAAAAGTGGGAGAAGGAGATGGAAAGGAGTGGCGGAGGGAATGGACATGGAGAAAGGGGAGGGACTTCAGAGTCGATAGATTACATTAATAGACTTGATCTTCATTTGTAATTCCTGTATTTTCTTATATTAGTGATGTCTGTTTGCAATTCTTCGCGTTTGTTTATTAGTGATTTGTCTGTTTCTTATGTGTTTGTATTGCCATACGATTAATAATAATATTATTAATAATAATAATGCGGTTATCAGTCCCTAGGCTTACAATCTAACTAAGGACAGAACACACACTGACAGACACATGCACACCCATGCCCGAGGGAGGACTCGAACCTCCTACGACGGGCAAACGCACACTCTGCAGGAAGGCGCCTCAGACCGCTATACCACTCCACCGCGACGACAGATAATCGTGGTCGTATCATTATGACACGTTAACTACATGTGGCTGAACATACTGTGTCATTGACAAATAGTGACCGATGACCCATGTAGTTTGGTCCCTTCAAACCATAAACTAACTAAAGAACCATAAACCGATAGCAAGTAAAACAGTGAGCGAACGTTGAGTCACTTGTATCAGTGTCCTGTTGGCAGCAACGACAAAGTGCGCACCGCCCCCACTGTTTCCCATCACGTCGGAGGACGGTAGCGGACGGTACTAGGGCGTGGGCGGCGCAGGGAGTAAACACGGTAGTGCGGCTGTTGGCGGCGGCCGTGGACCAGCCAGGCGTGTCCCATTGTGGCGGCGCCGCCGGAAGGCTGGCGAGGCCGCCACTGCCCTACGTCACGCCACTCCGCCCCCTCCCTCACCTGCAGGCGTTAACTGCTGGCACGTGTGTGCACAAACAACATTACTACCCACAGCTACTGTCACCAATAATACGGCGTTTACACTGCCAACAAAAGTGACGTCAGTTTTGATCCGATGACTGCAGATGCCACGTGGGGGATAGTATATGAACTAACAACAAATGTCGTACTGACATAGCTTCGAGAACGCCATCTGTCTGTACCCTTTCTCTACTCTGCCAATGCTATTTTACCCTTTGAAGGCACACTTTTCAAAAGAAGTATATATATTATTCAGACGCGGTATCCTCCTGTCATTGCATTAAATATTTTAATCGGTTTGTTTTACGATATCTACGGTTCTAATTAAGAAACGCAGATCTTTTTTGAACAACACTCAGCGGATCAAGCTCTTTCATTTGCGCTTTTAAACACTTGCATTGATTGATTCTGAAGAAAGATATGCGTGAACTTTCAACTTTACTTCCATTTTTCCCAACTTTTTTGTCATTCCACTAACTGTGCGAACTATTCGCACAGCTCCTCCAGTTAATTCTTACAAAACAGTTGAAACGAGTCCATAAAAATATTTTTGTAAGAAAATGTCTAATATTGTGGCTCCTGTTTTGTGTCGAGTAACTTGCTTGCAAGAAAAGGTATAATATCGCTTCTACTATGTGTATCGATATGTGTACTTAATTCTGTGAAGTTTCATCTTTGGCACAGATCATGTATTGCATAGCATTGTAGCTCGCGCTGAGAGAGAGTAGCACTTGTGGTTCAGCTCGCTTAGAGAGCGGTTGAGTTGTGTGTATGGCTCCGATATAGAGCAGAAGCTGCTGTGCCAGCAAGTCGATTTCATTGTATTTGGAATATATATATTGTATTGTATTGTAACACCGCTGGAATGAAGGTAATTGCATTTGATGTTATTAGGAAGAAGTTGTATTATGTAGGTAATGTAATGCTGATTATTAATAATAAGTAACAAAGTTACAGTGCCATAGTAAATGATAGTTAATTGACTATGATACTAAATTTCAATAATCAGAAACTGATCTGCATAAAATTCTCACAGTTAAACATTAAGAAAGTGGTTTGTGGTTTTTTTAAATATCTTTCTCGCAGTCAAAATTTTGAGTATAGTCAGTGTCTGTTTCAAATGGTGATTTGCCACAGTTGTTTTGTGTTTAAAATATCCGTTGCGCACATAATCAATTTAATGCACTGTTTCTTATTTAATAGTATATACATCAATATCAGGGCCATAATTAAACCAAATTGCTGTGTTAATGAACAATTTGTTGTCTGATTTAACGATAGGTTCAAATCCACAACACACACACAGATTTTACAGTTTCCGATTGTTTGTGATTCTCAATTTACTTGCTATAACTTATTACCATCTGCAGTAAAAAACTAACCTAATTCCATATTTCTAAACCCATACCGGGCGGGAATAACCGAGCGGTCTGGAGCGTCAAGTTGCTGATCGCGCGGCCTCCCGCGTCGGAGGTTCGAATCCTCCCTCGGACATGGATGTTTGTGTCGTCTTTAGTATACGTTAGTTCATAAGTAGTTTGTAAGTTTATGGACTGATGACCCCACAGTTATGACCCATAAACTTTACAAACATTTGAACATCTAACCCCATTAATTTATCTAATAATGGTACCTGAAATTTAAAAAAAAATGTAGTTTTGAGAAATATCAATTCTAGTATAGTAAATGATGAAAATTACTTACCACTAATATTTTTCTGCACCATACTGAGCATTATCTGAATCACCCTGATCTTCTCTTCGCCCCTCTTCTTTTCTGTCTTGCTTCTTTTGTGCATTTTAAATTAGCAACATCTCCTATGCGAATTCTCTATCTATCTATTTCCCCTAAAGATATTGCTAGATTACACTAGATTTCATTCACAATAATTCCAAAACAACTAATTTTCTAGTTACACCATCACTGAAGCATAAAATAGCATCATAAACATCAAATTTGATGGTTGTAAAGCGGAACAAATACGGTTTTCTGTAACTGGATCCAAATGACAGAATTCACACATTCATTTAAATTTTTAGTTTTCCCAAGAAGACATTTCTTTAACAATATCTTTACAAATGTCTCCACATCTCTATCTATATAAAAGCGAAAGGACACTCAATCACTTACTCACTCACTCACTGACTAAACACTAAATCTCGAAAATTACTTCACCTATGAATCTGAAATTTTGCAGGAATGTAATTTATAGGTAGAAGACGTCAGCTAAGAAAGTATTTTGCGATAGAGCCGATAGCTCAATAGATATGACGTCATAACCAATGTAAACTTCCCTGTCTTGCGGCACGTGACAGTGGGACTTTATTAATCCACTGTTTGAGAAGGAGAGCATTAGCGACTTGCAACAAACTTTAAACATAATTACAAACCTTTGGAAACTTTTTATCGCTGGCAACCCCATCAAAATGATGAATGGAGAAAAGTATGCCGCTTACTACTTTCTCGGCGAGAATTGTTACAAACAGAATATACACATACCACTGAACGTACGTTCGAAATTTTATCATAGTACGACACACAGTTCACGAAATATGTCGTCATAAACAATGAGATGCGAGAAAAACTGTAGCATCACGCGACAATATTGAACATTTCCTCCTAAACCACTGGAGAGATTCCAACAAAATTTGATACATATATTACTTACCGTGAGGTAAGAGTTCGTGAAGGGATTACGAATTACATACGACACATGGTTAAGGAGATATGACGTCATAAACAATTATAAACAATAGGAACAGCAAGAAACTGCAACATAACGCGAAAAGACTTTATTCATAAACTGTATGAGAATTAGAGTACTTAGTGTTTTGCAACAAACTTTAAAAATAATTTCTAACCTTTATCATACCGGGTGATCAAAAAGTCAGTATAAATTTGAAAACTTAATAAATTACGGAATAATGTAGATAGAGAGGTAAAAATTGACACACATGCTTGGAATGAAATGGAGTTTTATTAGAACAAAAAAAAATCAAAAAATGTTTGACAGATGAGGCTTCATCTGATTAGAAAAGCAATAATTAGCATTACAAATTAAGACAAAGCAAAGATGATGTTCTTTACAGGAAATGCTCAATATGTTCACCATCATTCCTCAACAATAGCTGTAGTCGAGGAATAATGTTATGGACAGCACTGTAATCCATGTCCGCAGTTATGGTGAGGCATTGGCGTCGGATGTTGTCTTTCGGCATCCCTAGAGATGTCGCTCGATCACGATACACTTGCGACTTCACGTAACCCCAAAGCCAATAATCGCACGGACTGAGGTCTGGGGACCTGGGAGGCCAAGCATGACGAAAATGGCGGCTGAGCACACGATCATCACCAAACGCCGCGCGCAAGAGATCTTTCACGCGCCTAGCAATATGGGGTGGAGCGTCATCCTGATTAAAAATCGTACGTTCCAACAGGTGTTTATCAGCCCGTCACGGTAGCAGTTACAAAATCAGAATCACGCAGTTCCTCGAAGAAAAAAGGCCCGATAACGGTAGCTGTGGTAAATCCAACTCATACCGTGACTTTCTCCTCGTGCAATGGTGTTTCCATGACAGTTATAGGAGTTTCGGTAGCCTAAATTCTGCATTTGTGAGCGTTGACAGACCCTCGGAGCGTGAAATGAGCTTCGTCGGTCCGCAACACGTTACTCAACCAATAGTCATCTTCCGCCACCTTTTGAAACGTCCACACCCCAAATGCCCTCCGCTTCACTAAATCGCCAGATAACAGTTGATGATGCCGATGGATTTTGTAAGGTAGCATCGGAGGGTACGTCTAATTGCCAACCAAACAGTAGTGTATGGAATTCCGGTGCGACGCGCGACTTTACGAACGCTGACTTCCCCGTGCATAGACGAACCCGCGATAGTCTCCATTTCTTCCGGATCTGTCTCAGCAGCATTACGCCTTGTACTCGGTCGGCCACTACGGGGTTTATCGTCTAAACAACCCGTGGATTCGAACTTAGAAATCATTCGCGCCACAGCTGCATTTGTCAACGGACCTTTACCCGTTCGAAGTTCGAATGCCCTTCCTATGGTGATAGGAACGTAACGCTGAACTAGCGCATTCCCCATTTTCATAACACAGCGTCACTAAAAGCGACTTTTCAGGTAACGTCAACATGCTGCGACAGCTCGTGCATCTCATTCTCTCCCTCATTACAGCTCTACACGATTTTCACGCGCAGTCACTGACGTTTTGGTGTCCAGCGCCATCTGTCGGACATGTTTCGAATTTTTTCTGATGAAACCCCATATCATTGCAAGCATGTGTGTCAATTTTTACCTATCTACATTATTCTTTGATTATTAAGTTTTCAAATTTATACTGACGTTTTGATCGTCCGGTATATCACGCTATAAAAATTCACGTTCAGTATATTCACATAGATTTTTGTATCCCAACAGCCGCTAGCCGACGTGTGTTGCCGCCTTGACCTACTTTCGCTGCCGCGGCACCGGATGCTGAATCACCTGACGATATGCCAGCGATGTATGAGCCGCACGGCGAGTAGCCACAGGCCGCGGGCCTCGTATTGGCTGCGTCTCATGTGGCGTGGGCGCTGTAGTCACACCGTGAAGGCCGCTCGCTGGTGGACACGTAGACACTCTACTTCGCGTCAATAGTCAATTGAGCAGTGCTAAGCACGAAATATAGTTTCGCTAACGTTATTCCGAGAAATTGGGGAATATGCGCTGAAAAACAAACATCGCATTGCGTCTGATGAGACATCGGCGATTATAAGAACAAATACTTTCTGGGATATCGTAAAAAAAAGGCGTTCGAGATTGAAATGCGTGACAAAACTCCTATTAAAGACGACGGCTAGCATTTAAGAACAACTTGGGACCCGATCATCGGAAGGGTGAAGCTGGCGCTGCAGGCACGCGACCAAAATATTACCAAATAGGGCAACACCACTAGCAACAGCGGCGTAATACGAAACGGCAGAGCTGTATAGTATAAACAGAAGCAGCAATGATTCGACAGTTACAACTTGACAATGGCCTTGGAGGTCTCGGCCGGAAGCTCGTGGGTTTTAAACCACCTGACATGGCTGGAAGGCTGAGTGAATTTTATCAGCTGCTTGCAGTGTTTGTCATGCTATTGCATATTTACATCATAGAAGATCTTTCTTTGTATGTAATTCAGCACTTTACATTTGCTCAATTGCTATTTCCTGAACCATGCAAATACGCTACAGTTTCTCCTGCATTTCACTACTCTTTCCCAGCGTTACAACTTCTACGCCAAAAGCAGCAAAAAGTCTCATTTTACTTCTGATGCTATCTGCGGGGTCATTTGTTTACGAGGCGCGTCCAGAAAGTAAGTTCCGTTTGGTAATAAAATGAAATTGTACACAGATACAGAAGAAATTTGTATTGCACAAAATTCTACAACTCTTAAACTACTTTTCCACATAACTGCCGAAATTTTGCAGGCATTTGTCATAGCATGGCGCCAGGTTTCGTATACCTTCTTTATAGAAATCTGTCGCCTATGTCTTCAACTCGTTGGAAACAGTTTCTTTCAGCTCGTCGTCATTGGTGAAGTGATCACCGCCAAGGAAAGACTTGAGATGCCCTGGTTCTTGCCATCAGTCACGTGAACCAGTTCTTCTGTAACCATAGGTGGACGCCCACTTCGTTCTTCATCGTGCAAATCACTACGGCCGCCATTGAACTGTCGGACCCATCTTCTCACCATCGAATTACTCATCGCATTTGGTCCGTAAAAATCGCAAATTTGCCGATAAATTTCACTTGGTTTCACTTTCCTCGCATTTACAAACCGAATCACCGAGCTGATTTCACAGGCGGCGGGATTTTCAGTCAACGCCGTCATTTCAAACAAGCACAACAAAGCGTACGTAGCTGACAGCGATCTCCAAATGGCGCACGTTCTTCTCCTTGATACACATCGTCTGCAGCGCATGTGCGGAACTGCAGTCGCAGCGCTGCAGCGGAGATAAATTGAAACGGAACTTACTTTCTGGACGCGCCTCGTATTTCGTGGAAAGCAATAGTCGTGTAACACTCCCCTGGGGCACGCCTGAAATAAATTTAATGTCTTGACATGCTGCGTTCTGTCAGCTAAAAACGCCTCAATCAGAAGTTTCCACTTTGTCTAAAATCAATACTGTTTACGGAGTTGACCTTTAATTTCTTGCTGAGAACTTGTCTCATCCTGCTGTTGTTAAAATTCAGTTACCGTTTCATTATTGTGTGCTGTTCAAGCAAAAGGAGTAGGAAAACGAATACCGTGAAACGGCGACACTGCCCTTCGCATGCGTGTTGCACATTCAAGAGACGACAGGACACAGAGACACCATCTAGTGTAGCTAGCGGTCCTGGTGACTGACAGCCACAGGTGGTCCTGCCGCTCATTTAAATTTCATGAGTACCGCGAAACCGAGGATGTCCCCTGTGACAGGGCTACACTGTCATGTTCTTGAGGATCTGTGTTTTGCACTATGAGTGTTCCACTCTTCTTCAAAATGAATGAAAATAAAAGAATGAAAAATGCTGAAACGTGTACTTCAGGAGATATACGACCGTCAATGGACATTCAAAAAAGGTCAGACGGAAGAGAAAGTATTTGCTTCAGAGGACAAAGATGGACACCAATTTTAGCGGCAGTATAAAGCACCTATACCTCCATTAATAATTCACGGCGTTATTCCTATCTTCGGCCGTGCCTCACTTCTTTACAAAGACACTTTACTTGCACCGTTCTCTCGATTTCTGCATCACGATACCATTAACGAAAATTTAACCACTCCGACAGTAATGTATTTACCATTAATAGGCAGTGATGTCAAGATTACAAAGAATGAACAGTCACTAGTTAAATAATGTACTTAAAATATGTTTTCATTCCTCATTTCATATCTAAAATTAAAATAGAGTACCGAATAGTTCCATTATTCAGTTCAACCATCTCCAGATTTGCGGGAAAATTCAAAACATAAAATCACTTCAGAAAAAAAAAAGGTGATATTTTTTACAAAGTAATCTTCCATATTGACAATTCACAAAAACAAAGGTAAATACTATTAATTTTGGTGAAAGTAGAAGTACAGAACGTCGTTGGAAATAAACAACGTACACAGATATTTGTATAAAAGTTGAATCATATGCACGTAAACTGTGACGCCGCCGGCCGCTGTAGCCGAGCATTCTGCGGCGCGCCAGTCACATTCTGCACGGCCACTACGGTCGGTGGCTCGAATACCCCCTCGGGCGTGGATATTTGTGTCGTCCTCACTATTAGTAGTTTGTAAGTTTAGGAACTGATGACCCCGTACTTAGGTCCCATACGTTCTACAAACATTTGAACATTTGAACTGTGACACCGACAAGAAATGTGTTTTTAACATATCACGTTCTTATTAAACGAAGATTTAACAATAACTGGATGTAACAATAAAAAATAATACAAGGAACACATTATTGGGGCGATCTTAATAAAAGTAATAATTTGTAAAATAATATTAAACATGCAAAAGGGCTACCTCAAATTCGTCATATCTTTATGAATAAAGGTTTCACCGCAATTCTGCCTGTTTGTTCTGTAACTTTCCTACTGTCCTCTTTTCAGTTAATGAATCTTCAATAAGGCGAGGAAACACTTGCCGAGAGAAGAAGTCCAACGCCTTTACGGTCCCAGGGCAGCAGATCAGCAGGAGAGTGTAACTTCTTGTCTGGAAGGAAAGGCGATAGGCAGCAACCCTTCTTGCTTCATCTTCTTTAGAAAAACTTCACCAGTTACAATACACTAAAACAAATGTTTCGACGAAAAAGAATTACGTAGTAAGGAACTGAAAAGGAACCATCATCATAATATTAGTAACACTAAAACCTCTCATTCATTGTACTGACTTCAAAAAATCCAGTCTTCGCAGAAAAAAAAGTCTTCCTAAGAAACTGAAGGAAACAACACCAGCTGAAAAATGCTATCGGAACACGAAAAAAAATGTCCCTGTTTAAACAACAGTGACATAAAAGTGGAGTACCAACAGGTCCAGTCCTCATTCCGCCATTCTCAACACATATTTTGGTAACCGAACATATTCGTTCTCCTTTAACACTAACTTAAAGTAACCTAAGACAACACATAGCCTCACGCCCGAGGGAGGACTCGAACCTACGACGTGGAACAACTGCGCGTTCCGCAGAAAGGAAACTGATGTCAAATATATTGGTCTGTAATTATGTGCGTCAGTTCTAACATGCGAAAATTAAAGTTGGAATGTCACACAACACATTTGTGGGCAATGCCTTCATCAGAAAAAGAAATACATACATTCACACAATCATTCAGAAATAGTTCAGGCACTCGTGATCATCATGTGAGGTCGCTCCAGAAGTTTTGATGAGGTAAAACGAACTTTATGACTAAGAATGATATTTTTCACTCCGCAGAGGAGTATGCACTGATATGAAACTTCCTGGTAGATTAAAGCTGTATGCCGAACCGCATTCAAACTTGGCTCCTGGCACGTATCACGGCCCTCCCTCAGAGCTTTTGATACGCTAGTACCTCGGCTCTTTGCAAAGTTCGCAGGTTCTAATCGCGGTCCGTCACTCATTTGTAATGTGCCACGAAGTTTTTTTATTGACTAATCGATTCTATGAAAGTTCTGTTGATTGAGGTACCGAACCTTAAAAACTGACGGCAAGCGAAGATCTTTCTTTAATTCCCACTGTGAAACACGGGATTATAGGTAGTGGAAAAAATTGGGTGCATTTAGTCTTAGTTCAGCTGAAGTGTATTGAAAGAAGTATAATGGAAGCAATAGGTTTGTTTGTAAAGTATAGTAAACCAGAGATCAGCTGTAAAGTTTCTGAAGCTAAGACATGGTCAGATTTGGAACGATTGTGTAAAGACAAGGATTGTTGCAAGGATCAAATCCTTTCTACGAGTATATTGGTTTGCAATATCCGGAGAGGAATCTTCTAAAGACAATTTTAGAGAATCTATAATAAAGTATGTTTCTTATGGCGTTAGGCATCGAGTGTATATGACATTTTGTAAAATAATATAGAATGTAACAATCGAAAGAAAGGTATTTGTTTTCAGCAAATGTCGGCTCTACAATTTTTCTATATCAACTGGGACCACATCCGTTATATCCCGACGAGTTGCGGCTTGCCTTACTTGTCCCGAATAGTCAACAAAGGTAACATTTGAAAGCATATTTTTGGAACAGCGATCTTTAAAAAATTTTAGTAATTAAAGTAAGACAGTCTAGATGGCAAGTTGTTGCGTTTATTACTGGCAACCGGTTTCGGTTCTATAGAACCATCTTCAGGCCTTTGGCACCTTGTTGGTGGACGGTGGCGGTGGCCCGTGGCGGTGGCCGGAGCAGTTGACGCCTGCTCCGGCCACCGCCACCGTCCACCAACAAGGTGCCAAAGGCCTGAAGATGGTTCTATAGAACCGAAACCGGTTGCCAGTAATAAACGCAACAACTTGCCATCTAGACTGTCTTACTTTAATTATTAAAAAAAGCCAACAAAGTATTGATGAATTAGTTATACCTCTTTATGGGAACGAGATATATGTTCAGCAGCTGTTACACTTCTGGAAGAGTTGTGGTTTCATCGAATTTGACATAGAATCTAGCCATAACTATTCCAGTATTTAATTATGGCTGCCACGAGGCTAGCTTCCCGGACAGCTGTAGGTGCAATCAGGTAGAAGCTATTGTGGAAGCGATGTCATTTGGTATGGACAAGATACATGCTTCAGCAGGTGTTATACATCTGGAAGAGTTGTGGTTTTATCCATTTTGACACAGAATCTCGCCATAATCATTGTAGTATTTAATTATACCTGGCAGGGTGCTAGCTTCCCGGACAGCTGTAGGTGCAATCAGGTAGAAGCTATTGTGGAAGCGATGTCATTTGGTATGCCTGCTCCCGCGAGACGTGAGACGGCGGCTGCCTACCAGAGGCGCAGTGTGGCGGGCACTTAACGCGGCCGCCTTCTTCCTCGTCAGCAGCTGGGCGGCGCGCCGTGACCGACATCCCAACCCAGAGGCGGCCTCGGGCCGACGTGCGCCCGCCACCTGCGTGGCGCGCATCTCAGACGGCGCGGCCAGCGGCGTGGAACGACTGCCGGCTCCCACAGCGTATTGCCATGCCGAAACCTCGCCGCTTTGTGGACACAGATACTAATCCTTCCCGAATGAGATCACAGCCAGGAAAAATTTAGCGCCTCTTCTGCGAGTGCGATCACGCTCGGGCCGCCCGAACGAACTTGAAACACTTGAAAGACTGGGTGATAATGGATGCCTCTCCTGTGGCGCTACACGGACTCGCTCGTGTTGTGAAATTGCAAAAGAGGACGCGAGGGGAGTGGGAAGAAAGGATAAACGATCCACGTGCCACTAACGACACCCAGTCTTTTGTTTTCTGTACTTCGTAATCATTTAGCACGAAACTACCGGTTGTCGTTGCTATTGTTGTGCTCTTCAGTCCGGAGACTGGTTTGGTGCAGCTTTCCACTCTACTCTATCCTGAGCAAGCCTCTTCATCTCCGCATAAGAACGGCAACCTACATATGTTTGAATATGCTTACTGTATCCACGTCTTGGTCTTCCTCTGCAGTTATTTACCACAAATATTTCCCTCCAATGCTAAATTCACGATTCCTTCATATCTAAGAATATGTCCTACCAATCGACCCCTTATTTTAGTCAATATATGCCAGATATTCCTTTCATCCCCAATTCTGTTAAGAACCTCCCCATTAGTTACGCGATCGACCCACCTAATCTTCAGCATTCTTCTGTAGCATCACATTTCAAAGGCCTCTATCCTCTTCCTGTCCGCACTGTTTATCGTCAATGTTTCACTCCCAACAAATGCCTTCAGAAACAAACTTCTTAGGCTTAAATCAATATTCGATTTTAACAAATTTCTCTTTGTTAAAAACGCTTTTCTACCCATTGCCATTCTGCATTTTATATCCTCAGTACTGTGACCATCATGTGTTATTATACTGCCCAAGTAACAAAACTCATACACCACCTTCAGTGTTTCGTTACATAATCTAATTCCTTCAGCATCACCCGATATTCTTACACTCGATTACACTTGTTTTGCTCTTGTTAATGTTCATCTTATATGCACCTTTCAAAACACTGTCCATTCCGTTTAACTACTCTTCCAGGTTCTTTGCTGTCTCTGGCAGAATCGGAAAAACGAAATGTTTTTATTTCTTCAACCTGAATTTCAATTCCTTCTCCAAATTTGTCCTTGCTTTGCTCAGTGTACTAATTGAATAACATTGGAGAAAGGCTACCAACCTGTCTTACTCCCTTCCCAGCCACTGCATCCCTTTCATGCCCTTCAACTCTGACAACCGCCGTCTGGTTTTTGTATAAGTTGTAAATAACCTTTCATCCCAAATATTTTTCTCCTGCTTGCTTCAGAACTTGGAACAGTTTATTCCAATTAACATTGTCAAAAGCTGTCTGGTTTTTGTGTAAGTTCTAAATAACCCTCCATTCCATATATTTTACTCCTTCTTGCTTCAGAATTTGGAAGAGTTTATTCCTATCAACATTGTCAAAAGCTTTCTCCAAATCTACAAAAGCTAGAAATGTAAAATAAAATAAAAAATGTGAATCAGTTTTGTCATGGCTGATTCTCCCAGAGACTTCAGTAGCTCTGAGGGAATTTACCATACTCCAGGGGCCTTGTTTCGACTTGGGTCTTTCAGTGTTCTGTCAGATTCATCTCTCAGTATAGTATCTCCTATTTCATCCTCATCTACTTCTTCTTCCGTTCCTACAACATTGCCTCTAAGTTCATTTCTTTTGAAGAGTCTCTCTGTATAGTATTACCACCTTCCAGCTTTCCCTTCTTCGCTGAGGACTGGTCTTCCATCTGTGTTCTTGTTATTCAAGAGCTGTTTTCCTTGTCTCCATATATCTCTTTTATTTTTCTGTAGGCTGTATCTATTTTTCTCCTATTTAATCATTCTAATACCTCCTTGCATTTGCCTTCTAGCCACTCCTGCTTAGCCATCTTGCACTTCCTGTCTATGTCATTTTTTAGTCGTCTGCACTCTATTTTGCCTGTTTCATTTACTGCATTTTTATGTTGTCTCCTTTCATCGATAAAATTTAGTATTTCCTGTGATACCTAAGGATTTTTGTAGGTCGTGCCTTGCAACCTATTTTGTTCTCTGCTGCCTTCACTATTGCATCTCTCAATGCTACCCACTCTTCCTCTACTGTTTCATTTTCCCTCGTTTCTGTCAAATTGTTGACGAAAGCTCCATCTGAAAATCTCAAGAACTTCAGGTTTCTTCAGCTTATCCAGGTCCCATCTTCTTATTTTCCAACCTTCTTGCAGGTGTTTTTTTTTTTTTTTTTTTTTTTTTTTTTTTTTTTTTTTTTTTTTTTTTTTTTTGGCTTACAGTTTAAAACTTGGTTCCTAAATCTATGTCTTACTATTATAAAATGTATCTGGTATCTCCTGTTTCCTCCACGTATACAAACTTCTTTCGTGTTTCTTAAACCAGGTATTTGTTATCTTCCCTTCCCTTCCTTGTCCTACTACCGAATTCCAGTCTCCCATAACAATTAAGTTTTCCTGTCCATTAATTGTCTGAATAATTTTCTTTAGCTCCTCATACATTTATTCGATCTCCTCATAATCGGCAGAGCTAGTTGGAATATAAACCTGTACTACGGTGATCGGTGTTGGCTTCGTATCTATCTTGACTACGATAATGCGATCAATGCGCTGCTCATAGTAGTTTACCCGTATGCCTATTTTCTTATTCATTATCAGACCTAGTCCTGTAATACCTCCAACTGATTTTGTTCAAATGTTTGTTAAGCTTATGGGACTGAACTTACAAACTACTTACACTAAAGACTGTACAAACATCCATGCCCGAGAGGGGGCATTCGAACCCCCGACAGGGAAACGTCTTCGCGCGTCGCAGCATAACGCCTCAATGCGCTCGGCCACTCTTCCAAACGCTGACGATTTACTGGATCATGTTGTCTTCGGTGATGAATCGACGTTTCACCTTAAGAGACATGTTAAAAACCGCAATTTGCGCATCAGGGGCTCAGAAAATCCTCACAAATGCAACGGGATTCCCCTAAAGTGACTGTTTTTGTGCCGTATCCCGGCGGAAAGTTTGAGCCTTTCCTTTTTGGGGAACCTACTGTAACAGGCACTTCTTACCTTGATACACTAGAGCAATGGCGCTTCCCCCAGTTGGAAGGAGATGAGCCAGAGAACTTCATTTTGCAACAAGATGGTCAGCCACCTCACTGGCATAGCGAAGTACGCGGTTGGTTGAACGTCACTGAATCGTAGCGCTGAATAGTTCGCAAGGGACCCAATGACAGAGATAGCTTTGCATGGCCTCCACGTTCACCCAACCTAACGCCATGCGATTTTTTTCCTTTGGGATTTCATCAAGGATCGTTTATACGCGACTCCGCTATCATCTGACCTTTCTGAATAAAGAAACCGGATTGAAGCATCTGTTGCTACAATCCGTGAAGACACACTTATCGACGTTTGGGAAGAACTCGGCTATAGACTTGATGTGTGTCGTGTGACAAATGGTACTCATACTGAACATTTATAACGTTCTTGGTAAAACTATTTGAGTAGCTCTTTCATTTGACATATCATTTATAATTGTAAGTTTAATATAATGGAGAATATAAAGCGTTAAAACGATCATAGAGGTTCCTAATGTGGTTATGTGGAACGACCTGCTATGCAGTTTCCATCAGGTGCCTCCGTTGGACCAGAAATCACGGAAATGACACAGGATCTGGGATGGAAATCCTTACAACAAAGGCGTTTATCGCTGCGGCGTGGTGTACTTACGAAGCTCCAATCGCCAATATCCTCCTACAAATTCGAAAATATATTGTTGACTGCCACCTTAATAGATAGATGTGATCATCAGAATAAAATACGAGGAATCAGAGCTCGAACGGAGAGATTCCCACACGCTATTCGCGAATGGAATGTTAGATGGCCGCGGTGGAGTAGCCGAGCGGTCTAAAGCGTCTCGCTGCGGAGCGCGCGGTTGCTCGCCGTGGAGATTCGAGTCCTACCTGGGGCATGGATGTGTGTGTTTGTCCGTAGGTTAGTTTACCTAGGTTTAAGTAGTTTGTAAGCTACGGACTGATGACCACGCAGTTTGGTCCGATAGATTTACAGACATTTGAACATTTGAATGATAGATGAATAGTACAAAGGTGTTTCAATGAACACTCTGCCAAGAACTTAAATGTGACATTTTGGATAAACGGGATTACTGCCGGATGTATGAGTCGTTCTGGCACAATATTTCGGCCGCGTAACTCGCTGCCTTCTTCAGGTGCTACCTAAGACTGCCGTAGCACCTGAAGAAGGCAGCGAGTTACGCGGCCGAAATATTGTGCCAGAACGACGCATACATCCGGCAGTAATCCCGTTTATCCAAAATGTCAAGATCTCGCCGGGAAAGCATGAAGAATTACATCAACTTAAATGTGATTTTCAGAGTATCCCATGTAGATATAGATTTCGTACCGCTCATGCAGACCGCCCGACATGATGTTTCATGCGGTCCCAAACATGCTCAATGGTGGAGGGATCTGGGGATCGTGCTGTCCAGGGTAGTTGACGTACACCCATAAGAGCACGTTGGGTGGTACGGGATACATGTGGATGTGCATTGTCCTGTTGGAAAAGCGTATCACCTTGTTGGTGCATGAGTGCTAGCAATAAGGGATAAATGATGGTTTCAGTGTACCATGCACTGACCAGTGTTCGCTAGACGAGAATGAGGAGAATGGCGAGTGTAGAATATCGGTCCCCTCACAATGATGCATGTGTGTCGTTAGTGTCATCCGCTCACGCATCTACATCGTTCACCCCGATTCCAAAGGTGTCGCGATAGTCGCTCATGAAGGGAGGAATGGAGACTTGTTGCCTTCAATGATGAGATTCATCGCTGCCGAAGATGGTCGTACGTGTTTGTGGTGTCGTGCAGGGGTGTGCGAAAATCTGGAGTGTACGCGACAGAGGCAAACGGGGCCGACACCTGGCATCATGGTGTGGGGAGCCATATACTACACTGGCCATTCTCCTCTGGTGTTCATTGTGGGAAAATTGAACAGTACACGGTACATTCAAACCAACACTAACTTGTCTTGCCACCCCTCATATCCCAACAACGCGATGTTCTTTTCCAACAGGACAATTTCCACACGTATCCCGTACAACCCAACGTGCTCTTCTAGGTGTACATCAACTATCCTGCCCAACATTATCCCCAGATCTGTCCCTCACTGAGCATGTCTGGGACCAGATGAAATGTATTCTTGGCGCGATCTACACGACCGGCACGAGATCTGGTCCAACTGAGGCATCAGATGGAAATTGCATGGCAGGCCGTACCGTAAGACTTCATACGGCATCTCTACAATCTTCTTTATGAGTAAGTTGCACCCTACATTGCTGCAAAAGGAGGGTATACACGATACTAGCGTCGACATTGTGCACGCTCTGGTGACTACTGATGTGCGTATGGATCTGACTCCGTGATCGGGTGTTGTATACATTCTCAAGAATGTGTCACTAAAATTTCGTTCTACTGGGTTAACGAATTCATGGTGTTATTTTTTCATTTTCCAGGAATGTATATATGAAGATTATTCAGTGGAAATTCCTTACTTCATGATCAGGTGTCTGAATATATGGCAATTATTTTGAGACTCTTCTTTAGCGAAAACGACATTTCACTAGTTTTTGGCTTATACCTTCCGCCCAAGTCTTTTGCACGCGGACGAGAGTCCCTTTCCTGAGATAGACACATTGTCCGTTTGCTACTATCGCTGAAAGTTTGTAACATCATGTCGGAATCACTCTGTAAGCGGCTCAATAGTAGGCATCAGTCGTCGTAGGCTGCTGCTCGGGGATGCAGTAAGCACGAGTGCGGATCCCTTGGCACTGCTGCGGGTGCGATGCATCAGCAAGTGCATTCGCATCGGCTGCAGGTCCACGGTTTCCGATATAGCGTAATGATAGCGAGCACACGCGGGCGCCAGCCTAGCGACACAGCGGCACGCGTTACGACACGGCGCCGTCTCCCGGCTTCCACGTCGCGTGCTGCTGCTACTGGGCGTCAACTGTCTTGCAAATGAACTGCTGCTCAACAGTGAGCGTCTCAATGTCTTTGAGCTACACAACTGGAAGCTAAGATAGCGTAAGTGGTTTTCTCTTCGGGCTTTCGGCAGTCGTTTGCACAATTACCATTTTGCAAAATAACTGCATGTGGTACAAAATTGAAAGGTTCAAAATCTTATTTGCTCGGTTTCAGACAGGAGCAGAGGGATATACTGATCTATATCTATATATAAAAGGCTTGTGTGTGTACGTGCTGACAGACTTTTCTCCATGATCACATACTGCCACCCACTCGTGGTTGCGGTGGTTGATAGCCCTTGGTCCAATGATGTTAGTAAGGGAATTTGGTCGCGGTGCGTGGCAGTGGGTGAGTGTGACGAGCAAAAATTCGCAAAATATGCAATAAATATTCTTAGGAAAAGCTCTATACTCTGTGACTTACGAACTTTACGGCACGAGTCAAAATCTGTTTATTCTTTCAATCGTCAGACAATGCGGTCCTTTCAGACTTTAATAACGACGAGGAATATCAAATAGGCAATTTTTTTTAAATAGATCACATGTTTCCGTCAACCACACATTACCGACTATGAACAGACATGACACAAAACAAAGATAAAAATCCAGATAGACTCAAAGATAAAAATACTCGTGAAACATTGATCACTGTCGTGGAAGCGTGGTGGAAACACAAACATTAATGAATGTCTGTTAGGCCATAGGTATTGATATGCCTGTGCCAGTAAGTTCACTGGTCTGCGCTAATCAGTGATCTCTGATACATATAGCCGCGACACTCTCTGCTGTGAAAGGTGTTATAGTTTGACAGCTGTGTCTTCTATGCGACGTAGTCTTACTCATATCCCGGCGGCCTCCTGTGATAATGTTGGCAACAGATGTTGAATAACGACAATCATGTGACATCGTCATAAACCAATCTCGTGACACGCAAATATTTTGTCGTGAAATCAAGCATACAGTAGGAACAGCAGTATTTATCTACACTCTATGTGGTTCGGTCATCTTTGCAACGATTTTATATCGTGTTATTGATGTTTCCAACATAAAAACACGAGGCCGCCAGAATAGAAAGTCAAATTTTACCGAATCAGATACATCCGTTGTTGTCACATTTTATTATGACCGGTACTTTCACGCGAAACTCTTTTGTATAAAGTCTCATGATTCACACAGTCTTACAATTCATTCCAAATTCCTATTCAAGAAGATATTTGTGAAAACTGTTACAAATCAATATTCGCACTTATGCAATATCGTTTTCAGAAATGTAATTTGCCTGCCGCTTTCGGCGCTGCTTTATGAACACAACCTAACATTGAATTTACATTGTTGCGAAGCACGGACTTAAATTAATTTCACTCTTAGTATGAAAATCTTTATGAACATTCATCGTTTTCGACAATGACTTCTACTTAAATTTCACATCTTGGCTAGGAGAACTGAGTTTATTGACAAAGAGATCCAAAAAGGATTGTGTTTTTGCTGACCTACGTCTGGAACCCAAAGAACCATGATATACACAGGACCTTCTTTAACAACCGTTGCGAAGCACGGGCATATAAGCTAGTTTCGTATAAAGCTATGTACAGTTGGAAGAGGTCTCGTTTTACTGTTTCAATTTTACACTACCGGGAATTAAAATTTCTACACCAAGAAGAAAAGCAGATAATGAAAGGGCATTCGTTGGACAACTATATTATACTCGAACTGACATGTGATTACATTTTCACGCAATTTGGGAGCATAGATCCTGAGAAAACAGTACCCAGAACAACCACCTCTGGCCGTAATAACGGCCTTGATACGCCTAGGCATTAAGTCAAACAGAGCTTGGATGACGTGTTCAGGTACAGTTGCCCTTGCAGCTTCAACACGATACCACAGTTCAAGAGTAGTGACTGGGGTATTGTGACGAACCAGTTGCTCGGCCACCATTGACCAGACGTTCTGAGTTGGTCAGATATCTGGAGAATGTGCTGGCCAGGGCAGCAGTCGAACATTTTCCGTATTCAAAAAGGCCCGTACAGGACCTGCAACATGCGGTCGTGGAT
This sequence comes from Locusta migratoria, assembly GCA_026315105.1. Lineage (NCBI taxonomy): Eukaryota > Metazoa > Arthropoda > Insecta > Orthoptera > Acrididae > Locusta > Locusta migratoria. The sequence goes on along the minus strand of CM048744.1, from coordinate 400,491,909 downwards.
TATCCTGTTGAAATCTAGGGTTTCGCAGGGATCGAATAAAGGGTAGAGCCAAGGGTCGTAACGCATCTGAAACGTAACGACCACTGTTGAAAGTGCCATCGATGCGAAGAAGAAGTGACCGAGACGTGTAACCAATGGCACCCCATACCATCACGCCGGGTGCTACGCTTCCAATGTGCGTTCACCGCGATGTCGCCAAACACGAATGCAACCATCATGACGCTGTCAACAGAATCTGGATTTAACCGAAAAAAATGACGTTTTGCCATTCGTGCACCCACGTTCGTCGTTGCGTACACCATCGTAGGTGCTCCTGTCTGTGATGCAGCGTCGAGAGTAACCGCAGTCATGGTCTCCGAGCTGATAGTCCATGCTGCTGCAAACGCCATCGAACTTTTCGTGCAGATGGTTGTTGTCTTGCACACGTCCCCATCTGTTGACTCAGGGATCGAGACGTGGCTGTACGATCAGTTACAGCCGTGCGGATAAGATGTCTGTCATCTCTACTGCTAGTGATACGAAGCCGTTGGGATCCAGTACGGCGTTCCGTAATGCCCTCCACCGATTCCATATTCCGATAACAGTTATAGGATCGCGACCAACGCGAGCAGCAATGTCGGGATACGATAAATTGCAATCGCGATAGGCTACAATCCGACCTTTATCAAAGTCTGAAACGTGATGGTACGCATTTCTCCTCCTTACACGAGGCATCACAACAACATTTCACCAGGCAACGCCGGTCAACTGCTGTTTGTGTACGAGAAATCGGTTGGAAACTTTCCTCATGTCAGCACGTTGAAGGTGTCGCCACCAGCGCCAACCTTGTGTGAATCCTCTGGAAAGCTATTCATTTGCATATCACAGCATGTTCTTCATGTCGGTTAAATTTCGCGTCTGTAGCACGTCATCTTCGTGGTGTTGCAATTTTAGAGGCCAGGGGTGTATTATTCTTATTTGATGATTTCAAAAAGTTCAAATGTTTGAAAACATATGGGACCAAACTGCTATGGTCATCAGTTTCTAGACTTCTTAAACTAACTTAACTTACATTAAGGACAACACACATACCCATGTCCGAGGGAGGACTCGAGCCTCCGACGGGAACGGCCGCCCAATCCTTAGCAATACTCCTTAGACCTCGCGGCCATGCCGTGCTGCATTTACTGATTTATTATTCTGTTTAATATATTGCTGAAAATAATTCAAGATCTTAGGACCGAGGTAAATGCATTCAGAGATGGAGAAAGCTTCAATAATTTAAAAATGTTCAAATGTTTGTAATTCTATGGGACCAAGCTTCTTTGGTCATGTCCCTAGAATTACAAAATACTTAATCTAAGTTAAAATAACCTAAGGAAAATACACACATCAATGCCCGAGGAAGGAACCGACTCCCGACGCGGGAGGTCGCGCGATCCGTAACGTGGTGCTCCAGACCGCTCGGCTACTCTCGCGCGACTCAACAATTTTCGTTGAAGGTGTAGTCAGAGATGAAAGAATTATACTGGAAGTCTCCTCTTGCTATTTGGTGAAGGATTCGGTTGGCAGAACATCTGCAGTAGAACATAGTAGGGGAAGAAAGCAACGGCTTCATTTCCACAATTTTTCTTTTAGATCACACGACCGGTTTCGGACAGTTAAAACGCCATCACGTTCAAAACCGCTTATGGAATAACGCTACAGTTGTGTGGTCGGATCCGCGATTTCTTGTCAGAAACAACACAGTACGTAGTAATTGACGGACAGTCATCGAATTAAACGGAAGTGATATCTGGCATTCCCCAGGGAAATGTTGGAGGGCCCCTACTGTTCCTAGTCTTTATAAAGTAGTGCTCTCTCGTGAATAATACTGTCGTAAAACGGTTAGTAAAGTCATCAGAAGATGAAAAGGAACTGCCAAACGACTTACATATTGTATCTTAATGGTCCAAAGAATTTTAGTTAACTCTAATAATGATAATTGGGATTCATCCATGTGAGCACTGAAAGGAATCCGTTGAATTTCATTAACATTATAAATCAGACAAATCTACAGATCGTAAATTTAATTAAAGATCTAGGAATAACAGGAATTACAGAACCATCAGTTTAATATGTAATGGTTACAAAATTTTAACACGAATTATTTACAGAAGGATAGAAAAGCTGGTAGAAGATGACCTCGGGGAAGATAAGATTGGATTCAGGAGAAATGTAGGAACACGGAAAGCAATACTCACTTTACGACTTATCTTGGAAGATAGATTAAGGAAAGGCAAACCTACATTTCTGGCTTTTGTAGATTTGGAGAAAGCTTTTGACAATGTTGATTGGAATACACTCTTTCAAATTCTAAAATCAGCAGGAGTAAATAATAGGGAACGGTAGGTTATTTACAATTTGTACAAAAGCCAGTCAGCGGTTATCAGAGTCGAAGGGCAGGAAAGGGAGGCAGAGGGTGGGAAAGGAATAAGACAGGGTTGTAGCCTTTCTGCAAAGCTATTCAATTTGTACAGTCGGTGACAGAATTCGTGAGACCCCTCGCCTAATCGCTATACACAACCACAAAGTTCAGCTGCTTGGTGGGAAGTATATACAGCTAGGCAACACGATCGTACATACTGTCGATTACCCATCTGACACGAAATCTGAGAGGAAAATGTTATCTTCCAGTATCGCAGCCAGTTGTAACAACACGCGTGCTTTCTATGCGACGTGAAGGCGACTTCGAAAACTGATTTTATAAACTGTTTTGCGTATTAGCCATAACGTTTTAAGCTGTTCGCGACCGACAAGTTCCTTTACACATTTCTTTTCTTATAGTTTCAATGAACAAAGACAGCAAATAGAATTGAAATGCTGCAGTCCGTGAATATTTTCGGACGTTACTGCCACATTCAAATGGAAAAATTGCATGCATATCATAGAATTAATTCAATTACATGAATGGACTTTGTTATGAAGCTAAGTGTTACATCATGGTGCATCATGTTCCGAGTATCGCTGACGGTTTCCGCCCACCGCCTCGGTTGCGCTATAAAGACGACAATCGTTTGGCGCTGCAGATCACTGATTGTATTTCCATTTCTACTGGTTCTCTTTCGGTTGAAATTGCAACTAAGATATCAGCACAAATTTAACAAAGATAAGCCAACTGTGTCACCACAAGTTACGTTCTCCTCAGATGTTTGGTAGTTTTCCATACTCCTTGTCTTATTGAAATGCATACGACAACATATTGGGCTATTATAATACCAGATACGATTATGTCAAAGGAATGTGCAGAGAAGCAAACAAATGATAAAGATAATCTTATTTATGTCGCCAAATGGCCAACTACTGATCAACGAGCGACAGTTCGATTACTGACTCTTTCACATTTTTCTTCTATTTTGAAATATGGCTCATTATGTTTCTCACGTAACAATAACAAACAAACATGATAATTGCCGCGGTGGAGTAGCCGAGCGGTCTAAAGCGTCTCGCTGCGGAGCGCGCGGTTGCTCGCCGTGGACGTTCGAGTCCTCCCTGGGGCATGGGTGTGTGTTTGTCCTTAGGTTAGTTTACCTATGTTTAAGCAGTTTTTAAGCGACGGACTGATGACGACGCAGTTTGGTTCGATAGATTTGAACATTCTTTAAACTATCGTATCCAACACATAATTGTATTTTTATTCCGTTTCTTTCAATAACGACGCAAAAGCTACGTTTTTCAGGCAAGCAACATTAGGAATATTAAATCGCTGTGACATTCAAATCCGTAGTTGTTTAATATTATCCTGTTTCAATCCAGACAGTAGTACGACAACAAGAATTCCTAATACTGGCGAGCTCGGTGTTCCCCACTTGGCTTCCCCAGAGGTTAAAGAGATCTTTTGGTGTGAGTTGGTCACTGGCGAATATCGAAGACGATATGTTTCGCATACTAATCAAAAATATAAACCCGCCAAACCACCCGCACCTAGTAATACATCATGCAGGAAGTAGACGTCTGAACAATCACCTTAGAATGAAGTCGGTCATCTATGCAACAGATCGTGTGAGTCATAGCGTAAGTTTTTCCACAGACAGATAATAAACGTTGGTTTCAGGGCACATATCGTATGGATTTATAAATATCAAACAATATAGTAGTCACAATTTATTAGCTGAAATAAGTGGATACTGAAAAACGCTGCCTTTATGTGTGTTCAAAACTTGATAAGCACATACCAAGAGTGTAATAGCTACAACGAATATCTCCGAATGCGATTGTCTTGACAAAGACTAATAATATCCCCTTATACGTTTGCGTGTTGAAAGTCTCAACACTAGGGATCGCTGGATGGGTCTCACCTACTTGGCCCAATCTGTGCGAGAAGAAACACGAATATGAACCTTTTAAATTCCTACAATATCTCCCCTGTGTAGGCCATAGGAAAAGAGAAATCTCACGCCAAATGATTCAACTACAGATAGGTGCAATATCAGCTAATATTGAGGCTCAACATTGCTGATGACGGTGTTTTCGGTGTTGCGAAGTAGCTAAACGATTAGCTTTTGAATGAAACAGCACGGGTCTGAATCCCGTCCCTTCCAAAATACTTTTCTTTTATTAACCCTTGTAGTTCTAATTATCAATTATAAAAATTTCAATGCATAGTATATATATTTGGTTTCGTTATAACTAATTTAATTAATTAGTATATCTTATATCATCATTTAATTTTCATAATTTGATGAAGTATTAAATGAAAAGAATATTTCAAAAATTGTAGCACGTATTTATATGCGGAAATTATATTAGATTCCTTAGGGTGTTCATCGTCAAAGAAAATCTCCACACCATGCAGACTTTACCAAAGTATTTTAAGCGAGAAATTTTATCCGAAATATGTTTCGATGCAAAGCATACTTTATTCAAGTTTTTAAGTAAATAACTTTTCACTGTTGATTTTGTGCATACCAAGTGTATGGATGTGAATTGTGGCACTGAAGTGATGCTGTAGGATTGAATGTGTTTTAAGTGAGACACCTCTTGACATCAACGTTCGTGGTACACTGAAACGTTTAAGTAAATTTAAATTTCATAAATAAAAGGTTTACATTGCGAAGGGAAATGAACAAAAATGTAAGGAGTACCGGGGAATCGAACCTTGACTCCTAACTTGGCACTCCAAGAACTTGTCCATTACGCTTGGCACACTTGGCTTATGTTTGTTAAATTTGTGCTGATATCTTAGTTGCAATTTCAACCGAAAGAGAACCAGTGGAAATGAAAATACAATCAGTGATCTGCGGTGCCAAACGGTTGTCGTCTTTATAGCGCAACCGAGGCGGTAGGCGGAAACCGTCAGCGATACTCGGAACATGATGCACCATGATGTAACACTTAGCTTCATAACAAAGTCCATTCATGTAATTGAATTAATTCTATGATATGCATGCAATTTTTCCATTTGAATGTGTCAGTAACGTCCGAAAATATTCACGGACTGCAGCATCTCAATTCTATTTGTTGTCTTTTTTCATTGAAACTATAAGAAAAGAAATGTGTAAAGGAATTTGTCGCTTGCGAACAGCTTAAAACGCTATGGCTAATACGCAAAACAGTCTCTAAAATCAGTTTTCGAAGTCGCCTTCACGTCGCATAGAAAGCACGCGTGTTGTTACAACTGGCTGCGATACTGGAAGATAAAATTTTTCCTCTCAGATTTCGTGTCAGATGAGCAATCGACAGTATGTACGATCGTGTTGCCTAGCTGTATATACTTCCCACCAAGCAGCTGAACTTTGCGGTTGTGTATAGCGATTAGGCGAGGGGTCTCGCGAATTATGTCACCGACTATACATTGAGCAAGCTACAAAGGAAAGCAACGATAAATTTGTAGAAGGAATTAAAGTTCAGGGTGAACAAATAAAAACATTGCGTTTTGCCGATGACATTGTGGTTCTCTCAGAGACAGCAAAAGATCTGGAAGAGCATTTCATCGGAATGGACAGTGTGTTGAAAGGTGTGTATAAAATGAACATTAACAAGAGCAAAACAAAGGTAATGGAGTGCAGTATAAGAAAATCAGGCGATGCTGAAGATTTTTGATTATGGAACGAAACAATAAAAGTGGTAAATGAGTTTTGTTACTTAGGCAGTAAAAAAATATATGATGGTCGCAGTAAAGAAGATATAAAATGCAGAATGCCAATGGGAAGGAAAACGTTTTTGAAAAAGATAAATTTGTTAACATCAAATATTAATGTAAGTGTAAGGAAGTCCTTTCTGAAGGCATTTGTGCAGCTGGACAATAAACAGTGTGGACAGGAAGAGAATAGAGGCTTTTGAATTGTGGTGTTACAGAAGAATGCTGAAAAAATGTTCAAATGTCTGTAAATCTATCGGACCAAACTGCGTGGTCATCAGTCCGTAGCTTACAAACTACTCAAACCTAGGTAAACTAACCTAAGGACAAACAAACACACCCATACCCCAGGGAGGACTCGAACCTCCACGGCGAGCAACCGCGCGCTCCGCAGCGAGACGCTTTAGACCGCTCGGCTACTCCACCGCGGCAAGAATGCTGAAGATTAGGAGGCTGGATCGCGTAACTAATGAAGAGGTACTGAATAGAATTGGGGAGAAAAGGAATTTCTGGCATACCTTGACTAAAAGAAGGGATCGAGTGGTAGGACACATCCTTAGACAGCAAGGAATCGTAAATTTAGCAATGGAGGGAAGTGCGTGGGGAGACCAAGAAATGAATACAGTAAGCAGATTCAAATGGATGTAGGTTGCAGGTCTTATGAGGAAATGAAGACAGGCTTGCTCATGATAGAGTAGGTTGGAGAGCTGCATCAAATCAGTCTCAGGACTGAAGTCCACAACAACAGTTACGAGCAGACGGCAACAGTGGCCGAGCGGTCTGCGGCGTGCCAGTCACGGTCTGCACGGCCGCTGTGGTTGATGGTTCGAATCCCTCCTAGGGTATGGATGTTTGTGCCGTCTTTAGAATAAGCTAGTTCGTAAGTAGTTTGTAAGTTTAGGGACTGATGGCCCCGTAGTTAAGTCCCATAAGCTGTAAGAACATTTCAACATCTTTTTAGTTACGAACAATTTAAATTGTGTAGTAGACATATAAAATATTGCAGGAAAGGTGAACCAAAGTCTACGTTTCATTGGCAGAACCCTTAGGAGATGCAATAGTTCTACTAAAGAAACTTCCTACACTACACTTATCCTTCCTATTTTGAAGTACTGCTGCGCATTGTGGCATCCCTACAGAGTGCGACTGACGGAAGATAGAAAGAGAGTTCAGACAAGAGCAGCTCGTTTTGTATTGTCGCGGTACAGGGGAGAGTGTGCCAAGGAAATCAATAAAAGAGAAGCGGTATTCGTTGCGGCGAGATCTGTTGCCGAAATTTATTTCACCAACTTTCTCCTACAAATGTGAAAATATATTTCTTGCCCCCACATACATAGGGAGACATGATAATCATAACAGAACACGAGAAATAAGATGTAAAACCGAAAGATTTAGGTGTTACGTACTCCCGCCCGTTATTAGGGAAGAGAGTGGTAGAGAAATATTATGAAAGCGTATCAATAAACCCTCAGTCAGGCACTTAAATGTGATTTACAGAGTAAATTGGTAAATGTAGCTGTAAATCATAAGCGGCGAGTCTTAATCCCATTCAAGTACCGACTATCGCCTGCCGCTGTCAACGTGAGGCGATTACGCGGCTTATGATTTACGTCCATACAGCAGATTATGAGCTTCAAATTGCCCGAAACCGGTATTGTGTAATCTATTAGAAATATTGTGCAACTAACGCTTATACTTTTTTCCTCTGTTTTGGAAACCCATGACCAACTGGATTGAGAGGACCAATTTGAAACACGATCCTTGAAAACTAGGAAGTCAACTCACTAATTTATGGACTAAGATGCACAACCTGAGTAACCTAATCCTCAGCTTAATAGTCAGGTGCGAATGCAAAATTGTTGCCCTTCATTTAAAACGTTTCCCAAAACATCCGGCAAAATTCGGTTAGGTCGAACACGTGGTATACCTGGACGTCCTTTCAGTCTTACAGTCTGCTCCAGCGAGATCATAATACAGAGTAGCATTAGTTTCCTATCCTCTTCCTTCTCCTAAATCTGCAGTTGATCTCCATTCCCAGAATTTCGCCAGTGTCAATATGATGTATCCCCAGTGTCAAAAATTGCCTACAGTACAAATTTAATTTGTATACAATCGCGTCCTAGGCAGTGACAGTCATAATCCTTGTCATACAATCTGATCACTTAGTAATAACTTCTTTGTTCATGAAAGCCCACACCATTGTAACTGTCTGCGTATACACAAGTTAAGGCAGCAAACTGGAGCAGATCTTGAAATTGAAGAACATTTGTTTCTTGGCACTTGGTCAAAATTTCTAGGCGAATATAAGATGGACTGATGAAGTACTGTCGTCCCATCCGAAATTTTTTGTTTCAGTTCCTGAACGCTATGAGGGTTGTTGCGATACACTTGAAACTTGAAGGCACCCCACACAAAGTAATCACACACTGACAGATCAGGTGAGCTGGGTAACCACCTAGAGCCTCTGCTAACAAATTTGCCAGGCTTGAAGACCGTGTAAATATCCTCCGAACTTCGCTCGCCTTGTACAGGCTCCGACCCGTTGAAACTAACTGTAGGTCTTTTCAAAGTCATATCCACTCATTCGGGGCATTTTCATTTCCTCCTCCCTGTATCTGATGATATCTGTAATAATAATTACTTTGTTTAAAGTTAAATGAAAATGTCAGAATTACAATTTCTACCTATTTTATATATGACCGGTGGTAATAGTATAATAGTATGTTGGTTGCGTAGCACTTTGTCCCATGGGCGATCGATGTATAATTCGTATCTGCAGATATTGAATATGGCGACATTCTCTCTCTCTCTCTCTCTCTCTCTCTCTCTCTCTCTCTCTCTCTCTCTCTCTCTTACTGCACATTTACATGTACATCTTACTTCTGTCTTAACCGTAACTGAACGAATTAATATTTCGTTTGCTTTCACAACTGTAACGTATGTTAACACTAAAAGCTGCCCTAAAGCGACATGAAGGCTATTGTAGGTCACTTAGTCGCTTTAAACGGATCCATATTGCAATTCCTGCCTTTTTTTTACACGTGCGACATAAATTAGGACTGATACACAATCCGAGAATCTCTCACAATTCAATTACAGTCATTTTCATATATGCACTGTAATGGTTACTATATTGAAAACTGTTAACAAAGTAACATGAGTACTACCAAGTTGATACACGAACTACATGATAGACATTTGATATTATGCCTTACGTGTCGACAGCCGTTAAAGCATACCAGTTAGTTTTTACACAGAGTACGCGTAGGAACTTGACCCCCTTCTTCCAGTGGTGTACCGTAGGTCTCTAGAAGAGCATAGCGTTCCGAAGGATTGAAAAATGGCGCAGGTCATCCCCGTTTTTAAGAAGGGACGTCGAACAGATGTGCAGAACTATAGGCCTATATCTCTAACGTCGGTCAGTTGTAGAATTATGGGACATGTATTATGTTCGAGTATAATAACATTTCTGGAGACTAGAAATCTGCTCTGAAAGAATCAGCATGGGTTTCGAAAGAGGCGATCGTGTGAAATCCAGCTCGCGCTATTCGTCCCCGAGACTCAGAGGGCCATAGACACGGGTTCTCAGGTAGATGCTGTGTTTCTTGACTTCCGAAAGGCGTTTGATACAGTTCTCCCGCAGACGTTTAATTAACAAAGTAAGAGCATATGGTCTATCAGACCAGTTGTGTGATTGGATTGAGGAGTTCTTAGATAACAGAATGCAGCATTTCATTCTCAATGCAGAGAAGTCTTCCGAAGTAAGAGTGATGTCAGGTGTGCCACAGGGGAGTGTCGTGGGTCCGTTGCTGTTCGCGATATATATAAATGACCTTGCGGATAACATTGGAAGTTCACTTAGGCTTTTTGCAGATGATGCTGTGGTGAATAGAGAGGTTGTAACAATGGAAAATTGGATTGAAATGCAGGAGGCTCTGCATCGAATTGACGCATGGTGCAGGAAATGGCAACTGAATCTCAATGTAGACAAGTGTAATGTGCTGCGAATACATAGAAAGAAAGATCCTGTAACATTTAGCTACACTATAGCAGGTCAGCAACTGGAAGCAGTTAATTCCATAAATTATCTGGGAGTAGGCATTAGGAGTGATTTAAAATGGAACTACCACATAAAATCAATCGTCGGTAAAGCAGATGCCAGACTTAGATTCATTGGAAGAATCCTAAGGAAATGCAGTCCGAAAACGAAGGAAGTAGGTTACAGTACACTTGTTTGCCCACTGCTTGAATACTGCTCACCGGCGTGGGATCCGTACCAGGTGGGGTTGATAGAGGAAGTAGAAAAGATCCAACGGAGAGCAGCGCGCTTCGTTACAGGATCATTTAGTAACCGTGAAAGCGTTACGGAGATGATCGATAAACTCCAGTGGAAGACTCTACAGGAGAGACGCTCTGTCGCTCGGTACGGGCTTTTGTCGAAGTTTAGAGAACATACCGTTACCGAGGAGTCTAGCAGTATATTGCTCTCTCCTACGTGTATCTTGCGAAGAGATCATGAAGATAAAATCAGAGAGATTAGAGTCCACAAGGAGGCATAACGACAATCTTTCTTTCCGCGAACAATACGTAACTGGAATAGGGGGGGGGGGAGAACCGATAGCCGGCCGCGCTCCAGTCACGGTCAGCACGGCCACTACGGTCGAGGGTTCGAATCCTCCCTCGGGCATGGGTATTTGTGCCATCTTTAGTCTTAGCTAGTTCATAACTAGTTTGTTAGTTTAGAGACTGGTGATCCCGTAGTTAAGTGCCATAAGTTGTACAAACATTTGAACATTTGGAGAACCGATAGTGGTACTCACGGTATCCTCCGCCACACACCATCGGAGTATGGATGTAGATGAGGATTTCAATTCCCTTTGTTGGGGAACTGTTCCAAACGACAGTCACAAATTTGGTTTCAATATGAAGAACAGAAAACCACGACTTACAGACAGTAACAATAAAATGGGAGTTTTAAGTATTATTAAAATGTAGTCATGATCAGCTTCTCCTACAATTCAATCTAATTTATGAGGTCTGGCGTCAGCAGGCGAAATTTCATGTTACGTGTATGACTACGGCTGAAGCCGTGGTGGAGTGGGTGAGTGCACTAAGGCACCTTGCCGCGGAGCGTACCACTGTTCTCCGTCGGAGGTTCAAGTCCTCCCTCTGGCATAGATGTAAGTTAGTTTAAGTAGTTTGTAAGCCTAGGGACTGATGACCACAGTGGTTGAGTCCCTTAGATTTACAAACATTTGAACTAGTGCCGAAACACTGAACGGAGTGACGTAATTTTTTATTTTTAATACCCGCGGGTGCAGATGCTGCTAGGGGTAAGCTATTTGTGGGCGAAACTGGATGCAGGCTGCAGGTACAGTGTGTCCGTGAAGTCATGGTACTTCTTTAGCAGGTCACAGAAAGACAACGCATCAAAACAGAAATGTGAAACCTTCGTCTAATGAAATAAAAACTGTCCAAGTTGCAATTACGTACTTTCTATTTATTTTTATTTTATTTATTTATTTTTTTAATGGAAGGAAGGAAGCTTGCAGTTTAACGTCCCGTCGACAGCGTGGTCATTAGAGACGGAGCTTACGCTCGGAGTATTTGGATAAGGATGTGGAAGGAAATCGGCAGTGCCCTTTTCAAAGGAACCATCCCGGCATTTGCCTGGAGTGATTTAGGGAAATCACGGAAAACCTAAATCTGGATGGCCGGAGGTGGAATTGAACCACCATCCTTCCGAATGCGAGTCCAGTGTCTTACCACTGCGCCACCTTGCTCGATTTACTTTTTATTGTTGAAACTCGCGCAAGTAATGACACACCAATTAAATAAAGCGAATTACTTAATTGAAGATGGTCACTGGTCAGGCAATATCAGATAAGATGTGAACGGTACAGACAAAACTTCAGTGTGGTCAGTGGCTTGCTGAATTTGAAGTTGGGAAGCATGCTCAGCGTGACTCTCGTTGTGTGTAGAATGTAGTCCTGCAAACTTGAAGTAATATTACACAATGGGATCAACATATGAAGAATACTGACAGTTTATTGCACCAAAAACGTTCAGGTAGGCCTTCGGTTAGTGAAACTGATGCTATACTGAACACCTAACAAAGTAGCCCCAAGATATGGGTGCGTACATGTTTTCCACAACAACGCTTAAAGAGTAGTAAGTCATATTAAGAGCCGACATTGTCAGGATGGGAGAGATTCACATGGAATACGCGATCTAGGCTGTCTTCCATGTGAAGCATTGTTCTCAATACTACAGTCGATTAAGTGTTAAAGAAACTTCCCCGCTTTACCGATTACAAACTACAGTTGTTACACGCTATTCACCCCTCTAATAGGCCAAAACGATTTGAATTTGCTCACTTTTACTACATGAGATTGTTAACGATGAACAATTCCTAAAGAGGACAGAGTTTAGTGACGAAGCCACATTCTTTGTGGTGGGCATGAAGGGGTGTATTTAAGGCATGGATATCACCAGGGCCGAAATAAGATTTATTTATTTATTTTTTTGGATGGTGGGTGGAGAAGACATTAAAAAGCAACTGCAAATTATGTCATACATTCTAACTTGTAAAGCATTACAATATAATTTAGGGGGCGGGGGGCGCATTGATCCCCTTCAGCCCCCCTTGGCTTTGGCCCCAGCCAGCACGATCCCCAAATTAAACACATGTGGACATTTTCTCGTGGAGTTATTTGAAGCAAGGTAAAGATCTCACGTTGCCATCTGAACTTGTTTACAAAGGTCGATGCACATCTATTACACCATCATGGCAACCAGTCTCTTCTGAATGTACGACAGATGAATAGGTGGAACTGAACTTTGAAGGTGTTTGTTGAGTCGTGCCTGGACAGCACAATCGGTGTTAGTATTTCTTATGAAGATTCGAATTCCGGTGCAGAATATTGAATTCATCTGCGTGAAGTTTAAAAAAATCACATTCTGTGTCACATTTTTCTTTTGTGGTCTCCCTGTAGTTCATTTATGAAGATACAAAAATCGAAGGTCACTTTCATCTCATTTCTTTACTTTGACTGTTTCAGGCAAACTCGCTGCTGTCTGCACGAGCGAGTTCCTATTAATTGTTGAAATGTTTGCAAAGCTAAGGGACCAAACTCCTGATGTCATCGATCCCTAGACTTACAAAGTAGTTAAACTAACTTGAACTAAGTTATACTATGGACAAAACAAACACTCTTTTACGAGAGAGGACTTAAACCCCAGATGGGAAGCGGCCGTGAAATCAGTTGCTAGACGCCTTAGACCGCACGGCCATTCCCGCGTGGCCATTATTAGCTGAATATTGTACTTATCAAAATACGTAAACTCCTCTTATACATCTCTATTTCCTGTGAATAGTTAATCACTCTCTTCTTATTACTGGAAGGAAAAAAATTTTTTCTTGAATATAGACACTCATTGCTTACTTAATACAGTCACGCAATGAAAGTGGTCACGCTGTTAACCTGGACCAACGTAGAAGGAAGCGACAGTAAAGGTATTCAGCCGTGACATGCCACGTCATCCCCACTGAAGCTGTTTTCGGTGTTCCAGCTCCAAGTGATTCACCGGTTCTGAGAACGACCGAAGTGAAAACAGTGCCGTGCCCCTAAATCTGCAATACGGCACACACGACTGAATTTCTCTCTGCCTGAAAGTTCCACTCACAATCAGTAGTCTCCTCGATGCCCAGCGGTTCCCCGTGTGCACAAGGTAGCAAGAATAACAATAAAGCGAGATTTGCAGATCACACCTGTCTGCACATCTGACGAAGAAAAATAATCCCGCGTCTTTCCCTCGACAAGAACAACAAGTTACGGCTTAACAATATGAAGACGAGTTGCACTTACGAAAGAAAAATAACTTTTGACCAACTTCTCTATTTTCAGTGCAATACCTTATTAGAAAGCTGTTTTATCTGAAGTTATTTCAGTGTTGATTTGAACACATCAAAACAGTTGTTTGGAAATTATTACACAGAAGTGATTTGCAGTTGTTTATCTCCACTTTTCTGTACAATATTTCAAACTTGATATTTTATTATATACGAGGGGGAGTTGAAAAATACGTTTCCCCTGTCGACTGTGGCTAGCATGGCGTGTGAAAGGAAAAAAATAGAATGAGATATTAAAGACATATCTGTATTTTTCTACATAATTTCCAAATACATTGAGTGATTTTTAATCCGGCTTTATAGGCTTCAAACAGCCTTCCAGGAAAAAATCAGAGAGTTGCATACGGAAGAAGCGTTGAACGGCTTGTTTGACGTCAGCATTGCTTCCAAAGCGCCTACTGACGACAGTCTTCTTCAAAGCTGAAAATAGATGAAAGTCACTTGGTGCGAGATTAGGACTGTATGGCGGATGGTGCAGGCGCTCCCAATCAAGAGTTGCAATATGGTTTTGCATTGCCGTCGCCAAGTGTGGTCTCGCATTGTCATCCAACAGCAGAACGACAGATCTGAGAAAGTCCGGCCGGTTTTTCCGAATCAACTCTTTCAATTTTGACAGAGCGGCACAGTACCACGCAGCATCCTCCCAAAAGTTCAGCAACGTAACACCTTGGGCGTCCCAGAAAACGGTGAGTAGCACTTTACCTGCAGACGGAGTGCTTCTGAACTTCTTTCGAACAGGTGATAACGGATTTTTCCACTCCACTGACGCGGCCTCCGATTCGGACGTGTAATTGTGGATTCACGTTTCATCCCCGTCACAACCGAAACAGAAAGTCATCTTATTGATCACGGTCGACATCTACCCAATGGTGAATCGGTGTCTTTTACGTGTGCGTTCACCTCCTATGTCTTCTTTCGCCCATAGCCGTCCAACGCTCCTTCCGTCCGACCTGATTTATTCCTGGACAGCTTTTTGAAGCTTATAAAGTGGTTTGGCAAATGTCTCAATGTACTTAGAAATTATGTAGGAAAATACATTACTATAACCATAATGGAATTACTGAAGGAAAGGAATCTTAAATTAGTCAAATGAGAACAAAGGTAACTCTATCTGACTTCTTGTTAAATTTATTTTAAAAAAATTATCATACTGCAGACATCAGCGAAGACACGTCAAATCATGACCCAGAGCAAAGATAGCAACCCAGAAGCATTCACCATTCGTTCTCCTTCTGTACAACAATAGAAAAAGACATAGATCGTAAAGAAAGGTGCGTAATAATATATTATCATCTTTGACAACGGTAAAGATCAGTATGTTACGTTACAATCCAGAACAGGCCAGTTGGCGCCAGTAGGTACCGGCTGTTTACAGGTACCGTTCGTTCTTTACAGTTTTGATCTGTCATAGTTTCGTTTATATGAATATAGGACTCACCGCGAAAGAAGGTAACACATGCAGCGAAAGTAATTCAAAATGCCCGCAGACTGTCGAATTCTTATAACTCGCGTGTAAAGTTAATCACTTTGCACCGAGATTGCAAAAGTGTCCAAACATTACGAAAGAAATTTAAGATTTCTAGCAACATACTTATTAAGATCACATACCAGCAAAGGACCTATGATGTTCGTCCTATTCAGGAGCACCCTGGAAATTGTCAGAACGCTGGGAGAAGTATTTGATGGAGACCAGTAAACGTGATTGATTCAAAACTGTTTATGAATTTATTGCTGTGGTAAACACAGTTAGGATTACAACAATGGGTGAATCAACAGTCTAATTTCATTTGATCCTTCAATACACAACTATGCCTACAGCCGACAGGGGAAAGTTATTTTCCAAGATCCCTCGTAGTTAAGGCAAGTGTTACATTTGTAGCGCAAAGATTAATGTGAAATTAGAAAATGGATTACATAACCTTCATAGAAATACTTAAGCATTTCCGTTTTCGTAACTCAAGGAACATATGGATCATCTCACCATGATACCCTGTTGTCGGGTTTATGGTTAAACCAAAAACAAACAAAAATAAAATAAAACTAAACAATAATAATAATAATAAAACTAATTTTGCTGCCTAGAAACTGTGTGCCGCATTTCGATTACCTATATGAATACATTCATACAGGTATTTTTTATTCTTCTTTCTTTCTCTTCGGCCATGTTCTCGCACATGCAGGGTCGGCTCTGTGTTAAATCCAGATTTGACGTGTGTTTTCAGTTAAGGGGTGCCCGGATGCTGTAACGGTGAAATCATGGCAGACACGTTCGCCAATTTTGTAAACTGGTAGAAAGGGAGTCATTTCTGTAACACTCTTAATGTTAAAAGTTGTCCTTAGTTAGCCACATGGTCACCTGTTAAGTCAGAATTAGTGATAACGTTACAATATTGATGCTATAAAATCCCAGAAAATGACTTATATGCTTCTAAAAGCATCAGATACCGCCTTACTTCGGCTGTGAACACAAAACCAGTCTTAGAAAGATATATTGCCACTACAACAAATTAAGAGCATGCGTAAACAACCAAAATTTATGGTCACGTAACCTAACGTTGCTACCGACCAGAGGTTAACATCCACATAAGTCATATGCTAGAATATTAATAAAAATGAATTTCTTTATCAATTGTAATGACTATACAAGACTAGTAAACATCTACTAATTTTATATTAGTCCATAAGAGGAACGTTACAACTGTAGTTTTTACCAATGAGCTGAATACCATACAAACTCTTGACTCCCAACAACTGATAAAAAAATTAATTCCTTTTCTGCTTTAAAATTGCTTAGAAGTACTTTCACGGGCAAAAATGAACTTAGTTCAAGGATAGATTTATGCCCGTAACTTTCGCTTCTTTCTCTCTCTTTTTTTTTCTTTTTTTTCTGAAGTATGTGAAGTTTATTTTTTATGTAACATTTAAATTTCACTGATATTACTTTCCCGTAAAGAGAAAATCCAGTTGTATCACCCTCAACTGATAAATTGCAAATAAAATACACTCTTCCATGTTAGCCCAATACCTCAGATGTCTTATTTAAATAATTGCTTTGATTACAGAACTCCTATTTTCACAGACCATTAGTAATGTCACTCTGACAGGAGGAAGACTCTACACTGATGAAGTTTAATACGCGAGGCTAACTTAGTACGAAAAGAACAGAAAGTAAACAAAGGAACTTAGATGAAACATCATTAACGTCTATGCGTATTTATCATATTTAGTTACTGTTTTCAAATTTCTCAACTTCTAGGAATTAATAGAGCAGGAAAGTGATAAAAATTAAGAACAATTTTTATAAGTATTACGGAGGGAATAAATTGTTGAAAGTTCTTCTCAGCGAAGTGTCTGGCTGGAAGATCAGAGGCGAAGTCTCTGCTCATCCGGAGGGTTGGTGGGCACGTGACCGACGTTAGAGTGCGGACTCACGTAGCCCAGAAGAGGCTGAATGTGAAAGGTGACAATAAATTTCACACACGTGGAACCTGCGGTGAATAAACTCCCGCCGCTGCGGCCAGTGAACGCGGAGTCCCACTGTGACGGTACCAAATCGAAACACAGTCTATCAGCCCCACAAAGGTCCTGGTCGTTTATAACTTTTACACGAACCGTATTGTGGTAATTTTCATAATTCCAGGTACTTACTACATACTAATCACCACCAGATCCTCGTTTTCACTTGTCACCCTTCGTTTCCTTAGTATTTTATAAGGACGTAACGTGTTTTTGAAAGTCAAGTGTGTCACGAGCAAAATCATATCTGGCGTTTCCCAGGTAAGTGTTATTGGGCCCCTTCCGTTCTTCGTCTTTATAAGCGATGTAGGAGTCAATATGAGTCGTTCACTGAGCCTATCGCGGATGATGCTGTCGGTTATCTGATAGTAAAGTCAGCAGAATATCAATAGGAACTGCAAAACGATTTAGATAAGATATCTGCATTGTAAGAAAGTGGTAGTTGACCATAAATTAAAAAAGCGGGAAGTCATCCATATGAGCTCTAAAAGAAACCCTTTAAATTTGTATACATGATAAATTAGTCAAATCTAAAGGTCCTAAATTTAACTAAAAGCCTATGAATTACAAGTACGAACAGAATTCGAAATGACATATTGGAAATATTGCGGATAAAGCAAAACAAAGGCTGCGTTTTACTGGCAAATCACTTAGAAGATGCAACAGTTCCACTAAAGAAACTGTTGATACTGTACTTGTCCGTCCTATTTTGGAGTACTCTTGCCCTTTGTGGGATCCTTAGCAACTGGGACAGACGGCAGATCTGGAAGAAGTTCAGGGAAGGCTAGATGGCTTTGTATTAATGTGATACAGGGGAGAGAGTGTCAAGGAAAGATGCACAAGTAGGAGTGGAAACTAGTAAAAGAGAAGCGTCATTCGATGCGACGAGATGTATTAGCGAAATTTATTTCATCAACTTTCTCCTCATAATGCGTACATATGTTGTCAGACCCACCCACATAGCGAGACAAGATCATCACAATAAAGTAAGAGTAATGAGATCGAAAACGGAAAGATTAGGTCTCCTTTGTCGCGTGCGCCATTAGAGAATGGACGGTTCAGAAATATGAAAGCGGATCGATAAACCCTCTGCCAGGAACTTAAATGTGATTTACCGAGTAAATATGATAGATGTAGATAGCCGACTAGATAACATCTGAAGGAGCTGTTAACAAGCGTGTTACAAATATCTATAAAATTACGTACATATGATACATGCCTACAAAGTCACCAAGAATTTCGACTATGGTTGTATTTAAATAATGCTTTCTGTGTTTAACGATAACCTAGTTGTGTTCGTAAAGAAAAATATGGATTCAGGAATTTCTGTCACAACCTGATTACAGTCTTCTCGAACGACAGTTCTGCTGGTACTTTAGTTGCTCAAATGTGTTCGTTAAGGGATACGCAACAGTACTGTAATGCATGTCGTAAGTGTTAATGTTTGATATAGCTACGCTTCTAGGAGAAACATTAATTTCACTGACCTTTAAAAATGACACCCTTATTCTCCCCGCCCCCTCCAGATCCCCCTTCATATGACTATTCCAGTTCAGAGGGTTCGTCGAACAAATTTTACTATCTCCTTACCGTTTCGCTCCCAAATATATCGAACGGAAAATAAATTATCCCTTATGAATCACGCACCTTAGCTGAGTATTTCTCGATTAGGTTGAATGTTCTTAAAGTACCTAGTTTCGTTCTGTTTTCCAAAACGCGAAAATTGCGGGTGAACTATACTCCAAAGGAACCAGATCACGTTCATAGGTTTCAAACCGATCATATTCTCAGAGAAATTTCGTAAGTGACGGCAGTATCGAACATTGCCAAGAATTTACTATCTGTAGTTTCCGACTATGAAACGTGTGGGAATCAAAGCCCCTAATAAGAGGTAGTTTCAATGTCGCCTTCTATCTCAGCCCCCCCATGTGTATTCTGAGAAAAAAAGGAGAGAACGATGATTTGATGCCCCGTCGACATCAAGCTCGGATTGCTTTTGGTTAAGGTTGGGGAAGGAAATTGTCCGTGCCCTTCTAAAGAATCCATCCTGGAATGTGTCTGGAGTGATTTAGGAAAATCAGGGGAAACCTAAATCTCGATGGATGGAAGCGTCCTCGAATTGGCATCCTTCCCATTGCGACTCGATTCTGAGAGGCACTGTGTCTGAGATGTGTCCGAGTATCCATACAAAATCGGCGTGATTAATTCGCTGTACATCTCGTGTGTAATCTACTTCCGAGAGGTTTGAAACGAATGTGTTAACATTGAGTAACAAGAGGATGTGACGACCTTCCTAACGTATGACACGCCTACGGTGGTGCTAGGTAGAGTTGCTGCGAAATTTAGTGTTAATGTAACATCATTAATCCATCTCGGACACCACCTGAAATACCGATCTCTGTCCAATTTCTCGCAAGTGCCAACTCCTTGTTGTTCGAGGTGTCGCCGTGGCTCGCCGAGAACAAGGCTGACATCGCAGTGCGTCACGCTTTCATAACGTTACAAGGGAAGATTTAAACATCTTTGAGCACAAATTCAAACTTCTGTTTCACAATGGGACACACTACAATGTTTAGAAAAAGTGATGCTTTCATTTGGTTTTGCTGTATATTTCAGCATGCTGTAACACTTTCCACTGATGTCCTAAATGAGAACAGGAAACGGAAAACTGAAGTTTGCATTTATTTCGTCACAAGGAAGGTGATATTAAAGTAGAAACAGTGCAGATTACAAATCTTTCAAAAGGATCAAACTGCTATGGTTACTGTTGTGGAGTCGCTATTCGGCAGAACGCCGACAGTCTAAACTCACCGCACAACTTGAAGAAGAGCCGATAAGTCGCTCCACAACATTTCGGCCGCCGAGGGCGCCCACAGTCTTGGTATCTCTTTTCACGCCTTGCGCCCCGGCCAATAGGAAGACAGGGGCTCGTCTAGATATGCCGGCGCACCTCACCACGAAAGTCAGTACAGGAGTATAGCGGGGTACGGCAGTTCCAATCAATACCAGGAAGTTCAACGAATCTATAGAAAAGTGGTATCCATACGAGCCAGCAGCCGTAATACAAACCGCGACATTTGCTATTGAAATGACTCTAGGTGAACCACACCAAAGTTGAGTACTTAGCCCACTGTATCAATAAATCCTTTGTGGACTAATTACTTCTTTAGTTGCAGACCTTGTCCTCATCCTTGTTAGTCACAGGCCATTCCCGAACCTACTGCTGACAGTACAGCACCCCGACGGCACAACAGTCATCTGTCCCTAAGACTTACAAACTATTAAACTAATACTATTCCCGAGGGAGGACTCGAAACTCCGGCGTGAACGTCCCCCCCCCCTCAGTCTGCAGCATGATGCCTTAGACCACATGGTCATTCCACGCAGCGTAGAGATTACAGAATGGAATCAACTGCAACATGCATAACAGAGTACAAAAATATTATTTTAAACGGATTTAGACACACATATGGACGACTGAGCAATATACTTAGTGTGCCGTGTGACAACGTCTGGTAGGAATACATACATTAAACCAACGGAGCATGTTCGAATGATTTCATCAATCTCATGTTGTGTCAATAACGCCCATTTAACACCCGTTCTTCCTGCAGAGCCTTTCGCAAATCTAGAAGAACGGTTGGTGGATGCTGGTGTGGTGTAACCCATCTCCCAAGAGCATCCCACATATTCTGTATGGAATTCAAATGGAGATGGCGAGCAGGCCACACGATGGGTGCATAATAAAATCTGCTACCTGTTCTCTTTATGGGCGAGCATTATCGTCCGTGAATACGAACTCTAGGACCACAGTACCTCGCAATAATCGTACATGACGCCCCAAGATTTCGTCATGATGATTTCATGAAGGTCACATCTCTGGGGGTCCTCCCCGATATCGGTCTCTTTGCGAAGTGTTTGGGTCCAGAGAAGTCATGTTCCACGTTCCCTTCAGATGTGAATACTTCGAAAGTCAACCCGATACCAATCATACCGGCAAAAAGAACATTTTCCCACTGTTCGACCGTCCATATGGCATGTTGACGACGTTCCCTTCTGTGAACTAGCATTTGCGGTACGCATACATCAGGTCTCCGACAATAAAGGTCACTCTACCAGAGCCGTCTGACACTGTTTGCCTGGACACAACTCTCTCACTGGATGCCGCGAGGTCAGATGCCAGTTTTGTAGTACTACGGCGGCACCGACGAGCCCTTACAGCCAAATAATGGTCGTCTCTTTCTGCAGTAAAATGCGGTCAGCCCTGTCCTGCTCTTCGCCGTATACACTGGTCAAAACAATAAGCTGATCTCAGTTGAGATATTTAGGATCCGAAGCATTGTCATCAGTGAAATTAACTAAAGTGGTCCGACCTCTTTCTGTCGCACAGTGGGATGGAATCCCCAAAGCTTGCCCAAAACCCCGAAACATGAAGTTTTCGATTCTCGGAATTTTGATGGGTGGGGTGGATAGGGGAAGGATTGGTGCATCTCATTCCAGAAGGAGAGGTCGCCACCGTCGACCGTTGTAGAGTTACCTCAGTTCAAAAGTGACCGTCGAGAGCACATGGGGCGCTATGAATGTTCAGATGTTTGTAGAGCTTATGGGACTTAACTACGGGGTCATCAGTCCCTAACTTACGAACTACTTATGTACTAGCTAATACTAAGGACGGCACAAACATCCATGCCCAAGGGAGGATTCGAACCCCCGACCGTAATGGCCGTGCAGGCCGTGATTGGCGCGCCGGAGACCGCTTGGCCACCGCGGCGCTGTGAAAGCAAGGCAAATTTACTCTCGAGTGAATATTTTGGTAGTGAAGTGAAGAATTTAAGTTGTACAAGATGGAAACAGTTGCTATAGGTATGTACAAAATGTTCGTAAACTAAATCGGAATATATTTCATGGTTATCCTATTTATATTGTATTTTTTCCGATGCTTTTGTAAAACGACCATGCTTTGCCGAACTTGCAATTTCAACTAGAGCTAAAGTAGCATATACCGCGGAATTTCAACTTCAAGACTATTGATTGATTACTTATCTGATAGAATTGACAAGAAACAGCTGCCAAAATCAGCCATTTCTCTTGTATAATGATTATTTACTAGAGCCCGTGTGGCCGACATTTCGTAGCGCAGTATGGTTGATGCAGCGCGGGGCGCGGTAGGCTACGGAAGTATGTTTCACGTGCCACACGCTTACATCTGACCATTTGTCTACACTTAATGACTTACTAATCTTATTGCAATATTTTTTGCACAGGTTCGGATGGTCAATACGTGAAATTCAATCTGCAAAAAATATTCAGCATTGTTAAACATCGGATGAATGATGGTCTACCTGCATTAATACCTTACCTGGAGGAACAACTTTTCGAGAAAATTGGTCGACCGCACAGATACCGGAGGATACGAGAGTCTCTCTTTACTCATTCCTTGGTAAATTGAGAACAAGGTGGCCAAAGGTTAAAAGGACAGAGGGCATATTTTTTAAACAGAACAACGAATGGCTTAGTGGACTCATTTCATTTCCGGCACCTACTGTTAGTGGTAATTCTCGGTTTGAGTATGATCTGCCATCCACTAGTAAATTAGTTTTGTTCTGTCACCAACTTTGAAGACTGTTCATTATATTATTGAATTACAATGTTTGTGGTATCGAAGAATTTTTCCCGTCGTATTTTCTACAAATATTCTGTTATTTTGTTATAATAAACAAATACTACATATACGCTATTATTAATAAATTATTATGGATTGCTATAGTAGCTCCACCATTTTGTTTAGACAATTTTTACCATCAAATTCGCAATCATCGATCTCAAAAAACTCCGTGTGATGAGTTTTGTGTAAATTAAACGTCTTCTTGGGATTTTGGCCACGTTTTGGGAAATCCGTTCCACTGTGTGTCGGTTCTATGGAGACAACAACATTATGGCAACCGAGGCAATAACAGAAAGACTTATGTTTACCAAACGAATTACACAAGCAGTTGAGTTCAGATAGTGTAGTGATCACGAAATACAATGCGACTACAACACGATTTACCCGAAATTATGGCTTACAAAGCCATAGAAAGGTTGGAAGCGGGACAGAGACAGTAGGAGGTGACTGCAGTTATCGATGTGTCCCAAAGAGTAATTACCTGGACCTGGACACGATTTCAGACAACAGTAACTCTTAAAAGAAGCCAAGGTCAAAGTCGTCCAAGGTAGCTACAGCAAGAGACGACCGTCATCTTCCGTTAACAGCTCGTTGAGACAGGAGGCTGGATTCACCGTAGGCTGCAAAGCACCCTCCAGGCACCAACAGTCCTAATTCGCCTTCGGGAATGTGGCCTCTACGCACTGACGCCTAGATTGGAATTTTATCTTTCGATACTTGAAAATCACCAAGTAATCCTACTTTTACTCTTCACTAACAAAGTGACTCACTCTTGCTAGCCTCAGTAACACTCGTAATTAACATCAGTTGTTTGAAGGAAACCCACATGTAATTGTAGAGACAGTTCCGTTTTCAAAAACGCCTCTCTGTAAATGTGTGGCGAGGCTTGATATAAAATAAGTTGACGCGGCCCACTATATTATAGCATCCTGTTACATGTCCCGTTACCTACACTTTCTTGAAAATGAGCTTCTAGCATTATTGGAAGACATTCCTTTGTCCTGAAGAATGCGTATGTTTTTTTTTACTGTGACGGCACTCTTAGACATTATAGTTGTCAGGAGACGCATCAATGAGCAGATATGAGCACCTTTCTTTGCCACCAGTACCGGGAACATACGCCTTCGGATTTTTGCATGTGGAAAAGTAAACACAAGAGCCGAGTTGATGGATTGAATTAGGAATAGAACGCCCTCATTTGTCCTAGCTTTACATACAA
Organism: Locusta migratoria; assembly: GCA_026315105.1. Taxonomy (NCBI): domain Eukaryota; kingdom Metazoa; phylum Arthropoda; class Insecta; order Orthoptera; family Acrididae; genus Locusta; species Locusta migratoria. The sequence continues at coordinate 400,467,500 of CM048744.1, read as the reverse complement.
AGAGCTTTATCTCTGTATTCAATAAAAACTGGACATATTTATTTGCCATTTTTGTAGCAATTCATCTGTACTATCACCTACTAAAAAAAAATTGTGTTTTTCCTTAAACACCCTGTACATCCATATTTCTAGCTACTCCTGATATTGCCTTTCCACATTTTGCTGACATCAATTAAGCAATTATTTTACTTCAGAGGCGTTTCACTTTTATTTGTAATGCTTCTTCTGCAATTCTTTACAAATGAAAGTGAAACGCGCCTGGTGGAAGATAACTGGTTAATTGCAGTCTTCAAAAGAAGGAAAACCTCTTATAGTTATGATGGATAATGTTTGCCTGCCTATACAACTACAAATGAAATGCGATTTTTCTCACAAGACACGTTTCGTTTTAATGACAATAAAACATCTTCAGCGGTCTGTAATCATAGGTATCTACAGTTTGTTTTGTTTTATTGACTGAAAACAAACCGTTAGCACAAATCAAAAAAATGTTCAAATGTCTGTAAATCTATCGGACCAAACTGCGTGGTCATCAGTCCGTAGCTTACAAAGTACTTAAACCTTGGTAAACTAACCTACGGACAAACACACACACCCATGCCCCAGGGAAATCCGTTAGCAAGGCATATAACGCAGGCCTACTTTTTGTTACTTACGGAAAAGTTAGTCTTGGTTTTCGCTTTACATCATGGAATGTCGGTTTGTTTCTTGTAGTACCGCATATTCTTCTTTCGGCATCACTATTTTTCACTAATTTCCATTTCACTGATATGCACTGTCCGTAACTATATTTTTGAAAAATGTTCAAATGTTTGTTAAGCTTATGGGACTTAACTACGGGGTCATCAGTTCCTAAACTTACAAACTACTTATGAACTGACTTACACTAAAGACAGCACAAACATCCATGCCCGAGGGAGGATTCGATCCCGCGGACGGGGAACAGCCTCGGGCATTGGAGTATAACGCCTCAAAGTGCTCGGCCACTTCGTCGCGGCAACTATATTTTTCATAGATCAGACGTATTTGTTTCGATAGTCACTTTGCACACTGTGTTATTGTAGTGTTGACAACATCGCAATTCTATATTTTTATTTATTTACTTAATGCTTTATAATAAATTACGTTATAGTATATTAAATTTTGATGGCCGGTCGCGGTGGCCGAGGGGACTGAGGCGCTCCAGTCACGGTCTGCACGGCCACTACGGTCGGGGGTTCGAATCCCCCCTCGGGCATGGATATTTGTGCCGTCCTTAGTACTAGCTAGTTTGTAAGTAGTTCGTAAGTTTAGGGACTGATGACCGCGTAGTTAAGTCCCATAATCTATACAAACATTTGAACATTTTTAAAATTTGATGTAAGCGAAATGGAGCACTGACGAAATTACAAATATGTGTGTGTAATTGCTTTCTTTTTTTAGGGATGGGGTGGGGGTGGGTGGGAGGGGGGAGTAGCAGAGCAAAGATGACTGAATGGTGGTAAATCGTGGTATGTAAAGTGAGATAGAAGACAAGAGTGAGGGGACAGGAAGTACAAGCAGTGGTGATTGGGGAATAGGAGAAGTTTGAAAGCTTTTATACAGGGTGTTACAAAAAGGTACGGCCAAACTTTCGGGAAACATTCCTCACACGCAAAGAAAGAAAATATGTTATGTGGACATGTGTCCGGAAACGCTTAATGTCCATGTTAGAGCTCATTTTTATTACTTCTTTTCAAATCACATTAATCATGGAATTGAAACACACAGCAAAAGAACGTACCAGCGTGACTTCAAACACTTTGTTACAGGAAATGTCAAAATGTCCTCCTTTAGCGAGGATACTTGCATCCACCCACCGTCGCATGAAATCTCTGATGCGCTGATGCAGCCCTGGAGAATGGCGTATTGTATCACAGCCGTCCACAATACGAGCACGAAGAGTCTCTACATTTGATACCGAGGTTGCGTAGGCAAGATCTTTCAAATGCCCTCATAAATGAAAGTCCAGAAGGTTGAGGTCAGGAGAGCGTGGCGGCCATGGAATTGGTCCGCCTCTACCAATTTATCGGTCACCGAATCTGTTGTTGAGAAGCGTACGAACACGTCGACTGTAATGTGCAGAAGCTCCATCGTGCATGAACCACATGTTGTGTCGTACTTGTAAAGGCACATTTTCTAGTAGCACAGGTAGAGTATCCCGTATGAAATCATGATAACGTGCTCCAGTGAGCGTAGGTGGAAGAACACGAGGCCCAATCAAGACATCACCAACAATTCCTGCCCAAACGTTCACAGAAAATCTGTGTTGATGCCGTGATTGCACAATTGTGTGCGGATTCTCGTCAGCCCACATATGTTCATTGTAAAAATTTTCAATTTCATCACGTTGGATTGAAGCCTCATTCGTAAATACTAAAATGAGCTCTACCATGGAAACTAAGCGTTTCCGGACACATGACCACATAACAAATTTTCTTTCTTTGAGTGTGAGGAATGTTTCCTGAATGTTTGGCCGTACCTTTTTGTAACACCCTGTATACCCCTATATAAACTTAAGCTACTGTGTATTGATTGATTTTTTTATAGTGAAGAAGTAACAGTAATATTGTAATTGTGAGTGGTGGGTGTTTATGTGTGGGCACTGGCAATATGTACACATCACAGTACATTGCAACACTTGCCACTATAATTTTCACCTAATGTAAACATTGTTGAATACTTTGTTTTGGCTTAAATGTACGTTTTATATGCACATTTGGACGACCATAAGCCGAGCTGAAGTTGCACCTGGCACCAGAAACATTAATTAGTAAACGCACTAGAGACTGGATTCTGGCGTTTGTCTGAGAACACAGATGTTATTCCAAGGACAGTTGCTTGTGGTGCTGAGCGTCGGTCCAGGGTCGTCCTTGGCGACGTTTTCCGCCTAAATCGGCTAAGGCGGAGCCCTGGCAAGAGCGGGGGGCCATGGGATCCAGCAGAGCGATCGCGGGCGCTGGCATTGGCAGCGGGGCCCGCCCCTCGTTAGCATGCGCTGCTCGCCAATTTGCGGATAATACCGGCGAAGGCTCCGTGCCGCCGCGCATTCGTCTTACACGACTGGATGACCAGCACGCGTCGCGCCACAGCAGTAGCCGCCGCTGCCCTTGGCCCACCTGCGTCTGCTGAACGCGACGTCGTACACGTTCCGACCGGCCACTCTCAGCGACGAGCGACCTTGGATCGCTGAAACATTTTTATTATTATTTTGTCTTTTTTAATGGCATTTCAGAGCATGTCTATATAACCATCTCAAAAATGGAAAAATTACGTTACAGGCTGTTATTAACAACTAGCTGAAAACCCGGTGTTGCTCGGGTATTTCTTTATTCCTGTCATTTTTCAGGTATATATTCTTTTGTTTAAGTGCTGTATAACTGTAAAATCTCTTGGGAATACAATTAGTAGCGAAGAAGTAATTAAAACTTGGTGCGTGATGGGGCGATTTTTCACGAACGTTACTGTTTATGTGTCGTACCGTGATACAATTTAGAAGGTACACTCAATTGTCTGTAAAATTTCCTGCGACTGCAATTCAAATGTTCAAATGTTTGTAAAGCTTATGGGACTTAACTACGGGGTCATCAGTCCCTAAACTTACAAACTACTTATGAACGAGCTACAACTAAGGACGGCACAAATATCCATGCCCGAGAGGGGATTCGAACCCCCGAACGTAGTGGCCGTGCAGACCGTGACTGGAGCGCCTCAGTCCCCTCGCGACTGAAATTTGTAGAGATTATAAATTGGAACGTCATACCGAATGCCGTAGGCTTAGTCCATGAACAGGGAAAACGTAGTGTCCGAGGAAGTTTTTCATTTCATTATTCTGATGTGGTTGTCAGTGACAAAAAGTTTATTGAAGGTTTAAAATTGTTTAAACTTTGTTGCAAGTCGCTAAGTATGGCCATTCTCATATAGTGTATTTATAATGCATCGTCGCATTATGTGGCAGTTTCTTGCAACTCCCATAGTTTATGGCGTTATATCTTCTGAACCACGTGTCGTATGCAGTAGTTATCCGCGCATCTCATTGCTTATGACGTCATATCTCGTGAACTGTGTCGTACGTAATTCTTACACATACGGCGATATCATGTACTGAAGCTTGCGTGTACAAAATTTGAAAAAGAGTGGAACAAGACTGTAGATTTGTATGAAATACGTACGCACACACACACACACACACACACACACACACACACACACACAAACAAACACACACACACATACACACACACACAAGTACGGACACTCTGCTTTATATATATAAAGATTAATACCATCCTCTTTCACAGAAAAATTAACGTGTTCCAAACTAAAACATTAGATATTCCGTAAGAAAACAATATTATTTATTACGAAGACAAAAGAAATGTTACGGGTTAATACCTGATTGTCTCCATCTGTGCTACGAGCGATCGGTTCCAGCCGTTGCCAACTTCGCCACACTGCACACATAGTAACTAAAATTTTACCACATCTTTTACAAAGGACAAAGAAGATAATGTAGCCACAATTCCTATACTACATTAAAAAATGCAATGATACGTCAGGAAATACTTCAGTACCTACATTTTTATTTTGTTAAATTTTAAGCCACATTTACATTTGTATCCTAACATGTAAATACGAAATATTAACTACAGTATGTGTGAAATCAAGGAAGTTTTGAAGGCAGTCTGCCATATTGGCGAGTCGTGGAATTCTATTTCTCCGTTAAAACTATGCGATAAGGCGACCCTCTTAGTATTAATGCATTGAATTGACAATAAGTGCGAAGGATATGCTTTTAAACAATATACTTTCTTGAATAAATATTAATAAATGCTCGTTATAAGTTATTTAAAAACTTAATTTTAAAGCTAATTTTCAGTCTTTTAACACGTTGTACATCACGGCAAAACCGCCGGACGTTCTATTCCTGCTTTGAGTGACATGAAACATCAGCTCTACAATACCAGCACTTGTTCAATACTTAGCAATATGACGGAGGCAGACTTTACTTTTGAGATCAATGGCATCTTCCTGTATTCTAACCCCCTTGTTTGAAATAGTCACGAACATTTTCATTTAGTGTTTCTTACCTTATTATCATGTAAAGCTGTAGTCGAATCGGTATAAAACGCTCCCGCACTGCTGTGTTTGGCTATACGCCTCTGTCTCACGTTTCTAAAATTCGATTTTGTAAACGTGCCTTTGGCAACACTTCGCCATAGTTATATAGAAAGCTACTGATTTCGCCTGCAGTTGTTTGCACTTCACAGTTCATAGATGTCAACAGCACAGTGAGCTTTCAGGAATATTCTCAAGCTGAGTGGAATGCAGAAATGTATTAAAATGCGGTGCATGATGTGACGTGTTTTTACCTATCGCAGTGTTAATTTACTGTGTCATATATATTGACATTTGTGTTGCACAATGATATAATTTTGCAGGTATATATTAATTGGTATAAATTCTTTATGTAGGTTCCTCTGTAAAATCTGTTGTATTTATTCCTTCCTTATCTTAGGGCATATCATGCTTCCCTTTCTGTCCACGGACTTCTACCTTACTATCTGTCCATTTAAGTTTCGTTTCCATGTAGATCATTTGTAGAGACTAATATTAGCAAACCGTCTTCGACGCATAAATAGTGGATGAATGAAGTCTCGTAAATCACACGTCGCGTGAAGGGGAAGTTTATTGTTTACGACATCATATGTCCTGAACTATGTTGTCGTAGGTAGTTTTCAACCCCACGGCGATTGTTGTCTGATAGTAAGCAATAAGCCTACCAAGTTTAATTGAAATCGGTCCATTATTTTAGGAGGAGATGTGGAAAAAGTGCGCATTATGCAGCAGTATTTCGTAAATTTCATTGTTTATGACATCATATCTCCTGAAATATGTGTCGTATTATGATGTAAATTCGAAGGTACATTCAGTGGTATATGTGCCTAATATCTGCAAAATGTATCGTGAAGCCGGCCGCGGTGGCCGAGGTGACTGAGGCGCTCCAGTCACGGTCAGCACGGCCACTACGGTCGGGGGTTCGAATCCCCCCTCGGGCATGGATATTTGTGCCGTCCTAGTTCGTAAGTAGTTTGTAAGTTTAGGGACTGATGACCCCGTAGTTAAGTCCCATAAGCTTGACAAACATTTGAACATTTTTTTTTTTTTTTTTTTTTTTTTTTTTTTTTTTTTTGTATCGTGAATGCTGTTAGTAGTAAAGACGTAATAAATCAAAACCTCATGTATGATGATGCGGTTTTTCATGACCCAAATTGTTTATGACTTCATATCTCCTTAATTATATGTCGAACTGTGATATGATATCGAAGGAACATTCAGTGGTATGTATGTGTACTGTCTGTGAATTGTCTGGCGTATAAAATTTACAGTGTAGAAGTAATAACTTGTAACGTCATGCCAAATGTTGTAAATCGGAAAAGTAGTAAGCGATAAACTTTTTTACTTTCATCATTTTGTTAGAGTTGTCAGCGAGAAAAGTTTCGTAAAGATTTGAAGTTATGTTTACAATTTATTGCAAGCCGTTAAATGCTCTCATTCTCAAATAGTTGAGGAATAAAATCACGCTATCACACGCCGCAAGATGGGACAGATATCATTGTTTATGAGATTATATCGTATGAACTATGTATCGTATGTGGTTTTTGCAACCACAGCAAATGATTATTGACCTTAAAGAATATTTGTACCAAATTTGGTTGAAATCGGTCCATTAGTTCAGGAGCAGATGTAGAATATTATCGCATGATGCGGCCGTTTTTCACGATTATCATTGTTTATGACGTCATCTCTTCTTACGTTTGTGTCGTAGGTGTTCTTACCCCGACAGCGATTGTTTCTTGATAGTAAGGATCATTTGTACCAAGTTTGGTTGAAATCGGTCCGGAGATGTGAAACAGATATCTAGTATACTGGTGCGAACAGACAAGTCTTATATTACAAAATGCAGAGAGGATGCATGATATGAAATATCTTCTGCTAACACAGTAACAGTGATGAATCACCGTTTGTGAGCTTTTGAGATATTTCCATTTGACTCCATGTGAATGGCAAAGTATATGAAGCAACAATGAAATACTTTTAGCTAAAGTAATAATAAAATATTGCTTTGGATATAGAATAAGGGTTGTTTTAGAGCCTGTAGATACACATTGGATATTTTGTGTAGTTTGTGCATACCTGAAAATATAACACGAGATTATAAACAACGAGATTTAAGTATTACAACCGTATGTAAAGATACACTAATGTTTTGACGCAAACATGGTTCTGTTGCATGGTTAAACATATCTGCAAGGTGCATGTTCTTTGTCCTGCTGAATGGCACGTGATAAAATAGTTATATTTTAGGTTGGTCTTCTCCTGGAATCCAAAGTACCGGTTGATTGGTTTGGAGTCAAGGGACCAAACTACACTGGTCATCCGTCCTCCAAGTACCGAGAGCAATGAAATAGTAACGCAGGGATCTACATCTGGATATTGATAGCGTTGAAAAACTCGTAGAGTAGTTTAAACGTTGCTATAGCGTCGGATGCAAACAATGTTGGAGGCTGAATATTTCTTACAAGAACGCTTCTGTGATTCGTTTTCAGACAACATTGCAGGAATATATGGTTTGGATCTTCTATCTGTCCGCAAACACATAGTGGCGTGGCACTTGGACTGAGTCGTCAGAGGTGTTTGTTGTACTACCAATCATTAAATTCCAGTCGTGCTATAACCGTCTTGAAGGTCATCGAGTTTTTGTCTTATTATATCGCCGGACTCTTGGAATCGCGGGATGCATTAAAGCCTAGTAACTGTCTTCAGTTTTAGATTTTCTCGACTGTTGCTCTTGCTATTCCGATGCCAACTGTTTTCTGAGTGTAGGGATCATATCTGCGACAGAAAGTTTATCACAGTTAATAGTTCAATGCAGGTATGCTTTCATCCCTGGGATATCAACTTGTTTATTTCATACATACCATCACAAACATACGATTGTTCCTTTTCATCCGTAACACAATGTCGATCACTGCCGTAACAGTGAGGTTCGCGCAACTATGATATTTTCTAATCGCCGAAAGTTTCCCCACGAAAATCAGAATAAGAGTAGACCTCTGAATAAGCGCCAGTATATCTAAACAGGAAACAAGTGAAGAACGCCCGGAAAGAAAGGACGAATTTCATTTTTGCAATGATTTTTCATGTTAGTCATCTGTGATCCTTGCCATTGACACAGTTATAGCTTTTTTGTGGTGAGAATAGCTGTTAGATGTTTATTTTCATCATGGATATCGGATTGCCATCCAAGTTATTACAAAAACAGTGAAAGTCACACGGCAACAGTTCTAGAATTTTGTGTGATACTCGGACGTAATGTTGCTCCAACCGAACCCTCAGTTTGTAAGTTGATGCGGAAGTTTAAAACCAAGAGTTCTGTTTCTCATGTCAAACACAATGTTGTTGTCGTGCAAAACACTATCACTGCCAGCGCCGGAATATCTGTTCATCGACGAGTTCAACAAATTTATCACCAAGTTCACAGCATGAATTCCTTCAAAACTATCTTAAAATGCATGCGTACAAGATTTAACTTATAGATAAGTTGAAGCCACCAGGCATGGAAAGGGGCATCGATTCTCTCAGAAGATTTTTTTCAGGTGAAGTGCAATTCCACCTCAGGGGGTAATTCAATAAGCAGAACAGCAGAATTGGGGCAACGAAATGCCGCGAGTGGTTGTGGAAGATGAGAAGTATTCACAACACACGGCTGTACGGAGTGAGTTCTTGTCTGGAGCCGTGAAAATGATGCGGGAGCTGCCGACACTGAACGGCGAACGTTTCCGAAACATAGTTTCTGATTGTTTTTCTATCATGAACACATCAATTTTTGGATTCAACAAGATGGTACATATCACACATCCCGTGAACTATTCTCTGCTGAATGAAAATTTCCTCAAGTAATTATCTCTACAGTAATGCTCCGCTAAACACATTTAAGTGCATGGCGGAGGGTTCATCGAACCGCTTGTATTATCTCTACCGTACCATTATCTAATAGCGCGAGAGAAAAAGGAACACATGAATCTTTTCGTCTTCGTTCTGATTTCTCTTATTTTATTAAGATGATCATGTATCCGTAAGTAGGTGGTCACTAACAAAATACGTTCGCATTCGGAAGAGGAAGTTGGTGACAGGAATTACGCAAATAAATCTCGTCGCAACGAATAGCTCCTTTCTTTTAATGATTTCCACCCCCAACTCGTGCAATACTCCTGCGACAGTCTCTCCCCTATATCGCGATAATTAAAACGAGCTGCTGTTCTCTTAACTTCCTGTATACCATCCGTCTGTCCCTCTTGGTGAGGATTGCACAATGGGCTGCAAAACTCCAAAATTTGACGTACAAGTGTAATGTAGGTAGTTTATTTAGTAGAACTACAGCATCTTCTAAGTTTGGGGATTTCATACATCGACCGTGTGCGTGAATAGAGCACAAAAATGCACCAATTTAAGGTGAAATTAAAAGGGTTATTAATGACATTCCAATAGGTATATGAGAGCGCCTCGTTGAAAACAATGAACGCATTGCTCCTTGCCGTGCGGCATTCGGTGGTCACATGGGGGATATAGTTATTCACATGGAAATTGGAGCAGTTAATTAATGTTTGTAAAACAAAAATATCGTATGTTCTATAGCACTTTATTACCTCCATACTTTACGACAACATATATTTCGTTAAGTGAAACATACAAAATCCCTCGATTTTCGTTATCGATGTTGATTATCGTTTGAAGATATTTGGTCGATTTTTGAAAACACAGTCCATCATCACAGGTATCAGAGAAAACACATAAGATTCAGTGAAATACAATACTCTTTGTTATTGTTAGTGTTCACTTGTCTATTGCAATCAGTGATTTGGTAGTTTCTCGTCGGTGGCGTGTATACTACCAGACTTGCCCTCAGGAGACAATGTTGAATCGTTACGACGAAGCTGATATGTCTCCATCTTGTAATACCTCAACGTCAAGTCAAAACTGTTCTGTCATTTAGGGCCAGGAAGATAAGACCGTCGAAAGGCTTCTGCACACAGAAAAGTACGAACAATCTTCAGTGAAGTTAAAAGCAAGAATAATACAATTAAGAGTACAATGGGACTGAGAGTAATAAACACAGACAAGAGAGCGGATAGATGGAAGTAGTTCACTGAAGGCTTTTATGAAAGAAGAATTGTTATTGAGGAGTTAATTGAGGGATTCAGCATAAGAGGTACTAACTAAAAGCTGTAAGACTTAGATTCAAATACGGCAGAAGGCCCAGAAAACACTGAATCGGAGTCTTTCGGGGAAATATCTTAGCCAATGTATAGAATCTATGAGAATGGGGACGTAGCATCAACCTTCCAGAAAAATATCATCCAGGCAGTCCAGACATAGTAATGTGAGGTGAGAAGTATCGAACAATCAATTTAACTGTTCATGCATCCATGGAACTGAGGAGAATAAAACACTGAATGAAAAACAAAATTTGGAATCTTTTAGACGAAGATCAGCCTGTTATCAGGAAAGATAAGGACAATAGTGAGGTAGTTCTGCTTTGCATTTGATAATGGATCAAGACTAAAGAAAAAATAAAGACACGTTTGTAGGGTTTGTTGATTTAGAAAGAACTTCCGAGAGTGAAAAATGTGCGATATGTTGTCAATTCTGAAGGAAATAGGAGTAAGCTGTACGGAAAGTCGGGTAATAAGCAATGTGCATAATAAACACGAGGGAACAGTGGGATCGTTTGGTATGCTTTCCACTAGTGAAACGGTTCTGCTCCGCCAGACAGATCTATAGTTGCCAAGGCCAACAGATAACCTGCAATAGATCAGTGCTAAGAGGCCTTCGGAGAACACAGCGGAACGGCTCCTGAAAGTACCAATGGAATATAAACATCGTCTGAAAGCTTTAACACAAATCACGCTCTGTGGATTCGAGGTCACCATAAAACTTAGGACGTCACTCTGATGCTACCGTAGCTCTTCATCTTTTCACTTCCCGAGATTTTTTTAGCACGAGGGAAACAATATTAAATTTTAAACCTAATCACCCCACAAAAGAATGTCCATCACTTAACTCAAAATAATGCTGAGGTTGATTTGTCCTATGATAAAATTATTTTCTGGCAATAAAAACGTATGAACTATTACTCAGAGGTTATTCTAAATGAGTGCTCTTTATCGATACGTTTTCTTACTTGTGCAAAAGTCACACTAATTATCTTCTTTAGTCTATTGCCTCTATAATCGGATGAGAGAGAGAGACAAGCAGTCACGTTGTAGAGCGACGATTATGTACTGACAAACGTAGGTAAACTAGCAAGATACTTCTCTTTGATTACAGATTCTGTGTAACGGGTTCCAAACAGATTCCGATTACAGACATAGTCCGTAAAACGAAGTCTGTGAAGGAACAACGGTGCAGTGTGAATCTAAATTCTCATGATATCTTCGTTCCTTGCTCTTTTTTCTATAGAAGAAAAAAGATACGTAAAAATTTACTTTTTGCATCGAAAAATGAACTTGGCTCTTGAGAAATGAAAACATCTTTATACGTTTCCTAGTAGACCAATTAGTATTTTAAGCTACATTTAATGAAATTTTGTATGCTGATGAATCCAACTGCTGAGAGAGTAAAATGTAAGAGAGTAACGCACGAGTTAATCACTACTGATATGGTAGTAGGTTACGAAAGTGATATCTCGAAAGTTGGCGGAATAATAAGACAGTGAATCAAATGACAGTCTGGCCATTAGATTTTGGTACTACATATGTGCCAATTTATTTAAAAAAAAACATTATATAAAACAGATAAACGTGTCACTCATTAGCTCTATTATCGTCTGCAGTCCGATTAGATAAATCGAAAGAGCAAGTGAAGGAGTGACAATGTTTGTAACAATCAATACACAGTAACAACAAATTGTCTTAGCGCAGAATAGCACTAATGACGACGAACTAATACAACGTGAATGTTTGTTGCCTATTACCTGAAAATTAATACGTTATCCACGAATATTGACATTCGTCGATGAACCTGGTCATCGATACGGTAATTATAAATGTTGTTATTGTCATGGTCTGCTCGCAAAAGACTGGCTAGATGCAGTTCTTCAAGACACTCTAAGCCTGTGCAAACCTCTTCATCTCCAACCACCTACACCTATTTGAAGCTGCTAGCTGTATTCGTCCTTTTAGTGCCTTGAGATTTTACAACCCCCCTCACACACACACACACACACACACACACACACACACACACGTTTTCCTACTTTTGGTGAGTCCATTTTGCAGAATGTGTTCTATAAATCGATTCCTTCTCTCTCCACCGAATAGACGAGAGTCTGCAATTCTTTAACCTGTCTTCAAATATGTGACAACGGCCTAGTATTGCCTCTCAAGTTCCGAATTTTCTCCAAAACACAAAATGACAATCCCCTAGGTCGACTTCTACCAGGTTTTTCAACCGTCCACAAACAATTCCTGTCATTATGTTCCAAGCATTAGTTTTTAACCTGATAGTTCGGTAATGTTCACACTTATCGCCATCTGATTTATTTGCAATTATTAATAGATTCTTCTGAAAAATTTTCAGCACGCATATCGGTTTTGTAATAGAAAACTGTTCTAAGGAAAATGTCGTCTACCCCAGGGGTCATGTTTCGTCTTAGATCATACAGTGCTCTGACCAGATCTTTTCACAATATCATATCTCCCACTTGTATTTTATCTACTTACTCTTCCCTTTCTGTAATGCTGTTTTCAATTCTCTGTTATAGCTCCTCTATATATTCCTTTCACACTCGACTTAGATTTTTAGGAACTTTTCTTCCATTTGTACCCTTGATATTAACATTTCTTGATGTTGTTGTGGTCTTCAGTCCGAAAATTGGTTTGATGCAGCTTGTAACATTTCTTATATGTTGCACACTCAATACATTAAACTTCTATTGCCAACATTACATATGCAACCATTTACGAACCTTGAAACACATACACTGAATGTGCAGTCGTGTTCCATTTTGAGTTATTCGTTACTCTTAGGTGTTTCTCCACCTTTAATATTGTCTATTTGTATGGCAATTATTTCATTCCTTTATTAATGGCCAATGACCCATGTTTATATATGTTTCCACCGTGTGATTGAACTTGTGTGTTCATGTGAATGTGGAAGGTTGCTTTTAATATTGACTGACTGCCACGCAATGGCTTACAGTTGCTGACTCGCGCTTAAGGCCTCATTTACTTCAGTTAAGAATGCATGGCTTCGCATGTCGTCTGCATTGGCGTCTACTTGGTGGCCAGAGATAAGCTTACTTCGCTAGATGGCGATGTAGCCTGTTCTTGGTGTAGTCATGTAATCATGGTCGAAAGAGGTGACAAAAGAGATCTCTCCTTACCGAGGGTTGGTAAACACTATTTTCTGAACGCGCTCTGGTCGCTTTTTACGCGCTCTACATCCGGTGTGTGGAGGGGAAGGCTTCTGGCGTGGCCTTAGGTTTCACCCTTGCTGCGACCATCGAAGTAAGTAATCATGCTGAGGGGATGGCATGCTGTTACAACCTTGCCTTTTTTGTGATCAGGCAGTCTTGGTCTATCAGTGATAGTTTTCTTAAGTAATTCTTTTGCTATGCGAGGCGAAGTGTTTCTCCATTTACAGAATTCGAGTAATTCAATTTAGACTTAATATTTGTATTCTCAGTCCGATGATGATTTTGTGCCCGCTTTTCACAAGTTAGAATTCATGAGGGTGGCCTGCAGCCTTTGTGTAAACTTATTATGCTTGAATATCCTTGCTGTTTTTTAACTAACATTTTTGCATCGTGTCTGTATTTTCGAGTATGCTAAATATTTCTCAGATTTTCTGGTTTGATTCCACCTTTCCTGTCTTGGTATGACTGATTGCGCCACGTGCCTTTGTTATGGTCTTTACTTTGGCCTTCAGCCATGCTTTCACTAAAACTAGCTTTCTTCTATATGAATTCTCGCATGTGCTTTACCTGTTCATTCCAAATTATTTATTTATTTATTTTTGTAAATTCTATGTAATTCACCATGGCTACACACCACATGGTACTTAAGGATAATTTTCTGCTGCCTTCCCACCCATGAGTTCGTTTGGTGCATAGTGATTTTTAATTAGCGCTTCAAGACACCCACCATCTCGTCAAAACGCCGCCGATGCTTCTTTTTGCCGCTGCTATCAAGTGTAGTCGTATGGGTAATGTGTCGCAAGCATCATGTGTGTGTTTGTGAGTGAATGAATGTGCTTTCCTTTACCCACTGTATATTTGCAAATTTCCTCATACATTACCTCCATATTCATAAAGGGCAGAAACAATTATACTAAGGGCAGTAACTTCATGTTCTTAATTCACTTTTGTACAAGGTGTGTGCTTTATTGTGCTTTCAAATATCTCCAGACATATATTTGATTGTTCGTTTTAAAGAGGGAATATGTACTCTAAAATGATTTCTTTTTTAAATTTTAGCTGGAACGTAAATAATATGTTTTTTATGATGCTATTTTAATGATAAGCTTTGAACTAAACCATCTAAACACTAGTGTGTGTCTTGATTTATGTTTTTACAATCAGATTGTGTCTTGTTTGTGTGACTTAATAAAGTGTGTTTTATATTCTTTATTGTTCCAGGTGTTTATGTATTTTCATGTCTTGTTTTAGTACTTCTTTGATTATAGGATTAGGATGTCAATTCATTCATTTGTTGATTTTAATACCAAGCTTACTTTAAAACGAGAATTTATATTTTTATGTATTTTGAGATTTTGTCTATAGAATGTTTTAAGGAATCGAAGGATCTCTGGAGCAGTCATCACATCATGACACTGCTGCTCCAAATGGACAGTAAATGAGTGTAGTGTCACTAATTGTACTAAATTTGTCTTTAGTTCTGTAAAGATTCTACAGGTACTTGCCAGAGAAACAGGAGCAATCCAGTGATCTGCAAGGGGTCGGAAACTAAACAGTAGCCTGTAGAGATCATGAATGTAGGGTTGTGTTGTGTTGGTTCCAACATTTAGTTTGCTTAGTAGATTACAGCAGTGTGATCTTAGCCTGTGGGCCGGTCAGTTTAATTTAATACTATTAGCCCTGCCACACTGCATCACTCTACTTCTGTTATCTGCTTCTTTCCAACGTTTTGCCACTTGTACCACCTAGTGTGTGTAAATGTGAGTATGTCTCTGCAAAGCTGTGACCTCAGCGTCTATTTTACTAAATTAGCATTGTTTAAGTCCCTGTGATTGAACTATGTAATTTCTTAAACATCTCTGAAATGTTAAAATTCTTGTATGATGAGCATTGGGTCACGTTTTGTAAAGCCTGTGGACCAAAGTAGTTTATTTAAGGTTTTGTAATTTACTTTCATGTTCTGAATTAATTCTTCATAAATTATGTGTGTAATTTTGTTATTGTATGTTGATGTGAATATGTTGTACCAGCATAATGAACACAGCTGGACAACGAACTGTCATGACCAGTGAAGTGTTCTTTAGGTACTAAGGAAAGAGTTCGTGCACATCACACTACTGCCAGTAATGCGGGGCAGCAGACCTCGGCCACCGCCCACGCCATCAGGGAGTACTGGGTGATGTCACAAGGTCACCAGGACACCCCGCAATGCGTCCGGGCACTGACAACCAGAGCGTCACTGATGGCGCCATTCCTGCCACCGCCGAGGCGAGGGGGAGATTTGGGTGCGTTCGCATTCAAGCCGGCTGTCACTGGGGCGCCCCCACCACGCCTCTGAGCGGCTGATGGGCAGCTGTCGCCAGCCCCGGCGATCGCCAACAGTCCCGTTCACTGAAGGGGGCGTGTCCTATGTGCCTCACCATGCTTGCTCCATTGGCGGTGAGCACGGATGACGCACACTACTGTGAACGGGGCAGGCAACGCCCCCAAGATGCAGCCATCATCTGCGACTAGGGCACCCTAGGAAGGCGAGGTCGGCGTTGGGCTGAGACCAACATGCACCCTGCTGCACGTCACTCAACGAGAGCAAGAGGAGCACAACACAGATGTCTGGCGTCTGTCACAACCAGACCAATTGCTGCAAGTATTAAGACATCTATGATATGGCATTGCCCACCTTACGTCTCCAAGTTTTTTAGTGCTTTTACCAATCTCCTACTTTTTGGGTTTGCCCCAACATTCATCTCCGCACTCCTGTGACGTTGCGAGTGACGGAAGACTTAAATGAACCTCCTCGCTTAACATACTTCCGTGCTTCAGCTCTTAGGATTTCCACATCCTTGGATGTCAGAAACTCATAAATCCTACCTCTTGAGGGTGCTCACAAAATTCCTTTTCTTCTGTGACTAATGCAAGATCATCACTGACCCAACCATTGGTGCTGAGTCAGCAAGGAAGAGACGTCGGGGTGGCGAGATGCACCTGGAGATAGAAAGAGGGACAATCAACTTCTACCATGGACACTGAACGACAACTTGGCAGTAGTAAAGTGTTAAATATGTGTGGGTTGTAGTTTTGACCCAGTTATCCCAAAGAGTACATCCTCCCTGTCGATGCCCCTAAATTTTTATCAAAGTGTGTGGCGAATATTTAATCACTAAAATGGTCAAGGAAATGAACACTCACCATAGTGCATGGAACTTGACTTCTTTTTTTTTCTTTTTTTAAAGACACTCGCAGGAATGGAAAGCTTGTCATGATTATCTTATTTTATTTATTGTATAAATTTGTAATCTATTTGCTTATGCATTTATTGTTACCCTACAATTTATAGACCAATCTTTTTGTGCACCACCTTCTTTACTATTTTTAAATGTTGTTTAAATAATTTAAAATGTTTGCTCTTTAAAATGTTCTTGTCATTATTTCTTTTATGCAAAATGCCCATAGCTGCCCACAATGCCCAAAATAGATCGATTTTTAACTTTTTTTATTTGTGTTAACTAATTTTAATCTGGATCTAGTCCAGTATAACACGATTGGTTCCAGACTATTTATCATCCCTAAGTGGGGGGGGGGGGGGTGATGAAACACGTACACTGAATGTACAGTTGTGTTCCATTTTGAGTTATTCATTACTCTTAAGTGTTTCTACACCATCAATATTGTCTATTTGTATGTCAGTTATTTCATTCCTTTATTCCCATATTTATATATGTTACCACCCGTGTGATTGAACTTGTGTGTTCATGTGAATGTGGAAGGTTGCTTTTAATATTGACTGACTGCCACGCAATGGCTTACAGTCGCCGTCTCGCACTTAGGGCCTCATTTACTTTAGTTAAGAACGCATGGCTTTGCATGTCATCTGCATTAACGTCTGCTAGGTGGCTAGAGACAAGCTTACTTGGCAATATGGCGAATTGGCCTCTTCTTAGTGTTGTACCAACATGATCATGGTCTAAAGAGATGAAAAAAAAGAGACTTCTCCGGAGCCCTAGAAGAGGGTATTACCTTGCCTAGGTAGCGAGGGTTGGTAGACAATATGCTCTGAATGCGCTCTGGTCGCTCTTAGTGTGCTCTACATCCGGTGTGTGGAGGGGAAGGCTTCTGGTGTGATCTTAGGTTTCACTCTTGCTGCGACTGTCGAAGTAAGTACATCATGGAATCATGCTGAGGGGATGGCATGCTGTTAGAACCTTGCCTTTTTTATCAGGCAGTCTTGGTCTATCAGTGATAGTTTTCTTGAGTAATTCTTTCGCTAATCAAGACGAAGTGTTTCTTCATTTACAGAATTTGACTACTTCAGTTTAGATCTTGTATTTGCATTCTCAGTCAGGTGATGATTTTGTGCCCAGTTTTCGCAACTTATAATTCATGAAGGGAGTCTTCAGCCTTTGTGTAAACTTATTACACATATCCTTGCTGTTTTTTAACTACCGTTTTCGCATCGTGTCTGTATCTGCAAGTATGCAAAATATTTCTCAGATGTTCTGGTTTGATTCCACATTTCTTGTCTTGGAATGACCGATTTCTATATGAATTCTCACATGTGCTTTACCTGTTTTAAATTATTTTTTTTTAATTCTATGTAACTCACTGTGGTTGCACACCACATGCTACTTAAGGATAGTATGACGCTGCCTTCCCACGTGAGTTTATTTGGTGCATAGTGATTTTTAATTAGTGCTTCAAGATACCCGCCATCTCATCAAACTGCTGCCCAAGCTTCATTTCGCCGCTGCTATCAAGTGTTGCCACATGGGTAATGTGTCACAAGCATTATGTGTGTGTCTGTGAGTGAATGTGCTTTACTTTACCCACTGTGTATTTGCAAATTTCCTCCCACATTATCTCCATATTCATAAAGGGGAGAAACAATTTTATTATGGGCATTAACTTCATGTTTTTAATTCACTTTTGTACAAGTTGTGTGCTTTATTGTGCTTAACATGGTCTCCTCACATTTATTTGCTTGTTTGTTTTATTGAATAAATAATGATTTAAAGTATAAAACCTCTGCTTTATAATTTCGTGACCCCCATCTCATGTTTAATTATCTATTCCCTTTCTTAACATTAATTTTATATTTGTTAAAACGTTGGCTGCTACCTTAAGGAGTGAGCAGTTAGGTAAATTTCTGTTGTACAAGTACTGTGGCCACTGGCAAAGTAATTTACAGCAGCAGTGAGAGTTCTAATTTGCATTTGCAGTTCTGAACTGCCTGAGATCTTACTTAGAAAACTGAACAGGCTACTTTCAACCGTAAGTCAAAGTTTACCACCAGACGTGTCATTTGTAATATTCTCATACTCTGTTTGAACGACATATTCTCTTACATTTTCATATAGTATGTTTATTTAAAGAATTTGTTAACTTTTGCTGTGTCATTACATAATTTCGAGTTTTGACACTTTTGTAAATAACAATCAAATCCATTAGTAATACATTACACATAGTTATGGAATATGCTGTTCCCCTAAATTTAACAACATTATATGTTGTAACTATTGCACAACATTATTGCATATTTACCTTGTTTTAAATAAATTAGAGCAGGTCGTGTTTTATATATCCTAACTCAAATAGTAAGAACTATTAAGCAAGTCATTTTAAAAATCTATCAGAAAATATGAAGTTATTGCAGAACGTAAGAAAAATAATATGGATCTAAACAAATGTGTATTTATGAAAAATTAAACCACAAATTTAAACACATTAAAACTACTAGTCTAAGTAGTAGTACACCAAAATACTAAAAACTATTGACTTCCCCTAGGTAAAATCGTAAATAGAAACAATAATTTCAGTAGGCCTAATATTTAAACATATAATGTAAAGTGCATATGTGTATTTATGTGACTAATTTAAATGAAATTACTATAACTATGTGAATCCTTGTTTTCACAATAAGTAATTATTACAAATAAGTACTAAAATATTTATTACCTGACCCAAATGTTCGTTTTGTATGTATGTAAGAAATGAATAATTCAATTAATAGATGACTATGGTGGCATGGCTGGAAATGTTTGGAAAGGGAGCATGTTAACTGACCTTGTACTGGTCCATGAAGGCGTGAGAAGATGTGTAATCCATTGCTGGATTTTATTTGCAGAAATGTTGTAACAAATGTCTGTGTTTGACATGTTTTATTAAGATGTATATGAAGTCGTTTCAATAAAAGTTTCATCAAGTGCTTCTGATTTTCTATTGTGATCCTGTAACACACATTGTACCATATAGTGGAGTGCAGACTTTATCAACAACACAATGTCCGTCAGAAAATACGAATATTAGTAATCTGTACTTTAAGAGTTCAATTTTAAGCAGCTTCAACCAAACAACAAGAGGTTGTCCACTTTCAAAGTGGTGCCTTGTGACCAGGATTCCGAGTGCACTAACTAATGGTTTCAGGTGAAGGTAATTATATGATTATTGACTGAACCATCACTAGAAAACCTGAACCCCAAAAAGTGAAGTGGAATACCTGAATTGACGTGGAAGACGTAAAAATGGAATGGAGGAAAATGGTAGACGGAAAAATACAATGGAGGAAGATGGCAGATATTTAAACGACCTGATTTCACTATCACTTCACCCTTGTGATCAGCTAGGTATTTCCCTGTCTCTTTATCAACGAATGTAGTGACTGTTTGTGTGATAGGAGTTATATACGCACTAAAAGTAACAGTGAAATTAGTAAATATGGCAGTAAGCACAGAAATAAGAGAAAATAAACCTACTATTTTAAAACTAGTACTTAAAATGAAAACTGAACAGCAGAACAGTTTGCAGTTACTTTCTCATTTGATTATTCGAATGAGTTCCAATTTAGACAAGAAAATTACTGAAATGAACCAAAAATTAATTCAAAACATTGGAGAGAAATTTAATGACAGTGTGGAAGAAAAAATAGAGGACAGTGAGTGTATTGTAAATTCTCAGATCCAGATACCAAGTCAGAACTTACTGGAAAGATTTATGATATTGACAACTGTAGTAGAAAACTTAACTATTTTAAATTACCCAGAGAGTAGATCAAATTCAAGAAGGGTCACATACAACAATTATGATAGACCTAAGCTGTAATAGTTTAAGTGGTTTACCAGTAGTGAGGTTCCCTGTTAACAAGAAATTTTATCCTGTACATCTTATACCAAACAGTAGTTTTTCGCCTGACATGAGTGATACATTATAAATTATGTTGTTTAAGCGAAATTTTGAGGGCAAAACTTTTTTTTGGGCAAACCCGATCCAACTGTTTCTACTCACTTTTGGGCCTAATTTTAATTATTCTACCAGATGGTAGACAAAATGGGTGGCATCAGGCTAAGTACTGATGAAATACCTCAGGGGAGCAGTTTACTATTTAACTGTGAAACTGTTGATGCCAGCTATGGTCCCCAGTTGCTTGCTTTGTTCTTCCTTACAAATCATTTTGTCAGTACAGAGAAAAAATCATACTCTGTAAGTTTGCATCCAATGTAAATATTTATTGTTACTTTAAAAATTTTTAAGTGCTACTGATAGTTTAAATCAGCTGATACATACCTATTGACAAATATGGTTAGCTGTATACCTATTGAAACTTCGTAATGTGGATCTCAAACTTTTCTACTGTTGAGTATTTTCTTAAATATAAATAAATAATGTGTAGGTGGATTTGTAACTTCAGATCAGAAAAAAATTATTCCTAACAGTAATACTGTGAGATTTTCTACTCATGACAGTGTATAGTCCAATGGACTTAAGAATTAAGAAGTAATTATGCTGATACACAGTTTCAACTGAATAAGGAATCCATGTTTACAGTTAATACAGTTGCAAATAATAACAAACTTTGACAGGGTTTTGAATTTTAAATACTACATGTAATATATTAATCACAGAAGATGAATATGATTTATGTGATGGGAGTTTATGTGATGTGCTTTATCAGGTATTTGGAGTTAAAGTAATGATATTTATGAACCACAAACGTGAAAGTCTCTGTATAGTCAACAAATGACAGAAAAAGAGTAAGTGATGTTTATGATAAATGTGTTACGCTAAGAAATGTTAGTGAAAACACTCAACAAATAGTTATTAAGACAAGTAATGCAATTAAAAATATTTCACATGATGTAAAGAAGAATAATGTTTAATGAAAATGAAAAATGAATATTTAATGACAAAAATGGTTATAAAAAGAAGTTGATATAAATGATAATAGTGTATTTTCTGAACAGATGATTTACTTTAAAATGGTAAAACTGGTAGAGACTGCTCAGGAATCTTAAAATGATAGTCCTAAATGTACCCTGATATAAATGTTAATTATCTACTGAAGTGTTAGTTAAATAAATGTAACCTTCTGTGGATGTCAACTGAAGTTGTGACCCTAATGACAGGAATAATTTTGAAGAAGTTTTAAAAGATCTATTAACTGGACATGAAAAACCAAGTAATGTTGTACTCTGTTTGTAGACCATTTGTTATGATCACAGTTAGAGGTTTTCTACATATATACATTGACCCTCTTGAAGTTATTGAAACCCTTATCCAAATGCATATCGATTGGTTTACCCATGACCCAGAAAGTTGCTTGGTCTTGCAAATATTAATGAATTTTAACCCTACATACAGAAAAGTAACGGATGTCGTGCAAATTTTTATCTTGTTCTTACTCGGGAACCTATAGGACAGATATTTAATAATTTTGATACCATTTCTGAATATGACATACTGATAGAGTATACCATGTCTGTATGTACATATTGACACACCATAATTATCTTATTAACTTCATATGTATAATAAAAATTATATTTAAAATATTTATTATTTATTTGGATCTTGAAATGTTATTGTATGTAACTAAATGATTACTTATGTGGCTGTCAAGTCGCTGCCAACAACTCCAGTCGTTAATCATGTGCTGTGATTTTTCCATTAAACACTTCCATAAGGCATTACAGTTCCAATTTTTTAGTTCGCTTCAAACTCTAACTACTAATCATTTCAAATGTTCAAATGTTTGTATAGTATATGGGACTTAACTACGGGGTCATCAGTCCCTAAACTTACAAACTACTTATGAACTACTTACTAACTAGGACGGCACAAATATCCATGCCGGAGAGGGGATTCGAACCCCCGACCATAGTGGCCGTGCAGACCGTGATTGGAGCACCTCAGTCTCCTCGGCCACCGCAGCTGGCTACTAATCATTCAGTAGTATTTTTGTGATATTGGTTGATGTTGTGTTGTACTTTGATGCATCAAGAGGGACTTGCTATTAAATAGTACAGAAGTGACTAAAAGCATGGGAGGTGACATATGAGACAGTTTTGACTGATGTAAAATTAAATTTCTATCCTTGAGCTTACAGCTTAGAAGGAAGATACCACAGAATGTAGTCACACAGAACTTGTATGGAAACACTGAATTAAGATGACTAATTTTCATTTTTATTCCTCAAGATAATAATCATACAAAAGTATGTTGATTTATTACATGCTAAAACTGCTTATGTTTTACAAGTTTCATACTTTGAGTATTTTGTCATGTATACTTGTGCATATAGGTGGTGTAAAACCATATTGTTCAGTATACCAGAGTACAAATGTTAAATATTATGTAAAGTCTCTATGCTTTAATATGCAAGGGCACAGCACTTATGTTTGTGTTTCACCCTTGTTATCTACTATGATATGTGAAAAGGAAGTGAGGTGTTTTATGCATTTCAAGTGTGTACTTGCAAAGCATCTAAACAGTTGCTGAACATTTGAAGTTAGTCACTATACATGCATTGAAGCATGATAAGTTACATGTTATTCTTCAATATTATTGACAAACTTTTATTTTTTGTATATTCATGTGGAACACCACTGAGTATTTCATGTCACAGTTGTTGACTTGCTTATGTATGCAAGCTTGATGTATCAACCCTCTGTTGATTACAGGGGGTATATTTCTGATATAGTATTGTTTCTGAATATGATCAAGCAGACCATATGTGTATTTTAAACTTTGTGTAGAATATATTTTTGAGGTTTACACTGTTAATTTATATATGTACAGACTTTCAAAATACCTAAGATAACTGTGTTTCATTTGTGTCCATTTATACAAACGATTGTCATTCAGTTTTCAAACACTACTAGAATACGTGCCACTACTAGACATCATTCTTTTGTGCTTTAAGTCATTGGAGAGGTTCTGACTGTTTGACTTTTGACAACATTGGCATTCTGGGCTGTGTTATGTTGATTGGAACAGTTGGTTCAAATATGAACATAAGAGTTGACACTTTTGCTTCTGTGGAACTAAAGAGTCAAGGTGCCATTTGCATCTTCTAACTCTTGGTAATGCGTTTACCATCAATACATATGTTCCATTTAGAAGTGATATCTATGAAACTCATAATACCTTATGAGCACTAAATTGTCTTAAACAAAACTAGTAAAAACAACCAGAATCTCTTTATGCTTTTGTACCCATTTGCGAGTTAGGTACCTGCCCTGTCCATAGACGTAATTTAATGACAGTGTCGTTTTCCGCCTCTCTATCAAGTACTGCCTTGGGAATGGGTGTATTTGGCACCTTTTATTTGTTTTTCATTTATGAAAAACATTTTTACTCAACTTTGAAAAAAAAAAAAGGATTTCTGTGTTTCATATATACTAATTCACAGTGGAAATTTTATAACTACAATTTATGGTTTTCCATTAAATTTAATATTAGGGTACTTCACCACTGCCACTGCTAACTGCTGGCAGGAGGTTTTTAATTTTCATTTATGCATATTTCTTAATACTAAGCAAGAAGTTTGTGTAATGTCTTAGTTGGGTTCTTTATTTTAATACTGCTCGCACTCATAAAGTATTTCAAACTGCATGTTATGAGAAGAGACAAATATTCGATACATACAGAACTTTAAATTTTAAAAACCAATGATTGCATTGTTTATCTTTGTAGCAATCATAACTATACAAAAGACTTGGATGATAAGTGTTTACTGTGCTCATTGAGAGCTAGTTCCAACCACTGTTTCGGTGTTTAATTATGCTACTCAGTTTGTCTGAAATAATTACAAGCATTAAATGTACTCAACACCCTTTTGTGAGGAATTAGGAGCCTAGTTCTCACACAATGGCATTTACACATAGGTAGACAGAAAAAAGTTCTGAGAATATAATTTCAATAACGATTCCCAACAAGCATAACTGTTTTGTTCACAATATGAATATAAGTGCTCTATTTAACAAAATTTAAGATGTAAAAGCTTGCTATTACAGTATTTGAGCTAAAGTAAATTGTGAGAGATTTCTCATTAAATTCATTGACATTAAGGGTTAATTTGAGACCTTAGTTTTAATTTGCTTACAATACCATATTAAAAAGTTAATTACTGATTCCTGTAGTCTGCTAACACTGTGCTTATTTATGTATGTGCTTAGGGAAAATAGTATGTGGTTCTGAGAAAGATAAAACCATGTTGTAGGAACCATCCTGAATACCTGTAACTACAATCACCTGAAGCTGATAGCCAATAAATCATCAGCAGGAGATAGCATTTGCACAGCTGTCAGAACCAGTTGTATAAATGCTGGTTAAATTGAGTACAGACAACTAAAAATGAAATTGTAAGTTTTTGACAATGTTGATTGAAATACACTCTTTTAAATTCTGGACATACTACAATCAACTAAGTGGTACAATATGTGTACAGGATCACAGTAGAAAATTAGAAGCACTTGATGAAACTTTTATGGAAACGACTTAACTTCATTTCCATCATAATAAAACATTTCAAACAGACATTTGTTACATCATGTTCGTTTAGTATGTGTGTAAAATGAATAATGCAATTAATTTATGACTCTGGTAGCATGGCTGGAAATGTTTGGAGAGAGGCCCTGTTAACTGACTTTGCACTTGACCATGAAGATGTGAGAAGCTCTATCATCTGCTGTTGAATTTTATTTCCACACTTTTATAAATAACTCGTCTTAATATCTTGAATCCATGAGTGATTGTTCTATAATTTTCATACCTTTCTGTGCCTGCTCTCTTTGGAATAAGGATTATTACATTTCTCGTGAAGTATAGTGGTATTTCGCCTATCTGATACATCTTACACACAAATTGAAACATTTTTATCATGACCTGCCCACCAGAGAGATCAGTAGCTCTGAGAAAAAGTTGTCTACTCCAGGGGCCTTGTTAAGACTTTGGTCTTTGAGTGCTCTGTCAAATTCTTCTCTCAGTATAGTATCTCATCTTCATCTACTTCCTCTACATATTCTTTTCACCTTTCAGATTTCCCTTCTTTGCTCAGAACTGGATTTCCATTTGAGCTTTTGATATTCATACAGCTGATCTTCTTTATCTCCAAATGTATCTTTTATTTTCCTGTAGGGGGTATCTATCTTGCCTCTAGTTATACATTATACTACAGATTTGGATTTACCCTCTAGCCACTCCTGTTTATCCATTTTTCACTTCCCGTCAATTTAATTTTTAACTGTCTGTACACAATTTTTCCAGCATTTATATAACTGATTCTATTTTCTGCAGAGGTGACTGTTTCTGTTTCCTAATTATATGCATTTCTATTCTATTCTCTCATTTCTTTTCTATACATCCTTTCTTACTCACTTTGCTCTTAGAGTCAACCTCCTTTTCAGAAGTTATTATTCGTGTTCCCTTGTTTCAGTTCCTATATTTCACTTCTTTTCTGTCATGAATTAAATAAAATAACTACACTGATATCCAGAATTGTTTATTATGCCTTGTCTTTTTAATCTACCCTTTCCTCTTCTACTAAAAGTAATTCCTCAGCTTCAGTCAGCCATTGGCGTAAGCCCACTTTAACAACTTCTGATTCTTTGACCATACGCAAATCTGATTTCCTTAGTTTATTACGATTTTCCTAATTCTTCGGTTTAAATGGAGCCCAAAGCCCATATTAACCACCTAAAGCATCAAACATTTGATGAATTTCCCAATTTCTGAAATCTGAAACCATTTGCAATGTTTCAGGTCTCTTCGAAGTATACAGAGTTCTTTCACTAATCTTCAGCCAAGTATTAGCGATGGTTCTATTACGCTCAGTGTAAATTTCTGTTAGATGGAATCTCTCTTCCATTCCTTTTTCTCGATCCAGATTCTCCTATTATAGTTTCTTCTGTTTCTTATACCGAATTTCAGGCACTCATCACAATCATTTTTCATCTCCTTTATGCTAGTAATTTCTTTAATCGCTTCATGCATTCTATCCATCTCCTCATCATCTGTGGAAGTATTTGTCGTGTAGACTTGTGCTACTGTGGTGAGTGTTGGCTTTGTATCATGGTTACCATAATGGGTACCCTATGCAACTCATTTTAGGGTATTCTCAAACTTGTTTCCATTATCAGGCGTAGTCCTGCATTACAGCTGTATGATTACATTTTTATAGCCTGACGAGACATCCTTTTCATTGCAACACTGAACTAGTCACCCTCTAGATTCTAATTTGCCTGTGCAATTTTATTTTCAAGTTTTGTAACCTACCATACGATTAAGGAGTTCAGCCATACAGACCCCTATCTACAGTACGAGTAGTTTCAGCCATGAATCCGAATGGGAACTATTTTACTTTTTAGATTGTTCTATCCAAGAGGATTCCGTCGTTTTACAAAACGGTAGCAAGGCCATGCTGACAAGTAGAAAGCCTGATCAGTCACTCATCCACACTGTTGCATCTGTAACGACTGAAAATGTGTTGTCCACCTTTTGAAGAGACTTACAGTACAGATTTTGATTTATATCGTTGACGAATCAAGCTAGTCCATCACAGCATTTTTTGTAGCTCATGTTCCTATCATTAAGAATTAGGTTAATTTTGTAACTAGAATGAATGAGTGTGATTGGATGAAACTTGTTTAAGAAAGATACTGAATTAATGTTATTCAAGCCAAAGAAAGACACCATGAGATGTGTAATGCCCTGCCACTTTCTCAGCAGTCATATTCGATACTCAAAAACTTCCAGTAGCGACTCACAGATCAGTTGTCTTTAACATTCGGGCTGTATTGCTCAATGTCATTACTGCAACTCATTAATATAAAGCTTGAATTTAACGGTTGAGTACAGGGCATTACATGTCCTTTAGTTAACCAATAAAATTAATAAAAGTTCCCTTTTTTATGTTACTGTAGAGGAAATACATGGTACTGACAGTTGTTGGCAAAGTATATATATCTCTTGGTTGTAAATTAAGAAAAGATTTTCTTTTCACTGAAGGAGAATTTGTCATCTGAAAATTACAGCATAACGTATTGAAACTAGTAATAGAGTTACGCAAAAAGAAAGAGACTGTGGCTTTGGCTTCAGTTATAAGAATAATAATGAGGTAGTTGTATTAGCAGATGGAACGGGGGCAGTGGCAAGAGACTGGATTCGCTTTCAGGAAGACGGCGATTCAAATACCAATCTGAGTATCTTACGTTTTCCGTAGATGACTTAAGGGAACCCGAGGATATTCTTTTGAAACGGAATCAGTTGAATCCCTTCGTTACTAAATCTATGTGGCCTACTCGCTTTCCTATCGCTATTCAGTTTCGAAATCCTTACCTGAACGAGTTACTGTTTTATAATGGGAAGTGTAAGAGAATTCGTTGACTATTTCTAGATGATGGGAAAGCTGTTATGGACACGAATGTTTTCCCTGGACCGTGTTAGTGCGGTTAATCTGTGGCGATTTTATTGAACTTATTTCCTACCCCTCTGCGAACAACGACGCGTCACATCACACAGTGCTGCCGGGTCGTTTTACAGTCTCGTTACTCAACGTGCCTGGAAATCCCGGAGACGGCCAGCATTCTGCGGGCGGGCGGCGCGCACGAGCGAGCAGGTTTATAGCTTCCTGCGAAGGAGGGGAGCGCCAGGGCGCCGCCCCAGGGCGCGGAATACCAAGCGGCGCCGGGAATCCATCAGGCGCCGCGTCACCAGCCCAGCGGAGTCCACCATACCCGCGCCAAGTTCAACGCTCAAAGGTGGAATGCCTCCAGTAGCTGCAGTCCCACTCCCGACTTTCTAATGTTTTTCTACCTTCCTTTTCCATCGCTAATAAACGCTGGCCGTCGAAAGGGGAACACCACAATAACCGCGATGTCACATTCCAATTTATTAGGGAGGTAAAACATTGTACAATGGTCAAAATATTAAAAACACAGTCTCGTGTGAACTGAGAAAGATGAATAAGTCGGTATTTCCCGCAATTCTGCACGCCATGGCATTGATTCGAAGATGTTCTGGGTATGTTGGGGGTATGACAGTCCATGCCACTGACACATATCGTCAAATTGCTCTGGTGTAACAGCGAGTGGTGCAGCCCGGGTTAGTCGTTCCTCAGTCAACGAGGAGACGTTTACGAGAGGCAAGAGCAGAAAACTGGGAGGCCAAGTTAGCCAGGCAATCCGATGTGCAACAATGAGTTGCGTGCCATGTGTGGTGCCACAGTATCCCCTTCCAATGTTCCATCGCATGGACAAGTATTGAGGGTATGGGAGGACAACGGGCTCCAACACTTCAGACATGTAAAGGTATGTTTCCATCGAGATTTGTATTGGCACATGTAAGCGTGACATATATATACGACTTCGGAATATGTATCTCGACTTGTATGACCTGGCAAGTAGCGACCTCACACATGAATGAGCGTGCGTTTACACCTGAATTTTTATCAGTTCGCAATGGTTTCCCATGACGATGTCGAAAATTTACATTTTTATGTGCTTGCTCTTTTGGGTGTTGAAAGAAAGGCGGAGGAATAGTAGAAGAGTAGATGGTGGCAAACAGAATCCCTTTGAAACCACACTACTCATGGAGCTCACGCAATACTTGTTCAAGAATTAACTCTAGAACTCAGAGCATATTGCAGATATGTTAGGATGAGGCTGGAAGATTTCTATAGTTTGCTGTCTCTCGTGTCTAGAACGAACGTAAAATTTCGGAAAGCAATTATAATAGAGGATCCGTTGGCACTGACACACCAATTTTTGGCCATTGAGTGATTACTCTTTCACATTAATGTATTTGCACAGAATATCAAAAAGCTCAATATGCATTATGACAGGATCCGTTGGCACTGACACACCAATTTTTGGCCATTGAGTGATTACTCTTTCACATTAATGTATTTGCACAGAATATCAAAAAGCTCAATATGCATTATTATTATTCAGGTTTCTGAGGACATTGTGCGAGTTATATACCAACAAGTGACGGTAGAATAAATGTTATTAAATTTGTGATAACATTATAATACACTATTTAATACTTATTTTACTCTTATTAATTGTTAGGGCGTTGGTGCATCCACACTGAACTATAAATTTCTGAAATGCTCTTAAAATTAGGATATTTTTAATGCTTTAGAACGAATGGCATGCTTCAGTCAGTATTTCAATATTACAAATTGTGAGGCCATTTTCTGCACAAATAAGATATTGGTAGCATCCTGGTATTTTGGTTAATTAATGGGAACACTACAATATAGGTGCATTAAAATAATTTCTTTACCATACATAAATCATTCATTAAGATTTTTTACATAACTTTGTAGAGTCGGTATGCAAATAAAACATCACTAGTCTCAATTTCTCCCTTTATTTATATTCAGCTTTATCCAGTTGACTAACATCGAGTAAAATCAACATCAAAACTGAGCTAACTGGAACTAACATGAACTGAAGACTAACTATGGTAGGCCATGCTATAAATATAATGGTAAAACTGAAATGAACAGACGACAGAACCATTGGTATCAGGTGGTAGATTAAAGGACAGAATCGTAAGGTATAATTGAGTATCTCCTTCTATCGTACATTACACATACACCCAGATCCTATGTGTGTGTTGGATACTACACACAAATGATCTTCCAGGACATGCAACACCCAGAAAAAGCAGCGAAATGAGACCGAAAATCATTGCAAAAGAAGGAAACAACTGAAATTATTATTTGAATAACAAAAGGGCATAATTTGACATTATAACACACTGTATTTATAACTTGACCTTCACATGGTTACTCGACAGTCAATTTACCGAGAAAAACAATTCTATTGGTTAGATAGTGTAATTCTTTTGCAGATATGAAATTTTTATGAAGTGGATTTTTATACATACAGATTATTCTGTTTTCTTCAGGTTAAAATTTTGATCTTTATTCAGTAAACATCATCTTGTATAGGGGTGCATTCATCTATGGTTGGTCACCAGTCTTCCACCACTAAGATATTATGCAGCCATAGGAAGGAACTGAAATAGCACCACCGTAATTAGTAGAATGACAATTCTGTAGTCAAATCAACGGTGACCAGGTTGTTAACAAATCTAGTTTAATGCTTGTTTTTCAACATCTGGCACCCCTGATTTGAAACTTAACAGTACATGCATATATATAAAAACTCAAATAAAGTGCAGAAAACAAGGCTACTGAAAATTTTCTATCCTGAACTTTAAAGTTGTTAAAGCAAGGAAATTTATTTACAAGAATTTTACTGTGCTATTTGTTTTAGTATAATGTAATTTAATTGTTTTGATTTAGTCAAAATCTAAAATTTTATGTATTGTACTGCACAAATGACCATTACCCTGTCACCAATAAAATGTCTTAACAAATGTCTTGCCATAAGTTCTTTTTAAATGGAAAAGTATCTCACATAAGTTACATAAAATCATTTTGGTGTAGAAATCATGACTTATTCTAACAAGATAGAAATATTTTAAAAACATAAAATCAACAGTATACCTTAATTATAAATTATATTTATACAAGCACTGTAACTTATTTCCCAGGCAAATCATATGTGGAATTGGTCATACAAGGATTGTATTAACATTGGATGAGGGCACATCATTCACCCCCACAAATAAATACTGACAAAAGCATATTCTGTGCACATAGTAATCTCTGCACTACTGTTATTCAAAGAATATGTGATCTATTTCTCTAACTGATATGTAATAGAGGCTACCATGAGTACCTACCCCCTAGATTCTTAAAAGACACAATATATATGTATTCTGAATAGTCTCTTTGTCATGATGTATTCATATACATGCCTTAAACTACATGATTGTATAGAATACATACACACATAAAAATGAGTAAGTTATATATATATATATATATATATATATATATATATATATATATATATATATATATATATATATATATATGTGTGTGTGTGTGGAATTATTTGTACAATTTCTATTCTGTTACATTTTGTATTCCATACAGATTCCCTGATTTAGGGTACACAAGACCATATGCATTAGGAGGAGGATCCTCTTTTACCAATGTAAATATCAAATAA
Source organism: Locusta migratoria (assembly GCA_026315105.1). Lineage (NCBI taxonomy): Eukaryota > Metazoa > Arthropoda > Insecta > Orthoptera > Acrididae > Locusta > Locusta migratoria. The sequence continues at coordinate 400,435,643 of CM048744.1, read as the reverse complement.
CTTTTTCAACTTTCCACAGAGTTCCTTACATTTTTCATTAACTTCAGACAATACCAGATCCCTTTCTCAAAATGTAGACATTTTTCCTTCCAAGTTGTGCCTTTTTTCCTTAGTTGAGCTCAGTTTTCCTTGATTGTTCTAACTACCTCTTCTCGTTTCTGTGGCGTTAAGCTTTTGCAAGGAGGAAACTGAATAAGTTCATTGATTACGTTACCTGGCACACTATTGTGAATGGTTTCAAATGGAGAAAACCCTGTGGAAGAATGCTGTAGACTATTCATTATATCTTCAAATTTGCTCACATATTCTATCCAATCTGCGTCATTTTTACTGTAATATGTTCTAAACAACCTACCAATTTCTCACATATACCTTTCTGCAGGGTTACTTGCTGAGTGATATGCTGAAATTAATATATGATTAACACTTTCATCCGCAATGAACTTTTCCCATATCATCGATGTAAAATGACTACCGTCATCAGACAAAATACCTTTTGGTTTTCCCATACATACGAAATAATCAAACTTGATTACAGATATTACACACTGACTGGTTGCTTTTTTCAAAGGATACAATTTGATGTACTTACAGAATAGATCTACCATAACAAAAATATAACAGTAACCTCCTTTAGCCTTAGGTAAACATTCATAAAAATCCACTGTGAATATTTCCAGTTTCGCTTTAGGTAATATACTCTGCATGTATCCCTTGCAATTCTGGTTGCTAACCTTAACTCTGAGATCTGTCACAACTAGCTAATAATTTTCTTATTCTCCTGGAAATATTACGAAAATATACACATTCTTGGATCTTTTATACACTTTTCAGTGGTCCAGAATGACCAAAACTTTCATGTATTTATTTAATAAATACCTCTACATATGGATCTGTCCAACATAATTTCCACATATCTTGGTCTAATGTCATCATTATGAATAAAATACCATTATGGACATTGTAATATTGGTCAACTTTCTCATATCCTTTTCTTCTTAGATAACATTATGCAAGCTTCCAATTCTGATCGTCATTTTGGTACCTCCTGACATTTTGGCAAATTTTCCTAATTTGATTTTCATCTGTTTCACCTGTAATATACATATTTCTGAATTCTTTTTCACATACAGCTTCATAATTTTTATTATAATCACTCATCTGGATAAACAATCAGCTATTACATTATTTTTATCTTTGATGTACTTTATGGTGTAATCAAATTGTTGTAAAAACATAGCCCATATGGTGATACAGTCATGATACAGATTACATTCTTGAATGTAAGTTAAGGCTTTGTAATCAGTGTATAGAATTATTTTGTGTACTAACAGATAATTTTTGAATTTACAGGATCTCCAATATGCAGCTAAAAGTTCTCTCTCAGTTACAGTGTACATTTTTTCGTGTTTCTGTGGAGTTCTATTACCAAAAGCAAAGGATTGATGAATAATTTCTCCATCTACAATTTTCTCCTAAAATAAATGTGCTCCTAGTCCATTGCTATTACTGTTTGTCATAATACAAAATGGTAATGATTATGTCTGGTCTATATAAAATGATACCATAACAAAGTTTTTTCTTAATACAATCAAAACCTTTCTGACATGTATCATCCCATTTCCATTAACTGTTCTTCGTTAATAAATTAGTCAAAGAGAGTTAATTACCAGTGCTTGATTTCTCACATGCTTTCGGTAGTACCCACTGGTTCCCAAAACTGACTTCAACTGTTTCCTTGTCTATGGAGTGGGGATCTTCTATATAGATTCTTGTTTCTCCTTATCAGGGGCAATGCCATGTTTAGTTATGCTGTGACCCAAAAATTTAAGTTCATTTACAGCACACTTGTAATTTTCCTGTTTGAGAGATAGTCCTCCTTCTCTACGTTAAATGTTCTTTCCATGTTTTCCCTGTTATCATAAATTACAAGTTTTCCAAATAATTCCTTGCCCAGAATAGTATCTAATGCTCTAATAAATTCAGGAGCAGATATATTTAATCAAAAAGCACAACAAAATAAACATAACATTTTCCTCCATACAGAAATGCAGTGTATTTTCTTGTGTTACCTTCAAATGGAACCTGATGGAAACCATATGTCGGATCGAAGTTCGACATGAATTCTGTGCTATCAAATTTGTGTGAGATTTCATCTATATTTTCATGGTGGTATGTTTCCCTCTCAATAAACCTATTTAATTTTCTCGAGTCTAAGACTAACCTGACACATCCCATTTTCTTCGATATAACCACGAATGGATTGTTATATTGCTTTCACCTCTTTGAATTAAACCCCAGTCTTCTTTCTCTTGTAATTCCTGCTCTACAGCCTGTCTTAACAAAAGGAATACCATAAAAATGGTTTGTGTGGTTTCATTCTTGTCTTACATTCATAATTTCTTATTCTACCAGGTTTATCATCAAATACATCACAATATTCGTGCAGCCTTTTTAGCTGTTCTTTCTGTTTATAGTCTAAATTATCAGCTTCATCAACCTTACTATCTACTAAATTGACATATTTCTGCATTACATTATTCTAATCAACACTACCTTTATCATACATTTTCTGTCTCGTTGCCACCGGTTGACCTAGGTGTCAGTGGCCGAGTAGAGAGAGACCGACACAGGAAAATAGGATGCACACGTGTGCAGGTACAGAGTCTGAGGTGACCAGCCAGTGGGACAGCAGAAACTAGAAACACTAAGCTAGATTAGAACAAGGTATATATTTCGAAGAAATAGTACAATACTTAGCTTTGTTAACTGAAGGTTAGTGGAATGCAGATACACAGTTTAACCAGGTAGAGGTCTGCCTAATGATGAAAGACCTAGTTCTAGTGCCTGTCTGATTGCCAAGTGCCCGATGCAGTTCAGTGGTGACCACAAGTGGGATTGCAGCAGAGGGCGCTCCTGGCTGACGTCGTAAGAAAGCCGCGCCGTGATTGCATAGTGGCGCGCGGCGAAAGTATGTGGCGTGCACTTCAGACTTGTGTGACACCACAATACATACAATAACCACTACTTCAACTTACTTTTCTAATCATATTACTAGTATTCACACAATTATGTATAAGTAAGTCTGTTTTTACACAGATTTAACTACATGGTTCAGTCAAAGTGAATTTCTTGTCAATCCAGTTGAAATTTACATTTAATTTAGTTAACGAATCTGCTCTCATGGGAACTGATTCACTCAAATCAGGTATTACAAGACATCCTTGTGTAAATTTGACATTTTCGATAGTAAAAGTAACCAACACTTGTGAGTTTATGACCTTACTACTTTTCCCAGTTGCACCTTTTATCTTTACAACCACAACAGGTACTTCAACAAAGTCAGGATCCTTACATAATTTGTCTCTTAATTTTTCAAAAATAGCACAAATAGGGCTGCCAGTATCCAATAAGCACTCTCCTTCCCAATTATTAAGCTTAATATAAATATAAAGACTACCAGAAACTGTGTTTTCCCTTTCTGCAGCACTCTCATACAACAATTCATCCACAATTTTGTTAAAGTCCATTTCATTAACATCACTACCTTTAGATTCATCAGTATACGACTTTCTGTTGGGTTTTACTTCTATTACATGACACGTTTTGGATTCTAGTGTTAAAATTGTCTTCCACCTTACTCTCATCAAATATCTTGTTTACGAGTTTTTCATGCGACTTTCCTAGTCTATGTTCTATCTCCTCACATTCATCTTTTAACTATTCTATCACCCTTTTCTTATCCTCATAAACTAGTACACCTTGTTGACATCTATCATCACTGGTTCCACAAACACTGGTCATATTTTTATGGCCGGCCACAGTGGCCAAGGGGACTGAAGCGCTCCAGTCACGGTCTGCATGGACAAAGGATCGTGGGTTCGAATCCCCCCTCGGGCATGGATATTTGTGCCATCCTTAGTCTTCGTTAGTTCATAAGTAGTTTGTAAGTTTAGGGACTGATGAGCCCGTAGTTAAGTCGTATAAGCTCTACAAACATTTGAACTTTTTAAAAATTTTTATGAACTTGTTCTAAAATTTGGCACAACTTGTAATATCCTTAAAGTTAGGTTTATCATCTAATACATCCTCAATCTTAATACCTACTGGATGGTTCTCATATTCACAATCAATGTTGTTCTCACTTTCACATTCATCATTGCAAGGTAGACTGTCTGTTTCATTCATGTCCTCTTTAAGTTCTACATATACCATCTAACCCACCTACTAACCCTGAAAAATCTACATCCTCTTCTCCTGTTACATTCAGTCCCCTGCCATAATTACAATTACTGTTATTTGTAGAGTCACAATCTTTTTGATGGTTTATATTTCCTATCCTGAGATGTTCTTTACTAGTCACACTGTTTTGATTGCACAAATTGTCCTTGTCTAGAAGCTCAACCAGATTAAACATATTACTTTTCTATCACGTTTACTACTACACTCCTCATGCAAATTACTAATAGTATTAGTATCAAGTACTACCTCCTCACATTGAATTTTTTCTATCACTACATACATTTTCATTTACATTTACTTTCAGAATATTCCAGAAATTTTCATCAAAGATTCTCTTATCTACAACATGATCCAAATGTCCATTCCTGATTTGTTGGAAAATGATTGCCTGGTCTATATCTTGCCATCTGCCACCGATTCACAGGCTCCAAATGAGACATCACTTAGTTTCCCTTTCTTTTTTCCCTATTATCTTGTCCATTATGCGGTTGTGATCTCCTAAGCTTCCACTGTCTGGGTCTCTTAGCAACATTTCTGTTTTCACTACCATTGCTGCGGTTCTAATTCTGATTCCTAACATTATTATTTTCATTTCTTTCATATCTATACTTTCCCTTACTTCTACCATTGTGATAATTCTTGTTATCATTATCCTACTATTCTGGTCAGAGCGATTCTGATTGTACTTCTCTCTTGTTACCCTACGATCTAGCTTATCTACAAGTTTCAAAAATAGTTCAACTGAATCACCAGGTCCATAATCTAACCCCTTTTGTATTTTCCATGATAATTTTCTCTGTAAGGCATCAATAACAGTAACATCATCCAATGGTTGATCAATATGCAATAATTTCTTAAGCTGTTTCTCACAAAACTCCTCTCCTTATACATGGCTCCATTTAAAAAGGAACTTTTAATCCTAGCCTGTTCACCCTTAGACTAATATTTGTTAAGGAATTCTACGTAAGATTGATTAGCCCAGGATAAAGCATCTTTATCAAGAAACGTTTTGCCAAATTTTATCCTAACATAGTAACTCATGTCATCAGTAAAACTATCTGAACCAGATCTTATGAAAACTTTGAGAAGAATGGTTCCATCACTGGGGTAATATTTCATATGCACACTATTAAAATTAAATAGGCTGTTATTAAAAGCTACCTTAGTAACGATATTGTCTTGTAGCTGAGCTACCTTCTTGCTTACTTCTACAACATTACCAGTAAAATTATATACACTTTCATGCACATGATTCTCTACATGAAAAAATTTTTGTGTTTAAATTGCCAACCTTAGACTGTGTGTCCTGCTCTCTAGATTCGTGAATTTACTCCCCAGATTGTTTAGAGGAGCATCAAACTGGATTTGCTTTGTTTCCATGGATACTTTAAATTCAGTAAGTTCATTAGATGGCTTACTGAATTTTTCATCAAATTTGACTTCAAATTCGATAACAACTGTTCATTTGCCCTCATTTCGCTTTCTGTAATTTCCCTCTCAATCTATTTATTGATGGCATCAAACTGAGCTCCTATCCCTGCTAACCGACTATTTATTTCACTTGAAGCATCACTGTTAACTGTAAAATTAATTCTTGCTTAAAGGAGCTGACTTCAAACATATGATTCTGGCCGTAAAAACCAGATAAAGGATTCGCGTGAACTGTTAACTACTTCCAGCAACAGAATCTTGTTCCCTGGCCCAGAATTTAGAACTGATTCAAAATTTACTTCAACGGGATGAAGGCAAAGAGATGGTGGCAAACACATATCGTAGATCACGAGAATTACACACCATCATTAATATATAAGCCCCCCTGAACTAAACCATTTCATGAAGATGGCTGTGAGAACATTTATGGCGCAACAGAATTAAAAATATGATAATATGCATCTGAATTTGTTCTCAGCACTGGTGAAAAACAACATTAAATAAAAGGGGAAGGTATTCATTAACTAATATTCATCATTAGGACAAAATTTCTATGACAATAAATTATTTATTCAGTTCAAACTTAGGCAAATGGGGGAACCAATTTCGTTAAACAATAAAAATTCATCCCATTGAAGGTTGACCTAAAGTAATCTTAACTGAACATTGTTGGAGGAGGGATTTACAATCAACAAGCATTCAGCCACGCACAAGTGCGAAGCAAAGTGGAACTCACCCAATTCAGAGTGCTGATACGAAGCATAAGCAGGTGTCGCTTTCGTAGGCGAAATTCAGCGAACCAGGATGTACCACACAACACAAGGAAAATAAACTTTGTCGGTGGCTCTGGGCAGTCTTTTTTACTTGAGATGGTATACGATAATAGCGAGATTAATTTCCATTTGAATCAAACCGCGAGCATGCAGACTTACTGAGACACACGGCACGTGTCTGCTACATTACATATTCGCACCCCACTGAAGGCGAAGTGCTTAAAGGTCATATTCATTTCAACAAAAAGCAATGGACTTATAGATTACGAAGCAAGAATACACAATAGTAATGCACTGGTGTGTGAGCAATGGCGAAAACTCAAGTGACTAGCTATAAAGCCTTGAAGTCGGAGTTCGGAGCCGTGTGGTTTCGGAAACGAGTAAAAATAGAAAAATTCAATTTCCGAAACATAAAGAAAATTAGGTATGGCATGCAACCCTTAGAAACACGTAGAATATCATAAGAAAGCTAAAGAAATACAGCCAGATGCGATTGGAAGTGTTTACACTGATCTTCAAAAATCAGAAAAAATGGAATAAATTCAAAGTCGGGGTAAATGAACTAAGAAATATAGCATGCAGCCCCCAAAAATACGTAGTATTTCATAAGCAAGCTAATAAAGGGGGTTATACAAGGCTAGAAGAGAATTTACTGGGGGAGTATGAAGGCAAAGTACAATTTTGGAAAAGAAATAACAATTTAAAAATAGTCGGAGATCGCGAGGTACTAATGGAAATCAGAAAGATACATGCATAATTTCTTGCCTGAAGGGCATAGAAAAAGACACAGGGGTAGCTGAAGGCTTTGTTCTAAGAACACACTACTTGGAGTACATATCATTTGCGGAAGGAGGAAACAGAAAAGAATATTTCACAAGCACTACAGAAAATAAGAATATTCCCGCACATTAGTTGCGCCCCACAAAGCTAGAAAGAAATTAAACCGAGTTTGTACATCGCCACATAGTCTCACAAAAGTTACCGATTCTCAGTCGTTATCATGCCGAGTTAGTTACATATTCACTGCACTTACCTAACCGAAATGAAACTGAATACATTTCCGTACAGGATCAAAAGAAACTTGTTCCGAAAAATGAACTAAGTTCTGAGGTCTAACTTGAACACCATACAAAGAATCGCTACCTTCTCACGCTACCTTCTCAAGAGAGGAGAGAAAATCAGAACGTCTTACCAGCTCGAGGCGCAGCCACAGAGTGAAGAATCGGCCAGCGAGATCTCGGCCACCCACCGGAAATCCGTAAAAACCCAAGAAAAACGAGGTGATGGAGGAGAGCTTAGACTCGCGTGTCCTACTGAGGCTCACTACTGGGCACTGCCATCCCAACTTGAAACTAAAGGGTGCAGAAACCTCTTTGGTAGCATCAAAAGCAGAGGTTGGTAACGACTACATATTGACACAAAGCCAGAGATGCAAAGTGCGCAGCCAGCAGTTGACGACCAAAATTCTCATACATACACTCAGCCTGCCATGCTAGAAGGCACTCATACATGCACATACAGAATATAGCTAGTACACATTCTCACAGGGACAGTGGCGTCATGGAGAAACCGTTCATATTGCCACACTCATAGACAGAATGATAAATTATTAGCATAATAAAATCCCAACAAGATTAATACAGTATTACAGAAACTAACATTTAGAAACATGACATAAAATGCTATTCCTCATGCCTCCGAACAAAAGGGGTTCTCATTTAGCAAAAAAGCCTGTCTAGTGAACTGAGATAAATTACGAAGTTAAAAACGTAGGGAAGACGGCAGACAGCCGTCTTTCACCCTGAATTGACTGTCTATTCCTTCAAGCCGACCATTTATTTCACTTTTTATTTCACCGAACTGATTGTCTACTCCTTCGAGCTGACAATTTACTTGCTTGTCCATAGTGGCGGATTGCTGTAATACTACCATAATCAGGTCTACTTTAACTTCAGACACTTCATCGTCAGTTGAATAATTTTCTTTACTTTCCTTATGGTTTTCAGTTTTCTTTTCTAGACTATTCGTAATATCATCGGAATTTGCCAGAATTGCTGTCTTATAGGTACCGTCAACACTTATATTGAAAACTTTGCCACACGCCTGTCACGACACATTTTTTACTAAAGAAAAATGTGATATAGTTTACTAATCTTTTTTTTCCCCCCTTTGCTGTCGGAAGATTGTGGGCTTTTTCACAACCAGGATATTGTCCCAGTCTTTAATCACATGACATGCACAGTCGATTGTTCGTTGTTTCCGTTTTCTCTCCAACTCTTAATACCACAAATAGCACAGTTATTTATAAATACTTTGCTTTTCACCTGAAAAAAAATCCCAGTTCACTTCCACCAGTCGTAGTGTCTCAGTATTTTGGTTAATTAATGGGAACACTACAATATAGATGCATTAAAATAATTTCTTTACCACAGATAAATCATTCATTAGAATTTTTACATAACTTTGTCCAGTCGGTATGCAAATAAAACACTAATTGTCTCAATTTCTTCTTTTATTTAGATTTAGCTTTATCCAACTGACTAACATAGATTAAAATCAACATAACTGAGCTAACTAGAACTAACTTGAACTGTAGACTAACTTATATTTATACAATCTTGACAATATAATGTGTTAATACATTGTTGTTATTGTTTCATTACAATTAGTACTTTTTAATTACAATGAAAGTTGATGGTTACAGTCCAGTTTTTCATTAATACATGTCTCTCGTATAACACTATTCATTCCTGAGTTATTAATTACATACCCCAGAAATTACATAAAATGTTTGTGTGACATAATCTAATTGTGACATTAATAATTATACATTCAGAAATGTTCATCATCAGCAAGAAAATATACAGAGATGATTTTAATGTTACACTTGTGATCTTTTCTACATACATTTTCGGTTTGAATCAATTTTTTATGATTTGCTGAACTGGCAAAAGTATCTGGATCTTTTATATTGTTGACCGTTGATTTTTAATTAAACAATGATACTGATGCTAAATTATTTGAGTTAATGAGCATGATACTTTTCTTAAATGAAATAGGACGTGCTGTTAATACAGCTGTTTGAGATACGTTAGGTCATGCTATAAATATAATGCTAAAAGATAGAATGAAAAGAGGACAGAACAATTGGTATCGGGTAGTTACATAAAGATTAGATATCGGGTGGTTGATTAAAGGACATAATCGTAAGATATAATTGAATATCTGCTTCTATCGTTCATTACAATATCCAACAACATTAATGCAGGGATGCGTCGCATTGCACTTTGTTTCGAGCACGAACTCATTTTTATGTATTGAACAAACAATCAGCTCTGACTATACAACACAGTACACCGGTCAACAAAGCAATAGACACCAAGAGAGACTGGTACTGCAGGTCATGCTGCTTGTAAAAAAAAAAAAAAAAATAAAAAAAAAAATAAATAAAATAATAAAAAAACCGACTAGAAACACTGGTACTGCCCATGTGCAAGTTCTGCGACATGTCACGTATATACCGAAAAGCGATATACAAAATGTATGCGCGACATGTATGCGCAAGAAGGTCCTCATACAAGTTCGGTGAACTTCTGAATGAGGTGATTATCGCGACATGTCAAATAGACATGTCGCTCATGAAAGTTGCGACACATGTAAAGAGGTAGTGCAGTCAACAATCCGAAGATTGGTTTGAACACCACAGTGCTTTACTAAGCATGGTCCTGTTTGGAGGTGGTATGCCGTTGCCTTCCTCCGACCTTCGAAATGACTTATCTAGTCAGTTATAGGAGGACCTACAGTTTAACGAGGATTCCGAACCGCTGTGCAGCTTTTTATTTCTTCAGGCAGATAAGTCCTTTGCGGTTCGTTCATGTTCGTTCTTGGTTGTTCGTTGAATATTTGGCTCAGCTTTTTTCTTTCTGCCGGGCATGCTACTCGACATTTTTCACATCAGCGACATTACCAGACGTGAAAGAAGTGTAAAGTGACAGATGATAATCGTAGGACCTGGCGGGGATCGAACCCGTGACCTTTGAATTTATAGTCTGGCACTCTACCACTATGCTACCGAGTCGCAGGAGATACATGTATCCCAGTTAAACGTACCTTAACTGGCTTGTTAGGGTACCGGCAACGCGTATGGTTGAGAGACTCGAATCCAGTTTCACCTAAAACCATAATATCAGATGCAGGATCACTATGCGCTGCATAAAGTAACAGTTCACTGTGTCTGCAGACTCTAATCCAACCATCATTGCGGTAGAACCTGAATCACGATTCACTTCTGGTGCAAACGCCCGTAGGGACGACTCTGTGATAAACGTTGTAATTGACGATTTACGGACCGTCGTTTATGCTGCAACCGACGGCGAGTGGTGTGTTTGGACACTGTCATGCAACACACCGGATTTGCTGTGATGTTCTTCGTGATGTGGCAGAACGAGCCAACAGTTATATGCAAACCATATGCATTTCATCACATGTAGTGGTACAAGATGTATGTAATGGTCCGTCGGTTCGTTGTTCCGGCCTGAATCCAACGATTACAGATCTGCATTACAGTTTCTTGAATATATCCGACACGATGAATGAATTCTCTCAAGAATAACCTGCAATTCCTATACGGAAATTTTCTTCCTTGGTCATACTGAAGCTGCGTACTCAAAACAACTCCACGAAAGTACAATCCACATATGTCCATTAGGTATCTTGTGCATGAGAGCACCGCTTAGCGGTTTTTGCCCTGCTACGATTCCAGCTACCGTGCTCTCAAACTCCAGGACAGTTCAAGTCAATATTTTACGACAGATTTCAATTTCAACGTGGAAAAACGCTATTTCACTGTAATTGTCTTCTACATCTACATAGACCTACATATACATCTACATCTACATCCACATAGATAGTCTGCAAATCACATTTAAGTGCCTGGCAGGGGGTTCATTAACCAATTTCATAACCATTCTCTACCGTTCCATTCTCTGATAGCGCGCGGGAAGAAAGAACACCCAAATCATTCCGTTTTCGATCTGATTTCTATTATTTTATTGGGATGGTCATGTCTCCCTATGTAGGTGGCTGCTAGAAAAATATTTTCACATTTACATAAATGTCGGTGATTGAAATTTCGCAAATAGATCTCGCCGCAATGAATAACGTCTTTCTTTTCATGATTTCCATCTCAAATCGTGCAACATTTCCGTGGCGCTTTCTCCCCTGTAACGTGAACTAAACGAGCTGCCCTTCTCTGAACCTTTTCAATATCTTCCGTCAGTACCACCTGGTGAGGGTCCACACTGGGCAACAGTACTCTAGGAGACGACGTACAAGTGTGATGTAGGCAGTCTATTTGGTGGAGCTGGTGTTTCTTCGAAGCGTTCTGTCGATGAAACGTAACCTTTGCTTCGCCTTGCCCACAATATTGTCTGTGTTCACTCCAGTCTAAGTTGTTCGTAATTGTAACTCCTAGGTAGATTTTACGACCTTAAGGTTTGACTGATTTATCGTGTGATTGAAGTTCAACGAATTACTTTTTAGTGGTCATGTGTATTACTTCACACTTTTCTTTATTTAGTGTCAATTGCCAATTTTCGTACCATGTTGAAATTTTGTCTAAATCGCTTTGCAGTTGCTTTTGATTCTCTGACGACTTCAATAACCGATAAACGACAGCATCATCCGCGAACAGTCTAAGGGAACTATTCAGATTGTCTTCTAAATCGTTTATAAACAGAAGGAAGAGTAGGGGACCTATAACGCTTCCATGGGGAACGCCAGATATCACTTCTGTTTTACTCGATGACTTACCGTCAATTACTACGAACTTTCTGATAGGAAATAGTGAATGCAGTCGCACAATTTCATTAGAAGCTTGTGAGGTACAGTGTCAAAAGCCTACCGGAAATTGAGAAATATGGAATCGATTTAAGATCCCTTGCCGATGGCACTTATCACTTCATGTGAATAAAGGGCAAGCTGTGTTTCGCAAGAGTGATACTTTCTGAATCTGTGTTGACTATTGGTTAACAGGTCGTTGTCTTCGAGGTAGTTCATAATGTTCGAAAATCCTGCTGCAAATCACGTCAACGAGATTGGTCTGTAATTATGCGAATCACTCCTATTGCCTTTCTTGAATATTTGAGTGACTTGGGCAACTTTCCAGTCTTTGGGTACGGATTTTTCGCTGAGTAATCGATTGTATATGATAGCCAAGTATGGAGCTATTGCATCAGCATACTCTGAGAGGATTCTAGTTGGTATACAATCTGGCCCGGAAGACTTTTTTTTGCTTAGTGACATAAGTTGTTTTACTATTCCAGGAACATCTACTTCTAAATTTCGCTTGCTGGCAGCTGTTCTTTGTTCAAATTCTGGAGTGTTCACTTCGTCTTCTTTGGTGAACGAATTTCGGAAAGCTGTGTTTAGCAATTCTGCTTTAGCAGTACTGTCGTCGGTAGTATTACCATTGCTATCGCGTAGTGAAGGTATTGTTTTTGTTTTGCCGCTAGTTTACTTCACATATAACCAGAATTTCTTTGGATTTTCTGCAAGATTACGAGACAGGTTTTCGTTGTGAGAACTACAATAAGCTTCTCGCATTTAAGTCCGTGCTAGGTTGTGAGCTTCTGTAAAAGATTGCCAGTCCTGGGGATTTTGTGTCTTTTTTAATTTTGCATGCGTTCTGCTTTGCTTCTGCAACAAGTGTCCTGCTTTGTGTACCACGGGGTGTGGGGGGGGGGGGCGTGGGAGTCAGCCCCCTCTTTTATTAATTTATTGGTATAAATCTCTCGATTGGTACTGATATTATGAGTTGGAAAGTAAGCCACAACTGTTCTATACTCGCCTTTTTAGTTTGGAAAGATTGGAGACTTTCACTCAGGAAAGCGTGAAGTGAATTTTTATCTGCTCTATTGAATAGTAGGAGCTCTGCAACTTTCCCAACACGGCTACGACAATTTACAACTGTTACACCAGTGGTTCCTAGATCTGCATTCTTCCTGTGTCTGACCTGCACCCTTTGAGACTGAGACCTATTTTGTGTGTTCCCGCGGCCCTCTAACCTAAAAAATCGCGCAGTCCACGCCACACAGCCCCCGCTCAAGAGCTTTCGAATCCAGTTATAAAACGAAAGCGGTTCCGTTAAAGAAAGGTACTTGCTTCAATATATCAGTTGATACCGGTGCTAAAATCGTACACGAAACAAAAATAGATGTGCCCCTCGACGCTCTAGCATGTGCCGAAGGCCGTGTTTCGATACCGTTCACGAAATATAAGGCGTGTTACGTCTAACGTGACTCACCCTCTGTATCCATATTTTGATTTTGGCCGACTTAAAACCCACTACATTGAATAAAGAGACGAGTATGTGGATTAACACTTTGACGTTTATCAGTTTCAAATCTTCACGTGCCCAATAAGCAATATTAAGGTTTTAATTGATGTCGACAGTGTGATCATTAGAGGCGGTAACGTGTCACAGGTGCTTTTGGAGTCGCAGAATTCAGTAACCTTGTAGCTTGAGTGAAGTTTAGATGTGGGAATTAAACAAAAATTAAGCAGCCATGGGTAATTTTTAGAGCACACATTCATCCCAAACACGTGTTTCACATCGTCAGGCCTTTACAGCATGGAGTGTTTGAATGTAACTGTCAAAAATTTTTAAATGTTTGTATAGCTTATGGGACTTAACTACGTAGTCATCAGTCCCTAAACTTACAAACTACTTTCGAACTAGCCTAATACTAAGGACGGCACAAATGTCCATGTGCCTCAGTCCCCCCCTTTTTTTTCTTGCGTTATGGTTAGTTCTATTCGTTGCGCTGATCGTGTTTGTTCGTTCTTGTTCGATGAGTTTTTGGCTCAGCGTTTTTATTACAGGGAGCTTTGAGCTCCCTGACCGGACGCGCTGAGCCACGGTGCCTGGCTACCCTCTGCCACCGCGGCCGGCTGTAACTGTCAGTCGCTGAAGGCTGCATGTACTATCGTACTCGTAGAATGGAGATATAAAGTGCTCGTTCGTGACCAGTATACGTGACGTACGTGAGGAAATGCTAACTGCTGTCCGTACGGGTGGTCTCTGTCATGGGAGCACTTGCCAACAGCTGCCGCTTGATGCCCGTTGCATGACACGTGTGTTTACAGCCTACCGTTGTACATATTCTTTCAGTAGCGCGTATCGTGATTGCTACCACAATGACGAGATATGAGTTCAACTGGAGACAGAGGATGAGTTTTGCACCATCAACATTGCTGTTAAAAATACAGCATAAGTTACGAACTTTTCAGGTCTTGAATCTCTGAAAAGATTGTAATTTGTAATTCCTCCCACAACTTGCTAGGTGTAACTGCCGTGGCCTGTTAGGCACTAATATATAAAAATAAATACAATTGCACGTTTATATATTGTAGTAATTTGATTCCATAATAGAGTTTGTGACGTGTACCAGGAAGACCGGTTTAGTTATTTTACGGATCTGACCATTAAATGTTTTATGCAGAATACATGAGTCATCATGACTTGCAATCTGCACTGATGATGTTGTACCATGGGAACTAAAACGACATGTGAATTTTTGTAAAATAAATATTTCATATCACCAAGCTGAAACGTCTTATTCTTATTAATATATTGCTCTGTTGTAATACAGAGTCTCCCATTGTACACCATAGCAGTTCCGTGTCGATAGCTATAACAGGGTGGAAGATATAGTGGTTGAAATTCGTCAGCTTACATCACAGACATACATTACTAGACTGGCAAACTTGCCTCTGTGACTGAAGTTTGATGCCACCATCTTGCCTCACCTAACGTAAAAAAGTTTCTGTACGGTACCTATCACCATGATCTTCTGACACGATATGACGTTGTAAGCTTTACTATTTGGTTTGAACATGATTTGCATTTGCGCTAACACTTCCGCATTTTCGAATCGTGTTATGAGAAGAACATGTTATGTACGGTTAAACATTAACAACTAGGCAAAGACTTTCTACCATTTTGTTGCGTTGCCAACATATTCATGAGAGGTCGGCGGGATAAAAGGTAAAATTTTACCGTTACGTACATTTAAAGCAGAAGTAGCTATCTGGAAAATACTAACAAGAATAAAACTGTGTGTTATCCACGACAAATAAGACATTTATAACGATCATACTATTAAAAGAAAGCCGAAGTTGATCGAAACTGCAAACAGATTAATAAAAACAGGAAACGCGACTCATTAGTGTGTGCGTCAAGGCAGTCTATCGATTTCGTAAGAACTCTCAACAGAATAAGGGTACGTGTTATCCACTATGACAACACTTTTATAATGACCATACTATTGAAATATTCAAAAATGTTCAAATGTTTGTATAGCTCATGGGACTTAACTACGGGGTCATTAGTCCCTAAACTTACAAACTACTTAGGAACTAGCTAATACTAAGGACGGCACAAATATCCATGCCCGAAGGGGGATTCGAACCCCCGACCGTAGTGGCCGGGCAGACCGTGACTGGAGCGCCTCAGTCCCCTCGGTCACCGCGGCCGGCGCTGAAAGAAAATCCGAAGTTGAATGAAATTGGTAACAGATTAATAATAATAGCAAATCAACGCAACACACAACTGTATGTGATGAAGCTTACTCAAGCTTAAAAAATTTCAGCCATATACAAAACACGAATTTCCTACATGTCGCAACTCTGAGGACAGCATAGTTACGTCAGTTCATCCGTATTTTTACGACTGTTTTCTATAATAACTCACACGACTGCTCGAACGTTATAATATAGAAATATGGCGGCGAGACTTCACTGACACCAATGATATTGTATACGGCATTGTCAGTCTAGTAATGTATGTCTGTGGTTTATATAAAACTCGGACTGAAGACCAGCGATGACTTTTAACATTATAATAGCTAAGAGATTATATACAGCGAAACGTGATGCGCATTATTCAGTTGTTTTTGTGCAACAAGCGTACGAATACAGAAAAATAAGTCATATTTCAGTTTGGAAAGTAAAACTACCAAGAAAGAGGCCAAAGCGAAAGAAAGAAATTTTGCGTTCTCGAACCGTTTCTAAAAGTCAATATACGGTGCTGAAAAGTGAATCTACAGAAGATAGAAACATTTGTAGACGTTGTTTATCTTACACTGTAGAAATAAGCGATTTTTCGATATTCCCATCCCTAAAGAAGTGAAATAGGAGATTAAAGGTTTCTTTGTAAATACGTTGCTATTCAGACAATTTTGAAGCAAGAAATAAAAAAACTTCGGATTTGGATTTTTCATTGTAATTTTAAAAAGATATGTTTCGATATTTTTGGAAATTCAACCATTAAGCGGGTGAAATAAGGGGAAATCTTTTAAGGGTGCTACTAAGACCATTTTGATGCTAGAAATGCGAAAATTTTGATTTGGAAGCATGGTTATATATGTTTCGGGATGTTAAATTCTGCCATCAACGGTGGAATAGGGGGTGGCGAGTTGTATCAAAATACTTGATTAAGAAAGCAGTTTTAAATTTAAATCTATGAGAATTTATATTTAAAAGTAGAAACAACCAATGCATACCACCCAGTCTACGCGTGCGAAGCAGCGGGAATTAAGCTAGTATTGTCATATACGGGGCACTCATACACCACGTGATCAGGTGCCCCTCCTCAGCTCCACAGTCATACTCAGGTGTCGCACGCCACCTAAACCGTCATAATTATGCCGGATAGGGCCCATGGCCGACGAGGAAGTGTATCGTCCCACGGCTCGTAAGAGCTCCTGCCACTTTCCTCTTCGTCCATCATGTCTTGTCATACATAACCCCCCCCCCCCTATTTTGATTGACTTTTTATCCCCAAGATAAGGAGAGCCCACTGGAGTTGTCCTCTAAACTCAAGTTCAACAAGAATTACATTGAACAGTTCTCACCGCAATAGCAGACGCCATTAGAGTGAGTCTGAGTGCCCAGCGTTTATTAGGAAAGGGTCACAGGATGGTTCGCAAATAAGTAGAGCTGTAGCAAACCGTATGTTTCGGTACTAAGTACTTTGGCTGAATATTTCATCGTAAATACATTTCGTTAGTACCTACTACCGTATCCCCCCCCCCCCCCCAGGGGACTCGCGGTTCTGTCGTGAGTACGTGCGTGATGAGCACGGGGCCCCGAGCTAATGTAGTCTTCCCAGACTGCATTTCCTTTCCCCCTCCCTCCATTCCTATCCTCACTCCTTCCCCTCCCCACCGGGGGCCGATAACCTCAGTGGTTTAGTCCCCCTACCCCAACCAAACAACCCAACCTAACCCAACTACCGTATCGATACGAAATTACTCATGAATACATTTCGTTACTCGCATCCACTGTATCGATACGAACTACTCATTTACGGATTTCGTTATTCGCATCAACCGTATAAAAACGAGGCATCCGTGACGAACTTTAAGTGCATATTGCGTAGCCCTCCGATTTTAGATAGTTATTTTTGTTTTTAGACATTTTTGATTATATTTCTTTGTCCTTGTGTACAGGTTAATCCTCGATGATCTGACGTCGGCTCTTAACGCAAACATGTTTTATTCTATTTTTTACCTGTCAAGGTTTCAGTTCAATGGTTAATTACTTGTTTTTTATTTTTGGTTACTACAAAAAGTTTTGTTAAAAGTACTGAAGAGTTTACACATTTTCAAAAATGTTCAAATGTTTGTAAATCTTATTGGACTTAAATACGTGGTCATCAGTCCCTAAACTTACAAACTACTTATGAACTACTTACGAAATAGGACGGCACAAATATCCATGCCCGAGGGGGAATTCTAACCCCCGACCGTGGTGGCCGTGCAGACCGTGACTGAAGCGCCTCAGTCCCCTCGGCCACCGCGGCCGGCTACTGTTTTGCCAAGATAGCTTTTCTATTTACCACATTAACCGGCTTCGACGGAGCTTGCAGTTAGTATCAGATCTAACCTCTACGTAAAGTGTGGGAATAGTACTTAAAATGGAAGTCGCGGGTGGGTCTCGCTATTTTTGACCAAACTGTATAACAATTGCATTTTAATAACGAGGGACTGTACCGATCCTTTCCTCAGTAGTGTAATAGCCTCGAAAAACAGAAATACAGTATCTACATGGCAAATTTAAATGTTCATGTAGTATTAACAGTAACATTTTTTCTCTATTTGAAAGATAGTGTAATGGCCGTATTTCTGGATGGAACTGGTAACGAGAGTAACGAGTAATGATGCATTTATAACGATTACTGGTTCTTTTAGTAACGGGTAAATACGAATACACATTTTTTCGTTACTCTCACAGCTCTACTAATAAGGAGACCGTGGTTTCGTGAGAGTCGAGTATTTTTCCGGGTAGCAAGTTAATATTATGAACTAACTTATATGCCCGTGCTTCGCAACGGTTGTTTAAGAGGGACCTGTATATATCATTGCTTTTTAGGTCAGCAAAAACAGAATCCTTTTTGGATCGCTCTGTCAATGAACTCAGTTCTCCTAGCCAAGATGTCAAATTTAAGTAGTAGTCATTGTCGAAAACGGTGAATATTCATAATGTTTTTCATACAAAAACTGAAATTAATTTCAGTCCGTACTCCGGAACGATGTAAATTCATTGTTGTGTTCATAAAGTTACGACTGCGGGGTGTAATTGTCTGTTTGGCATAAACTCCTGAAAACACTTCTATCGTTGAGATGATAAATAGTAATAATAATAATAGCGCCATGTATTCTTTGCTTTTTAGCCCCCATGAAAGCTCGTGTAGTACTTTTGGACATTGGCCTTTGCTGATAGATAGTGACTGCTTTTAGACAAATGCTTAAATTATGATATCTTTATTTTCAATGATCCGATTTTGATTAAATGAAACGTGTATCCAACCGCACGATATGCTCAAGCTACGGCTGAAAATCCTACGAAAATAAACGTGTTCTAAGAGACAGACAGACATAACGGTCGTAAATACAAAACTTTAAATTACGATTTCTTTTTCGTGATCCCCTTTTATGAAACGAAGTTGCCTCATGTAAATACGTGAAGTACGTTAGGAGATTTGTAATAGATAGCTGTACACCCGTGCTTCGCAACGGATATTAAAGAAATGATACAATCACTTGTAGCAAACTACACCATAATCATGAGCATAAAAAAGCAGCATTGCCTTCTATTAGTTATTTGGTATACTCCGTAACTAACAGGACCTCTATTTGTTCTTTACTGTACTAAAACGTTTTCTAGGCATTCTAAAGAGAAGGGACTCAAGATCTAATAAGCACGCACGGAAATCAGAAAGGAACTACATAAGTTCGATTTTCCTTGCAAATAATTCTAAGTAGATGAAAACAGCAATAGACGCTAAGGAACGTCGTTACTTCTTAAATTCAAATTATACCCGTCGAAAGATGCATTGCTTTTCTTTCATGACATTGCAAAGCATGTGGGATACAGCTGGGTTAAATTTTACTTGCAGTGGCAGCGGTTTAATTTGCTATAGTTGGTAACGAACTATTCGCTTTAGGAGGATTATTAATTTACTCATGAGAACAATATAAATTATTTATTTCATCTTGAACATAACGGCTTATTCCCCTCATTCTACGTGACTGAATTCCAGAAAGCATTGAACGGCCGTTGCCAACATCAACACACTACGCCGATGCCGTAAGTAAAATTGTACCCCTTGTTGTAGTGTATTACACCACAGATATGAGAATGAAAAAACGAAGCATTGCCATCTGTTAGTTATTTGGTGTGCTATGTAAGTAAAATCTCCTCAGTTTGTCCTTTCCTGTATATGGCGTTTTCTACGCACTCCTAAACGTAACAAACTCAAAATCTAATGAGGATAGGCCTACACCGAAATCAGAAAGGAAACTACATAAATTCGATTTTCCTTGTAAAGAATTCTTTTGTAAATATAATCAAATAATTCACATGGAGGTAATTTTGGAACTGGCAATGCAATTTTACCACTTGAGCAGCATATACTTATATATGACTTACGAACTTTCCATCACAGACATACATTAACGTATGTCTACAGTCTGTGCATTATCTGTATAGTTAATGTATGTCTGTGTTTTCCTTTGAATCTAACTCGATTTAAGAATTATGCAGTAACCGTATTGTCACACGTATGATAATCTTCGTAAGTCTCGGAGTACGTAGCTTTTCCTAAAAGTATTTGGTACAACTGCATTTAATGCGGCCCGGCTACTGCTCGCTAGGTGTCGTAAAGATAATTCCTCTCATTCCCTGGTTGGCAAGTTCTCGATGTGCCCTTGTCCGGTTAGAAAATTAGTAATCTTCTCATTCCCTGTGAATCGGGACACGCGACGCCACCTAGAGAACGCTAACCGGGCCGCATTAAATGCAGTTCAACCATTTATTTATTGCTCTAGAAAATCTAATACAAACACAGATGTTAATTACTCACCTAACTGAATGGTATTCATCTGTTAGTAACGCGATACTGTCCGCTAAACCAAAGTAACCTATGACTTAGGAACATTCCATGACAGACATACATTAACGTATGCCTACAATCTGTGTATTGCAGTGAGCTCAAAGATAATATGGAGATGGTACTATTTTTTATGAAACCGTGACGCTCGACGTCCAGTTGTCAGTATTTTGATCCTAAGCACTACAGTTATCTTTCCAGTGTTTATACTGAGATCATTGTGTAGTGTATTTAATGTTCAGTTAATGTATGTCTGTGTTTCCCAGTGTTTTATCTTTGAGTCTTTAATCTTTGAGCATCTGGACTGTTAATTTTACCTTGTAAAGAATCTTACACTTTTCTTTCTTTATTTCTTTTTTATTTATTTATTCATTTATTTATTTTGAAGCTCCGAGTTGGCATGGTGGCTGTTAAGTATAACCTTTCGGTTAGTGAATTTGCTTTCAGTACGCTTGCAACACTTCTAAAACTCCCCCGCCCATATTTTGAAACGTATTGTAAGAAGAATCCATAAAAGTCGGTACCAAATCTTGTAGAAACTATAAAAGGCAATAATTACATCGGTTAAAGGGCATTATTAGTGCTTCTTGTGAGATTGGTATAAAGAAAGAGGGGGAGGTCGTTGTTTAAAGGAGTCTAAGTATATGCTGATATGATGTTCGTAATTATCGCAGCTCAGAAACAAGAAAGTACCTCCGATGCGGAATAGCCGTGCGCACTAAGGCACCTTGCTGTGGTGCGCGTGGCTGTTTGCCGTCGGAGGTTCGAGTCCTCCCTCGAGCATGAGTGTTCGTGTTGTTCTTAGGATAAATTAGTTTTAGTAGTTTGCATGTTTAGCGACCGATGACCACTGCAGTTATCTCCCATAACTTTACAAATATTTGAAAAATTTGAGCCGCGGCAGATTAGCCGTGCGCACTAAGGCGCCCAGCTTCGATGCGCATGGCCGTTAACCGCCGGGGATTCGAGTCCTGCCTCAGGCATGGGTGTTTGGGTTGTCCTTAACATAAGTAACTCTAAGTTAGTGTAAGTAGCTTGCACGCGTATGCACTAATGACCACCCTAGTTAAGTCCCTTAGATTTACAAACATTTGGACTTTTTTTTGTCTTTTTTGAAACATTTGAAGACAGTTCCCGTTAAAGTCGTAAAAAGAAAAACTAATATTTGTGATTTCGGAACTTAGCACTCGTTTTAATTCAAAATGTTCAAATGTTTGTAATTCTATCGGACCAAACTGCGTGGTCATCAGTCCGTAGCTTACAAACTACTTAAACCTAGTTAAACTAACCTAAGGACAAACATACACACCCATGCTCAGGGAGGACTCGAACCTCCACGGCGAGCAACCGCGCGCTCCGCAGCGAGACGCTTTAGACCGCTCGGCTACTCCACCGCGGCTCGTTTTAATTGCTTCTAGTAAACATTCCCGATTAATTGCTGTTGGTTCGTAATCATTTTAATACGTTAGCTTATCCTTTCAAGCTGATGGCATGTTTTGTCAACCTAGACGCGTATCTAAGTAGAGAAGAGATACGTTGACAGGTTGTGAAGGCCGTATTTGACTATTCCGGCAGAGATAGTGGCAGGTGCAACGTTTAAGGACGCGAGCGGAAATTTAGCCTCCGAGAAACCAATGACCGTGAAGCCTGACTTGAGCTGTTGCTGTCACATGAGTGTAGGCATCGGTAGTACAGCTGCGCCTCACAGAATACCGATTAGTCGCGTTCATAGCGTCTTTTGTTCATTGAAACAACAGCGTTATGGCTACGTTTCTTGTTCCTCTGTCACTCCGTGTTTCATCAGTCGCTGTTCTGCATCTTCATGACATTTCAGCTACTGCGGCTCTACCACAGTCTAAAACAGATAGTCGCGAAACTCAGTAGGGGAAAAAATGTAAGCATTTGACAGCTGAAGCGATATTAGCGCTCCAAGCGACTGGGTAGCAAGCTCAGCATCAGAAAATGGCACTACCGAAAAGAAGAATTTATTATTGCTGTTGTTTATATATTTCCTAACCATTAAACGTGGTACTGTATTTCGTGACACAAATACGAAAACATTATTAAACGAAAATCCCGTTTCCTGTTGCTGTCAGTTTGTAATAATAACATGCCAGTGCATTGCAATACATACGGCTCACACTAGCACGGTCGTAATCATAACATCCAAAAACGATTTAAGGCAAGAAGCGAATTGTAACCTGGTGTGTTTAAGTTCAAAAGCAACTGATTGATAGTTATATAATGTACTGGTACGTAGTTACACGTTCTACATGTATTTTCTCTGTAGATTTTGAACATATTAATACATCTGATACTGGTAGTAGACACGATTTTTATTCTTAGAGACTAAGTGTTACGTCTTATAAAAGCACTTTTCGCTTTATTCTTGCTCAGATGGCTTGCATGTGCCGTTCCTGTCATGTTTTCATCGTACCTACTCTCCAGGAATGCAAAGGTACTGTAAATCTTTAAGAATCTTTTCCTGCTAAAATCTTAGTTAGTCTGTACACGTTAAACTACAGTGAGTTACGTTTTATTTTACATTTTGTACAAACAAATCCCTGTTAACTTTGGACTATCAATGCTACATTACGAATAGTAGACTACTGTGCAAAAATTTGTTTTGACTTCCACAAACCTATCAGTAGACTATCAAAAATAACTTCGAATAAAAATACTGAGTTAGTTACCTCTCTCTCTCTCTCTCTCTCTGTGTGTGTGTGTGTGTGTGTGTGTGTGTGTGTGTGTGTGTTACAGATTCCCTACACCCTTAAAATTTAACACACTTTATTCTATCCTACATGGTAAGAGCTTTTCATATTTGAGAAAATGTACATTTTCTTAGTATTCCTCCAACTTCACAGTGTAGAAAAAGTGTTTCTGGAGTGCCTCCTCCGTCTTCCATCATTGCTGCATCACCAGTAGTAGCTTGTTGTGTAAAAAATTTTTTGACTTCTTTAAACCTGTCAGTAGACTACCAAAAATAACATTGAAGAAAAATACTGGGTTAGTTACGTCTCTCTCTGTTACTGGTACTATACACCCTTAAAATTTAACAAACATTATTTTATCCTACATTGTAAGATCTTTTCATATTTGAGAAAATGCACATTTTCTTAGTTTTCCTCTAACTACAATTTATCGCGCCGCAATAAGCTCCGAAATGCAGTCCCATTTCAAACGTGTCGTTCGACTCCATGTCTAATCCACAATGGTTTCTCGCCTCTCGGTATGTTGTTACGACCCGGCCGCTTGACAGCGCTGTAGTCGCCAGGCTGCAGAAAACTACCGGGAGTTTCGTGACTCTTTATGTTAAACACTGGGTCTACTAAGTGGGCAACATTGCTGTCAAGCTTTCTCTAAACGTTCCTATTATACTCGTTGCTTTCGGATCACGGTAACATTATACTGCAGCACAGGTCCAACCTAACTATTACTTCCACCCAGATAATATGAAATGCAGCAGCTGTGCACTTCAAACAGCGTTCCATTATTGAAGGACGTGTATCTAACTACTGCATTTAGAATCTTTATTAAATATTTACCTACAGACCTACGACGAATTCAGTTTTGTTTACGAACAATATTTAAGCGATATTTTAATTCCGTGCGTAACATCATCTTCTACTTTTGAAAGATTGATAATGCGGACGCATATCCTGAAAAAAATTCATAGGTATTGAAGCGTAGTGTTGTTACGATCTCAGACTGCAGCAGCCAGTGATGACTGCCTCCCCCTCTACGAACTAGTGTTGGCATGTATTTAAAATATTTTTCCCGGGGTCGTAATGAAAATAATCCAGAGACTTGTCCACAGTTTCAGTAGTCACTTTCGAAAAATCATATAAAATGTTATTATAAACTTCTAGCACTAGACATGAACCAACAATTTCTTCTTATATGTGTTTAAATATACATGTTTAAATATAAAATAAATTACAAATACCAAGAAGCCTGCTGTATTGTCACACACACACACACAGGGTGAAAATTCCAACTCTTCACCCTCAACAAAGTAAACTCCACCCATCATCTTGTCAAGATCCTAACTTCCCATTCAGCTGTATATCCATCCGCTTTCTTGTTTTCACAATCCACAAACAGTGACAGCGAACACTGAAATAGTGGTATTTTCCTTCACTATTCCTCCAATAATCAACACATGTAATTTGAACATAGTACATAAGCAAACAAATAAACACACACCCGCACACACATACACACATAAAGAGAGAGAGAGAGAGAAAGAAAGAGAGAGAAATGTTCAAATGTTTGTATAGCTTATGGGACTTAACTACGGGGTCATCAGTCCCTAAACTTACAAACTACTTATGAACTACTTACGAACTAGGACGGCACAAATATCCATGCCCGAGGGGGGATTCGAACCCCCGACCGTAGTGGCCGTGCAGACCGTGACTGGAGCGCCTCAGTCCCCTCGGCCACAACGGCCTGCAAAAAAAAAAAAAAAAAAAAAAAAAAAAAAAAAAAAAAAAAAAAAAAAAGAGAGAGAGAGAGAGAGAGAGAGAGAAAGAAAGAGAGAGAAAGAGATGTCATTCAGATAAAATTAAGTAGAACTAGACCTAACTATAAAAATAAAATAAAAAGCAGATGATCAAATATTTCGATATAAAAAGTTTTGTATATAAGTGCCATATAATTGCAACTGACAAATTGTCATCGAAGCCCTACGCAGATAATGTAGGAAAACTGTAACTACTTCAACATATACAACGAGGTGTATATGTATTTAATATTCTTGTATAACTTTCTAATAAACAATACGAACTTATAATAACTGTAAATACTAAAATATTCCTGTTGTTCAATTTAATGCAATAAAAAGACCTACTAAGGATGTTACAACAGTAGCAAAACATGCATGGATATATAAAAACAAAAATCAGTATTTTGCTCAAGGCAGATCCTAATGGAGAAGCAACTAGATAACTACTTTACTGTTTCTAATCACCAGTTTGAATAGTAGTCACCACATTTATTTCCTCAATGGATGGCACTCATTTATCAACTTGGCAGTCTCTTTCCCCTTTTTTTCTTCGTCCTCTGCTTTCTCATAGAGGTTACTGTTCATGAGTCGAGTTAAAACAGCACCAGCCAAGGATTTCTATATTCTACATCCTTCAATGGAGTTTTCCCAAGATAGTCCTTCATATAGTTCTACACTTGTTTTAAAAATAAGTCTAGGGACCGATGACCAGAGTAGTTCGGTCCCTTAGGTCTACAAACATTTGAACATATGAAAAATTTAACAATCCCTTGGTATAATATGTCGTTAGTAGCACAAGTAACCTGAATAATCCCAAGAAAGGTGTCTGTTATCGTAGCCCATTACACGCACTAACAAGCATTAATGCTTAACGCAGCTCTTACCTATGTATTTACCGATAATGATAAAAATGGATATTTCTTGAGCAACTGAGTCAGTTGATTTAAAGTTTCTTTCCCTGGGACGTGGTTTATAACAGAGGACGGTTATGTTCTCCCACAATGTAGATGCTCAGGAACTTCTGAATCTTGACACACAGATTGAATGAATTTTGATAAATGCTCTATGACTCGAATAGGTATATCATGTACAGCCAAAAAACTCGCCTTAACCGTTAAATTAAGTTTTGTTTCGACACGAATGCTCGCCATATCACTGATTTTAATTTTTTTTATTTACTTATTTACTTTATATATATATATATATATATATATATATATATATATATATATATATATATATATATATATATTATATTTTTTTTTTTTTTTTTTTTTTTTTAGAGCGCCAGCACATTTCCTTTGATGTTTTTCACCTGTCGCGCGTTACTTGAGATCATTTTTCTATGATGAAACGTCCAAATCACTATCACACGCACGACAATAAGTGTGATTAAGGCCCTTTCTTGCTCTTCTGTAACCACTCTCAAAACATTAGATCATTCTCCCGTTGGGCATTATATTTTGTACCGTATGTGCATTTTATATTTTTGCGCTTTCTTTCTGACACCACTGTAGCGTTGGCATCTGAATTCTAATCCATTATTACTACTCACTGAAACCAATAATGACAACACAAAACCAAGTATCTTTACAATTACATGTTTGTCAAAATAGAAAAACTTGATGGAAAGTGGGTTTCACAGCACTACGTGGAACAGTCTAAGCCACTTAAACGACTTGGTAGAAACTGATTGACTATAAACGAAACATCTAATGTAATACAGTCATGTATCTAATTCGATGATATTCCGCGATATCTGCGATTTAATTGGTTGAAATTAATTCGTAAAGCCGGCCGCGGTGGCCGAGGGGACTGCAGTCACGCCAGTCACTATATGCACGGCCACTACGGTCGGGGGTTCGAATCCCCCCTCGGGCATGGATATTTGTGCCGTCCGTAGTATTAGCTAATTCATAAGTAGTTTGTAAGTTTAGGGACTGATGACCCCGTAGTTAAGTCCCATAAGCTCTATAAACATTACACAATTCGTAAGTGCAGCATGGTTTTGCCCACACTCTCAAAAATAAAGTAAAAGTACTTTCACAAAAATATCACTAATAGCATTATTAAGAAATAAAGAAAAAAAGAAAATCGATACCCAGACATGTTGTCATCAAACGCCGTAGTCAGATCTGAAAAATAACCAAGTCAGGATGAAATAATACTCACGGTAGCGGGGGCGTTGTGTAATAATGTTCGTATCGATTGTTAAATGCTCTTGACAAAAGCAAGTATATATATAGAGATAATTTTTTTGTGTTGACCATAAAATAAATTATTAATGCTGTTCCTGCTCTATGGTAGACAGGTTGTTGCCCGGTCATTAAATTTATTATCTTCGTAAAGCAAACGTTTTGTTGCCAACATTAGCGCAGTAAGCCGCTGCCTTGGTTTTGTGAGGTCAAAAGAGTAGAAAGTAAGGTCCATGTGTAGAAGGATAAGAGTGGAGAAGCTTCAAGACAAAGAAATTAGGCACAAATACATAACAATGACCTCGGAAAGGTACCAGTTAGTTGAATGTAATGATTTACAGTCACTGGAAGAGAAATGGCCAAGGTACAGGGACACACAACTGGAAGCAGCTAGAGAATGTCTTGGAACAGTAGTGTGTAAAGGTAGGAAGAAGCAGACAGCCTGGTGGAATGACACAGTCAAGGCAGCCTGTAAAAATAAAAAGAAGGCATTTCAAAAATGGCTCCATACTAGAAATCAGGCAGCCGCGGGAAAACCATTTTGGAGCATAATTAGCAATCTTCGAAAGGGAGGGAAGAAAGAATAACAAGTGTTTTGGACAGGTCAGAAAAGCTGCTAGTCAATCATGTGGATTCCTTGGGCAGATGGAGGGAATATTTTGAAGAATTGCTTAATGTAGGTGAAACGTTCGATGATGAAAAGTTCAAATGTTTGTAAAGCCTATGGGACTTAACTACGGGGTCATCAGTCCCTAAACTTACAAACTACTTATGAACTACTTACGAACTAGGACGGCACAAATATCCATGCCCGAGGGGGGATTCGAACCCCCGACCGTAGTGGCCGTGCAGACCGTGACTGAAGCGTCTCAGGCCCCTCGGCCACTGCGGCCGGCGTTCAATGATGTATCAGATTTTCAGGTAGAATGGGATAGGAACGACGATGAAAACAGGATCTCATTTGAGGAAGTGGAGAAAATGATCAGTAGGTTACAGTGCAATAAAGCGGCTGGGGTGGATGAAATTAAGCCGGAACTCGTCAAATACAGTGGAATATCAGGTCTCAAATAGTTACACAGGATAATTGAAAAGGCGTAGAAATCGGGACAGGTTCCGTCAGACTGGACGAAATCGGTAATCACGCCAATTTTCAAACGAGGAAACAGAAAAGATTGCAACAACTATCGAGGTATCTCTTCAATTAGCGTTGTCGGCAAAATTTTCTCAGGGATTGTTGAAAGGAGACTGCGAGTATTAATTGAGGACAAGTTAGATGAAAATCAGTGTGGGTTTAGGCCTCTTAGAGGTTGTCAGGACCAGATCTTTATCTTACGGCAGATAATGGAAAAGTGCTATGGGTGGAACAGGGAATTGTAGCTATGTTTCATAGATCAGGAAAAGGCTTATGACCGTGTTCGTAGGAGGAAGCTACTATCAGTTCTTCAAGATTATGGTATAGGAGGCAAACTTCTGCAGGCAATTAAAGGGCTTTACGTAGACTGTCAGGCAGCAGTTAGAGTAGATGGTAATTTTTTGGTTCAGGGTAGCTTCAGGGGTAAGACAAGGGTGTAACCTGTCACCACTGTTGTTCATACTATTCATGGATCATATGTTGAAAACATTAGACTCGCAGGGCGGGATTAAAATAGGTGAAAACAAAATAAGCAGCCTCGCATATGCGGATGACTTGGTTGTAATGGCCGATTCGATTGAGAGGTTGCAAACATATTTCAGACCTCGATCAGAGGTGCAAGGATTATGATATGAAGATCAGTAACTCCAAAACGAAAGTAATGTCTGTGGGAAAGAGATTCAAACTGATTGAGTGCCAAATAGGAGGAACAAAGTTAGAACAGGTAGACAGTTTCAAATACCTGGGATGTATTTTCTCACAGGATGGCAACATAGCGAAAGAACTGGAATCGAGGTGCAGCAAAGCTAATGAAGTGAGTGCTCAGCTAAGATCTACTCTCTTCTGCAAGAATGAAGTAAGTACCAAGACTAACTTAGCAGTGCACCGCTCTATCTTTCGACCAACTTTGTTGTATGGGAGTGAAAGTTGGGTGGATACAGGTTACCTTATTCACAAGATAGAG
The DNA here is from genome assembly GCA_026315105.1 of Locusta migratoria. NCBI lineage: Eukaryota > Metazoa > Arthropoda > Insecta > Orthoptera > Acrididae > Locusta > Locusta migratoria. The sequence continues at coordinate 400,405,944 of CM048744.1, read as the reverse complement.
GTTACAGATATGAAAGTAGCAAGAATGATTGCAGGTACCAATAGATGAGAACAATGGCAGGATGGTGTCCATAATGAGGAACTCAAAGAAAAGCTGGGAATGAACACCATAGATGAACCAGTTAGAGCGAACAGACTGAGATGGTGGGGTCATGTTACACGCATGGGAGAAGCAAGGTCAGTGGAGGGTAAGAGGAGTCGAGGTAGATCAAGAAGAAAGTACTTAGATTATGAAGTAAAAGGCATAACATCAGACGAGGCATCAATGTTAGCATTGAATAGGGGATCATGGAGGAATTTTATTAGAGGTACTATGCTCCAGACTGAACGCTGAAAGGCATAATGAGTTTCTAATGATGATGATGATGATGATTGAAATATTCCGAAGAGCTCCGGAAATATTCGGAAACGTGGCAACACTACCCCGCAGATTGCCATGATGTTCTAACGTAAGTAAAAGCTGAAGTCGCTTCCTCCCATCTCCACCTCCTTTTTCTCAAATTGACCTACTTACCGTTAACACACTGTATATGACAACCAGTAAATTGACTTTTGGTTCGGCTCTGTATGAAACTGCTAAGCCTGCTAACGTTTCAAAATTATGAATGATAATTTGGTTTTTCTTGGACTAATGTGGTTGCCAGTGAATTGTGAAAAAAAAAATTACGTTTACAGGTCGGCCTAAGTAATGCAAACTGACCATAAAAAATTACCACCAATAAAACGTTCAACAAAACTGGTTGTGAAAGATTTTTGCTGGTTCACAAGCACCGATTACTAACATTAATCACATGAAAATTAGTACAGTCGTCGCTTATTACATTATGTTTTAATGTGAATCTCCGTTCGTAAAGCGAAGCAAAAAATTGTCAACATTTACGTTACTTAATAACTGTGTATGTTTTGGTTTCTGTATAGAAATCAATGGGCTCATCTGTAGCAGAAATACATTGATTGCAGAGATTTTACTTACCACTTATTGCTTCCGTTGATGGACATAGCATCTCTGTGTTGTTACGAAGAAGCGAGATATTGCACAGGCTGATGTAGTGTCTATTTCTTTCACATATACTCGTCATTTAGTCTCGCTTTTTCCTGTAACAACTAATCATACAAATAGATTTTTCTGAAAGTACATATTACATTGTTTAGAAAACGGTCTGGTTTTAGACATGAGCAGTAGTAAATAATGACAATGCGGTGTTTCCGAAAAAATCAGTCGCTACGCTAATATAATGGGACGTTTATATGTTTAGAAAAATGGCAGAAATTGTAAAACTTCTACCGGTGGTAAATTAAATTTTTCTCGTCTTGCCTTTAATCCATTGAGGGACACACACACAGCCGGCCGCGAACGTCGACATCATTTTCTCCAAAGCTGCATTTGTCAACGGACCTTTACCCGTTCGAATCCCCTTCCTACGGTGATAGTATCGTAACGCTGAACTAGCACATTCCCCATTCTGATAATACAGTCGGGCATGGATATTTGTGCCGTCCTAGTTCTTAAGTAGTTCATAAGTAGTTTGTAAATTTAGGGACTGATGACCCCGTAGTTAAGTCTCATAAGCCTTACAAACATTTGAACATTTGATAATACAGCTTCACTAAAAGCGCCTTTTCAGGTAACTTCAGCATGCTGCGGTTGCTGGTGCATCTGATTCTCTCCCTCATTACAGCTCCTTTTATACACGATTTTCATGTGTAGCCACTTGACGTTTTTCCTGCCCAGCACCATCAGTTGGACATTTTGGAACTTTTTTATTTATTTTTATAAAAAAAACGCCATGTCATTCCAAGCATGTGTCTTAATTTTTACCTCTCTATCTACATTATTCTGTGATTTACTACATTTTCACATTTATACTGACTTTTTTTGATCACCGGGTATTTTGCAGATATTATGCACATATACCACTGTCTGTACCTTCAAATTCACATGATAGTATGACACATATTTCATAAGATATGTCGTTGTAAACAATGAAATTTCCGATTAACTGCTATATCATGCGCTATTTTTCCACATCTCCTCTTTAAATAATGGACTGATTTAAACTAAACTTGGTACACATATTGGTTACTATCAGACAACAATCGCTGTGGCGATAAAACTACCTACGACACATAGTTCAGGACATGACGCTGGCCGCGGTGGAGTAGCCGAGCGGTCTAAGGCGCCTCGCTGCGGAGCGCGCGGTGTCTCGCCGTCGGAGGTTCGAGTCCCCCCTGGGGCATGTGTGTGTGTGTGTGTGTGTGTGTGTGTGTGTGTGTGTGTGTGTGTGTGTGTGTGTGTGGGTATGTGTTGTCCTTAGTTTAGTTTACCTTACTTTAAGGAGTTTGTAATCCGATAGATTTACAAACATTTGGACATTTTGAACATGACAATTATTCACAAAAACTTTCTCTACGTCCGATGCTTGATGTAAGAGACTTACACAGAAAAGCGGTGGGGAAAAGAGATGGAGAAGGATTATATTGACATACAAAGTGGCAGAATGTGATGGAAATACATGAAGATGAAATCTTTTCCGGATTTTTATTTTCATTTCTAACTCAAGTCTGGATAAATATATATCCAAGCGATGCCGGGTTTCACAGCTAGTATAACATATTCCGTTCTGAACTATAGTTCTTCACTTCATTAATAAATACAGTTTTTTTTTTTTTTTTTTTTTTTTTTTTTTTTTTTTTTTTTTTTTTTTTTTTGCGATAAAGTAGAAACCCAAATGCCCAAATGTTTGTAAGTCGATGGGACCAAATTACAGCATCAGTCATTAGGCTCAGAAACTACATGGACTAACTTAAACTAACCTAAGGACAACACATACTCCCGAGCTCTAGGGAGGACTGTAATTTTCAGCGGGATTAGCCTCGCAGTCCCTGACATGCTCCCTACAACCGCTCGGATATTTCCTGGTGGCCATTATATGGAAACCCTATTTAAATGGTAATTTCGTATGTGCTATTATGTTTTGCTTTTAGGTAACATTTTCTGCAAATTTAACCCTAGGCCGTCACAGAATGCATTGACTAAAGAGTGCGCTGTGATTGCGTGAGAGGAGGCACGCAGCGCCACGCCCGCCAGCCAGCCTCGTGGCGCACGTCAAGGTCAGTGACACAGGCAGGGCCCGCCTGTGGGTCTGGTGACCGTCTGCGCACTCCTGGCCGCTCGCCAGCGCCGCCAGGGATTTCCTGGCTATCTGATGGCACGCCACCGCCCGCCCAATCGACTCTGACACGGCCCACTGACCAACAGCCCTCGCCGCTCCATTGCCACAACCATTCGGAAGCTCCGTCACATCTTGATTCTACTTATCTCTCTGCAGATAATGACCGAGGTTTTTTCGGCCGCAAGAAAAAGTTAACCATTTCAACTGATCTATCTTTTGAGTATCTAACGTAAAAGACCATACACGTGTAATGAAACCTGTTCGACATCGGAGTACGCTTGGGCGACTGGGGCGTCGAGGAAGCGTTCCACAGTCGCGACCGTGAGGCCATGAGTCTTTTGCGAATGTGAGCACCGCAACCCAGTCAACGAAGAGACAGCATCTGCTGCCCCATCAAGGAGGCCATCCATTGCAGTATCACCCGACCCAGACACTGTCGCAACACTCGGATACGCACTGAACGACACGGGACTACTACCACACATGGGAACAAAACTGTACAAATAATTATTAATAGAGGCATGTAGCAGAAGTACTGCGTTACTAGCTCCAGGACACGCGTGTACCTAACATCCAGCATCACAGCACTGACCCGCAACCATCTACAATAAAGAAGCGACCGTTAAATTCACGTAATCTACAGTTTCTCATCCTGATCATACATTTAACTCTTGACCTTTAAAAAATCACAGTAAACAATTACTGTATCACATAGTTGCGACACGTGACTGAAATAAAATGATTTTATGGCTTTTATCAAAAGAAATTTCAGCATTGTTCGTAAATTAAAGTTTATTTGGTTTATTTGTTATTGCAAATCGATTTCGACTATGGAATACTGATCCTCAGTGCAACTGAAATTAAAAGCACAACCGAAATAGAAACAGGCAAAAATAAAGCACTAATTCACGTAAGTACTACAGCTGTTTTACGTACCATGCACAATTGAATTGAAAAACTTCAGGTTTTACATATCAAACCACAAGCATAGCTACAAGATGTTTCACAATGCTGTTTTTCAGAGTGCTAAACCACGACTGAGCGATCTGTTATCAGCCTATACAGCTTACTTATTACATAGGTTGATGTAACCTAATGTAAATCAAATGTTTGTTAAGCTTAAGGGACTTAACTGCAGGGTCGTCGGTTCCTAAATTTACAAACTGCTTATGAAGTAACTTATACCAAAGACGACACAAACATCCATGCCCGAGGGGAGCGGCGGTGCAGACTGTGACTGGCGCGCTAACCTAATCTGTTGTATCCCATATTGCCTTGTAGTCAAATATAAATTTTTTTAAATATAATATGGAAACAAAACAAATCAAGTTCGAGATATAAAATAAATACATTATCAACTTTTATTGAACGGCATATTTCCTATCGGAGTACGGCCACCTACTGCAGTTACTTTCAACTCAAGCAACTTCGGCGACTTGGTGATGATAAAAGTGATAATGGGGAAAATTCACGCAACACCCTGTCCCCTGCCGGGAGTCGAAGCCGAGCCAATTTCATGACTGTCAACGACGTTATGTCAGCTGCGCAGGTGGAGGACACATCAATAATAACACGTTATTGAACTAAAGGGACTTTAAACATGATTTAAAACCTTTATGAAACATGTACTCGCTGACAATCCCCCACCCCTTCCCCCTAAAAAAAGATGTTTTTTACTTACGGCTTTTCCACTAATCATGCGATTTATCAACTAAAACCAGCATAAAGTTAAAATATATTACTTCTACACTTCTACATACATTTGCCGGCTTTTTATAGACAGTATGTACAATAAGATGTACTGTACCTTCAAAATTATATGCTAGTACGATACATAGTTCAGATGATATGGCTGTCATAAACAATTATATGCATGAAAAACAGACTCATCTACGTCAGGTTTTAATTTATAACGTGTTTTCTACTACTTCTATTCGCAACACATTGCGCACTCAGTTTTCTGATTTTCTACTGTACGTACGTGGAAAATTATATTATTGTACGTCGCATTTTCGTAAAATATGACGACATAAGTATTGTGCCACGTGAAATCGAAACGCGCTACAGATATAAGTGAAAGGAGAGAGTGTGGCAAAAGGCTATGGACAGAGGAGGACGAAAGACATGAACATATTCGGGCAATGCGGGATATTAAGGCTAGTTTTCAATGCATTTTGACATTGTATCGAAGGTATTGTGTTCATCATTGCACTTCAATCTCTTTCGAGTAAGGTTAAAAGTGTTTGTGTGTGTGCGTGTGTTTGTGTGACACTGAACACAGTTAAATATGAATGACTGCAGGATTTTTCAGAAGTATCTCTAGAGTTTCAGAAGAAAACTGCGTGATGAGTAGAGCATCGCTCCAAGTTTTTAACTCACTCTCCAGGTATTCAATATGACAACATTTTGTGCCACATTAATGACAATACATAAGTGCAATTCAGTGAAGTAGCTGCTGCTGATGCGTTGGAAGGTACGACGACAGCAGCACTTGCTGGAAATCTGTTCTTTAGGCTACCTAGATGCAGGCACCGAATAATTCAAATTTTTAATTGTTTGTAGATCTATGCGACTTAACTACTGCGATTATAGTCCCAAGACTAACAAACTACTGAAGATAACCTAAGGATAACACACACACCCATGCCCATGGGAGGACTCGAACCTTCGAAGGGGAGCAACCGCTCGCTCCGCAGCAAGGCGCCTTAGAATACCACAGAACTAGTCAGTGTGACAATATGTAAAGAGTTATATCAGTGTATGTTATAACAACCCCACCTCTTGTTTGTGTATTCTGAAGTTGCGTCACGGCATGTGTGACGAACTGAAACTTGAATATATGCGCGTGGTGGGAAGGGGGGGGGGGGGGATATTTATGAATGGCCTTTCCAACTGCAAGATCGCTACAGTTTATTTAATTTTTTAGTTAGTCCCTGATAACCGGTTTTCACAGACTTGTTGTCATCGTCGTTTATCTTAAATGTATATACTTAAACCAAGGAACACATATACTTCAAAGATAAAAGTTGCGAACATCGGATAACGACACTAACTCCGCCAAAACCTGCCATAAGAGTAATTAAAAACTAGTGACGATCTTGACGGTGGAAACTTCTTTTAAAAAATAAACATTTGTCCCATAGTGCACAAACATGTGTTGCCGAGAAAACGTAAACCTTGTACGTTCCAAGTAGGAAACAGTTCGAACGTTTTAATGGTACATAGAAGACGAGGGGGCGGAACGAAAGCTCGGTCTGCGAAAGGAAATCAACTTCTCAATAAGAATTCTCTTTAAGCGATTCAAGAAAAGCACAAATAATTTAATATGGCTGCCTTGGTAGAGTCTGTCCGCTTTAATCTCAAGATCGCTGTTCAGTAGCTTTAAAACGTTCCCAGAACACATAGAGTTTACAGAAAGTAGTAAAAAATCTGCGGAAGTGAAACAGAATAAATCGATGTCAAAGCTTCTTTTCAAAGGTATTCCTTTCAAAGCCTAAAATATGTCATATGAAACACATACATTTTCTGTAGTCCACGACTGTATGCATAGACTGTTATGATGGGGTTTCCCATTTGCGTTCCAGGAGCATTGATAGTTTGTGTTCGGTGAGGTCGAAACACGTCAGACAGGAAGCTGAGTCGATGACGTGAACGCCGAAAATGCCACCCTGACTGAATCATTCCTGATATCGTAACAGAACAATGGCAGCCAGTTTGATCAGCGAATTCCGGTCCTGAATTCCTACGAAACTTTTCATAAAGTATTTTCTGGCTTATATTCGTTTTGTTCTCGAAATTGGTTAAATGTACCTTGCACAAAATAAACCCTACGGAAGCTTGGAGAATCCACACCATGTAGTTTTTTCTCGGTACACAACACATTTTCCTGACAAATCGTCTCTGTCATAACACTCTATCCTATTTCGGCTGCCATAAATACCGTAGTAATGCGGAAAAATCTCTCAACTCTAGTTATCGTAAAATTAGTTAAATATTGCAAATGTTTACTGTGTCGACAATTATGTTTATTACGATAGCTGTCAATATGTGTCTTTCACTTCATTTTCGTTTCGAAGACCTACTAATCTCTTAACTTAGTCGAAATATATTTTGTCTACTCTTTTATTCTACGGCCTATTTTATTGTCCATCCCACTCACTATTTTGTCAGTCCGGTGCAGTGAGGTGATACAGAACTGAAGACTGTACCTGCAACATAGCAGGTGTCGTAGATACATCACAGAGCAGCGTCTGTAGAGTTGTCCACGGACAGCAGTTTCACCCACGTCTCCTCCAAGGGTTGCAGCGATGGGGTCCAGCTGATTCTGTAGATACTTTTATCTAAAGCGTTCTGGAGCTTCGTGTTGCGGTGCGCGCACTCGCTCCCGCCGGAGGTTCCAGTCCTCCCTCGTCAGTGGCGGCTCGTGCTTCAACTGACTGGGGGTTCACTTCTTTCAGTGCCCGCCGCTCCCCCCCCCCCTTCCCCTTCGCCTTCCAAAAAGACAATTTGGCGCAACTCTACAACTCTGCGAGTGGCGAAAGCACCCCAGTTGCCCCCCCCCCCCCCACACACACACACTTTTAGATATATTTTAGTTAAAAGATCTGCAGAATGTCTCATCCGGCCTGTTTGTGCTTTCTTCAATCCCAGCTGAGGCATCGGCCTACCGAGCTTCTTTATTTCACACATTCAAAGTTGAAGCTGAGTAATTTGTTTCTAAAAGGTACTGAACGTGCTTATTTTTCTTTGATAATAAACACCAAGAACATATGAACATGCACATGAACACTAAAACACAGTGACTGATTACATTGTTAAGTGACTGTAACAAAATGAATCTGTTACGGTGAAGAGACAAGCTACCTTCGGGTCACGTGACACTGTAAGTAGCACCCCTCCTAACCTTAGGCATGAGCAAAGGCTCCTCTCCTCCACATCTTTTCAAATAGTTATTTATTTTTTACAACGAAAAGTATAAATGTCGATTACCCTCAAAATCACGACATATTTGCAAAAACATGCCAAGATATGTGACAAGTAAGAAAACCAAAGTCATTGTTGTTCCTGTAGCTGTTAAAAAGGTTTTTAGAGTTGATGCATCTTTAATTTATAGATATGACGTGTTTTGATGAATCTTCAATGCGCCAAAAATAAATATGAAGGGCGGGTGTTGCCTTCATGGAGGATTTGCAAATGCGTAAGGCGAGGTTCAGAATAGATTCATTGTCTTGCTTGGGAACCATTGTGCGTAACCGCCCGAGTATCCAGGAGCTGTTGTCCCTACCAGCTCCAACACCAATGTTAAAAGCGGAATTTCTGATTGTTACTCCCTGCCGCGAGAGCGCCAATAAGCTTCCTCCAAGGGGTTCAGAAGAGAATTTGAACCTCAGCCGCGCATGCGTATTGCAACGCTTCGTTGACTGGCACCTATAGTAAGCGGCAGCGCAAAGTTTCGCATACGTGCTGTCCCTGCGACGTAACGTTTCTCGTGCGATAAAAATACTTTGAATGTGCATATAAAATGATCTGATGGATGAACGAAACAGAGAATGATAGTTTAAAAATCGTTTCATTTGATTTATTTATTTACTTTTTTCACGAAGGGCTTTTTCCAGGGATCACTGAACCAGTGAACAGATCGGACGTGCCGCCACTGTCCTTCGGGGATTGGTGTCGTCCTTAGAATAAGTTTGTAAAGTGATCTGTAAGTCTACGGATCGATGACCAGAGTAGTCTAGTGCCTTAGGTCTACAAACATTTGAACATTTTACTAGAAACGTTATTTTCCCTTTCTATCTTCCTTTTTCAGGTTGCTTATTTAATTTTCGGAAAATAAATTGGTATAAAAACAGTCCAAAAGAGTAACTATGGTTAGATAATCAAAAGTAATATTTAATAAAAGATTGCTATGGCTACTCGCTGCCAGGGGAAATAGTTGTGTCAGGAACTGCACGGCCCGTCCCGCCGGAGTTTCGAGTCCTCCCTAGATCTTTATTCTATGTAACGAGCCTACTGGATGTGAGGTCAATGACGATACTGAGAAGAAACTCCTAGAAACTGTGAAGTTTTATAATGAAACCAATAGTGAAGTCGATATAATTAACCATATGAATAGACACTACAGTGTCCGAGCTGGCTCCTAATTATGGCCTGGGAATGTCTTTTATATTATTCTTGATCTTGCAATGATCAGTGCTCATACAATTTTTAAGTTATGTACACCTAAGAAGATGGCACGGCGAAATGTATTGTCAGAGTAGCAGATGAGCTTGCTGCCACCTACAAACTGCATAGGGGAGCCAATTACCTCTTGCGGCTGCATTGGCCAATATGGAAATAGAAGGCACTTTCAAATCCAGAATTTCCTAAAACAAACGAACGTGTGTTTCAAGTGGAACAAGTATGTGTACAAAGGAGCCAAAGCATTTGAGTAACGTCTCAACTGTGTGCCCACCCCAGCTTATAAATTGCTGTCAACTATTTGATCATAAATATTTCAAAACGATTACAATAAAAGACTTAAATTGCTTTTTGTTATATTTTCGTCGCTTTTTGCAATAAGGAAGAAAACGTGTTGCTAGTTTACAAATACTCGTCACAACCATTAGCAATCGATAAAAGTGACAAAACCATTTTATTTACTTGTTTTAATTATGTTTGATGGAAGACTTTGAAATTTCCTGTGTAAAAATTAAATAAAACAACATTTAATCCTGAAAGTTTACTTTTGACTGTGAACTATGTATGTTAGACAACAAATTATATTTTTCTTGTACCCAACAATCTTCTTGAATGTAATAACACCATGATGAAACCCAGCAAAATATCAATAAAATGATAGAAATGACCCACATGGAACTACTAAGGTTACGGAAAAATCTGGTACTTCGAGTGTTAAGAAATAATATAGGTTGTTTGCCACGCCATTTATCAAGTTAAAATTTTACAACTTGATAAATGGCGTGGCAAACAACCTAGAACATGCGACGTTCGTAGAGGAATTACAGCAGTGAGACGAAAGTCGATAATAAAAGGCAGGGCACAGCAATCCAACATACTTCACTGCGAGGACCTGACTACCATGGAAAACCGTAATGACTAACCGTACAATAAAAATTGCAGTTTGTTTTTTTCATGATAGTCACGTCCTCATAGTGGGGTTTGGTGGGTTTCCCTACCTTTTTTATGGAGTTCCCGCGCCAATGGTGTAATTGTATTATGAACGATTGGCCTCCTGTGTTGTCCGTCACGTCATTGATCCAATTTCTTATATTTTCTCTTAATCCAGTTCTTACAGTTATAATCATTCAAAATAAGAATCTGTTAGTGTTTGTATCTGGTTGCCCAGCTGAGCACCAGTCACATGGCGACTGTCTGTCATGCAATTATTATTTCCCGACCATCCGTCACACGGCTGTGAGGTTTTGTTATTGACGATGGGCACAACCCTTGTGCCATGAAGACTACCATGTTTTGATTGTTCTAAGTGCACTCAGATTTCTTGTTGTTCGGATATGTAATGTTTACGCGTGGTTTTAGTTTCGTGTAAAGGGGTGTATGTTCTGTGATTTTTGTTTCTTGGTGTTCAGATATGTACCTGATGCTGTGGTACTGGAGCCAATTGTAAGCGAATTTTCTTTCAAGGACTGTAATATGTGTGCAGCAGACCCAACACATCGGAGTTACTCACCTTGTTTTCCGCAGGGAACAACAAGAGGAATACTATGTGATATGCGTGCTATGACAATCAGACCGAGGTCACATCGCCTGCCGGCCGCGGTGGCCGAGGAGACTAAGGCGCTCCAGCCACGGTCTGCACGGCCACTACTGTCGGGGGTTCGAATCCCCCCCTCGGGCATGGATATTTGTGGCGTCCTAGTTCGTAAGTAGTTTGTAAGTTTAGGGACTGATGACCCCGTAATTAAGTCCCATAGACTTTACAAACATTTGGACATTTCACATCGCTAGTGAATACAAGACATATATTCAAATTAGTTATCTTGACCGATCAGATGCTCCTTGTGCGACCTTTATGGAAGTGAAATTCTATGATGGCCTTACTAAAGCATGGGGTACAGTGAGGGGGCAGATTTTTGGCATTACCCCTAAATATATAACATTTGTATCTATGAAGAGCGATAGAGTAGTCAATTTGTTTGTTGGCAGAAGCCTCATGACGACAGAAAATAAAGGCAGATTCCATATTGTTGCGACAACCGGAGAGAGTACACAGTGTCAAGAGTTAAATGACCGTTACACCACAATTAACGTGCATAAAAATTCGAAAATGATTTTTATAGTTAAATCGCGCTTTTTCAGTGTAGTACTCCATTCTTATCTTAATCCGTGGCTCCGTTCCTCGAATATATCTTAACATCGCATATTAATTTCTTCAGATTTTTTGCAACAACGGTTAACATTCGTGTGTGTAATTTTACATGGAGCTGAAACTAGAGAGAATATATTAGTCTTTCTTGTTTTGCCAAACATTCAGTACTTTTCAGTGCGTAATGAGACCTGTAATTGCACCAGTTCCCGCTTTGAGTCATTCTACAGTAGATTCATGCTGTGCCACATGTGCGCTCGTGGCAGGAGTCCAGTTCGTACTCTAGAAAAGCCCTTAACGTTTAGACCGTACGTGAAACCACGCGTCCACACACGCCAGCATAATACGCCAGGATAATACGATTAAGTCCTGGCAGGCGCTACCGTGGCGCTGATGTGGGCGCAATCGTAATGGCTGCAGCTATAGTCCACTAAGGTCTCATTCAGTGGCCAGTTTCCAGCATCCGAATTGCCACCAACATATCCACGCAGGCAACGACACGGAATCACGAATATGGCGAAGCAGATAACACCACGCTATCGGATACTCGCCTTATACTATACGGTGAATCTTATTCCTTAATGTCGCTTTTATAACATCGTAACCGTAGTACAAATAAATATGAAATTAACCTCTCGGAGTGGCCATTTACCACTCTCGCAGACATACGTTCAATCAGGTACAAGAAAGTTTTCTGGGGAATGGCAGACCATTCTACACGGAGTGATTCTCTGAGGACATGTATCTATATAGATCGGTGACTACTGCCACGAAATCGGCTTTCCAAAACATTCCAAAGGTGTTCTATAGGATCTCTGTGCAGCCCAAACCATTACAGTGATGTTATCGTGTGATCACTCCACCACAGGCCGTGCAATATGAGCAGGTGTTCGATCGTGTTGAAAGATTCAATCGCCATCACGGAATTGCTCAATAGTGGAAAGCAAGAAGGTGCTTAAAACATCAATGTAGGTCTGTGCTGTGATAGTGCCACGCGAAGCAATGTTCGACTTGAACTGCATGATGTGTGGCCTATGGACAGCTGCTCGACCATGAGATCCACGTTTTCTCACCTCCTGCCACACTGTCATAGTACTTGTAGTGGATACTGAATCAGTTATAATTTCTGTGTGATGATCTGGATAGATGCCTATTAAACTGCACAACCCTCTTCAGATTAGATTAAATAAATACTTGTTCCATTGATCATATATTCGACATTTCGTAATGATGTGGAACGTGTCAGTTCAGTAAATGTAATCTACACTTGACAATCAATATGTTAAGAATTTTTCATTACATTTTTTGTTGTTTTCTATTTCATTTTATAAGTTTTCTCTAAAAATTCATCTACATTGTAGAAGGAGTTGCCATTCAGAAATTCCTATAATTTCTTTTTAAATACTAGTTGGCTATCTGTCAGACTTTTAATGCTACTTGGTAAGTGACCAAAGACTTTTGTGGCAGCATAATTCACCCCTTTCTGAGCCAAAGTTAGATTCAATCTTGGATAGTGAACATCATCCTTTCTCCTAGTGTTGTAGCTATGCACACTGCTATTACTTTTGAATTGGGTCGGATTGTTAATAACAATGTTCACGAGTATATTGTGAAGCTACAGTGAAGGTCCCTAATTCCCTCAATAAATGTCTGCAGGACGCTCTTGGATGGGCTCCAGCAATTATTCTGATTACACGCTTTTGAGCAATGAATACTTTTTTACTCAATGTTGAATTTCCCCAGAACATTTTTCCCTATGGAAGCAGTGAATGAAAATAGGCGCAGTAAGCTAATTTACTGAGATGAATATCATCAAATTTTGCAATGACTCTGGTAGCATAAGAAGCTGAGCTCAAATGTTTCAGGAGATCTTCAATATGCTTCTTCCAATTCAGTCCCTCATCAATGCGAACACCTAAAAATTATGAATATTCTACCTTAGCTACAGATTTAAGTTACAAGTTTAAAGTTGTTAACGGTGTCATGCCATTTACTGTATGAAACTATATATACTGGGTTTTATGAAAGTTTAATGAGAGTCCGTTTGTAGAGAACCACTTATAACTTTCTGAAAGATATCATTTACAGTTTCATCAGTTAATTCCTGTTTGTCAGGTGTGATAGCTATACGTGTATCATCAGCAATAAGTACTAGCTTAGCTTCTTTGTGAATGTAGAGTGGCAAGTCATTAATATATATTAAGAACAGCATAGGACCCAAGACCGAACCTTGTGGGACCCCAAATTTGTTAACTCCCCAGCTAGAGAAATTAATTATGTCATCTATATCGTGTGAACTGCTTATTTCAACTTTCTCCACTCTTCCAGTTAAATATGATTTAAACCATTTGTGCACTATCCCACTCATTCCACAATACTTAAGCTTATCAAGAATAATCCCATGATCAATTGTTGACGCACTCTGTCAGTCAGTAGACGAGGTCGGCCTGTATGCTTTCGTGACTTTCACGTTTCCACTTCACTATCGCATCGGAAACAGTGGACCTAGGGATGTTTAGGAGTGTGGAAGTCAGGCGTACACACTTCTGACACAAGTGACACCCAATCACTTGATCACGTTCGAAGTCCGTGGGTTCCGCGAAGCGTCACATTCTGCTATCTCACGATGTCTGATGATTACTGACGTCGCTGATATGGAGTACACGGCATTAGGTGGCAGCACAATGCACCCACTATGGGGGTTTCTGCATACTTTTCATCATATAGTGAGGCCCCATAATGGTGATCAGTTTTGTTGACAGATAAATACTGAAATACATTGAGGATAATTGCGATGATGAGGACAAATGCAGAACCTACAAGTTCCCCGTCGGGACTGCGACCGGGCCCGTTTTATGGCAGTCAGCGACGCTGTCACTGAGCTGCGGAGGCGGTCAGCAGTGGCGTAGCGAGGAGACTGAAAGCGGGCTGGCATGACAAGGGCAACAATGGCAGAGGGACGACAAAAGTCTAGGAACCAGCACGGGTTCAGGAAACGTCGTTCATGTGAAACTCAGCTTGCCCTTTTCTCAGATGGCATCTTGTGAGCCATGGATGAAGGACAACAGGCGGATTGTGTTTTTCTAGACTTCAAAAAGGCGTTCGACGTGGTGCCACACTGCAGACTGCTAACGAAGATACGAGCTTATGGAATAGGCTCACAGATTTGTGACTGGTTGGAAGACTTCCTAAGTAATAGAATGCAGTACGTTGTTCTCGACGGTGAGTGTTCATCAGAGACCAGTGTATCGTCAGGCGTGCCCCAGGGGAGTGTGATAGGACCGCTGTTCGCTATTATTCTCTATCTATATAAATGATCAGATGGACAGAGTAAGTTGTAATTTGCGGCTGTTTGCTGATGATGCTGTGGTGTATGGGAGGGTGTCATCTGTAACTGGCTGTAATAGCATACAGGAGGACTTAGACAAAATTTCTAGTTGGTGCGAAGAATGGCAACCAGCTCTCAATGTAGAAAAATGTAAGGTGTTGTGCATGAGTAGGAAAAACAATCCCATTGCGTTAGAATACAGCATTAATAGTGAGCTTCTTGATGCAGTCGCGTCGTTCAAATATCTAGGCGTAATATTGCAGAGCGATATGAAATGGAAGGAACATGTAAGAACAGTTGTGAGTAAGGCGGACAGCCGACTTCGGTTTACTGGGAGAATTTTGGGAAGATGTACTTCATCTGTAAAGGAGACCGCAAATAAAACGCTTGTACGCCCACGTCTTGAATATTGCTCAAGTGTTTGGGACCCGCAGCAGATCACTTTAAAGGAAGACATAGAAGCAGTTCAGAGGCGAGCAGCTAGGTTTGTTACTGGTAGGTTCGACCAATGCGCGAGTGTCACCAAAATGCTCCGGCAACTCAATTGGAAATCGCTGGAGGAAAGACGACGTTCTTCCCGTGAATTTCTGTTGAGGAAATTTAGAGGGCCGGAATTTGAAGCTGAGTGAAGTACGATCTTGCTGCCGCCTACTTACATTTCGCGTAGTGTTCACAATGACAAGATTAGAGAAATTAGGGCTCGTACGGAGGCATATAGGCATTCTTTTTTTCCTCGTTCTGTTTGGGAGTGGGATAGGAAGGAAATGCCTAGTAGAGGTACAGTGTACTCTCCGCCACGCACCTTACGGTGGATTGCGGAGTTGATACGTAGATGTAGAAGACAAACCAGATTTCCCAGATAATCCACTGTTATTTTAATCGATTTCTGAAAAACGTCTTCTTTTTTTCATTAATGATCGTTATAACATAATTATTTATTTTGTTTATTGGCTTGCGTGATAAAATATGTTAACTTATAAATAATATTTGTAGTAAATAAACAGAAATCCCTGTATACAAAACGTTCTTTCTCTCACCCCAAAAGTACTTAAACAGTAAATTTTCTTTTGGTTTGACGTCATCAGGATTCATAGGATTTGTTTCGAAAGGTTACCATGATAGGTCCATCATCTATGTTACTGAACGACTGTGGCGACAGCTGTTTCTTGCAAGTTGTTACCAGTGCAAGTTTCAGATTCCTAGAGTCAATAAATATTATTAATATTTCACGTAATTATCTAACAGGCGGATACCATATTACAATCTGTGTGTTTGTCTTGAAGCTTGAAACGATATACTTGTGTGGTCTCTAAGATACTGAATAATGCAAATTATTGTCCTTTTATTAAAAACAATGTCCGACCTCTATTATGAATCGTTATTTCAGATCACACAAATTACGCTGTATCAGCGACGTAGAGAATACACCTTTTCTTATGTCTTATCACTTTGTTTACATGTTGTTCATTCAAGTCGATTAAAATGTTCTCCCTTTTTACTTTATAGCTGAAACCGTGTAAATATTTCCTAATGTAAATCAGTTGAGCGTATAGTCAGACTTCAACCCTAATAAGTTAACAGTTTCTATGAATTAATTGTATTGATTTCATTTTACCTGTCCTCATGTGTAAAGAAAAATTCCGAACTGAATTAAATACTACAAAACAAATAGCAACTAATATTGGCAACCCTCCTACCATGATAGTCTCTGTAATGCACAGAAAATAAGTCGCTTTTCTTCTTTAGCCTGTTCTTAACACTTCAAAACACCAAGACCCAGACTAAAAACTTCAGAAATTTCAAAACATCATTTTATTTACACAATACCATTGGTCACTTTCTTCCCAATGGTATAGATAACATTGCATCCTTGGAAAAGGGTGTAATAGACATATCCGTCACATGTAAGTATTTTGAGGGAAGGTGTCGATTAATCGAAATAAAATGCTAGTCCACTTAGCTTATTATGACGTGATGCGGCTGGTTTCTCTTTGTATATTGGCGAGTATTCACATCTTCCAAATGTTGGTTCAAACAGTCTAATAGAACTGACTATATACCTGATATGTTTTCATTTATTCATAGTCAGATCATTTACTGCCAAACATTGCATCCATCGTTTACCACCAGAATACTTCATATTCAGAGTAAACCAGCTCGAAGGATGAAACAAACGCCAACAGTCTTTCCGCTTTCAACTATGAAAGTGACTGGCTCGATATTCAGTTGTCTCTTTTGTTTATAATTTCACGAAGTTTTGGTGGATGATGTCTGATTACTAAGTCAGCATAATTACATATGTGACAACCCTGGTAACTAAATAAAACGTGTGGTTTGCAGTTTTACATCAATACTGATTGCTGTACAAAAAGAGATTTACGTGTAGCGTTAATCAAATTTATCGTGGGTTGTTATGTTCACTTACATCCCTGTCGTTATTTCTAATATAAAGAGTCATTTAATCAATATGCCTATGTTTTCAGCGAAATTCGAGATGTTATACCGAACCGGCGAAAGTGTCCTAGTAAGATATGAATCACTACTGGCTATCGAAACAAATTTTCATATTTCGTAATACTCATTTTTTAAGATTTTTTATTGTACTTTTATTTAGCACATTTCTGGTTTTAGAAGTTAAACGTACTGTACCATGTTATACTTGTTATTAATATGATTTTAAAAAGTTTTGTCTCTTGATTTAGATGTTTGTTCATAATTACTACGTGTGGAATTTGCACAAACACGATATATTCTGGCATACTGTCATATGTATATCTGGCCAAATTTAAAGCTTTAATGTATTCGAGTTAAGAGTGACAATGAACTCCGCGTACATATCGTGGAGGATTGGCAATCGGAACACGCCTGGGATTTTTTAACACCAGTAAAGTGTCACCAATTTATTGTAATCACGTTCGCACCATCACTACGTGACGCGTTCTTATTTATTATAAAAATGTGCAAAACCCTTCAAGATTAGTCTATTTACAATTCTCGTTGAATACTAGGCGTGAGAGTGTACATCGTAATTTGCATTTTCGCACTGCACGTAATGAAAGTCAATAAGTTCTGGCGGGATTCATTAACTGCGACTGCACCTGCATGATAAGGCAGTCACGCACCCACGGCAATGCACTTGGCTTGTTGAAACACAGTTGCCAAAGCGCACCACCAGTTTCACTTCAGGACGTAGGCGGGTACAGATGGACAGTCGGTGTGGATGTTCTATGTCGTTCTTAATAGGTAAGTACAATTCAGCAGAGGTAAAACTTATACTAATACTGAATTATATTCCATAACTTTTAACTATATATGTTTTACCAGGCATAATCTTTGCTTTTTATGAGGTTGTGTGCTCGATAAATAAGGGTGTTTTCTGTGGGACACCTGCTCTTTATGATTTGCTGTATTGGCGGGCGTATTTCTATTAACCATCTTCATGTCATTTACCTTCAACTGTTACCCATTGTCATTCATTATGAGTAGACTTAATAAGATAAGAGAAGCGAGGATTATAAGTCGAAACTTTGTATCATGAACGGATGGACCAATCTGCGCCACATAATCAGCGCAACGTATGCAGTTTGGTTCTAGACCAGCAGACAACTATGTTCTTACAGTTACTATTGACAGTGTATATGACATAAAGGGCATTTTGTGTAATTACCGTTACGAGAGGTGTTTGAAAAGTTCGAGCAAAATCCGGCGCGCATCGACGTCATAGACTCGCTAAATAAAAACTAGAACGCTCGCTGGTGCTAGTGTCGCGTCCCCACGTTGAAAGTGATAGAAGGCGCCATTTGCAGAAAAACAGTGTGTAAACATGGTTCGTTCGTGTGCTGTTTTTAATTGTAACATATCTTTGCCGAGGCTGTTTTTGGTCCTAGTGTTTTATTTTTTTTGCTTTTCCCCATTCTTATAGAGAAATGTTGATAATGATAAAGGGTCTTAATGGATTCTCGTCAAAATACTAAAAATTGGTTGTTATAACATGTTCTGGGAGTGACACCACGACTCGGTTATGACGAACCAATATGTGATGTCTCCAAGTCGTAGGGTAAACTGGAAAGTAAAATTTTTTTTTCAAAGCCAATTAATGCAAATGCTAAATGTAGATAATAGCAGATTGTTCATAAGTATAACATGATTTCTATGTTTACATCTTATATCTAATGAACTGTCTGCTATAAAAATTGCAAGCTACTACGGAAAAACTGTAGTGCTAGATTACAGACAAAAACTGAAAAAAGTACTTTGTAGCATGTCAAGTACTTATATTTGCATATAAATTACTAAAATACTAACAGGAGTAATGTATGAAGTTGTGCTGACGGAAGAACTACGCATATGAGAGGTATTTAGATTTTTAATTTTATATATATATATATATATATATATATATATATATATATATATATATATATATATATATATATATATATATATATAATAATTGCTTTTAGACACTTAACATGTGGTCAAATATTTGATAGAATGTTGCATACTCAACCACTTTAAGAGGTTTTTCTGTTAAAAAGTAATTTGCGAATGAAATGCCCATTTAAAGTTATATGAAATTAGTTGATTTTCCGTCGGTGCTTGACAGAACATGATAATAATATCAAAAAGGAACAACTTCCTGCTGTTCTGCAAAAAACTTTTTTTATTCGTCACAAACCTGCTTTCGGCTTCTTAGGCAATCATCAGGTGACTACAGCGTAGTCGGCAAAATGAAAACAGGACCTGACAGAAAATTACGTGAATAATTAATAATTGCACTCTTTGCTACTTTACAAGTTTCATGCAATCATCTTATGCAAAATAACTCGACGCAAAATCGTTCCACCTTGTCAGAAAAGAGTCTTAATTTCTTAAATGTCGTGTTTCTATGCAGAGTATTTCGGAAATAAGGAAACTTAATTTAAGAATACTTTCTATACAGACTTCAATGCTCGGTAATATTTTTAGACGAATGTGAGTTAATTTTGTGCTTCATTTTGCTCTTATTTCGACTCATATACTTCAAATCACAACTCCAGGAATCATCCCTGCAAATGGCGGCCATCAGCAGCTTTATTTGTGGAACTCTTGCCTTGCTGCTCCGTTACGGCGTTTGTTTCAATAGTTTGTTAAGCTTAAGAAACATAACTGCGGGGTCATCAGTCCCTAAACTTACAAACCACTTATGAACTACCTTATACTAAAGACGAAACAAACATCCAGGCCCGAGTGGCAATTATCAATCTACCTAATTTTAAAAATTAATTCGTTACACCATATCGTGAATCTTTCAGTTACTTTAAATTCAGGTTGTCCCACCGCTCACCACCATGCTATGCTGGCTCCATATGTAGATGAGCAGAAGTTTCTTGCTAAAATTAAGGTCAATGTGTGATACCAGTAGACTCCTCTCTGCTTTCTGTGACCTCCTTTCTTAGTGATTCATGGATTATTTAGCAGAATTTCTTAACTTCATCTGCTGTGATCACAAATTTTGATATTAATTTTCTAACATTTCTCGTTTCTTCTCTTTCTCAGTTCTTTTGTTCAATTTATTCACAATGCATACTCTGTACTCATTAGCCTGTTAACTGCATTAATATAACCTGTAATTCATTTGAGTATAGCAATGCTACCACCAAATATTATCTCTGGCATCCGAAAGTAATGAATTTAATTCCGTTGTTGAGCTTCTCTTTCATTTCCGGAGTACTACTTCGATGTGATCATTTCTTTTCGAGTTCTTTGAATTTTTTCTGCAAACATTTCGTCTTAGCTGCTCTGCACTTTCTGCTTGATATTTTATTCTCAACAGTTTTATATTTTATCCTTAACAAGAATATGATTCGCAACAGTTGTTAAGGTTAAAATTTTGTTATTTATATGCACTAGTTTCGAGACCTGTGGCTCATCGTCAGATACATTTAGTGAGTTCATAAACTGTTACATGTAGCAAGAAATTAAAATAGTGGGTCCCTGGTACATGCAACAAGCCGGGAGACACTGTTGGCAAATTGGGCGCGACATTCCCAATCACATGGTAGGGTCGAACAGCCCGAGAATTTAACTGCTGCGGTGGCTGTTGGAGGGCTGACGGGGTGTTGTCCGTGGTAAGAGATCATGCCTGAGCAAAGTACTAAAATCGCAAACGATTTCTGAAATACAGTGACCCGTGTGTCTAGTTCCGACTAACATGATTCCATAATGTTATCGGGAATCTTTTCACATGAATCAACCTAATAAAAAATATAAATAAATAAATAAAAACCTGCCAATGTTCCGCTGGTTTATACCTCGTGCACTGGATACCATCGCCATCTGTGCATATCGGTGGCGCATATGTTTTGTCACAGAAAAGGAAAGATGGAGGTTGAGTGTGACTCGGGATAATTGTTGACTGATTCTACAAGGAAATCCCAATCGCGACACCTGTCGATTGTCTTTAATCATGCAGATATAACGCGAAGTGCGGTGAAGGATAAGCGATGTTTATGGAATGGAACACTGAAGGTGCATGTGAGGTACTAAGGAGATGTATAGAGTCGAGTGGGTGATTGCTGGCAGGTACAAGTTGTCGGTCGAGTTTTTGTCGATAGCGAAGCCCGTGAAAGTATTCAAATGTTTGTAAACCTATTGGACCCAACTGCTATGGTCATCGGTCCCCAGACTTACGAACTACTGAAACTAACTTGCATTAAGGACAACACACACACACACACACGCACATACACTCATGCCCGAGGGAGGGCAGACCCTCCGGCGGGAACGACCGAGGAAGGTTATAGATTCGAATCGCGGTCCGTTTCTCAATCCTTAAACCTTCCTCTCACAGAACGTGTAAACGCACGTAGAGGAGGAAGTGGTAACATCGAAGAGTGGAATTCCACGTTCCACTACCCTGCGAGGCGTGGAATGGAGCATTGGTCATGTTAGATTTTTATTCGTGAAACGTGCCCAATAAGAAGCGACCTGGTTTCCACGTGAACTTTTGAGTCGCCATTTTGCAAACGAAACTTGTATTTCATGCCATTTTGCAAACAAAACTCCGTATTTCGTGCCTTTTCTCGTTGTAGCGTACGATGTATGAATATAATCTTATTTAAACCGCGAGAGAATTGAGGAACTTTTGAAAATGCGGTGTTTTAGATAGGACTGTTACAATAAATAACCGGAAACTACATTTTCATGGCTTTAGAGGTTATCCTATTTAATGTGTGTCACTGTTATAATTTGTATACCGTGAGAGAAAATCGTTCCTTTGCTACGGTATGTCATTTTATTGAAGGAGCGTCTTTGTGATGCTATGTCATATATAGATATTACAACAAGTTTTAGAGGCGTAGTATACTTAGAAACAGGTAAGTCGGTTAAAGTGTAGAAATAGCGTAGCTGGTAGCATTGCAGACTGCAGTGTAGATATAACAAGCGGGGCCCGGCTCGCGAATGCAAACTTCCGAAATAATTTTATTTTTTCCTTTTTCTGGTTATTACTTGCTAATATCCGATATTCGTTGTTATTTCTTTTAAGAAGACGTATTAGCGTGGTGGTTAGAGTCACGGGCTGTGGAGGAAAATAAATGGCCGCGGCGGAGCGGCCGAGCGCATTGAGGCGCTATGCTACGATGCGCGAGGCCGTTATCCGTCAGGGTTTCGAATCCCCCTCGGGTATGGATGTTCGTGCCGTCTTTAGTGTAAGGTAGTTGATAAGTGGTTTGTAAGTTTAGGGACTGATGACCCGCTGTTAAGTCCTTTAAGCTTGACAAACATTTGAAAATAAATGTAAACAACAGGTTTGCATCTACACTCTCCCAGATGGTTTTAACGATTTCGTTTAATTACGGTTTTGTAACTTATTTGATAATTTAATACAATTATAATCCCCGTATTCGAGAGAACGAGATAATTTGTTGAATTTCCGTGCTCGGGCACAGGAACCAATAAATTTGAAGACAGTACCCTACGTCACTCGGTTTTCCTCACGGTGTTTGTATTCTGTTGCAGTTCAGTAGTGTTGGAATAGTTCAGGTTCATAGTGCAAAGAGAACATGGCTAGCGCGTGGTTGCGGAAGCAGATGCATTGAAGCAGGAACAGTGTTGACGTACAATACTAAAAGCAAAAATTATCACAACGAACATTGTCGAGCTGAGACGTTGTCCCGCGTGTATGGACAAGTAAAATGCACAGGAAGAACCCATTAACTCTCGAAGGACTGCCAATGTAAACATTTGAATATGTAGAATATGTAACAATGTAGAAAAAGCGAATATAAGAGCAAGTTGGTGCAGATGATGTATTTCACTGTTGAAATTTTTTAATGACTTTTGCCAAAAGTTAATTGATCGTACATTTTATCATTCTCAGCTGCATCCAGATAAATGTACCGTCGTTGTGTTTCTTGAAATCATATTAATAATATTTTTTTTCGATGATTGCAACCGAGCTACCGTGTAATTTCTCTCTGTAAAAACAGTGATCTATGCGCCAGCCCGCGAAGAGCTCTGGAAGGCGCTGTAGTCGCTCATCACGATGAGCAAATGTTCGTGAGTCTATTGGTCTCAACTGCATGGTATTAGTCCGTAGCTTACAAACTACTTAAACTAATGTAAACTAACCTATGGACAACACATACACACATGCCCCAGGGGGGACGTGAACCTCCGCGGCGAACGGCCGCCCGCACCGTAACACGGCGGTCCAATGCGCACGGTTAATCCGCCGCGGCCACGATGACCAGCACCTTCCGTGGGATGTAGCAGTTCGTTTCAGAGCGAGCTGTAGCTAGAAAGACAGCACGTCTGGCACGCGGCACGTTTGGACAACACCTCCCTTGTGAGGACGGCTTTAGGCGCAGATGATGTGCTAGGGAGACTGAAAGATGAGGAGGTAAATGCTGACAGGTACACGTTGTCAGTGGAGTTGTGAGCATGTTTGGCTTGTTGTCAATAGCGAATCCCGAGAAAGGGAAATCCCAGTCCGTTTCCATGTGTTTAGGCACAGGAGATGTGCTAGGGATATTGAAAGACGAGGAGGTAAGTGCTGACAGGTAAAAATTGTCAGTCGAGATGTGAAGCATGTTTGGCTTCTTGTCGACAGTGGCGGTCGGTTCAGGTGTCAGATTAATAGTGAATGTTGAGTGGGGCCCCCCGGTTGCCCTAGGCAGGGGCAGGCGTCGCCGCACGCGGAGGTTCCCATGCGCAGACGGCGCGGCGGCAGACGGCGAGGAATGCGCGGGCCCCGCGGCTGATCGCGCATGCGCGGGGCGGCGCGGCGCGGCGCGCGGCCGCGGCTTTGAGCCCCGGCTTGGCAGTCCGCGCACGCGGCCGCCGCCCCGCCTGTTATGACGCTGGCAGCCGACGGCCGACAGCCAGCTGCCAGCCAGCAGCCAGCCGCTAATGAACAGGCCTCCACACACCTGCTACCTGCCGGACACAAGTGCGTCCTGTGTGTTTACTGGTTTAGTGAACCCCCGGAATAGAAAGCTCGTCGTGAAAAATAGTAAATTAATAAATAGAATAAAAAGTGGTTTTTATTTTTTCGTTTCGTTTTTCCATCAGATCATTTTATATGCACATTCGAGGTATTTTTATCAAATGAGAAAAGTTTTACGTCGCGGAGACAGCATGTATACGAGTCGTTTTTTTTACTGAGGGTCTGAGGGTCAGGAGCGGGCTGTTTGAGGGCTCGAAGGTACCCTTTTCAGCCTTGGGGTACTGAAGGAATCATGTTTTTCTTTATTTCGTAGTTGATTCTAAATTCGGGATTTCTCTACTTATTAGACCTCTTTTTTCAGCATTTATCGGGGGGGGGGGGGGGAGGGTGGATGGGGGAAGGTTTGTCCCAATTGCGAATATTCCGTGGACATACTCCGGGTATTCACCTTACAGCCAACAAGGAACCACGGAAACCTGGGCCAGACAGAGCTGCTGGTGGTTTACCACCTTATCTGCGATCTCTTTTTTGGTCGTCTTTTTGTGTCTCGTTTCCGCCGGTTGTCCTGGGTCTCGGTGGTCGAGTAGAGACCGACACAGGCAAGAGGATGCATGCGTGTGCGGGTACAGATTCTGAAGTGACCAGCCAGTGGGACAGCAGAAACTAGAAACACTAAGCTAGATTAGAACAAGATATATATTTCGTAGAAACATGGTACAATACTTAACTTTGTTAACTGAAGACTAGTGAAATGCAGATACATAGTTTAACTAGATAGAGGCCTGCCTACGGATGAGAGTGTTATCTGGTGCCTATCCTATTGCCAAGTGACCGATGCAGTTCAGTGCTGGCCACGAGCGGGGTTGCAGCAGAGGGCGCTCGTGGCTGACGTCGTAAGAGCGCCGCGCCGTGCTTGCATGGCGGCGCGCGGCGAAAGTACGTGCGACACCATAGTCTTCGCAGACCGCTGATTTCCCAGATCAGTCCTCGATCGACCCACTCTCGGAATTAACTCATGTTCGGTAGCCCGGCCTTTTCCCAAGGTGCATGCATCCGCCGCTTCCATGTCTTGGGCGGCGCAAAGTCCTTGGGGGCTGCACTGAATCTCATGGTGAGCAATTTGCGGCCGCCTGTGAGCATTGTCGTCTTCTTCAGTTGAGGTCTGGATTGCCTTCTGTCGAATAGCTCTCGTACGGAGCTGTTGCTGCTGCTCAGGTACGTGGTCTGTCTGCGTCCCTGGTGTGTTGTGGGGGCGTCCTGTGTTTGAGTGGACGTCTTTGGGCGTCCGGGTGCGAAGGGTTCGCCCGCTTTCAGCTCCTTTTGCAGCCGAGAATGGAACTTCTCCCTCAGTTATAGCCTCCATCTCGTCATAGGTGGCTAGCGTAGCGCGGTCGCTGAATATAGGCGGACGTGGCCGCAGCGTTGTAATGCGCATGCAGACAGCATACAGGAGCTCCGCGGCAAGGAGGGGCGAGGGGAAACGCCGCTTTAAATATTGCCGTTGGAACTGGTAGAGACGCCAGCTCCTGGCTACTCGAGCTCTGGTGGTTACGCACGAATGGTCCCGATGCAAAGGTAAAGGAGCTACTGCGCACCTCGCCTTGGGCATGCGCAAATCCTCCATTAAGGCAACATCCACCCTTCATATTTGTTCAAAAATGTTCAAATGTTTGTATATCTTATGGGACTTAACTACGGGGTCATCAGTCCCTAAACTTACAAACCACTTGCAAACTAGCTAATACTAAGGACGGTACAAATATCCATGCCCGAGGGGGGATTCGAACCCCAAACCGTAGTGGCCGTGCAGACCGTGACTGGAGCGCCTCAGTCCCCTCGGCCACCGCGGCAGGCTTCATATTTGTTTTTTGGGGCATTGAAGATTTATCAAAAACACAACATATTTGGTAAAATGTAACTATAAATAATAGCCTTCAGAAGATCCGATTGTGAAAAGGAAATCACCACTCTGCATGTAGCAAGAATATCCGTATGGTTCGCGGTATCACTTTGTGCTGTCGAAGCCAGTGAGTTCGAGATCGACTGCAAGCAATTTTTAACCCCGTGTTCTTTTTAACATACACTTTTGACGTTTCTGCAAATTAGTCGCGATTTTGAGGGTAAATGACATTTATACTCTTCGCCATAACAAATATTTAAGGAGAGCAGCCTATGCACATGCTTTTGGTTAGGACGGGGTGCTGCTTACAGTGAACGTGACCCGATGGTAGCTTGTCTCATCATAGTAAATGATTCATTTTGTTACAGTCACTTAACAGTGTAATCAGTTACTTACTGTGTTTTAGGGTTCACGTTCATGTTCATATGAACTTGGTGTTTGTTATCAAAGATAAATTTACAACGTTCAGTTTCTTTTAGAAACAAATTACTAAGCTTTAAGCTTGAAACAAAAGTGTGAAATAAAGGAGCTTTGTAGGCCGTCGTCTCAGCTCCAGTTGAAGCAAGCGCGAACACTCGGAGATAAGATATTCTGCAGATCTTTTAACGAAAATATTTCTAAATGAGAGGGGGGGGGGGCAAACCTGGGCGCTTTCTTCCGCCAAATTGTCTCTTTGGACGCCGAGCAGGGGACGGGGAGGGAAAGGGTGGCGCCACTATCAAAACCCGACACTGAAAGAAGTGAACCGCCAGTCATCTGAAGCACCAGCCGCCACTCTGAGTGCGTTACAGTTATGTCTGCGCCAGTAACACTGAAAATATCCGACTTCTTGTATGAATCGAGCATAAAGCCTCCGGCTGAGTTCGGTCATGTGGTCTTACCGGTTTACAAGGAAATTAATCAAGAAAGACACAAA
Organism: Locusta migratoria; assembly: GCA_026315105.1. Classification (NCBI taxonomy): domain Eukaryota; kingdom Metazoa; phylum Arthropoda; class Insecta; order Orthoptera; family Acrididae; genus Locusta; species Locusta migratoria. Next base: position 400,378,872 of record CM048744.1, on the reverse strand, counting down.
TTGGAGCACAATGTGGTCACATGCTGTTCCAAGTTAACATCCTTAATGGTCAACTTTCCTTCACAGCTTGCCCAATGTACAGACTGACCAATATTGAAACCACTGCGTCCCTTACCTGCCTTTCGACTCTTACTTCTACTGTCTATGTACAAGTTCAATATACCCTATTCACTCGGCTGTAGTACCCCACCATCTATAGAACCCCCCCCCTTTATTTTTTGACGTCAAATTACGAAATTAAAATTTTTTTCGAAAATTCGTGAATTTTATTGTTACGTGTAGTTCTGCAGCACTAAATTACGCGAATTCGACAATATTGCCTGTGGCTGACTTTTGGGACAATGGTACTTTTACAACATAATGGTAACAATAGCTAACAACTCCCACCTCCCACTCTCCCATCACTATCGCCAGGCTTCAATTTTCCCTCATTTAGTGTTGAATTCAGATTTATACTGTGAAAAACATACGAAAATGAATACCGACGATCGGAGAATTAGCTTTACAGCATCGTTTACATTAAGATTTATCGAAACTTCCTGGCAGAATAAAATTGTGTGCCTTGTGGTGTCGCACAAGTACAAAGTGCGCGCCACCTACTTCCGCCGCGCGCCGCCATGCACGCACGGCGCGGCGTTCTTACGACGTCAGCCACGAGCGCCCTCTGCTACAACGCCGCTCGTGGCCACCGCTGAACGACATCGTTCACTTGGGACTGAGGTAGCAACCACTTAGGACCTTCGTAACCAGATAGGCACCAGTGAAGACTTTGCTATCAGTTAGGCACTAGGCAGGACTCTAGCTCAACTATGTATCAACATTCTGCAGTACTATGTAAAAGTTAAGTATTGTATAAATTCTGTGCAATATATATCTCGTTCTAATTTACTCTAGTGTTTCTAGTTTCTGGCTGCTCCCATCCTTACCTGCACCAGCGTGCTATCTTTATTCCTGTGTCGGTCTCATTCCACTCGGCCACCGACACCTCCGACGGAAACGAGAAACAAAAGCGGCGACGAGGCTGGGACACAAAAGTGGGGACGAGGATGGGATCGAGACGCCGTCCGCGCCCCGGTATACACCTTGCGATCCGCCAGAAAACCCGCGAAAACCAGCGGAAGGGCGCCCGCCCCCGCCCAGAGGGAGCACAGCCACATCGTTCGTCCCCGGACTACGAGATCCCTATGGAGGTGGACGCACCTCCGACGCAGTCCGCCCCTCCGCCTCCGTCGACGCCTCAGCTGACAGCGTCACCGAGAGGGACTCCGGGACCGTGGGGGCCCCCCCAGCTTGAGCTACGCACCTCAGAAGAAGATGACCTGCTCAATCTGGGCGGGAGGGTGCGCCCTTCCCCTCGTTTTGGTAGGTTTTCCGGGGGATCGCAAGGCGGATGCCGGGGCGCGGACGGCGTCTCGATCCCAGCCTCAGCTACGACGCCCGTCCCACCAGTAACGCCCCCGCCCAGGCCCTCCTCCCAGTGCCGTCGCCGTGGCCCTCAGCCCTACGCCACGACAGTGCGGCGGTTTGGGGGGGAGGGGTGTGGTGTCGCACAAGTACAAAGTGCGCGCCACCTACTTCCGCCGCGCGCCGCCATGCACGCACGGCGCGGCGTTCTTACGACGACAGCCACGAGCGCCCTCTGCTACAACGCCGCTCGTGGCCACCGCTGAACGACATCGTTCACTTGGGACTGAGGTAGCAACCAGTTAGGACTTTCGTAACCAGATAGGCACCAGTGAAGACTTTGCTATCAGTTAGGCACTAGGCAGGACTCTAGCTCAACTATGTATCAACATTCTGCAGTGCTATGTAAAAGTTAAGTATTGTATAAATTCTGTGCAATATATATCTCGTTCTAATTTACTCTAGTGTTTCTAGTTCCTGGCTGCTCCCCTCCGTACCTGCACCAGCGTGCTATCTTTATTCCTGTGTCGGTCTCATTCCACTCGGCCACCGACACCTCCGACGGAAACGAGAAACAAAAGCGGCGACGAGGCTGGGACACAAAATGCCGTCACCGGGATTCGAATCCCGTTTCAGGCACACAATTTTAATCTCTCAGGAAGTTTCATATGAGCGCACACTCCGCTGCAGAGTGAAAATTTCATTCAACATTTATCGAGTTTGCAACAAATAAATGAAAAACATTACTTGTACAATAAAATTGATATTTCGTATATGGTGTGATAAAATGATTAATAAATGTAGCCCATCCTGAAATAACCGAATGCACAATTTGCAAGCTCCCTACCTGCACTACGCGTAAAGCGTGGTAAAGAACTGACAACTAATGTAATATTTAATTGCTGTTAAACTCTTCCTTTATAATGACTTCAACTGTGGCGGCCGCAGTGGCCGAGCGGTCTGCGGCGCATCAGTCAGGTTCAGCACGGCCACTACGGTTGGGATTCGAATCCCTCCTCGGGCATGAATATTTGTGCCGTTCTTAGTGTTAGCTAGTTCATAAGTAGTTTGTAAGTTTAGGGACTGATGACCCCGCAGTTAAGTCCCATAAGCTCTACAAACATTTGAACATTTGAACTTCAACTATATTACACATTCCTCTCAACAATGACTGGGTAGTCTTGAATATACAAATGCAACTTAAACTGATAAAATTGACATTTATTGCTGTTAAACATACTTCACACGCATAAACATGATTTTTTTACAATGATACCAAGTTACTGTGCGCCACTACAAATAAAATGATCGGCTTAACAGCCTCATTCAAAACCTCAGCTCGTCAGCTCGACCGCAATGACCAGCGACTCGACTGCTTGTTGAATTTCTCCCAAGAGGTGAAACCCTCGACGCATCCAGATGCTGTCAGACTTTGAAAAAGGAGAGGGCATCTCAGTAGAGGAACTGCTCTGCTTCGCCATAATGCTCGGCAACAGGTGACACAGACTCATTCAGCAGTTTGAATGGGAGCAGTTCGACTATCCGCCGTGCAGCCTTCCCTTGCTCTTAAACATAAAGCGGATTTTTTTTAAATAAAAATGTTTACTATCTTTTTTCCCAAAACGGTACTTAATTTTCGGATACGCCTCGAAGAAAGGAATTATATATTTCTGACATATCTCAGCCTTTTGGGGCAATTTTATAAGTTTTCCTAAAAACTGCAGAAAAACACAGAATTCTTAAGATTGTTTCAAAAAGTCGATACAACCGGTTGCGTCAGGTCTAGGCCGCCGTGAGATCTTTCATATGGCACCCTAGGTCTGCCGAACCTGGTTGTAAAGATTTTTGAAACGATATAAGGCAAACATTGGTTTCTTGTAGTATGAGAAACGAATTTATGATGTTAGGTGCCAGTGCGCACACAAGTAAATCAACTGGGAAAGATTTCATTTGTAGCAACAACAAAAAAAAGTTTGTAATTCTATGGGATCAAACTACTACGTTGGTCATCAGTCCCTAGACTTACGACCTACTTAAACTAAGTTAAACTAACCTAAGGACAACACACACATCCATGCCCGAGGGAGGATTCGAACATCCGACGCGGGAAGCCGCGCGATCCACAACATGGCGCTCCAGACCGCTCGGTTACTTCCGCGCGGCCATTTGTAGCCAATTATGATTCGAACTAGGGTCTCCTGCTTCCTAAACACCATTATCGCGTGAATTAAAAAAATAAAGTGTATGTATCAGAAATGTGCATCTGAAGAGTGTAAGGATTACCTTAAAATGCACTGTTATGTTTGACGAAACTTTCAGAGCTATGACAGTATTCTAAAATTGGTTGTGCCTCTTTTTATCATGTTTATAAGGGCATATTTGCCGAAGGAAAACGGGTGGGCGAATAACAATTTTCAGCTGTTTTAATGAAGATATTACAAATTCTCTGCGAGTGGTAAGACATTGCAGATAATTTTTTTCAGTCTGGGTCGGATTATTCGAAAAATCGTGGAATGCAGAGGAAGTATCTACCGTCACCTTTCTTCTGAAGAAACAAGTTTCATGTATACATAAATGTTACAGGGGGACATATGGATGGTGAGGGACGGTCGCGTCATCACAAAGAGATTTTTGTTAGACACAATTAAGGTACTAAGTAATGGGTATACCCATCATCGACTTTGAGAACTTTTTCAATACAATCACGATGAATGTCAATATGCGACGCGTTAACCGTCTTAACTGCAAAACTTTTCGTCACAGACGCGATTTAAGGATATAGCAATGAAAAATGCAAAATCTATGCCACAAGCACAATGTACGGATATCTGTGACGAATACCATTTACAACAGAAACATTTTCTACTTCAGAGCAATAATACAATTATTTATGAATTATATATATGTTATTGGTGAGTAAATGGCGACTTTAAACGGAGTTTAATGACGTCTGAGCCAAGAACCCTTGCTCTTCAAAAATATGTTCAAATGTTTGTAAAGCTTATGGGACTTATCTGGGGGGTAATCAGTCTCTAAACTTACAAACTACTTTGAACTAACTTATACTAAAGATAACACAAACATCCATGTCCGAGGAAGGATTCCAACCTCCAATGCGGGAGGCCGCGCGATGTACAACGTGGCGCTCCAGACGGCTCGACTACTACCGCGAGGCCCTTGTTCTTTGTTTCCTATTTAAACTATAATTCCACGCCAGACAGAATATTTCATGCACACTTTACGTGCAAACGTACGGGAACTTGAAACCTATCAATTTCGGTAAAGGACAGTATTATGAAAAACTTTCCCGGCATCGTCATTTAAAGCTCATATCGTAAAATCTGTGACGATTTGCCACGAATATAAAGTGTAGATATGCCAGTCCACAAATTGGTACTTTTTATATCATAAATTATTATTTCTTTAGCATATCATCATAACAAATACTGATTTTTGAAAACGTGAAACATATTTTCTAGAAAAATATAATAATATTTGAGTCATTTGCTACTCCCAAAGATACGACTCCGTAAACACCGTATTTTCGGACACTTATCAATCGCGTGTTATCGTGCACGAACAGATATCTCGTAAACCAAATAAGATATTATTCTGCTCTCAACAAGAGCATCAAGTAAGAGATATTGTCCACAACTCAACACTCCACCTACCCAACAAAGGGAAAAGAACTAACCGCCTCGAATAAAATGGAATTTATTCTCATAAATGTGCATTACCATCTGACATACTGAAGGATCAAACCGACCTGCCAAACAGAATTTTCCTAAACAATTTGGAACACGTCCACCGAATTTGTGTCCGTGTTCCATATGTTATTTCACACACATAAATGTATTAGTACTGTCGTTGTTCAATTTAAAATTAATTTGTTGTGTATTTTACTCATTTAATTAACTGACTAGGATTCTAATTAATTTATTTGAATTGCTATTTATGTTCTTGCCCCTCACATTTATGAATATTTCCCTCCAGTGTGTGTGTATTTGTATATTTGTATGAATGTGGAAGGTTGTTTTAACATTGAATAATGCTGTGCAATGGCTAGCAACCAGTGCACCGAGCTTTAGAGCCTCGTCTTGTAGTTAGTAGTGCATGCCCTCATATATCTTCTGCTCAGCCTTCTGCTGCAGGCAAACACAGTGTTTGTAGAGAAGATGGCCGGTCCTTCTTGTTCTGGTAAGGTTGTGCCAGCCTTTGTACACCTGAGAGGTTACCTTAGTAAGCCACTCTGGGCTGTTAGGGGAGGTAAAAGTGTTTCCCTGGTAGCTTGAGTTGGTAGTGAATAGCGCTGAACGCATCCCAGTGGAAGCGTGGCCAGGGAGCGTCCTGCGCGTGGTTTGGGCTTCTGTCTTCCGGAACCGTTTAAGTTCACTATGGAGGTGATGAGAGATGGAAAGCTTCCATTTTTAGATGTCATGGTGTACAGAAAGGGTGACGGAACATTGGGACATAGTGTTTACAGAAGGCCCATGCACACGGAGCGCTACTTTCATGCAACAAGTTGTCATCCACCTTACCAGCGCACTGGTGTCCTCCGTACGCTGACAAAAAGAGCTTTTGCCATTTCAGACGCTGAAAGTCTGACGAAAGAGATGGACCATCTGAGAACGGTATTCAAGAAGAAAAGTTACACTGGCCAACAGATCTGCCGTGTTTTCCAGTTTGGACAACAAGAAGAAACTTGCAAATCGCTGGCTTTCCTGCCGTTTGATGGAAGCAAAAATAGGAAGAATTTTAAAAAGACGTGACATCCAATGTATTTTTCGTCCACCTTTCAAGGTTAAAGCGCTCTGGGCTCCATAGAAGATGACTTAAAATTGAGGAAACCCGGCGTATACAAAATTCCTTGTCACTGTGGGAAAGCTTACATCGGTCAGACAATCCGAACAATTAAAAATCGATGTACTCAACACCACCGACACACAAGATTGCTTCAGCCAGAGAAATTTGCGGTAGCTGAGCATTGTCTTTCTGAGGGACATGAAACGAAGTATGACGAGACACAAATGGTTGCCTCTGCGTCTCGCTATTGGGACTGCATTTTAAAGAATCAATCGCAATTCGTCCTTCTGACAATATTAAAAACAGAGACAAGGGTTTTACCTTGAGTAAAATTGTAGAACCCTGTATTGTTTGACATGAAAAACAACGGTCTCTCTTTAGACCTGCTGAATGGCGATCTGTCGTTTACGCCGGCTTCTACCACTGGCGGCACTTTACTTTATCGTGTCCGGACTATTTAAAGGTTATCGGCCCAGTACTGGGCTACGTCTATTCCATTAGTATTCGCGAGCCACAAATCTTCGAGGGTACACCGGTGTGGACATTTTTCACATGTAAAAAGGTGTTCCATATTTTGACTTTCTCCACAGTCACAGTTTATATCGGTTTGGTCGATTATACCCCACTTAAGCATATTTACTTTTACTGGGGCGACCCCCGTTCTGAGCCTATTCAAGGTTCTCCAGGTTTTAAAACTGAACTGGGGGGAGAGGGAAATTTTCAGGCGGTTCGTCCTGGACGGTTACAAGGAAACTTCTCCTAGACTTCAGTCGTGTCTCTGGTGGTCGAGCTCTGTAGAGGACAAGCCGCTCATCTGCGAGTTGTTTTACTTTCTCTACATGTTCTAAAGCGTTTCTGCGAGATGTGGGATCTTCAAAACCAGCTGCCTTGTACAAGAGTCTGACCGGCGTTGGTTTCATGCACCCTGTCACTATCCTGCAGGTCTCATTGAGGGCCACATCTACTTGTTTCGCGTGAGCGCATCTATTCCATACAGAGCACGCATACTCAGCTGTTGAGAAACAGAGCGCATGTGCCGTTGTTCGTAGCACACCAGGACATGCACCCTATTTGCTACCCGTTAGCTTTCTAAGTATATTATTTCTCGTCGTTATTTTCTGTCTCGTTTTGATGCAGTGCTGTTTATAAGTTAGAGACCGATTCAGAATCACGCCAAGATATTTAGGGTGGTCTGTGTATTGCAAGGTGTTCCCGTTCCACGTAATTTGGAGTTTCTTTTTGGCTTCTTTCGTGCGAAGGTGGAAAGCGCAAACTTGAGTTTTGGAAGGGTTGGGTCCTAAGGAATTTTTATTATAGTACGCAGTCATTGATTTTAAGGCATTTTCAAGTTTTTCCTCTACTTCTTCAAATCTTTTTCCTTGAACGCATATTGCAAGGTCATCGGCGTAGATGAACTGCTTAGTGTGGGTCGGTGTAGGTTGGTCATTTGTGTATATGTTGAAGAGGATTGGAGCTAAGACGCTTCCCTGAGGGAGAACCTTGTGTTCTGTAACAATGAATGTACGACCCTAACTAGATGGTAATCACCGAGTGTCTCATAGATTTTATGGAGTAATATATTGTGCCTGACGGTATCGTAGGCTGCTGTCAGATCTACGAAGGCTGCCCCTGTTATGAGCTTCCCTTCATACCCTTCTGCAATATGTTCTGTCAGTGCAAGGACGTGGCCGGTACAGGACTTGCCAGGTCTAAAACCTCCTTGTTGTGGAATGAGATGTTTGTCAACATATTTTCCTATTCTGGACAGAATAAGTCTCTCATAAAATTTACAAAAGTGACAGAGCAAGGAGATGGGTCGGTAGCTACTAGGATTCTCTGGATCCTTCCCTGGTTTAAGTAACGCTATTACTTTAGATTTTCTCCGGCACTGAAACTTAGGGGGCAGAACCGTTCATTCTTGCGCTCGCGCCCTCGGCCTTCCGCGGCGTATATAGGGGCCTCCACTCGCGGCTTGTACTCAGTCGGTGTCGGTGTACCAGCACTGTCACCTGAGGATGGCGGCCAGGTGGACCGCCGAAATATTGTGTGAAGATGACGTATTTATCCGGCAGGATATCCGAGAAGAAATGAACGCTATTATCTGAGAAAATTTATTACTGTCAACCTGTCATGCTTGCAATTACTAACTGAGAAATTTATTAGCTGTAATGTTTTAAATGTCAGTTATGTTGGTCTCATAGAATGATTTATTTTACCCTTGATCACACACAGTTAAAACTATATCAGTCTGAATCCAAGCTAACTTATGATCGACACTAGGTGGTTATATACTGCACCCCTGAAAGTTCACCGGTTTGCACTACGTTAAATTTACTGATACTTTTTGTAATTAAAATTTTCATTTTTGACCAGTGAATAAGTATTTTTCTGTATCACTTTTAATAGTCTATGATTTGACCTCGGAGTAACAATGCCGAGGACAGGAAATTGTCTGGTACATGTTATAGGTGAAGAATCGTTAACAATGTTTTCATAGATTCAGGTTCACTATTGACAAAACCAGTTCTAATACACTAGCTAGCCGTACATGCTAATAGAAGAGTAATTGGCTGGATCTTACTTTAGCGACGCGTCGTGAATCGTAGTCGGTCACTATTGGTACTGAGTTAGTGGCATAACAGGCTCTTCTTGGTTGCGATAAACTTTGAGTCCACGGTATTCTTCTTCTTTCGAGCCTCTTCTTGATTGCTTGTACTGTGCCTGTAACCATTTAATTACGTCTGAATAATAAAATTCATGTTGTTCTGTGCCGACCACACCGGCACTATAGCGCTACGACTGCCGCGCTACCCAATTTCTTAACGGCTACTCGACTTCTCGACTATTGCCGCGCCTCTGCGTTCCAACGGACAAAGCTCTTAGCCAAATATTGTGTTACTCTTACAATATCAAAGTCCCTGACTAGCCTAGCGTGTTTACTGCATCGATATCAATATTATTTCATTTACAATATTAGAACTGACATAAAATTAACATTAAATACATAATCCAATCATATAAATAATTCACATCAGTATTCGCCTAATACATTTCCCAGTGCATTCATCTGAAAGAAAAAAAAGATACCTAAGTTATTCACTATGTTATAAGTCCACTCTCCATCATTACTACATTACTACAAGAAAAAAAAGATACCTAAGTTATTCACTATGTTATAAGTCCACTCTCCATCATTACTACATTTTGATCTGAGTGTATATATGCTCTGGGTACGATTTAGAGGTCATTATTTGAATTCGGTGTCTTTGACCATGATGTAATCCAACGCTCAAATAGAGTAAAATACTGAAGAAAATATACCTTTTGTATGAATCACGTCCGCAAAATAAAATAATACAATGACGAGAGCTGAAGTTAATCAAGACAAATGTGGACAAATGTAGTTTGACAAAAAAGAAATGTCGGGTGACAGGAAAGCTATGTCTGCAGACTCATCTGTCCGCTCATAAATAAACAACGGCATGGAGCTTAAGGAGCCGCCCGGAGACTCACAGGACAATGGCTTGTGTGTTGATACGTCTGCTGAATGGAGACAGGCGTGTCATGCAGAATGTGGCTGCGGAGCTGTGGTAGCGTCACTGATACATCTTCAACATACTAATGACCTGTTCCTCGTGCGGTTTTCACTGAACTTTCCAAGGAGTTCAGCATGCAAACGGAATGGATTGAAAGAGATTGGGCATTCGCGTCGTCTACAACTGACGTCTTTCCGGTTCCCAGACAGACAAATAAAACGGAAAATTCGTACCTGTACATTCAATGGCATTTCATAATTCATCTCGTGTTATCACTGTGGTTTCAGTTCGAGGAATCTGAGCACACCTGGCAGCATAATATTTCCTGCAGAGATTTCACCAAGTTTCGAGTAACTTAGCCTCTTTCAAACGCTTTCATCTCAACAACTGAAAGTGTCTGATACACAGTACGGTTGTAAAATTTCGATATCTAGAGTAAGCCGCGTTATGCCAATGGCCAGAGAAGAGAGATGCGAACAAAGGGTTGGGTCATCCTCTTGCTATTTGGATAGCAAACTTCTGTTAAAAAGTGGAAGATCAGCAACAATCAACCAAAGATACGAGGATGTAGAGGAAAAGCTAAAACACTACGTGAAAGACACATCACGCGTTTCCGCAAAACATAAGGACTGAAACTGAAAGTGTCATGATGATCTCTCAATTGTGAAAACATTCCGGATTTATCCCCATATCTGGAAGTAAATTTACAAGAAGAGGTGACCAAGAGAAAAACGTCTGTATTATGAACATTAGTATGTACACAGGACAGGTTCGACAGCTATCACACATTCATTTTAACGGTTCATACATCAAAGTTGATGACAAAAACTATATACTGAAAAATGAAACAGAAAATTGAGAATAATTGATATCCTGTTATATAACGATCAATTAGAGTTTAGGAAAGGTAAATAAACAGACTACAAAGGCAGTCCTGACATCCCATTTCGTACTGTAATTAAGTTTCAATGGACTTGTCGGCCTTTATTCTATGCTGAAACATGTTCGAAAACAGCTGTAAGGTACATGAAAAGTGGGTAGTATTGAATACTGAATACACAATTCCAGTACAGAAAACAAGAATAAAAGAGCAAATATGGATTGTAAGGGGTATACGTCAAGAATGTAGCCATCCACCCTAACTCCTCAGCCTACGCACTGGAGAAACAATGACGGAAATAACAGAAGAAGAATTAAATTTCTAATTCTTGTCAATAATAAGATCTGTTGAAGACATTTCTATCCTTATTGAAAGTGAGGACGAATTTGAGAACCTGACATCAGCTGAGAGTACTCCTAAGAAGGAGGAAAGTGAACAGAAATGAGAATAGTGGTAAACTCAACATCAGATTTTCAGAACTGTGGGCCAAATTATTCGAAGTAGTTCCTTTACCCCAGAAATAAAATATGACCGACAAGGGAAGGACGGCCTAAAAGATCAGTCTACCACAGCGAAGAGAGAATTTCCTGATCATGATATCAAACATTGGCCTAAATAGAACCAGTTACTGTTGGTTCATTATTTCTAATCATATTAATATGTTCGAATAATGTCGCATGAGAAAATACGATGCTTAGCGCTTAATGTCTCGGGTTCTCTTGATCATTGAGGTGAAAGGTAAAGAGTATTGTAGAGTCCTTTACCACGAGATAATTTGTTTATCTTTCGGAACAGCTGACGTATTATAGCTATTCTTCAGCATAGGAAAAAATGTAAACATTACCCACTCAAAAATGTTCAAATGTTTGTTAAGCTTAAGGGACTTAACTACGGGGTTATCAGTCCCTAAACTTACAAACTACTTATGAGCTACCTACAACTAAGGACGGCACAAATATCCATGCCCGAGGGGGGATTCGAACCCCCGACCGTAGTGGCCGTGCAGACCGCGACTGAAGCGCCTCAGTCCCCTCGGTCACCGCGGCCGGCCATTACCCACTCCCTGCAACTCAGTCAAATTGAGAAAATCTGTTCGTTTTTGTTCATTAGGTGTAGACTATTGTGGGATTAATGAGGTTTATAAAGGCATCATGTGTTCATGGGCTATTCCTCAGAAAACAATGATTTTTTGGTACAAATTCTGGGGATGGTAACTTCTGTTTATATTTATTTATTGCAAAACGAAAAATATGTTCACCTTTTGTTCTTAAGGTGATATTTTCAAACAAATTTTAAAATGTTTTTGACGTCTTTGCCCATTTCCGAGACACGAAGATTCAAAGTTACCGTACTTAGACAGAACATTACAAATACCGGTTTTTAGACCTTTTATACTGTGGGCAGAAAATATCTAAATAGCTAACCAAACAAAAGGTCTCATATTTGAAGAATATAGGCGTATTATGTCGCTATATTTCCGTTTTCTATAATCTTTATCCTTTATCAATACACGCCCGAAAAACCATTCTGATCGGACAATGAAAGTGCGAACTGGGAAGAGACAGAATTCCGGCTGCAATAAAACTTACCACCCTATTTTAAGAAATCTACTCGTTAGAACATTTGATTCTATACATCGTACATTGTACACACTTTCAGATTCTGAAGCCAGCAGAGTAAAATATAGGGCGTTAAAGGGAGGCAGTGGTTGGGAAGGGAGTAAGGCTGCAGCCTTTCCCCGATATTATTCAATCTGTATATTCGGCAATCTGTGAAGGAAAGCAAGGAGAAATTTGGAGAAGACGAAAATCAAGGTGAATAAATATAAACTCTGCGTTTTGCTGATGACATTGTAATTTTGTCAAAGCCAGTAAAGGATCTGGAAGAGGAATTGAACGGTATGGACAGCGTCTTCAAAGGAGCATATAAGATTAACATTAACAAGAGCAAAACAAGGGTACTGGAATTTAGTCGAAGAAATCAGCCGATGCCAAAGAAGGAACTATATTTGATAGCGAAACAATAAAGGTGATGCATGAGTTTTGTTACTTCAGCAGAAAATAACTTACGATGGTCGCAGTACACAGGAGAAAAATGCAGAATTACAATAGGAAATTTCTGGAAAAGAGATATTTGTTAACATTGAATATTAATTTTTATGTGAGGAAGTCTGTTTTGAAGGCATTTGTGTAAAGTGTTGGTTTGTAAGGTAGTGAAATATGAACGATAAACAGTTCAGAACAGAAGCTTTTGAAATGAAATGCTATAGAAGTATGCTGAAGATTAGGTGGGTAGATCGCGTAACTAATCATGAGGTACTGAACAGAGATGGAGAGAAAAGGAATTTCTTGCCTACTTTGACGAAAAGAAGAGCTCTATTGGTAGAACACATTCTTAAACATCAAGGAATCGTGAATTTAGCTTTGGAGGGAAGTGTGTGGGATAAAAATCGCAGATTGAGACCAAGCGACGAATATAGTAAGCAGTTGCAAAAGGCTTGCTCAGAATAGAGTAGGGTGGAGAGCTCGTATCAAACTTCTCAGGACTAAACACCCCCACTGGTGGCCGGTCCCTTAACTTTTCATACGTGAAGTAAACTGAGGAGTTTTGAGCTGATGTAGTCTGGAGTACGTAGCTCCGATTCAAAAAGTAGTCTCTGATATGCAACATCTTGTAAGGAATGCCAACTATCGTCATGGGAGTCTTGTCCGATTGAGATCGATATTGCTGTAGAATGGCAGCTGTGGGGCCCTTAGGATCGGCTTCCTGCAGTATGTCTGTCCTACTGACTAATAGTGCCATTCACTTACTATAGAACTGGACGAAGCCTAGTCCTCCAACTGAGGGTTCAAGAACACAAGTGATCACATTCCCTTTAAAAATGTGGTACCTCCAAAGAAGCCAGCACGTCACCTGGTAGATTACTCTCGCCATCAGTTTCGGGATAGTCAATAGCTGCACCAAGTACCAGGCTCGAGCAAGTATGTGGGTATTGATCACTGTGATTTTCTGGAGCAGGTCGAGTCGGCAATCTCCATGTTTTCTGCATTTACCGCGAATCAGAGCAAGGACCTCCCGCCAGGTATGGACATGCATCTGTTTGGGTTGTTTAGTCATAATTAGTCCCAGGATCTTTTGCTCCTCAACTACATGATACCACAGTTGAGGAGTGTCAAGACTGTGATGACCAATTGGAATCATGAGAGTCTTCTGAGAGAGACTAACACGGTCAAAGGCATTAGAAAAATCTACAGAGACGATACTGGCTGTATCCCTACTCAGTGCAGCTTGGTAGACCACGTTACGATAAGTCGCAGCAGCGTGAAATGTATTGCGGTGGCTGAAACCGCATGCCTGGTAGGGGCTGATGACAATGTCAATCACTGCCTTCATTTTGCTGGCCACGCACCTTGCTAACAACTTGTAGTCGGCGTTCATCAGGGTAATAGCGCGAAGGTATTGGGCCCTACACCGACCACTGATTTTGGAAATCAAGGGGGATCGTCGTACCACTTAAAATCTCATTTCCCATGCACGTCTGTTTGCCACTAACGAAGTCTCATAAAGTTAAGGAAATCGGATGGGAACCCATCAGATCCGGGAGTGTTTCCCTGTGGGCTTCTCTTGAGCGCCTCTTCCACATCTGGTGGCGAGAAAGGCGCAACCAATGTATCCCAATCATTGACAGTGAGATTTACTGGCAGGTAATGCAGTATCTAGATATAGAATAGCGTTCACATCTTCATTTACAGGCTGAAAGAAGTCAAGATAGTAGCCATTAGGTAAGTGAGATTTCCTGTTGTCCCGTTATGTATACTCCAGCAGCAATTTCAATGCCCTCTACACGGTTGGTCTGGGCCCGCCTCTGTTCCTGAGCAAGGTGGTACGTTGCAGGGTCCTCGTCTCCTGAGTGGCTCGGGCATCGGCTACGCACCACAATACCCTTAGCGTGCTCTCGGTGGATGCTGGGCACCTTGAACTTGATGCGGTTGATGGATCGAAACATTTAAATGCAACTAAAAAACTTACAACTGTAGACTGCTAATCAAACAATAAACTATTTCATTAATTCGTTTCTTACTCCTTCACGCTGAAATGGTTGGACGGATATGAATGAAATTTTGATCAGAGGTAACTTATACCCTGAGTAATTCGTAAGCTGTTGTTGGTGGGTATTGAGGGGACTAAACATCTAGGTCATCAGTCCCTAATTCGTAAGCCACCGTATGGTTCCTGGAGGAGGGTACCTTACAAAGGGTTTATGTGTTTGCTACTACTTCATGCTGAAAGGGATGGACACATTTGAATGAAATTTGGAATGATGATACCTTGTACCCTGCATTAATACACGGACTATCCTTCGTAAGCCACCGTACGGTGCGTAGCGGAGGGTACCTTTCAACGGGTTAATACGCTTGTTTGTCTTCATACTAAAACAGCTGGTCGGATTTGAATGAAATTAGGAATGCAGAGAGCTTATATCCTGAATTAACGCATGAGCTAACTTCAGGAAGGCAGCGGACGGTGCATGGCGAAGGGTACCTTACAGTGGGTTAACACGTTTGTTACTCTTCATGCTGAAACCGCTGGACTGAATTGAATGAAATGTGGAATGAAGATAGCTTGCGACTTTGAGACCCTTTGACCAGTCACCTTGTAACTGGATGCATACATGTATGTTTTCATGTATTGGAGGGAGAGGAGTAAGCGGAGGAGGACACGGACATAAAGGGGAAGGATAAGAGCGACAAAGAGAGGGGATAGGAGGAAAATGAGAAAGGAGATACTGTAAAATTATTTATTTTGCGACAGAAACTCGCCGGGTACCAGTTAGTTATAAAATAAATTTTTATGCAACCAAGAGCTCTGCTCAATTTTTATCAAATTGACATTTAGTTTCGAAAGTTATTTTGATACGTACAGTTTTTGATTATGCGTACCACTTGTAATACACTACTGGTGTTAGTATTTGAGCTGTGCGCTTGCATGTTCCATTTCTAAGTAGTATTCTGATTTCATTTTATTAATCTACAATACTGGCCATTAAAATTACTACACCAAGAAAAAATGCAGATGATAAACCGGTATTCATTGGACAAATATACTAGAACTGACATGTGATTACATTTTCACGCAATTTGGGTGAGAAATCAGTACCCAGAACAACCACCTCTGGCCGTAATAACGGCGCTGATACGCCAGGGCATTGAGTCAGAACTTGGATGGCGTGTACAGGTACAGATGCCCATGCAGCTTCAACACGATACCACAGTTCATCAAGAGTAGTGACTGGCGTAATGTGACGAGCTAGTTGCTCGGCCACCATTGACCAAACGTTTTCATTTGGTGAGAGATCTGGAGAATGTGCTGGCCAGGGTAGCAGTCGAACATTTTCCGTATCCAGAAAGGCCCTACAGGACCTGCAACATGCGGTCGTGCATTATCCTGCTGAAATGTAGGGTTTCGCAGGGATCGAATGAAGGGTAGAGACACGGGTCGTAACACATCTGAAATGTAACGGCCACTGTTCAAAGTGCCGTCGATGCGAACAAGAGGTGACTGAAACGTGTAACCAATGGCACCCCATACCATCACGCCGGGAGATAAGCCAGTATGGCGATGACGGCAAACACGGATGCGACCATCATGATGCTGTAAGCAGAATCTGGATTCATCCGAAAAAGTTACGTTCTGTCATTCTTGCACCCAGGTTCGTCGTGCGTACACCATCGCAGGCGCTCCTGTCTGTGATGCAGCGTCAACGGCAATCGCAACCATGGTCTCCGAGCTGATAGTCCATGCTGCTGCAAACGTCGTCGAACTGTTCGTGCAGATGGTTGTTGTCTTGCAAAAGTCCCCATCTGTTGACTCAGGGATCGAGACGTGGCTGCACTATCCGTTACAGCCATGCGGTTATGACGCCTGTCATCTCGTCTGCTAGTGATACGAGACCGTCGGGATCCAGCACGACGTTCCGTATTGCCCTCCTGAACCCACCGATTTCATATTTTGCTAACAGTCATTGGATCGCAACCAACGGGAGGAGTAATGTCGGAATGCGATAAACCGCAATCGCGATAGGCTACAATCCGACCTTCAATCAAAGTGGGAAACGTGACGGTACGCATTTCTCCTCCTTTTAAGAGGCATCACAACAACGTTTCACCAGGCAACGCCGGTCAACTGCTGTTTGTGTATGAGAAATTGGTTGGAAACTTTCCTCTTTCCTCATGTCAGCACGTTGTAGCTGTCGCCACCGACGCCAACCTTGTGTGAAGCTCTGAAAAGCTAATCATTTGCATATCACAGCATCTTCTTCCTGTCGGTTAAATTTCACTTCTGTAGCACGTCATCTTAGTGGTGTAGCAATTTTAATGGCCAGGACACTTGTTAACATGGACAAGATGGTAATCTGCGCAGTAAACAAGGGAGTATGCATTATCTCTGACCTCAGTAGTAGCGAGCAAGGCAGTCTGCAAGTGGCGAGCACACAGTAGGTAGTTAGATTCGGAGAGTGAAGCTTGTGTGGAGCAGACGAAGTCAGCCAGTTAGTTTAGTAGCTTAGGCAGCCGCATTTCATGTATATTTCTGTTTAATTATTTTTTGGATAAACGAAAGGCTGCCCTTTGGTGAGGACCATTGTATCACTAGCCGAGAATACGCATTTGCTCTTAGAAAAAAAAGGCAAAATTTATGTAATTATTATTGTAATTGTAGCATATTATTGTAGTAGATGCTTAACGTTTCTTATTAATGAAGATAGTTAACAAAAGTTGCAAGTTTTGATTTATCCTGAAGTGACTTACCAGTTCCCAATTCTTTCATCATCCTGAAGATTAATTTTGTCTTGTGCTATTGCCGTCTGACAAATAAAGTCACTGACTTACAATTTGAAAAGAATATTAGTGAATGTATAATTATTAAGGAGATCAGTTTGCATAACTAATAAGAATAAAAGTAACACACTGGTAGTCAAATTGAAATAAATGAAAAGTTTTGTAGTATTGATGAAAGATCACATTCCCAGGTTAATTATTAAGCTTAATAGTTACAGGAAAACTCAGTCCTCTTTTAAGAAAGAAAGTATTCCCATTTAGTTGTGTTCTTCGAAGGATAAAAAGATTTTAAAATTATGGTAAATGCAAATGAGACAGTGTAGTGATTTTTTGTGAGATGCACGTCACCTCTATTCAGTGACATTGATGGGTAATCGATTTTTTAATATTCTAACTGAAATATCACTTCATACAAAACTGACAAAACATTCCGATAAGCAGATAGACACTTATTTTTCTTGGAGCTCGCGGCTGAATTGTTTGATTACAGCCTGGTCGCTAGTTCATTTATTATTTAGTATTATAAATAAGAATACTAGTATACTGTGTACGCTGAAAATTCTAGTAAGTGGAGACGGTGGCAGTCTTGCACTGATATTTTTGTATATTCATATCTCTCTCATTTTTTGTTCAATCTCACTGAAATTTTGCACATTTATGTGTAGGGATCCAATATGCTTTTAAAAAGTCATAATTTTTAATAACATTTTAATTCTGTGAGAAAATTTTGAATTTTCTGTTACATTAGTATTTTAAGACAAACATTTTCTCATTATTTCCAGACAAATTTTCAATTTTCTTTTATGGTGAACTACACTAATGAATGTATGATAAAGTGCAGTAACATTCTGGTAAATTAATGGTATTATTTTCTGTGATGTTTTGGATTCGAATATTTTTACGCGCAATGTATCCAATAAATTATCAACCACAGAAATGTTTATAATGTCTAGATTACAATAATTGTGTTCTGCTTAAATATTTCTTCAATGTGAATACGTGTGCCAAATGCGTCCTATAGTTGAGAATGTTGGGGCATAACAGCTTTGAGATAATTGCAGAACGACATATTGATCATAGTTGTTTATTTTTTCTCATTTACCATTATCAAGCTTAGCAGAGGTTAGCCAATAGCTTAACATGTCGTTATACAAGAATTCAAAATTATAACATAAGTATCTGCTGTCATTGCTCTAGTCACTGATAGTATCACAGTAGCTGACAGAACAGTCTGTAGCAGTCAGCCACTGTGATACTATCAGTGACTAGAGCAATGACAGCAGATACTTATGTTATAATTTTGAATTCTTGTATAACGACATGTTAAGCTATTGGCTAACCTCTGCTAAGCTTGATAATGGTAAATGACCGAAACCGGTAGCACTGAGAAAAAATAAACAGCTATGGCCAATATGTCGTTCTGCAAAAGCTTCCTATAGTTTCTGATATATATGTGTTCCTGAAAAGAGAAAACCTTAAGTTGCAGAAAAATCACTTCCAAGTTTGGATGAAATAATAATAATAAAATAAATAAATATATAAATAAAAAAATCTCTGCTCCTTTATCTAGCAATATTTTCTATTTTCTGTACTGAAGTCTCTACCTTCGCGATTCGTTGCTCACCGATGATCTGCAGTATCTTCTCAGCGAAGACTCCACAGCCTTCTACACTACATTGCGTAGACCACAAAATGGCACCACAGCCTTCTTTACAACACTGCTGTGTTCAATATGAAAATCACAGCCTTCTAAAGCTATATTTCTAGGTTTAAAGGCAAAAATGTACAAGAAGCCAAACTTCCTGAGAATGCGAAGTCTTGTTACATTCCCATCATTAAACACTGCTGCAGTTTCCAAAGCAGAAATCTTCACTACCAAATTGGAAACAGTCTTTGGACATCTCTTCCAAATAGGAGCACTGAAACTTTCATTGGGTACCTTGAAAAGTGGACATGGCGCATTACACTGCTTTAGGGTTTAATTTTTCATACCATTCGTAGCTCGAATTTCAAAGAAAAATAAGCAAATGAAAAAAAAGTGATATTTTTTAATTATTTCTGCCACCGTCTCCCCTTACAATAACCTTACCACAAATTACGTCTCAAACATACGAGATTAGTATTCAACCTGATTACGAGTTTGATTACAGTTTTGTCATTAAAGGTTAGTTTACATGACGACATTACGTTTCATGAAACTGCGCTACTGGTCAGTGAGCATGCGCGGCAGGCGTACGCGCTACTCGTTGGCGAAACTAAACAGTTTTGGCACCTCCCAACTTTGGTGAAACTGATTGCGTGTGGTTTTAGGTTAGGTTATAACCAAAACAGAACAAAATACAAGAAAGGGGGGAACGGAAGAAATAGTTCAGTTTTTGGACATATATGTGATGCATGGGTGTTTGTGGGATTTTAACGATGAAAATTTCAGAAATAAGCAGCGGCGTGTCGGTGCTCTTGAGTCATTTATTCGTGACATAAATATTGATGGATTAACGATTAATCAGTAGCAGACTAAAACAGATGCAATTCGCTATACCTAAACAAACGAACTATGGCAATTGTGAATTTCGAAACACGGTACAGGTACTGCAGAGACGAATATGAACATCTGTTTGACAAGAAACGTAATGCAATTTGTAATTTCAGTTATGGTAACAACGATTCATGCATAACAGTATCTTGTTTGTTTATTGCATTACTAACTCTCTTTGAAAGTAACGTGAACTTCTCTGGTGACATTCTAAGTTCAAAATGTTCAAATGTTTGTTAAGCTATTTAAGCGGGATCATCAGTCCGTAAATTTACAAACTACTTATGAACTACCTTAAACTAAAGACGACACAAACATCCAAGCCCAAGGGGGCATTAAAATCCGCGGCCGTGCGGGCTGTGACTGGCGCGCCGCAGAACCCCCCCCCCCCCCCTTATTTTTTTTTTTTTTTTTTTTTTTTTTTTTTTTTTTTTTTTTTTTTTTGTATATGTTCTTCAGGTAGATCTATTCATTGCGTTCGTAGGTTCAGTTCGTTGTAGGTTGTTCGTTGAATATTTGGCTCAGCGTTTTTATTACAGAGGGTGCTGACGCCCCTGACCGGGCGCGCTCAGCCACGGCGCCCGGACACTGCGCCCGGCGTTGATTAAAATAACTTCTAGGGTCTCCAACAACAATTTCTTTCAGCAAGGTCGCTGAGCAACCGAGCTGACGTCTTTTTTTAATCCAGTTACGAACCAAAAAACGTTTCTTATTCCTTTTATGTGCAGTCTCATATAGCGACTTCACACAGGGAAGCAATAGCTCCGCCACAACTCTTAGGCCCGGCGCACACTTGACGCAGCAGAGGCAGAGGCGAGGCGCATGGCCTCTGCTGGTCAGCGCACACTTGACGCAGCGCAGGCAGAGGAGGCAGCGCAGCTTGCAACAGCACGTGCTGCATGTCCACTGCAAACCTCTCGATGCAATCAGATTTAATTCCTGAATCTCCTTCAAAACTCAGTTAATTTAATTTATGTGTGTGTGTGTGTGTGTATGTGTGTGTGTGTGTGTGTGTGTGTGTTCTGATAGAGTAAAAGAGCAGTTAAAGGTCTGTTGAGCAAAGCAAAAGTGACGAATACATGCTGAACTTCTCTGGTCCATGGAAGCTCATTTTAAGCTCTTGAGCTATTCCGACTATACAGTCGACAGTTCAAAGAGAGTCACATGCTGAGTAAGAAGGACTTAACAGAGAAGAAAAATAGTGTGACACATCATACCCGCTAGAGAAAAATTACGGATATGTTTTAGGAATTTAATGAAAGTCAGATTTATTTTTCTTTCATTTCTTTTATAATTCAGTGAAACAAGTGTCACAGCAAATTCAATAATTTAAAGAACCTTTATACAACTGACATATTTAATCATGATTGTGGCGCAGTATATACGATCAGAAACACTTTTCTTCTCAGTGACACCTGGTATGCTTTTCACATGTCTTGAATTGAAAGATATGTCGATATGAAAAATTTTGCAAATCATAGTTTCCTTGTTTAACTGCATTTGCACGCAAAGTGATTCCTTACTTAGGTCTTTATTCGTAGCTCTTCCATGCTCCTGAGTACTAAGATACTAACGTTTGCTTTTGTCTTCTTCTATGACAATAGCTGTGCATGTACATGCAGCATTTTATTACATTCCATTCCCATTTTGTCTCTGTCACATTTATTATGATAATTACTTTCAGCAGCCATTATATTTGTTAGTAATTAGTGAAGCTAAGCCGGCCGCGGTGGCCGAGGAGACTGAGGCGCTCCAGTCACGGTATGCACGGCCACTACGGTCGGGGGTTCGAATCCCCCCTCGGGCATGGATATTTGTGCCGTCCTAGTTAGTAAGTAGTTCATAAGTAGTTTGTAAGTTTAGGGACTGATGACCCCGTAGTTAAGTCCCATAGACTTTACAAACATATGAACATATGAGTGAAGCTAATGCTAATACTTTTGCAAATGTTGAATTTCTGAAAGTAGTATAGAATTCAGGTTGAGAAATACTGACGAGAGACGTTCCTAGCATCATCTATGGTTTATCAGTGAGCTGAAGCTCCACGAAGGGGTGGACATTGTGTTTCAAGAAATTGAAGAAGGTCCCTGATAGTAAAAAAAGAAAATCGTTGCACGTCCCTTCTGGTTTCGCTGAACTTATTATTCAGTAGTAACGGGAATTTTAGCTTATATAGTGCTTTCATGCTTGCCACAAAGTTTACTGAAACCAGGGACTATAGACCGTAAAAATACACAATCAGCATCTTCAGTTTATGAGTCTCGGTGTCTTTCTATTTAGTAAGTTGTTCGTTTCCAGCTTGGGTCTGTATCGGCAGCACACGAAGAAGGGCGACACGAGGCAGCTCCGCGCTCGGAACAGCAGGCGGCAACAGCCGTGCGTGTGCCGCGTAGCTGCCGACCGCGTCGCGTCAAACGGGTATCTCACGTATTTTCTCGAGAATCGAAAGAGATATAGCTCTCATTCCACCGTTAAAAACAATTTCGATATGTTAGCTACATTTCGTTCGCAGTAATGTATGGTGTAAAACGCAGCAAACGCAAACTAGCCAGCGACTACTTTTTTCACTGCAAACTCTTCAAAATATGCGCGGTGTTGTAATTTATTTTTTATTATAACAATAACTATGTACAATAACGAAAAGAAAACCTCCCCAACGTCATGCGGTGGCTTTTGCCTATATGATACAGAAAAATAATTTTTTTTCTAGTGAGTATTTTCTGCAAAATCGATTGTGGAAGCTGCGTTAGCGCAAAACACGCACAAATCGGAAAATAGTATTTTTAATGTTTTTTACGCAGAAAGTAAAAGTGTTACAAAGAAACTAAATACAGAGAAGGATGAAGCTTATATTCGTCTACGTAAAACAATTTTTTTCGAAGCATATCCGATGACTTGAAATTTCACTTTGCTACAGAGGTGGAACAGAGGCGCAGGAAAACTGTGCGCCTCGGACAACCGGACAGAGGCGTGGCTGAGGAAACGCCTGCCCTCCGCCTGGGCTGCGTTAAGTGTGCGCTGCCCCATTAGAAAGCATGCGTTACAGACGGACGGAGGCCTCGCCTCTGCCTCTGCTGCGTCAAGTGTGCGCCGGGCCTTACAGCTCCCAAAACGTTCATTCTACGGCGACTGTGGTACTCACAAAACAACAAAACTGAATTGCATAGTACTGGCGCCGTATCTACAGACATAAACGAAACCAGTTGCGCGCAAATCATTCCATCACCGAGTGTCGTACCCTGGCGTCATTGTGTACACTAGCCTTAACAGTTTGACTTCATTTACTGTGATATCCTGTGGGTTCGAAACAAACACACACACTTTATTTTACAGGGTTCAATGTGAGATGCGTTTAATATACCGGGTGATCAAAAGTCAGTATAAATTTGAAAACTTAATAAATGCCGGTCGCGTTGGCCGAGGGGACTGCGACGCGCCAGTCACCGTCTGCACGGCCACTACGGTCGGGGGTTCGAATCCCCCTCGGGCATGGAAGTTCGTGGCGTCCTTAGTGTTAGCTAGTTCATAAGTAGTTTGTAAGTTTAGGGACTGATGGCCCATAGTTAAGTCCCATAAGTTATACAAACATTTGAACTTAATAAATCACGGAATAATGTAGATAGAGAGGTAAAAATTGACACACATGCGTGAAATGACATGGGGTTTATTATAACCACATCTACAGTTATCGGACCTTTTTTCTTCGAGGAATTCTGGTTTTTTAACTGCTACCGTGACGGGTGAGAGGTTCGCCGATATGTTACAGAATCGCATCATCCGCAGCCTCGCTGATAAACACCAGCTGTAACGTACGATTTTTATGTAGGATGGCGCTCCACCCCATATTGCTAGACGCGTGAAAGATCTCTTGCGCGCGTCGTTTGGTGATGATCGTGTGCTCAGCCGCCACTTTCGTCATGCTTGGCCGCCCACGGTCCCCAGACCTCAATCCTTGCGATTATTGGCTTTGGGGTTACCTGAATTTGCGACTGTATCGCGATCGATCGACATCTCTAAGGATGCCGAAAGACAACATCCGACGCCAATGCCTCACAATAACTCCGGACATACTTTACAGTGCTGTTCACAACATTACTCCTTGACTACAGCTATTGTTGAGGAATGATGGTGAACATATTGAGCATGTCCTGTAAAGAATACCCTCTTTCCTTTTTCTTAATTTGTTATGCTAATTATTGATTTTCTGATCAGATGAAGCGCCATCTGTGGGACATCTTTTGAAATGAAACTTCCTGGCAGATTAAAAGTGTGTGTCGGAACCGGGATTCGAACCTGGGACCTTTGCCTTTCGCGGGCAAGCGCTCTACCAACTGAGCTATCCCGACACGACTCATGATGCCGCCTCACAACTTTACTTCCGCCAGTACCTCGCCTCCCAGGTTCGAGTCCCGGTTCCGGCACACAATTTTAATCTGCCAGGAAGTTTCATATTTCATATCAGCGCACACTGCGCTGCAGAGTGAAGGTTCATTCCGGAATATTAAGTTTTCAAACTTATACTGACTTTTTGATCACCCAGTATTTTAAGGACAGAATCACACAGTATCTTTAATGGGCAGGGTCGTTATATAATTTTGTTGCCAGTGACGCATTCACGTTCGAAAACAGATAAGGTTTCACGTTTCAAGCACATTGCACACAAGTTTCGTGTGTTACTTCTATTGGCAGTGCATGCACGGAGGACGTGACGGGCTGGGAAAGGTCCCGGAGCCCCGCGGCCTGGTGAGTCAGCCGTGTCGTGGGCCGGCCGCCGGCCGCCCCGCCCCCATGCAGATTGGGCAGCGGGCCGCGACGTGACGCGGGTACGCCAAGGGTCAGCCGCCGCCCGCCGTACGTCTTCCCGTCTGACGAGGTGCGGTGCGGCTGCAGCAGCGGCCTGCATTATGGATTTCCAGGATTCACTACTGTTTGCTAAACGGCGACTTTCTCGTTACTTATTCTCCGCGTCAGTCCTCTGTACAGCTATTGGTCCAAAATAGCCAGGATTTAGAAATGGGGCGCTCGACTGACAGACTCTGGTGAAAGTAAGAGCTCGGTGAAAGCTTTTGTATTCCAGCAACTGGTTACACTGTAGACACGTCAGTGGTTCTGTTGCCTAACTATGTCAGTTATGAAAATCACTTGCTATAGCAGATCTTTGATTACTTTTATTACATTACTTTTTACTGGGTTGCTTCTGTGATTGTTTCATTAGTACAAATTTTGAAACTGACTTAAAAGTAGCCGGCCACGGTGGCCGAGGGGACTGAGGCGCTCCAGTCACGGTCTGCACGGCCACTACGGTTGGGGGTTTGAATCCCCCCTCGGGCATGGATATTTGTGCCGTCCTTAGTGTTAGCTAGTTCGTAAGTAGTTTGTAAGTTTAGGGACTGATGACCCCGTAGTTAAGTCCCATAAGCAATACAAACAAAACAAAACTTAAAAGTAACTTCCTGATCATCTAGTGGCAGTGAAGAATAGCAATGGAGCATTAACTCGTATTCTTCTTGTGTGTTCGGTAACGGGTATGTGTTGATTTAAAAAATAAAAAAATATTCATTGTTTTATAAATATTATTAATTTATTTGTGGAAATATTGTGTTACTCGTTTCCTAATATATTTAGTTTATTAAGCAAAATTTAATTTTCTGAAATAAAATGTTTTTGTTTAATTTTAAAGTATTAATTTACTTATTTTTAGGGGAGAAGCTCTAAAATTACTCATCTTCAATTTGTTAATTATTTAAATGTAATAATAAGCTTAAGACCAGCTGTTTTTTATTACTTTTTATTTTAGTTCATTATTTTTTATTTAGATTTTATAATTATTTTAGGTTTTATATTAAGATGTTTAATTTAATTTTAAAATTTATGTAATTTTTACACTCCCTAACGTCTTACATCCAGGTTATCCTGCATGACCGGCATGTTGTGCAGCTAGCGTGGGATTGAACTTAAGGGAGGTATACATTTTGGTGGTCATGGCTGACCAGAGCGAGGATGGAGGAGGGGATGGATACAACAAGGGAGGTCGATAGCATGGAGACATAGAGGTAGATGAGGAGGTGAGCAGTCAGAAATCAAGGAGGAGGAAATGGATACCCATTGAATAACAATCAGCAATGGACAGAAAGAGACTGCGAGCAGTATACAGAATGACAGAGAGGATATATATAGAGAGGGGGGAAATGATGATGGATAATGTACTATGATAGAGGAGAGTATTAGATGGAGAAAGTCATGGACAGAGGAGGTAAAAAGGAGGAGGCTGTGGTCAAAGATAGAGAGAGCGAAAGAGAAAGAGAGTAGAGGAATATTGATACCGAGGAGGGAGGGGGAGACAAGCTCAATATTTTCGTGCCATATGCCTACATGGGTGATTGTATACATATTGTATACATATATACATATTATATATTGTATACATATTATAAAAACGGTTGTATGTGTGTATGTATATTCCACATCTCCTCCAAAACTACTGGATCGATTCCAAACAAATTAGATACAAATGCTGCTTGCAACACAAGAATCAGCGCCATGTGGTTTATAACCTCCTAGGTCCAGTAACAGCGGAGCACATAGGCTGCCATGTTCCACCGGTGAGTTGTGTGAGAAGATTTCATAAAATGCATCATGAAGTATCAGCTGTTTATTAAATCCTTAAAAATTGACTAGTTTCGGTCGTAGACCATGATCATAGTCACAAAGCTATTGAAACGGATTATTCACATGCATTACATAGACTTTTTTAATACCTTTTTATCTATGATGATGTTCTGAGACCGAAACTGTCGATTTTTAAGGATTTAATAAACAGCTGATGTTCAAGATGCATTTTATGAAATGTATGGCGGCTGTTAACTCTCGTCTTACCAAAACATTCTGTGGCAATAGTATCAGCCTGCCTTATCGATCTATTTTCTAGGGCAGTATACATGTTAGGGACAAGAAACAGTGAGAGAACTGGAAGACGAGATGGACAGGGAGATTTTTATGTTGAAATCAGTCTAGATCGCAGAAGTTTATTTTATTCAACCGGTTTCGAGATCTTACGTCATCTACAGAAACGTATGTTCTGCCCATGTCGCTGGTGCTGACAACTCCATGGCTGCCACAACTGCACACTTACCAACGCGTAGCTACAGTGTGCAGCCGCCGCAGCCCTGAAGTAGTCATCACCAGCCACATGGGCTGTACTATCTTTCTGAAGATGACCTAAGATAAGATCCAAACCGGTTAAATAAACTAACCTTCTGCGATGTATATTGTTTTTTAACATAAATATCTCTATAAAAGATCGCTGATGCTTCCATTGACTATGTTGTCCAAATTAATGGACAGTGAGAATGAGGACGACGTGGATGGGAGAGGAGAAGTTAGACAAAGGGCAACAGGAAATGAAGAGAGAGAAAAGTATGGGGAAGGAGTGTGAAGAAATAGCCAGAGACAGGAAGGGCTGAGGGCAATTGGTTTGAGACTTTAGGGTGAAGGAGTGGATGGTCCGAGAGAAAGGGAGAAAAAGACTTGGAGAGAGAGGGGGGGCAGGACGGGATGGACATGGAACGGGGCGATGACCAGATGGACAAACAAGAGGTGGAGGAGATGAAATGAGAGAAAAAATAGGAAGAGATGGATACAAAGACATATGTGCAGACATAGATTTGGGTGCAGGAGATGGAGAGAGGGGGAAAAGGAAATACAGTGGAAAGGAAGATATAGACGGATATAAATGAGAGAATGAGATGGAACAGAGCGATATGGAGGATGGGGAGATAGTCAAACATAGAGTAGGTAGGAAGAGACATGTCCGGAAGACACTGACAGGGAGAGGAAGGAGACGAGAAGACCAGCAGACGGACTGCGCAAGAGGAATTCCCCAAGAGAGAGAAGGGAGGATTGGAGAGAGAGAGAGATAGGAGAGATGGACAGGAGGGGTCAGAATGTGATTACAGGAGGACGATATGGATAAGCAGATAGGGAAGAGGAAATGTGTACAAATAGTGTGCAGAATACACCTGATTTTTCTAATATAAGACTGGAAAAATATATTTCCGGGTTTCGAAGCTTGTGTTTACATAAATATCTTTATAATAACTATCAACAGCAAAATGAAAATGAGAGATATTTAAACAAAACTGGATGATCTATGATACAAATCTGCTCTTCCAACCTCGCTGAAGTCTGAACATTGATAATGTATCAATTAATAGACCAGTAGACAGAACCGAGCACATTGGTGTATAATGAAATGAAGAAGTTCCTCTTCACATAGGGGCTTCTCCTTTTTTTTATATTGGGAAACTCAATGGGACCTAGCAATTATGGTATGATAAAGAGGTCAGATGAACACTGACAGGAGCAAAATAAGGATAATAGAATCAGTTCAAGAAAATCAGGTGATGCTGAAGGAATTAAATTAGGTAACGAAATAATGTGGTAGAAGGGTTTTGTTACTTGAGCAGTAAAATAACTTATAATGGTCGATGTACAGAGGTCATAAAATGCAGAATAGCAAAGGGAAGAAAAACATTTTTGAAAGAGATAAATTTATTAAAATCGAACATTAATTTAAGTGTAAGGAAGTCTTTTATGGAGGTTTTTATATGGTGTGTTGCCTTGTACAGGAGTGAAAAATGGACAATAAATAGTTCAGATAAGAAGAGGATAGAGGCTTCTGAAATGTGGTGCTACAGAAAAATGCTGAAGATAAGGTGGACAGTTAGAGTATTTCTGATGAGGTACTGAACAGAATTGGGGAAAAAAAGGAATTTCTAGAATACCTTGACTAAAAGAAGGGATCGACTGGCAGGACACATTCTTAGACATCAAGTAATCGTCAATTTAGCGTTGAAGGGAAGTGTGTGGGGTAGCAATCGCAGTGGAGGACCGAGGCGAATACAGTTAGCAGATTCAAATTTTATGTGGGTTGCCGTTATTATTCAGAGATGAAGTGGCTTCCTCAGGATACACCAGGGTGGTGATCTGAATTATAGCAGTCTCTGGACTAAATACCACAACAGCAATAAAATTGAGGCCAAGAAAAAGGCACAGGTAATTACTGGCCATTATTCTCTTGCGGCTAGTGCTACAGATGACTGGGAGTTCATTTCTTTGAGTGCCGGATATAGATAGTAGCGACGCCCCGGCGTTAGTACGCGCTCCATGATTGTACTGACGGTATGTGTCGTCAACCGGTTGCAGGTCTGAAATTGCCGCGATGCAAGTTAATAAGATGAATTGGGATTGGTGCTCCTCGTCGTGAGGCAAATAGGTGGGAGTTTTACCATGTGGTGACACTCACGCTATTTGCTGAGCCAAAATCCCGTATTTTCGAGCTAACCATTCACCCCATTTTTTACACACGTTTCGGTTTGCAGATGACAAACTGCCATAAAATCTCAGTGACGTTTTGTGAGTTGAAGAACCACAAACATAACTACATGTAGCATTAAGGTAGGCCTAGTATACCTATGAAAATAAGAAACGATGTATAGTAGTCTCACAATTATCTGTAGTTTTTGCTGTTAATGTGCAAAAAATAACAATCATTTCATTGTTAATTTGACAGACAATATGAATTAAACATCCCACTGATACTTTACTTTATCGTGTCCGGACTATTTAAAGGATATCAGCCCAGTACTGGGCTACGTCTATTCCATTAGTATTCGCGAGCCACAAATCTTCGAGGGTACACTGGTGTGGACATTTTACACATGTCAGAAGGTGTTCCATATTTTGACTTTCTCCACAGTCACAGTTTACATCGGTTTGGTCGATTATACCCCACTTAAGCATATTTACTTTTACTGGGGCGACCCCCGTTCTGAGCCTATTCAAGGTTCTACAGGTTTTAAAATTTAGATTTTGACCGGTCCATTGAACTAGGGGGAGAGGGAAATTTTCAGGCGGTTCGTCCTGGACAGTTACAAGGAAACTTCTCCTAGACTTCAGTCGTGTCTCTGGTGGTCCAGCTCTGTAGAGGGCATGCCGCTCATCTACGAGTTGTTTTATTTTCTCTACATGTTCTAAAGCGTTTCTGCGAGCTGTGGGATCTGCAAAACCAGCTGCCTTGTACAAGAGTCTGACCGGCGTTGGTTTCATGCACCCTGTCACTATCCTGCAGGTCTCATTGAGGGCCACATCTACTTGTTTCGTGTGAGCGCATCTATTCCATACAGGGCACGCGTACTCAGCTGTTGAGAAACAGAGCTCCTGTGCCGTTGTTCGTAGCACACCAGGACATGCACCCCATTTGCTACCCGTTAGCTTTCTAAGTATATTATTTCTCGTCGTTATTTTCTGTCTCGTTTTGATGCAGTGCTGTTTATAAGTTAGAGACCGATCCAGAATCACGCCAAGATATTTAGGGTGGTCTGTGTGTTCTAAGGTGTTCCCGTTCCACGTAATTTGGAGTTTCCGTTTGGCTTCTTTCGTGCGAAGGTGGAAAGCGCAGACTTGAGTTTTGGAAGGGTTGGGTCTTAAGGAAGTTTGATTATAGTAAGCAGTTATTGATTTTAAGGCATTTTCAAGTTTTTCCACTACTTCTTCAAATCTTTTTTCTTGAACGCATATTGCAAGGTCATCGGCGTAGATGAACTGCTTAGTGTGGGCCGGTGTAGGTTGGTCATTTGTGTATATGTTGAAGAGGATTGGAGCTAAGACGCTTCCCTGAGGGAGGCCGTTCTTTTGGTCCCTCCATCTACTCATTTTGCTCTCCAACAATACGAAGAACCTTCTGTTCTGTAACAATGAATGTACGACCCTAACCAGATGGTAATCACCGAGTGTCTCATAGATTTTATGGAGTAATATATTGTGCCTGATGGTATCGTAGGCTGCTGTCATATCTACGAAGGCTGCCCCCGTTATGAGCTTCCCTTCATACCCTTCTTCAATATGTTCTGTCAGTGCAAGGACTTGGCCGGTACAGGACTTGCCAGGTCTAAATCCTTCTTGTTGTGGAATGAGGTGTTTGTTAACATATTTTCCTATTCTGGACAGGATAAGTCTCTCATACAGTTTAAAAAAGTGACAGAGCAAGGAGATGGGTCGGTAGCTACTAGGATTCTCTGGATCCTTCCCTGGTTTAAGTAACGCTATTACTTTAGATTTTCTCCAGGGTTTTGGGATTTTGCAAGTTTTGCAGCACGTATTGAACAATTGTAAAATCCAACTCTTGGCCCTTTGACCTAAATTCTTGATTTGTTCAGTGCATATGTCATCCACACCAGCAGCTTTACCGTTTTTTAACATGTTCATGCCATCTTGAAGTTCTTTCATAGTGAAAGGTGTCCCCAAGTGGTTGGTCTCCCGATTGATATTTCTGGTAATTTTTGGGTACTTTTGTTGTTTCTTTATTTTCCCGTTCAGCAGTATTTGCGTGGATACTTGTTTGCTGTAACCTTGCATGGTAATATTTGTTCCTTAGGGTCGCCGCTCAGTTTCTTAATCAAGTTCCATGCTATTTTGCTACTGTGTGTCATGTCCATTTTTCCCAATGTTTCGGTCCATTTCTCCTTCCTTCCTTGGCTTAATTTTTGGAGTAGGGCTGTTCCACAGTCAACTGTTTCTTCGCTGAAAGGATCAGCGGTATAGAGTGTTTCGTATTTTTTGAGAAGTTCTTTGAATTCACTGGACATTCCAGTGACGTACTGTTGTCTGCATCCCCTGGTAATAACTTTCCTAGACGTATTCTTTATTATTTCAGTAAGTTGTTCATAATTTTCTGGTCTTGGTTCAACATGTTGTATCTCAGAATCTATCATAGATGCATAGCTTTCCCAGTTTGCCTTCTTAAAGTTAAATCTCCTCCTGAATGGGATGGTCTGTGGTCTGACTGCTGGATAGATGTTAATACCAACTGGTCTATGCTGTGTCTTTGGTATGGGGCCATATACCACTTTGGTACATCGGTCCTCAAGATCGATATTTGAAAAACATATATCCGGGTTGTATCCCTTTTTCCAGACATTACTTTGGAAGGATGATGGGAGTTTTGGGTCATGAATTAGTGCAAGACCACTCGTTTATGCCCAGGTCTCTACGGCATCACCATTTGCATCCGATTCTGCATAGCCCCATAGTATGCTGTGACTGTTGAAATCTCCCAGAATGAGCTGGTTGGGTTGTGACTGGAAGTTAGGTGGAGGCGAAAAGGTAAAGGGTTGGTTTGGGGGTTTATATACCGAGTTTATGGTGCATTTTCCAATTTCGATGGTAATAATTTCTATACCATTTAGGTTAGTTGTTCCCACAGAGGAGACCACAGTTTGAGATTTCACGAACACAGCGCTCCCATGCTGGTATTTCTGCTGTTAATTTCATACCTGAAATGTTCGGTCTTCTGGCAGTTAGGTCTCTGTGAGTCTCTTGAATGCACAATACATCGCACGTCGAGGTCTTACAGAATTCTGATAAGATTTCTTCTTTAGCTGTGGTGATACCCTCGATGTTTATGCTCGCTACTGTCAGTGTTGGTTCTGAGAAGAACCATTGTGGCTTTATGTTACTGCGCGTCATCTTTAGTCCGGTATTGTAAGGATTGGCCGTCTACTAGTAGACGTTACCAGGGGACGCCGCCGATAGTATTTGCTAACTGCAATTAATGTGGTGCTATCGGCCTCGTGGAGGCTCCTTCCTTGTCCCCCATCCCACTGATGCTGCTGCAACGCCAGCGAAACATGTACGGGAGAAATCAAAAAACATTTGTGTTTGCTCAAGACGGACCTTACCTATAAAGTAAACCACGTCTAAATGATTAAACAACTTTTATATGATTGGATCTCGTCTGTTTTTGGCGCGAGGAAGCCAAGCCGGCTCAGCGGCTACAAGTAATCTGTACATCTATGCTAGCTTCGACGGAGAGCGGACCTGTCTTCTGAGGCAGGAGACGACATGATTCGTACCACCAACCAACACTTCAGTGTACCGAGAGATGTACGTTCACAGAGGCAGCAACTCCGTACTTCAGAATAACTGCCGCCACGGTAAAAAAAAATCTAGTCTTTGAACTCGATTATTAGTACAGGACGATGTCGCTTTACAAAAGGCCCATGTATTCTTCTAATTTAGTTCGCTTTACCATCTATCCAACTTCTGCAGACAACGATCGAGATAACATAACAGAGTTAACCTTAAATTACTAAGATTGACGGTATTTCTTTTTGACAACCTTATTAATCCCATTGCTTGTTATCCGGCTAATGTTTAACTGCAAAATTAATCGATTTTTCTCTCGTGATTTAATGAAGAAAATATTTGTGTCAAAGGAAATAAACTCATAGTAATATATAAACTGATTTTCATTTCTGGCAGATCCCTAAGTTTCAATTTCATATCACGTGATGTTTGGAGTGTGATTCTCCACCTTAAGATTTTCGTTCCGCAAATTAAATCCACCAGCAATGAGTCTTAAGGATGTGTGTGTGTGTGTGTGTGTGTGTGTGTGTGGGCGAAACGAAGTCTAAAATTCTGGCAATTTACGCTCACAGACACACACATACGCGGAGTTTCGCCAGGGTATATTTACATAAATAGCTGCTGTCACGGTTAGTTACGGTACTGTACGACAACGAAGTACACAGCCGCAAGTGGTTCTCACGGAGTGTTGGCATTCGATGCCGCCGGTTGTCGCAGAGGCGCGTCGCATTCCAGTAGGCGCCTTGCGGGTGTGCGATAGCATCGCCTGCTGGCAGTCTCTGCTGTCCCTGCTACACGCTGTTAATAGCCTGCGGACGGTACTGCCGTGGTCCGGTGACTAATAACTACATTCAAGTGCAGCCAACAGGATCTGCAAAATTCTTGGGATCGGCCACGGATACTCATCACGTGCTGCAAAACAGGGATGTTCGCTGCCAGACATTCGTCTGCCCGTAAAAGAGGTCTTTTCTTGACACCAGTGGTTCAATCCTGTCGTCCGCGAACCGCAAGACCTGAAATGTGGTCCGCGAAATACATAACATTTATTCATTTTAAATTATTAATTCCTTATGTAAGGAACTCATTATTATGGCGATCTAGAATTATTTAATAACCTGTTTGCAGTCAAGATCGCTTTCTCCATTTAATTATTTTTTTTAACCGGTTTCGGCGTGCTAGACGCCATCTTCAGACCTAATAAACAACGTTTTTTTACAAAATAAGCTACAATACATAATAGCAAAAAAACTTATCTACAGTTATACGGTTACATACCTGTAGTAATCTTACATGAATTCACTGCTATTATAACAATTATTTACATAGTAAAACGGTGTACATCCACATAAAATTTACAAGTCAACAATAAAACGTCTTAACCCATCTTTCTTATGGTCTTAACCAGAGGCACTTCAGAATCCAAGTTCAATACTGATTGAAGCCAAGTTCAGTAGTGACTATTAGGCGGAAAGTCACAGACAAAGATGTTACATGTACAGTAGAATATATGACATATTGGTCTTTGTCTTTGAGGCAGTAGTCTTTTTTTTATTTTTTTTTTATTTTTTTATTTTTATTATTTTTTTTTTGTTATTTTTAATATACATTAAATGCCATATATACACAAATTACATGAAGTACTATTTTTATACATTGAATGTCATATACATACAATTTTATGAAGTACAATGGTAAGCACCATAGAGTTTGAGGTGCTATCAAATGTTCAAATGTTTGTAGAGTCTATGGGACTTAACTACGGGATTATCAGTCCCTAAACTTACAAACTACTTATGAACTACCTACAACTAAGGACGGCACAAATATCCATGCCCGAGGGGGGATTCGAACCCCCGACCGTAGTGGCCGTGCAGACCGTGACTGAAGCGCCTCAGTCCCCTCGGCCACCGCGGCCGGCGTATGAGGTGCTATGTCAGGTACCAAACTTAGAACTAAGTACCATGTCAAGGGATCTACCAGAAATTTAAAATTATATATATTAAAACCAGATTACATATAAGCTAGTATACACTGGAAAATAGTTTCCATGTGAAATGAAACAGACACATGCCACCCTTTGTGTGGCAAACAATGGCCAAATAAGACTATATGTATAGATTATCGGTAAGTGGGTGTATAGGCTATTGTCCCAATGGACTCTATAAGGCATAGTATCCCATAAAGTGCAATACTTTGTGTCATCTCCCTCGCATGTATAAGAAGTGGGCAAGGTCTACTAGCATCTCGGACCAAGTACAGACACCATAGTAACCGCTTATGTACCTTATATAGTATTGACATCAAAAGTATAATACGTGAGGCATACCATAGATATATATGTGAAGTAGTAAGCATAATTAAATGAAGAAAGCGATCTTGGCTGGAAACCTGTTATTATTAAATCCTTGTTACGTGGTCAGTCAAACGTACTGTGTGACCATCATAAATTGACAAGTCACTGGTAACGAGAGAAAACCGCGCGAGAATGGCCGCGTGCACTCAACGTCGCCTTGCTAGTATGTGCGCGGCTGCTCCTCGTCGGAGGTTCGAGTCTTCTCTCGATCATGTGTGTGTGTGTGTGTGTGTGTGTGTGTGTTTTGTGTGTGTGTGTGTGTGTTTTGTTCTTAGCTTAAGTTAGTTTATGTAATTTGTAACTTTAGACACTAATGACAACTGCAATTTGGTTCCATAGCTTTACAAACATTTGAACGTCAGAGGAGACTACCATCGCTACCATTTGAAATGCAGGGTGGTCCTAAAATATATGTTTAAGCGCAGCGGCTGGTAGAAGGGGGCCGAAATAAGCACATTTCGTATAGGAATGTGTGGTCGTTAATGACGCCTTGAGCCGGTAGTGAGCGCTGAACAGTGCGCTGTGTATATTCTACCAAGTCGTTTAACTGGCCGCACATACAAAATATTCCTACAGGAGATATTACCTGAACTTCTAGACTCTGTTCCACTAGCTGTTCGCAGACCAATGTGGTTCCAGCCAACACCGTCTAGATACAAGATACATGTCATACCGACAGGCTGCCATCGCAAGCTGAGTGGCTGGCCGTTGGGGCACAGCCCACTGCCTCGTAGCGCCATCCATTGGCCTGCGATGGCGGCCTAAAGGTGTGACGTAACACGGACTTGCTGTGACGCCTTGTATGTAGACGGTATTGTTCCAGCACGAGGGAACCCCTGTTTACTTCAGTCGAACCGTCAGGAATCACCTTCACGCTGCCCATGGCCAGCAGTGGATAGGACGGGGCGGACCAGTTCCCTGACCACCCCGTTTACCTGATTGAACCCCTGGAGTCATATTAAAAGCCTGGTACATGAGTGTTCCGTCACATCTGAAGAACATTTAGTTGCCCACGTGTCTGTTGCTGCTGGACATGTGGTCGATATGCCTAACGTCTTTTATAATGAACGCCGATCCATGCGTCGTTGCTGTGAATCTTATATCGCTGTTGATGCCTGCTCTTTCGAGCACCTCATTATCAATAAATAATTTTTCGTGATTACTTCCCCTTTCATACTTCCTTTCTTTCATACATGCTAGCGTTGTGATATGTAATTTCCTACCATACATTCCTATACGAAAACAACTTATTTCGGTCGCCTCTACCTGCCGTTAAATTTTTGACGTATGTTTTAGGACCACCCTGTATACTCATTTGTCTCTCACTATCATGAACGCTTACTGAATTTCAGAATGATAGAAACTGTAAGAAACAATTTTAATCCACACTTTTGGCAGTTTTGTTGTAAAAATCGTCTTCCGCCAATGGCTTTCTGCTTAAAAACAAATCATGAATCGATTGAAGGTAAGTAATGATATGCGTGTAGCTTTGAGCAACAGTATTACACCTAGAAATACCGAACTTAAAATAATAAATACGTCTAAAATTACACTGCAGCAAATTAAAATTAATTTTCTATTAAAAGTTTTTATTGCAATCGTACTTTCAATGCATACTACTTTTGAAATTAACGAATATGTTAAAAGTTTTAATTAATGACTATTTTTAGATTTAAAAAGTTAATTTTCTAAAACCATGTGGCTGCTGCTCGCAAGAAACAAATCAAATCGGCCCCTGATCTAAAACTGGTTTGCAACCATTGCTTTACACCAACCCACTTCGTCCACCAAAGTTCTTACCGTTGTCTTGGCCACATTTACTTCCCAATATCCTATTTCTCCAAATCTCAAATGACAGTAATAATAAGTTAGTTTTCTTCTTGAAACACAGAATTTTCTGTTTACTAACCAAATAAAACTCGAAAGAATTACATGAGCCTGTGTAACTCCCTAAATTAAATATGCTTTACTGATGAGTGCTCCATGCTTTCTCCTGTTCAAATTTGCGGTTATCAATCCCTAATCTTACAAACTACTTAAACTAACTTGTGCTATGAACAATACCCATCCTCTGCATACACATATCTCGAAAGCTTCTTCCAGCCGTGCCATGCCCAAGGGAGGACTCGAACCTCCGACGGCGAGCAACCGCGCCTTGTCTACTGTACAAAAAGCTGATTCCATCTGATAGCTTTTCTTTTAAGTATTGGTTTTAACGAAACATACCTTGTCTGAATGGCGATAATAATCAAATCGATGTATAACAGATCTAATAATAACTGCTAATGAAGGGCTGTAATATTCAGATTTACAATAACATTTATAAACGATCGAATTGTTTGAATAGTTGCATACGAAGAATGTTACTCTGGCGAAAACTTATGGAGAAAACAATTGTGGCTCAGTAAGACGTAGTACAATGATTTTAAATTAGCAGAAACCTGAAACCAAAGCGGAAATTAGCATTTGGATGTGTATAATATCGAACATAGGACCTCCATCATCATCACCAGTTTTCTGCTATATTAGCAGGTCCTTTGCACATCCATTATCTATGATCCATTGCTTCACTCTTAGTTTTACTTTAGGTACCAGCCATCCATCACAAAATCCACGACCTGCAATCTCTTCCTCCCTCGTCTTCTCTTTCCTTCCGCTTAGCCGTCTGATACTGTTTTCACAAGCCTCTCTCTCTCTCTTTTAATATATGTCCAATCCATTTTCGTTTCCTACTTTTTATTACATTCAGTAATTTCTTTTGTTCTCCACTCTTCTCAGCGCATCCTAATTTTTTTATTCTGTCCATTCGGCTTATTCTTTCCATCCTCCGCCATGTCCATATCTCAAAAGCTTCCAGCTTTGCCCTGTCTTCCTTGCTCAACGTCCGAGTTTCAGCGCCATTAAGAAGAATCCTATATACGAAACATTTCATTAAAATTTTACTTAGATCTTTGCCCATATTGCTGCAGAAAATTCAAATAGAGTGGCACATGTAAATTCCAGTTCTATTGCAGCGTAATCTAAATTTCTAAGTCTAAAGTAGACAAGGCGTTCACGCGAACTCTGAGAAATTAATTGCACATAAAAAGGTGCCAGCTAGTGATACATCCGGACTGTTCACGTGAATTCAGCATTGAGGAACTCGATACAGCCTTGAAAATGCTAAAGGTAAATAAAGCTCCTGGTTTTGATGGCGTATACCCAGAGTTTCTTGAAGCTGTTTGCCCAAAAACAAAATTGTAGCTCACTGACTTTTTCAATGCGATGCTGAGAACTGAAAAATTACCAAAGCTTTTCAAACAGGCTAAGGTTATTGCCATCTTGAAACCGGGTAAAGATGGAACAGATGCTTCTCACTATCGTCCAGCATCGCTACTCAGCATGACCTATAAGCTACTTGAAAGGATTATTCTAAACCGCATAGAAGGGACCATTGACCAAATCATCCCTGCCGAACTCAGTGGCTTTAGGAAACATCGGATCTGCTGTGACCAGGTCTTATCGTTGACAACGTTAGTAGAAACTGGATTCCAACGAGGTCTTAAATCAGCTGCAGTTTTTGTGGTCCTTACAGCAACTTATGACACTGTGTGGAGGGATGGACTGATGTTGAAGCTTATTCAAATTATCCCAAGCTTGCATTAGTGAATAACATACTCTCGGACAGACGCTTTAAGGTATGTATTCCTGAACGGACAATCTAGCAGATGGAGGACGCTAAATAACAGCCTACCAGGGGCTCAGTTCTGGTACCCATTCTATTTAACCTATATATCCATGATATACCACACACGGACTCCACGAAAATATAGTACACAGACGACCTAGCATTAGTCTTTCAGAGTACAGAACACAAGCACTGCAAGAAGGCATTGACGAGTGACCTGATTAAGTGCTTACTTCCATAAATGAAGACTTGAACCTAACCGAAATAAAACTTAGGTTACTGCATTCAACCTGATAATAAAGAAGCCCAAAGGAAGTTACATGTGAGTTTTGACGAAATCGAAGTGCCACGTAACTACAGCCCCGTATACCTAGTTATCACTCTAGATTGGTCGTTGGCATCCAATGAACAGTGCTGCTTAAGGCTCTGGAAGAAACTTGGCTCAATATTGATCTTGCTTCGCATGACTGCTGGCAGCAATTAGGGTGCGCACGCCAATACTACGCTCTGCTGCTCTCGCTCTTGTGTATTCTACTGGGGAATACTGCGCGCTACTGTGGGAAAATAGGGCTCACACAACAAAGATTGACGTCCGACTTAATGAAGCCATGAGAATTATCACTAGCATTCAGTGCCCTGTCAGTGGTTACCTCACCTGGCTAATATTTTTCCGCAAGACCTAAGGACGTAAACAGCTAAGGTAAAATTGATCAAGAACACGGAGACTCCAAAGAACTCTCCCTTATATGATGCTCTACAGCATCCCCAGCATGTCGTCTCAGATGACGGAAACTTCCCTGGTGCGACACAGAAAGTACCAGTTCCTTCGATGTGATCTCAAGTGCCAATGTGACGCTCGAACGGACATCCACCGCACAACGCCCACCTAGTGCAAGAGCCATCAAGCAAGAATGAGGGATTCCATCTACAACGCCAAACCTGGTCAAGGTTTCACCGCATCAGGACTGGTCAGGGGAGGCGTGCTTACACCATGCAGAAGTGGGGTTTCCTTCCATCTCCTGAATATGTCTGCGGAGCGGAGGAACAAGTCATAGAACACATCGTGAAACAGTATCCGCCACGAGCATTTAGCGGTTACTTGGAGAGTTTGCATCAACTGACTCCAAGGGGTCCGAGCTGGTTGCCAAATTTCGACATTTCCATGTAATTGTTTTGTATACTCGTATAATCATACGATAAATAAATTAATAATAAATTTAAAAAATTATCAATCTCCTGATTTCCAATCAAATCTCTTTTCCGTCATTATACTCGTAGATGCAAGCTTATCCCAATTCACATTGTCAAAGGCCTTTTGCAGATCTATAAAATATAGGTATAGCTCCTTTCCCTTTCCAGTAAATCTTTCCCTCCAAAATTCGCAGAAGTCTATCTCTTGTCCCTGTATTCCGTCTAAAACCAAATTGATCTTCAGACAGATTCTCCTCTAGTGTCTTTTCCAGTCCTTTCTTAATGATTCTTAACATAATTTTGGCTGCTGGTGAAGTGAGATTGACTGACCCGTACTCTCTGAATTTCTTGGTTCCCTGTTTCTTTGGTATTGGAATCATAGCTGTTGTCAGAAAGTCTTCTGCCATTTTCCACTGTCATGTATTTTGTTACATAACCTCAACACTTCTTTTAGTCCTTCAAGGTTCAAATAATTTAGTGTGGAACATCACAAAATCATATAAATTATGTGACAATGAAAGGAAAGAAGTAAGGAAAATATAACTATTTGCGTTAGACAAAGACCAATTGGTTAACACGAAAATCCGAAACAAATTTCTATCAAGAAATTAAACGCACTATTTAGTAACGATTGTCTAATAATATTATTACTTTCTTTTGGACACTTTAACACTATGCTATGCCTGAAATTATCTCTATAGATCGACCATACTTCCTAGAGTTAAAAAATAAAGACACTAACAAACCTCTTCGCAGAAAGAAATTAAGGACAACTAACGAAATTCTTCATATACCAGAAATAAATCAGACTTAAACTGAAATTACTTTACTTGCCAAACCCTTAGATGTGCCAATTCTGCATTTTTTTTTCTAAATATGAAATACCCAAAGAAAATTTTAAGCCAAAGGAGTTTTAGTTAATCGAGGAACATAAATTTTGCCTATTTACTAAAATACATCTTCAGTGGGATTTATAAATCACAGTTTTGTTTGTAGATGCTGTATTTATAGGTAACTAAAAACGTGAACTGTTTATTATCTATAAATACTATAACCGAAAACAAAACTATAATTTCAAGATGGCTCTGAAGATGCCTTTTTTTATTAAAAAGGCAAAACACATCTTCGAAAAATAAATACATTGCAGCAAAAAACAGCGTTTTTTTTTCTTTTCGTAAAGAATTATAGTAAAAAGCAACCCTTTATAACATTAACACTGAATCGAAAACAATGGGCTCACAGATGTTGATTTATGAGATGGACTGTAGGTTGTATATGATGTATGATGTCAAATGTCGGGTGACGGAGCGTTGCTCGTTTTTTTTCTGTTACAAGGTGGTACATAGCGCTACTTAACGCGTTTTCGAGGCTAACGCCGCGGCGGAGTGGCCAAGCGCATTGAGGCGCTATGCTGCGATGCGCGAGGCCACTCGCCGTCGGGACTTCGAACCCCCCTCCCCCCCTCGGGCATAGATGTTTGTGTCGCCTTTAGTATCAGGTAGTTTGTAAGTTTACGGACTGATCACCCAGCAGTTAAGTCCCTTAAGGTTAACAAACATTTGAACATTTTTCGAGGCTAACGTATCTTCTGTGATCCGAAAAACACGAAATTCATTTTTAGATAATTTTGGAGAATCACGTTTTTACGAAAAATGTAACTACGTATATGAACTTAAAAAAAAAAAAAAAAAAAAAAAAAAAAAAAAAAAAAAAAAAAAAAACCAGTGTAAATACAAAATTTCATCGAAATCATTAGATCCGTTTTCGACAAGCTAAAGAGCATTCTCCAGGTATTCACTAGACCGAAATCTATCCATCGGATTGCCACAAGATTTCTAGGGATCTACTGTCTAGCGACGTCGTTCTTAACACCACCTAAAGCATCTCTTAGCACTCACCACAGAATATTGTGGCTTGTATGAAGCCTCACGAATTGACGAGTGCTATGACAAGGGTACTCAAATTGATTCCGTATTTCTACATTTCCAGAAGGCTTTTGACACCGTATCTCACAAACGGCTTTTAATCAAATTGCATGGTTATGCAATTGACTGGATAGGGGATTTCCTGACAGAGAGAACACAGTTTGTAGTAATCGATGATAAGGCATCGACTAAAAACAGAGGTGATATCCGGCGTTCCACAGGGTACAGATGGTCCTCTGCATCTGCATAAACGAATTGGGAGAAAATCTAAGCAGCTCTCTTTGGTAGTTTGCAGATGACGCCGCCATTTACCGTCTAGTAAAATCATCTGAAGGTCAAATCCTATTGCAGAAATAAGATATCAGTATGGTGTAAAAATAGGCAATTTACTCTAAATAATGAGAAGTGTGAAGTCGTCCACATGAGTGCGAAAAGAAGTCTGTTAAATTTTTTGTACAAGATAAATAAATCAAAAGTGAAGGCCGTAAACTCTACTAAATACCTAGGAATTACTGTTAAATCAGACTTAAAACACGTAGATAATGTCGTAGGAAAGGCCAGCGAGAGATTACGTTTCATTGGCAGAACACTTAATAGATGCAACAGACCTACTAAAGAGACTGCATATACCATGCTTATCCGTCATCAAATGGCCTATTGCTGCCCAAGTTGCGATCCTTATCAAGTGGGTTTCACGGAAGCCATCGAATAAGTCCAATGAAGGGCAGCCCGTTTTGTGTTGTCATGATACAGGGGAGACAGCATCACGGAAATGATACAGGATCTGGGATGGGAATCATTACCAGAACGGCGTTCATCACTGCGGTGTGGTCTACATACGAAACTCCAATCGCCATCATTGTCCTCCGAATGCGAAGATATATTGTTGACTCCCACCTACATAGGTAGAAAAAATCATCAGAATAAAATACGAGAAATCAGAGCTCGAACGGATTCAGATGCTCTTTCTCCCCGCGCGTTATTCGAGAATGGAATGGGAGATGAATAGTGTAATGGTAGTTCGATGAACCCTCTGCGTAGTACTGAAATATGATTTGCAGAGTATTCCATGTAGATGTAT
The DNA here is from genome assembly GCA_026315105.1 of Locusta migratoria. Lineage (NCBI taxonomy): Eukaryota > Metazoa > Arthropoda > Insecta > Orthoptera > Acrididae > Locusta > Locusta migratoria. The sequence continues at coordinate 400,335,739 of CM048744.1, read as the reverse complement.
CCCTGCCGGCAGCGGTGGCCGAGGAGACTGAGGCGCTCCAGTCACGGTCTGCACGGCCACTACGGTCGGGGGTTCGAATCCCCCCTCGGGCATGGATATTTGTGCCGTCTTTAGTATAAGGTAGTTGATAAGTAGTTTGTAAGTTTAGGGACTGATGACCCCGTAGTTAAGTCCCATAAGCTTAACAAACATTTGATTTTTTTATGTATCCCTGCAGGATACTTCCAGCAGCTTGAGTTCATACCACGATGAGTTGCGACAGTTCATGGGACAAAAGGAGGTCCGACACAATTTGGTGAGGTATCTGCAACTTTCATCACCTCATAGGAGAGAAAATATCTGCGACTGGTGTAGTGGGAGGGATTTATGAGCCCCTACTCTCCCATATAATCTTTGTTTTGCAGGAGATGAAATTATAAATAATGTACGTATTAATGAAATGTATGTATTAATGAAAACGATTTATTGCATGTATGTGTTATGATTTTTTATGATGTGATACTTAAAAGTGCTTTGTGTTTGTTTCTGTCTGTTTCATGGTCGATCGAGGTACTGCAATGATCAGGAGCAGCGTCGCCGCAGCACCGACCGGGATCACAGAACTGGCCATCATGTGAAGTTAGCCGACGGTCACGGGACAAGCGGATGTCTCTGCGCCTTGTCTATTGCGGCACGTCGATCGTCCTCTAAGAAGAAATATTAATTGATTGTTATTGTTTCACGCATTTCAGTTCATGTTCATGTTAATACTTGATTGGATCAAGAGCAAATATTATATGCTTGTAATTTAATGTAATACAATAAACACGAAATATTTAAATGAAAGAAGAGTTTAAATACGAGGTATGTCCACAAAGTAAGTTCCGTTTAGTTATATAAACCAAAGGTGAACAGATACAGAAAAAGATTTATTGTATAAAAATCTGCAACTGTTCAACTACTTTTCTACATAACATCCGAAATTTTGTAGGTACTTGTCATAGCGTGGGACAAGTTTTTGTGTGCCTTCTTCATAGAAGATTGCCGCCTGTGTATTCAACCATGTGGCAAACATGGTCTTTCAGCTCATCATCGTTGAAGTGTTGACCGTCAAAGAAAGATTTTAGGTGTAAGAAGAGATGAAAGGAGTCTTCTTCTTCTCTTCACGTTGCAGCCCGCCCTCACAAGGCGAATGTGACCAAACAACACTTACGGGAATTTCACTTGGACGTGTTTGATCATCCTCCGTACAGTCTCGCTCCTAGCGACTTTCTTCTTACACCTAAAACCTGTCCATGGTGGTCATCACTTCAGCGATGATGACGAGCTGCCGCGGTGGAGTAGCCGAGCGGTCTAAGGCGCCTCGCTTCGGAGCGCGCGGTTGCCCGCCGTCGGACGTTCGAGTCCTCCTTTGGGCATGGGTGTTTGTTTGTCCTTAGGTTGTTTTACCTTAGTTTAAGTAGTTTGTAAGCTACGAACTGATGAACACGCAGTTTGGTCCGATAGATTTACAAACATTTGATGACGAGCTGAAAGAACAATAACCACATGGTTGAATACACAGGCGGCAACCTTCTACGAAGAAGGCACACAAAGACTTCTGCCACGCTATGACAAATGCCTACAAAATTTCGGAAGCTATGTAGAAAAGTAGTTTAATAGTTGTATATTTTTGTACAATAAATATTTTTTCTGTACCTTACACGTTTGTTTTATGTAACCAAACGGAACTTACTTTGTGGACATACCTCGTATTATGTCATCAAGAATTACAAAGTGTGCAATAATTTGCTATTTGAAGTGGAATATGAAATTTATTTTCCAAGACGATATACTTTTGGTACATCCAAGAAGATATTAGTGATAGTTTGAACAGTTTATTGCAAGCTATCAAATCTCAAGACGAATTTAAAAGATACACTAAAATCCTATCTGTGAAATTTTTATTTAGCAAGCTGTGAAATTTTATCGAACATTAAATTCATTATCGATCGGGTGATTGTGGATTTTGTTAAGTGACTTTAAAATTGAAATTACTTGTTTTGTCTTTCTGTCGCTGATACATGGCCTTTTTTTTTTTTTTTTTTTTTTTTTTTTTTCCTTATTGTACTAGTGATACTCCCGAATCTGCAAAACTCTGCAGTCGTCCGTTAGAGGCCTCCTGCGTGTGCCATGCCGCATTGCACTTTGACCTGTCTGTTCGCCAGTAGGGACGGTGCAGTGTGCCTCCGAAGTTGCGTTTTGTGACATTTGTGTGGTGAAGCGTCAGATGGGGCGGCGATTGATAATCAATACTGCTAATGTATTGCGAATAGTTGATATGAAGTTGCGAAGAACCGTTTTTCGTGAAGATGGTATTAGTGTAGAAGATTAATCATTTGTATGCTTTCTCGTATCTGTTATGGCACAGAAATATGAGCATAAGTTAGATACTGTTGTTACAAACTCATAATAATGATAATAGGGATGATAATGACGAACAACTCATTGCAAGCGGTAGTGCTACGGTAAGTGCGGGAAGAGGCGATGGAAGCAGTGGCAGTGAATACCAACAGTCTTTCGGGAAGAAGGTTAAAGTTGCAACTATCATCACGGCTTCTGATGACAATTCGCTAGAGAACATTTACGATGATTATTACGTAAGTTATAGTTAAGATATCTGCATTACGTATGGCGTCTACAATTACATCTACAGTGTTATCTAGAGAATGGTTGCAGAGCTTTGCAGAAAACCGACACCCACCAGCACATTGAGGGTGTACGTAGAGATCCTGTAACCAAACGTTCATACAGGTATGTTTGTTCGAGTCCATGTACTTTCCTTGTTAGACGTGATTAAAATTTTATATTAGACGGTGGAACATAGACTTCGGAAAGAAGTTCAACGGCACGGTTCATGTGATGGGTTGAGTTGTTAGGTGATATTCAAATTATAAATATTTACTTAGCAACTGAGTATAGGCTCGATAAACAAGTTGTTTTTAATAAGACTGAGCTATATTTATGACGATGTCTTTATGTTAGGAGATGATCTAGACAATTTAACGCCCTTCGCCACCTTTTGCCACTGTCCCACCGCACCGGTCGCAGTGGCAGGATGTGTGGCCAGGCAGCGAGCGTCCTTGGGCAGGCAGGCTCCGCGCCGGGCATCCGGCGACGTCAGAGGAGTGCCGGGAAGGGCTGAATGGCGGCGCTTAGCGCGAACCGCGGCCGCCGCCAGCCGCCAGCCGCCAGCCGCGCTCTCACCGCGTCCCCGCAGCCGCGCGGCGCGGCGCGGACATTCTCATTCCGCAGAGCGACGCCGACGCCGAGACGCCTGCGTCACGCACGGCCGGGCCGCGTGTGGAGCTACACTCCGTGACCGACAAAACGGAGCCCGCCGGACACCGCTTGCGCAAACGGCCCCGCGCATGACGGACGGCCCCCTGCCAAAATCCTTCGCCCGATTGCCAACTGAGGCTACAACACGACCTGCAGTGTCCTACAGCTCCGCTCTGTGCTTCAGCAATGAGGTGCTTAGCTGACTGCGGCCAGATGCTTATTGATCTGTTGACGACATTCCTGGGCGTTATGTCAGATGTTATCGCTGACACTCCGGCAGAAGTCTATACCGTGTGGATCTGCTGATCCTACACACTGTTACAAGGTGACTGTACTCATCATCATTTATGGTCTGCCCAGAGGTAGGTTTTCACATACTAACTCTCTATGCCGTCCTGTCTTCCGCCGGCAGTGGCCGAACTGCTTCATTAATAAAAAAAGTTAAGAGTTATGATCGAATTTACCGGTAATAAAAACACCACGAGAAAACGGCCAAGGCTCCGGACAGTTCAGAAAGTCTCCTTAGATACCCTCATTACGTTCAAGAATAAGAACAATGAAAAAATCTTTTTTTTTAATTTTATTTATAATTAAAAGAATTCGGTAAGACTTGCCAAAAAAAAAGCTATGGTGCTAAATCCCCCATCGGGTATGGATGTTTGTGCCGACTTTAGTATAAGCTAGTTCATAAACAGTTTGTAAGTTTAGGGACTGATGACCCCGCAGTTGGGTACCATAAGCTTTACAAACGTTTCAACATATTTTCGTCTCCGCCATCTCCTTCAGCTCTGCGTATTTCCTACTTCCCCTTATGTCGTCTATCAACTTGTATCTCCTCCTCCCTCTCCATTTTCTCCCACAAGTCAGTTTTTCTAAAGCATCTGTTATTAAACAATCTTGTCTCAACTGATGTCCCATCCAGTTTCTCTTCCTTTCTCTTACAACTTGCAACAGTCTTTTCCTCTCACCAACCCTTTCCAACACTCACTCATTCTTTTCATCCAGTTTATCCTCCCATTCTCCTCCAACATCTCAAATGCTTCTAGACTTTTTTCATTCTCTCGTCTCAGTGTCCGTGTTTCTGCTACATAAAGTGCCAAACTCCAAACAAAACACCTGCCAAACCGTTTAGTTTGTTCTTTATCCTGTTTCCCACATAATCTTCTGTTTCTGTTGAATGCCTCCTTCGCTATAGCAATGCGGGTTTTGACTTCCTGATGGATATTTAAAAGTTCTGACTTGGTTTATGGCTATTTTACCGATCTTGATATTTCCAAGTTTCCATCTCTTGACGATCACCATACTCTTTGTTTTCGCTGTATTTATCCTCATCCTACATTCAAAGCAAGACTCAATCAGACCTTTAGGATATCATTTGCAGTTTTATTGCTTTCTGCCACTAACACCATATCATCAGCAAATCGGATGACTGTAATGCTAATATTTTTCTAGATGTTTAGCACCCTGCTAATGTCTTTCACCAAAGGTCAATATCATTGCTTGACGAGGCAGGTGCTCTGTGACAGTAGACAGCAGAATAAGAAGAGATGACAAGTCAATGCGACACCTCCTAATGTAGTAACTCGACGTGGTATTGACTCAACAAGTCGTTACACATTCCCTGCAGAAATACTGCACCATAACTGCTATAGCCGGCCATAATGACATACACGTTGTCGGTGTATTATTACTGAACAAACAGGCCTCCTGACCGTGTTCTTCGAGTCCTCCCTCGTGCATGGGTGTCTGTGTGTGTGTGTGTGTGTTGTCTTTAGTGTAAGTAGTTTGTAAGTCTAGGGACTGATGACACAGCAGTTTGGTCCAATAGGTCTCAAAAATCTGGCATTTTCGAGTCTGCGGTGCACTGGAAACGTACCATCAGCTCTTACCAACTGAAATCCAAACTCATCTGACCAAGTCATTGTTTTCCAGACATCTAAGGTCAAACCGATTTTTTCACGAATTTTTGGAAATTCCTTTCAGTAACTTTCTCTTCCGAATGCGAAATATATTGTGAGCACCCACCTACACAGGAAGACATAATGATCATAATAAAATAACGAAAATAAGATCGAAAACATAAAGATTTAGATGTTCCTTTTTCCCGCGAGCTGTTAGAGAATAGATACAGACTTGCATTCAGAAGGGCGGCCGTTCGAGCCCGCCTCCGGTCATCGTGATTTAGGTTTTTCGTGATTTCCCTAAATCACTCCTGGCAAATGCCGGCATAGTTCTTTCACAACCTTAACAAAATTTTAATTGAGTTTATACTCCGTCTCTTATGAGGACGATGTCGACCTGAAGCTAGATTTTAATCTACCTTCTTCCTTTCTACGCATACGCCTTGCTCTCGATAATTAATTTAAGGCCGTCGGTCATTGCGTTGTCCTTGCTCAGAGGTAATAATTGAAACTTCATATTCTCGGCACACAGTATACATCACTGACGATTTCGGAAATGGAATGTCCCACGTGTATAGCTCCTACTACCATTCCCATCGAAGGCTGTTAATTTTCGTCGTTCGGGCATAATGCACTCGATACTGCTGCCATCTGTATCTCTGAATGCCGCTCTTCTATTGATTTTGTCACTTCAGTGCACAAACAACACTGCTCAGATACTGAGGATATTAGATGTTGGCTGCTTGTAGACTTTGAACTGTTATGTTACCTTGCACATCGGTATACACATTCTCTGTAAACCACTGTGCAGTCTATGACCGTCTGTATTTGTTATACTTTATTAGAGCTTTCTCTCATTCCACTGATATATTCAGAGCGATCAGGAAGAACTGAGTGTACGTCTCTGCCCGCTCTGTAATTAATGGAATTTGTCTTGTCAGAGAGTTTTAAGGTTTTCACCACCCCCTTAATGCTATCCCTTGCGTTGAGAAAAACTTTGCATTGCTGTAATACATTTCTTTACATAAGTTCAATATCTGTCATTAGTTACCTAGGGTAGGTCACAGGACTCATCCCTCCATCAAATCTTTAGAACTACCATATAACAAAACATATTAACAACTTATATTTCATTTTGTCTCTTCTTTTTCTTGTCTGAACTGCGTACAGTCTACGTTTGACTTCCGTAGAAATGCTCTATCCCAGATAAACGCCTTAAGAAACGAGTCCCTAACACTTAAATTGATATTCGATATTTAAAAAATGTGTTCTTCTTCAAGACTGTTTTCTTTCCAACTCAGACAAAATTTTATAGCATCCTCTGTCCCTCGGCTATCATAAATTCTATTACTTCCCAAACGATTTTTGTGACTTATCTCCCTACCTAATCCCCACAGGATTGACTAATTTAACTCGACTAAGTTCCATAGTTAACGTTAATCTTACGTTTTCCCTTCAGACCACTGTCCATTTCGTTTAACTTATCTTGTAAGTCCTTTTTTGTCCTTGACCTGGGAGTATGGAGAAAATTTTTAATATATATTTTGGAGGATGAATGCCGATTTTTAACTAATAAAAAAGTTGGTTTATTTCCGACATCCAATTTTCTGTGAGACTACACCGCTCCCATCGCCCTTCGTATGGGCGCCCATGTTCATACCGCTGCTTTCTTTTCTCCAAAGGCCTCTTTAGTTTTTCTGTAAGTTATATCTACGCTCCCATAGGCACACAGTCTTCTACATTACGAAAGAAGAGTAAAGGACTACTTTTTCAAGATCCAGTAACTGTTTCTCACTGCGATGCAAACGTTTCTAATATGGCCCAAAATATTAATAACGGTGCAAAATCCATGGCGCCCTGCAACAACACTCTTGGGCTCAGCGACACATCAGGCAGCGAAGTGCGCTAAAGAAAGGCCAAAACTCAGAGGTTTTCACATGTGTCGTTTACTGAGGTCAGATCGACACCAAAATACACGAAAATGCTGCCCAACGTAACCGTAGACGTGTCACACCTTGGGATGGTCGTGAAAGCCCACTTACCCCCACTTGCGCGTTTCTTTTGACCCCTCTCTGATGGAGGCCAAACTATGAAGCCCACACGTTGTCCTAATGGGGGAGCAAGGAATAAATTTCAGACACAGCGTCGCAGAATCGAGGCAAAAATGACTCATCAGATGGTATAATGAACAACCTCAACCCAGTGAGACTTGACAAACAGTAGATTTCACGCTCCGAAATGACAGCTCTCAGTTTGATGAGAAATTGGACAATCTTCCTAACATCCTTTCACACTGGACACTGAAGACACCCACCGGACGAACTAGTCCATTTCTAAGAACATCATGGGATTCCAACCACTTGCGCCTGTTGGCTGCTTGAGAATTCAAATGTCCAAATGTTTGTATACTCTATGGGACTTAACTACGGAGTCATCAGTCCCTAAACTTACAAACTACTTATGAACTACTTACGAACTAGGACGGCACAAATATCCATGCCCGAGGGGGGATTCGAACCCCCGACCGTAGTGGCCGTGCAGACCGTGACTGGAGCGCCTCAGTCTCCTCGGCCACCGCGGCCGACGCTGCTTGAGAAATCCAAAGATGTCGAAAGGGATGCATGTTAAACACCGGTTGCTACCAATAAGTATTGGTTGCGTCAGCAAAGTACAATTTTACAGTGCTTTAAGAAAGATTCTTAGGTGACGAAGGGTGTTGTCGAAATGGGAAAATTTGGCCCGTTTTATTCACACATGTGTCAGTGTCACACTCGTGCTCGTGATATACTGTGAGTACTGTTCAAAATTGTTCAAATGTTTGTACAGCTTGTGGGACTTAACTACGGGGTAATCAGTCCCTAAACTTATAGAAACTACTTATGAACTAGCTAATACTAAGGACGGCACAAAAATCGATGCCCGAGGGGGGATTCGACCCCCGACCGTAGTGACCGTGCAGACCGTGACTGGAGCGCCTCAGTCCCCTCGGCCACCTCGGCCGGCACTGTGAGTGCTCTTTGCTGCTTTCGATGACGTGCAAATGTCGAAAAATATTTTTAATAACAATAATGGTCCTCAGATATTCAACCTTGTATAGCACTGAAAATCCTGAGATTTCACTACACTCCAAAGGAGTCAGATCACATTCAATAAGGCACGCTTGAAACGTGGGAAAGGCGCCAGTTTGCGAATCTCATCTCGGCCCACAGAAAATTTCCACCGGCGACTGAGAGGCGTGGTTGAGAAAACGGCTATCAGATATTGGATGGCACTGCAAAACCAACTCACCAAACACAGAGCCAAAGGGACGCAAAATTCGAGGTGAAGATGTAGATGGGGAGCGAAAGAGGGACTTTGTGAGAAACCATGGAAGAGGAATGACTTCGTTCGTGGAGACTAGAGAAGACATGCTGGCAGGTGCCGCCTTAGCAGACGCGGGACGCTGACGCCTTCGCTCGGGGGCCACGCCGCGCCGCACATCGGGAGACCCAGGTGGAGCAGGGCAGGCGCGTGGCGCTGCCGCGACCGTCGACGACACGCCGCATCACGCCGATCCAACGCCTGACGCCCGCGTGATGTTAATGTTGGTGAGACAGGAAATTACCTTCCCCTTTCTTGTCCATGTCTGAGTTGTGTCTATGCCCAGTCTAATCGGCCCTGAGAGATTATTGTTTTTGCAAATCTTGTTATAAATAAAACCAAATTTCATGGGGTAATTCTCTGTGCAATCTGTTTAATTCTCAAATCAATCCCTTCAATCAAATGTCCCTACCAGCCTAGTTCCATAATTAATATTTATATTTTTCTTTAAATTTACTGCAGTGTGGGAGTTATTCAAGGAGAAGTTTCGATTTACCACAGGCCTTTGTTGAACTAAAAGACTACATACATTACGCATTTCATGATTTGAAAGTGCTAAAGCACTATGCAAAAATAGATTAGGTAGTAGTGTTCTCAAAAAGACTTCAAAAATCTGTGAATGAAGACGGAAAACAGTTTGACCCCAAAAAATTAATTGTTAGTGTCGTTTGCATTTGTAATGTTTTTATAAGTGTCCAGTTACGTTTGTCCTGCCCAGTACCTAATATGTAGACGTGACTTCAAAACGTAAATTAGATCTTATCACGGCAGGCAAAGTAACTACACACACAAAAAATTGAAAAATACTAGAATATGACACAAAAAGAAGACGTTTTGCAAAAAGATCACAAACTGCTATTGATACAAGTATCGACTTAAAATGTAAAATTCTGAACTTTATCGGACAATGAATTAATATATGCCGTTGAACACAATTTCACCGTGCAACTGCCAAGGATAATAACCAGTGTCCATCTCGATAATAGGGCGCAAAGGATTTGCGAAATTCATTCCGTGTACTCGGAGTTTAACAGCGCGTTGCAGACAGATGCTTGAACAATAGACGCAGAATTCAGTAATTGAGAAAGAAAATGTAGTTGGACTCCAATATACTGGTTGGAGGTATCGGCGAATTGCTTGATATTTGAAATGAAGCAAAGGTTCATTGCGACAATTTTGGGCGGCAGGGGTGACCAATGACCGAACACAGCGTGAAGAAGGAATGGAAATTAGGGGTTAACGACCCGTCCGTATCGTGATTATTAAAGACGGAGTATATTCTAGGATGGTTTTTGTCAGGAATGGGGGAAGGAAGTCAGCCATACCCTTTGAAAGAACATCTGTCTGGAGTCATTTGAGGAAACCTCGAAAAACCTATATCGGGATGTCCGGAGACAGGTTTGAATAGCAGTCCCCCGAATGTGAGTCCATTGTGTTAACAGTGTCACCACTGCACTACCTCGCTCGGTGTCAAGACGGAAGCGGTGGACCTAGAAGATCATTCGTCAGAGTGGCACTCTGATCCACGATCTCATCATTTTCATCAACCCGAAGTTCAACAGATTCATCTATGACCACAACGTCACAATGGTGCCTCTCGCGGCGACTAACTTTGACCTCAGTATACCAACGAGTCAGTTTGGAGTCATGTCGGGCACATTCGACCTGGAGTCTCATTGTCTAGAGGAGAAGTGACTTCAGTGATGAGAACTGAGCCCCAATTACCAGCGAAGAATTGTTTGGAGACACCCTGGGCACTGGTTGGATACCAACCTGACTGTTTCTCGCCATACGGTTTGGCAAATGGGGATGATGATTTCACGTTCCATTTGACAATTGGACCTCTTTGGCTGTCATCCGCCACACCCTTACAGCCCAGCGGTAGGTCGTAGATATTCTGTACCCGTGACAAGTTCAAATGTTGTTAAGCTAAGGGACCAAACTCCTCAGGCCATCGGTCTATAGACTTTAAACTACTTCAACTAACTTACGATAAGGACAATCCACACACCTGTACCCGAGGGAAGACTTGAACTTCAAGATTATGTCCTCCCCTACACGCAAGGGTATCGAATACTGCTTATATGTTTTCCAGACCCTACCTTGGCCAGCCAGGTCGCCGTATCTATCCCCAACTGAGAATGTTGGGGGCAAGCTCCTCCAACCAACACGAGATTTTGAGGGTCTTAAGTGCCAATTAGACAGAAATTGGGGACGATAACCCTCAGGACATCCATCAACCAATCTCAGTCCGAATAATTGTTTGCCTAAGGGCCAGAGACGGAACTCATTCTCTTAAATAATCGACAATTTTTTTCTGAAAATTAAATTAGTAAGTCTTATAATTATGTACATTACTTCCGCCACTTTTCGTCCCATTCCGATAATTCAGAGTGTATTATTGGTTGGCTCACTGCACTAAATGTGATTTAGATAAATAAGCATTATTTTTCAACGTAAGTCACTAACCATCTGTGAATAACTATAACTCCGACGGCCCGGGCGATCTCGGCTCCCAAGTTTCGCACTCCGTAGGCCTGATTAGGCCCCGCCCATCGGATCTAATCTTTCCGATTTTCCTGCAGACCGGATCCTTTCATGTCATACATTGGTTGAGTCCTCAAATTTGTTCACGGGCTCAGTACTGTGGTGCACGCTCTGCGACGGACAAAGAGATGTGACTGTGTTTCGCCACTTGCGGCGTTTATAGGTATTATTATTGTTATTTTACTGTAGTGCTTTTTCGCTCTATGTAAGTAGTTTACTCTTCAAGATAAATTATCAGCGATGCTAGGAAGAAAATGGTGGCAATCTCCTGTGATTTGTGTTTTATGTATTCTAATGGCACTCGAAAGTGAAATTATCCAAAATGACTCCAAAATGGATTGCAGAAAAGCAACATTCCAGATATGCAGATAGTATTCAGAATCGCTGACATTTCTCTGATAATCATGAAGACACATTATGACACATTTTTGAACCATTTTAAGGTACAGTACAATAATTGGCATAATACAGTTATATAAATACAAGAAATGTATTCGCAATTGCGAATATTAATCAGCATCAGCTGTATGGTGTAATGGTGACATACGAAAATTTGTGGCGGGCCGTTACTCGAACCCGGATTTCCCGCTTATCGCGAGCTGTCGCGTTACCATTGCGCTACTCATGCACGCTTCCCAGAACGACCCAAACCTTCATATTCCACACACTGTCTACTGTCCATGAGTGCTCGTACATTCTATGATGTAATTCCCGCACAGGGTGAGACTTTTTAGTACATTTGTCGCAAGCCTTGCTATGACTGATTTTAAATATGATATACACCGTCCATGTTTATTGATAGAACTAAGCAAATATCCTTCAGAAATCTGGGTTCGAGTCCTACTCGGCACAAATTTTTATATGTCACCATTTCACCATACAGATGAAGCTCATTAATATTCGCAATTTTGAATACATTTCTTTTATTTACATTAGCAGCTGTAGTCGTCGTAGTGGCCGTTGCACGCATGTATGTTTGAAGGACATTTGCTTAGTTCTAACAATAAATACTGCACATCATTTTCATAATACAGTAATGATGAATAGCCTATAATAATGAATATAGTAAGAGTATAATCAATAATTTGTTGGTATTCAGTATAGTATTGTGAGGTACAACTCTTCCCATTCTTTCATTCTTTTCAAGGGCATACTTCTTTCTGAGCTTATTCGTATAATTATTGCAGATGCCTTAAATCCGTTTTAGCACCTACAAGAAATTGTATATGTTTGTCACCAGGTGACATTTCGTTTTAATGAAATAAAACCTCATCAGTGGCCAGATATGAAACACTGATTGCTGCAAC